>JBBGZY010001089.1:0-677500 GCA_037952925.1 Lithobates clamitans
ATACAGCTCTTGGATTTTCCATGTACTATTTTATATATATATGTGCACATCCTTACATATATCTATATTTTCATGATTTACAGGACACACATTTGGCCTCAGTGCGATCTCAGATCTAAACTGTTGCACGCCGTTAACTATGGGCCTTTCTCCTACTGGAAGGAAGAATAAAACCACCCTATGTACTCATACCTCTTCACCTCCACCTCGACAGTGGCTCTATGAATATTTCTGTCATACCTCACTAAGGTTCTACGCATCACGACCAGGGAGCGTGTCCGATGGGCAGTACATCAACATACCTTTGTCTCTTTTAATCTATCTCGGAATGCATAACCTATATCCATAGATACCAATGTAAGTGTAAATATAAAAATATATGTATGTATATACAGACTCATACAACTATAGATTTTATATCTATGATCTTTTATTGTGTACTTATCATGTCTATGTTACACATATCATTTCTCATATAGAAAATTCTTGTTGCAAACCCTACGATCACCCCTGAAGAAGGAGGCATAAGAAACTCCGAAACGCGTCGGGTGCATATGTATTGGTATCACTAAACTTCTATATTTATGGAACTGCATTCCTTGTTTTTAATTATGTAATATGTAATTCACTTTGATTATTATCATTTTTTTGTAACGAATAAACTGTTATCTACTCTACATACCTTTTTTAAAAATTTTCTTTAAAAATAGTGCCTTTAAAGTCCGCTAGGGGAATCTCTTTTGCTCTTAACTTTAATTTAGGATGTGGCACAACTAGTAGATAATTGATCGATCAAATCTTTTGTTCCATCTTTGTGTAACGCCCATGGGATGACACGCCTAACCTCTTTGCTGTCAAAACATTGAGGTCCTGAGGAAGCGACTATGCGAAACGCGTCAACCCTCTTGGAACGGGAAACGTGTCGACCTCTTGGAATATTTAGCAAAGACATGGTGATCCAAAATATGGTGAATATTGTCCTATGAAAATATCAGTACGTGGTATTGATGCTTTTATACATATTTTTGTTATAGATAGATAGATATATTTTTTTATTTTTTTTGTAATAAATATTGTTATTTTTACTATAAATGTGTGGCCGTTCCTCACTTGGTACCACTAAAGTCCAAAAATCTGTTAATCTGTTGAGATTTCTAGTAATTTTGTAGCAAAAAAATGTAGTATTTTACTCGTGGGAGCGAAGTGTCAAAAATGGATGGAAAGTGGTTAAAAAATAAAAAAAACTGGCTCCTAAACTTTTTTGCCTGGCTCCTAGATTCAAAGCAAAGTTGGACTTGATGGACTTTTGTGTCTTTTTTCAACCTCACCTACTATGTAACTAAGTCAAGCCCTGTTTAAAACAAAAGACGTGGCCTGTCATATCTTCAATATTGGTGCCAAAATTTCACAATTTCTGCCAGGGTATGCAAACTTTTGAACACAACTGTATATAAATAATGTACTGTATATGTGTGTGTGTCCATACATAAAAAGACATTTCTTTACAAAAAAAAAAAATCCTTGTTTTGTGTCGGCAGCGGTTTCTTCTTGAAAGTATTTGTGAAGAGCGGTGAGGATGGACCTTTGCCCCGGGCAGAGAGAGGACAAATCCCGTTCTCCCAGGTAATACAAAGCTGGAATTATTCAAATGAATTGCTGTATTATGACTCCGCACTATAGATCCGGGGTCTCCAAATTGCGGCCTGTGGGCCACGTCCAGCCCACTACAAGATTTTATCGGCTCCCACCCGGCGTCAGCGGCACGTCCTCAAAGTGCACTAATACCAAAATTATCAAACACCCTTCTGTTCGGTTCGCAGCAGAACATGCCGAACAGGCAAAAAATTCGGCAGAACACACAAACTCCATTAAAGTCTATGGGAATTAAATATACCCTATGAAGGGACTATCCTCAGGTGATGCGCAGAGATGAAAGACGTCCTCCTACAAAGGTTGTACCTGTTTATCTGCAGTCTTCTCTTCTCTATAGCCATTCAAAATTCTGAATTTATAAAGCTTGTCAGAGAGTTCAGAATAAAAGGGGGCGGAGAGCTGTAGTTTACACTCTGCAGAGCTCAGTGAGGAGAGTTGTGAGAGCTGATGGAGGGAAGAGACACACACACCCCTCTACACAGCACACAGGGAACAGAGCTGAGGCTGTCAATCACAGGCTGTGTGCTGGAGCGCCCTCCCCTGTCACCTTTTTTTTTTTCTCTTGGTGCCATGAAAACTTTTCAGAAGTTATTCGTGCTAATTGCAGAGGAAGGAGGCAGCAGACAGAAATTACATTGAGACTGTTTTAACACTGCGAATGCGAAATGGATGTGGGTTTTTCCGCATCCAAATCGCATGACAGGAAAGTGTGACCGGCTCTCTATAGAGCCGATTCACACATCTCCGGAGCGGCTGCGGCCCGAATTGCAGATAGGTCCTGTGTGTCTTCTGGTCAATTCTGGTCAAGTGTGAATTCAGCCAAAACTTCAGACCTGATTTGCACCTGAAACAGTGAATGGGGACGCACCGGACCCCTTGCTGTGAGCCGCAGCATATGTGAACCTAGCCTTAGTGCTCTGGATTGAGGCAAGTACACACCATAGGGGGATATGCTATAATATGTCCTGAGGTTTACAGCCACATGGTCTCAGCTTGATGTAAGTGGGGATTTTGATGGTGGCCCTGATGTAATGAGGGGCTCTGATGGGGACTCTCATTAAAGGGGGGGGCTCTGTTAAGGGACCCTGATGTAGTGGGAGACTCTTTTAAGGGACCCTGATGTAAGGAGGGGCTCTGATGGAGACCCTGATGTAAAGGAGGACTCCTATGGCAGACTCTGATGTAAGGGGAACTCTGAGACCCTGATGCAAGTGGGGACCCTGATGTAAAGTAGAACTCTGATGAAGACACTGATGAAAAGGAGGACTCCTGTGGCAGACCCTGATGCAAGTGGGGCCCTGATGTAAGGAGGGGCTCTGATGGGGACCCTGATGCAAGTGGGGACTCTGATGGGGACCCTGAGGCAAGGGGGTCTCTGTTAAGAACCCTGATGTTAGGAGGTGATGGGGACCCTGATGTAAAGGAGGACTCCTATGGCAGACTCTGATGTAAGGGGAGTTCTGATAGAGACCCTAATATAAGGGGGACTCCCTGTGGCAGACTCTGAGACCCTGATGCAAGTGGGGACCCTGATGTAAAGGAGAACTCTGATGGAGACACTGATGTAAAGGAGGATTCCTATGGCAGACCTGATGCAAGTGGGGACTCTGATGGGGACCCTGATGCAAGTGGGGACTCTGATAAGGGACCCTGATGTAAGGAGGGGCTCTGATGGGGACCCTGATGTAAAGGAGGACTCCTATGGCAGACCCTGATGCAAGTGGGAACTCTGCTGGGGACCCTGATGTAAGGGGGGGGGGCTCTGATGGGCACCCTGATGTAGGGGGGGACTCTGATGAAGACCCTGATGCACGGGGGACCCTGATGCAAGGGGGACTCTGATAAGGGGCCCTGATGTAAGGAGGGGCTCTGATGGGGAACCTGATGAAAAGGAGGACTCCTATGACAGACCCTGATGCAAGTGGGAACTCTGTTGGGGACCCTGATGTAAGGGGGGGCTCTGATGGGGACCCTGATGTAAGGGGGGCTCTGATGGGGACCCTGATGCAAGTGGGAACGCTGTTGGGGACCCTGATGTAAGGGGGGGGCTCTGATGGGGACCCTGTCAAGGGACCCTGTTGTAAGGAGGGCTCTGATGGGGACCCTGATGCAAGTTGGAACTCTGTTGGGGACCCTGATGTAAGGGGGGGCTCTGTTGGGGACCCTGATGTAAGGGGGGGGGGGCTCTGATGGGGACCCTGATGTAAGGGGGCTCTGATGGAGACCCTGATGTAAAGGAGGACTCCTATGGCAGACTCTGATGTAAGGGGAACTCTGAGACCCTGATGCAAGTGGGGACCCTGATGTAAAGTAGAACTCTGATGAAGACACTGATGTAAAGGAGGACTCCTATGGCAGACTCTGATGTAAGTGGGGACTCTGATGGGGACCCTGATGTAAGGAGGGGCTCTGATAGGGACCCTGATGCAAGTGGGGACTCTAATGGGGACCCTGATGCAAGGGGGTCTCTGTTAAGAACCCTGATGTAAGGAGGTGATGGGGACCCTGATGTAAAGGAGGACTCCTATGGCAGACCCTGATGTAAGGGGAGTTCTGATAGAGACCCTAATATAAGGGGGGACTCCTGTGGCAGACTCTTATGTAAGGGAACTCTGAGACCCTGATGCAAGTGGGGACCCTGATGTAAAGGAGAACTCTGATGGAGACACTGATGTAAAGGAGGATTCCTATGGCAGACCCTGATGCAAGTGGGGACTCTGATGGGGACCCTGATGCAAGTGGGGACTCTGATAAAGGACCCTGATGTAAGGAGGGGCTCTGATGGGGACCCTGATGTAAAGGAGGACTCCTATGGCAGACCCTGATGCAAGTGGGAACTCTGTTGGGGACCCTGATGTAAGGGGGGGCTCTGATGGGGACCCTGATGTAAGGGGGGCTCTGATGGGGACCCTGATGCAAGTGGGAACGCTGTTGGGGACCCTGATGTAAGGGGGGGGCTCTGATGGGGACCCTGTCAAGGGACCCTGTTGTAAGGAGGGGCTCTGATGGGGACCCTGATGCAAGTTGGAACTCTGTTGGGGACCCTGATGTAAGGGGGGCTCTGTTGGGGACCCTGATGTAAGGGGGGGGGGGCTCTGATGGGGACCCTGATGTAAGGGGGGCTCTGATGGAGACCCTGATGTAAAGGAGGACTCCTATGGCAGACTCTGATGTAAGGGGGAACTCTGAGACCCTGATGCAAGTGGGGACCCTGATGTAAAGTAGAACTCTGATGAAGACACTGATGTAAAGGAGGACTCCTATGGCAGACTCTGATGTAAGTGGGGACTCTGATGGGGACCCTGATGTAAGGAGGGGCTCTGATAGGGACCCTGATGCAAGTGGGGACTCTAATGGGGACCCTGATGCAAGGGGGTCTCTGTTAAGAACCCTGATGTAAGGAGGTGATGGGGACCCTGATGTAAAGGAGGACTCCTATGGCAGACCCTGATGTAAGGGGAGTTCTGATAGAGACCCTAATATAAGGGGGGACTCCTGTGGCAGACTCTTATGTAAGGGGAACTCTGAGACCCTGATGCAAGTGGGGACCCTGATGTAAAGGAGAACTCTGATGGAGACACTGATGTAAAGGAGGATTCCTATGGCAGACCCTGATGCAAGTGGGGGCTCTGATGGGCACCCTGATGCACGGGGGACTCTGATAAGGGGCCCTGATGTAAGGAGGGGCTCTGATGGGGACCCTGATGTAAAGGAGGACTCCTATGGCAGACCCTGATGCAAGTGGGAACTCTGCTGGGGACCCTGATGTAAGGGGGGGGGGCTCTGATGGGCACCCTGATGCACGGGGGACTCTGATAAGGGGCCCTGATGTAAGGAGGGGCTCTGATGGGGACCCTGATGTAAAGGAGGACTCCTATGGCAGACCCTGATGCAAGTGGGGATTCTGATGGGGACCCTGATGCAAGTGGGAACTCTGTTGGGCACCCTGATGTAAGGGGGGGCTCTTATGGCAGACCCTGATGCAAGTGGGGATTCTGATGGGGACCCTGATGCAAGTGGGAACTCTGTTGGGGACTCTGATGTAAGGGGGTAATAAGGGGGTAATAATCATTAGTTAAACCCTAACAATGAACCTCTCTTTTTTTTACTCCCCTTTTGATGTGTTAAAGTTACTATTGTTTTTTTGGGGAGTTTTTTTGCACTTAAAAAAAAAAAATCCAATCTGTTGATCCTGCCAGAAATTCCGAGCTGTCTTGTGCCCCCCGCACACTTCCTGTGCTATGTCAAGCCAAGTCCTTAGTCTGTATCTTTGGGACTACAGAATGATTAGACTTTGTGGTATGTAGATGGAGTAGCTGAACACAAAGCGAACAGCTGACTACACAGATGAAACACACATCCCCACTAAACGATTTGTAGATCTGTCCATCCAGTTCTGAGATTTACTCAGCTCTGTAACACAGCTCAGACCTTTCTGGCAAGGGAGGAGACCTTTTGATTGCAATATAGTAACACAGGTCTCCCTCCATCCAGCCTGTGATTGGACAGTGAAAGGAGAAGCAGCGGACTGATGAGGTCATCTCTCTGTGGCTCTGCTCTTTCCTCCTATCAGCATGTTCCTATCAGCACTGCAGTATAACTGATTGGCTGTTTGTGCTGGTTCTACCTCCACCAAATTGAGCTTTGCTGTAGAGCGACAGAAAGGGGCTTACGGTAACATCAGAAGTCACACTTTGTTGTTCTTATCAGTTTGTTTCAGAAATGAACAAGGAATGCCAGGCGTTCGCCAAAGAGTCCGGGGCCACCCTTCCCGAGTCCTTCTCCCTGGAGCCCGCCTTCCAAGACCTCTCTCAGAATGGTGGCATCAATAAGCCCATGCTGAAAGCTGCTATGGCCCTTAGACAGCACGGTAAGATCAGCTGGTTTTATGAAATATTTGAAATGTGAACTTTCTGTAATCATTCCTCCTTTTTATTTTCTTTCTTTTTTTTTTTTTAAATATTTTATTAACATTTTTTTTTTTTACCATACAAACGACGGATACAATACCCTATTATTGGTGTCATTTGGTGTCAGTGGGGGGGGGGGGAATGGATTATGCCCCATTGTCAGTATCAGTGGATGAAACGGTACCTCAAGGGCCAGATAAAAGCATCCAAAGGGCCGCATCTGGCCCCCGGGCCGCAGTTTGGAAACCAGTGCTTTACTGTATGAGATAACAGATAACAGCTACTTGAAGTGGACCTAATGTCAGAAATATATATATAAGACAAAAATGTGACGTCACGGTCCCAGCATGCGCAGGGACTCTGGGGTCACGCCCCCTTATGACGCCAGAGTCCCTGCGCATGCTGGGACCGTGACGTCACAAGGGGGCGGGGTCACCGCCTATATAAATGGCTCCGCAGCTCGCACACAGCATTCCACCCGGAGAGAGCGTTGTGTCAACATCGGAAGAAGAGATGAAGAGAAGAAGCGGCGAGACAGCGGTGACAAGACAGCGGCAGCAGACCAGGGCCCCCTGCTGGCAAAAGAGCTGGAAGAAGATAGCGGAGGGGCCTGGAAGAAGAGGCGGAACACCAGGAGAAGTCGGAAGAAGATCCCGGAGCTACCTAAAAAATAATCTTGAAACCTGTGTACTGTGTTTTTTTTTTTTATTGACACATTTTTTCCCTAAGTGAATGGGTAGGGGTACCATGTACCCCATACTCATGCACATAGGGTGGGGGGCCGGGATCTGGGGGCCCCCTCATTAAAGGGGGCTCCCGGATTCCGATAAGCAGACCCCGACAACCAACGGCCAGGGTTGTCGGGAAGAGGCCCTTGTCCTCATCAACATGGGGACAAGGTGCTTTGGGGTGGGGGGCCCCGCAGCGTGCCCCCACTCCCCCAAGGCACCAACTTCCCCATGTTGAGGGCATGCGGCCTGGTACGGTTCAGGAGGGGGGGGGCGCTCGCTCGTCCCCACTCCCATTCCTGTCCGGCCGGGCTGCGTGCTCGGATAAGGGTCTGGTATGGATTTGGGGGGGACCCCACACCGTTTTTTCGGCATAGGGGGTTCCCCTTAAGGTCCATACCAGACCCAAGGGCCTGGTATGCCCTTGGAGGGGGAACCCATGCCGTTTTTTTATTTAAAATTTGGCGCAGAGTTCCCCCTCAAGATCATCTGAGCACAAGTCGCATGCCGAAGTCGGATCATTCGAGACGGCGATCCGACTTTAATGATAGTCAATGGGCTGAAGTAGGATCAAAGTCGGACCAAAGTAGTACAGGGAGCATTTCTAAAGTCGGAACGACTTGTGTCGGACCAGTTAGGACGGCTCCCATAGGGAAACATTAAATTTCACACGTCATGCGACATGAGCTCCCAATGTCGGACCGTTTGTCGGACCAGTGTGAACCCAGCCTAAGGGTAACCATCTTTACCTGTAAACTGTTTGCTTGTAATCAGTGTGTGTGTGTAAAAGGTCAATGTGTTTCTGGACTCCTGACAGACCCTTGCATCTTTCATCCAGTGCTGCACTGACGTTTCTGGATTCTGAGTCATGGGTAAAGCAAAAATAATTGTCAAAGGATCTGCGGGAAAAGGTAGTTGAACTGTATAAAACAGGAAAGGGATATAAAAAGATATCCAAGGAATACATAATGCCAATCAGCAGTGTTCAAACTCTAATTAAAAAGTGGAAAATGAGGGGTTCTGTTGAAACCAAACCACGGTCAGGTAGACCAACTAAAATTTCAGCCACAACTGCCAGGAAAATTGTTCGGGATGCAAAGAAAAACCCACAAATAAACTTCAGGTGAAATACAGGACTCTCTGAAAACATGTGGTGTGGCTGTTTCAAGATGCACAATAAGGAGGCACTTGAAGAAAGATGGGCTGCATGGTCGAGTCGCCAGAAGAAAGCCATTACTACGCAAATGCCACAAAATATCCCGCTTACAATACGCCGAACAGCACAGAGACAAGCCTCAAAGTCATTTGGGGTGATGAGACCATAATTGAGCTTTTTGGCCACAACCATAAATGCTACATTTGGAGAGGAGTCAATAAGGCCTATGATGAAAGGTACACCTGTATAAAAGACCCCTGTCCATAGAAGCAATCAATCAGATTCCAATCTCACCACCATGGCCAAGACCAAAGAGCTGTCCAAGGATGTCAGGGACAAGATTGTAGACCTACACAAGGCTGGAATGGGCTACAAGACCATCTGCAAGCAACTCGGTGAGATGGTGACAACAGGTGGTGCGATTATTCGCAAATGGAAGAAACACAAAATAACTGTCCATCTCCCTTGGTCTGGGGGCTCCATGCAAGATCTCTCCTCGTGGAGTTTCAATGATCATTAGAACGGTGAGGAATCAGCCCAGAACTACACGGGAGAATCTTGTCAATGATCTCAAGGCAGCTGGGACCATAGTCACCAAGAAAACAATTGGTAACACACTACGCTATGAAGGACTGAAATCCTGCAGAGCTCACAAGGTCCCCCCTGCTCCAGAAATCACATGTACTGGCCTATCTGAAGTTTGCTAATGAACATCTGAATGATTCAGAGGAGAACAGGGTGAGAGTGCTGTGGTCAGATGAGACCAAAATAGAGCGCTTTGGCATCAACTCAACTCGCCGTGTTTGGAGGAGGAGGAATCCTGCCTATGACCCCAAGAACACCATCCCCACCGCCAAACATGAAAGTGGAAACTTAATGCTTTGGGGGTGTTTTTCTGCTAAGGGGACAGGACAACTTCACCGCATCAAAGGGACGATGGATGGGGCCATGTCCTGTCAAATGTTGGGTGAGAACCTCCTTCTCTCAGCCAGGGCACTGAAAACTACCCGTGGATGGGTGACAATGACTCAAAACACACGGCCAAGGCAACAAAGGAGTGGCTCATGAAGGAGCACAATAAGGCCCCCCTGCCCCAAAGCACCCACCCCCCCCCCATGTTGAAGTCATGTAGCCTGGTATGGTTCAGGAGGGGAGGGTCGGGCTCACCCGTCCCCACCCCCCTTGCTGTCCTGCCGGGCTGAATGCTCGGATAGGGCCTGGTATGGATTCGAATTTCAGGGGGGATCCCAAGTTGTTTCTTTTTAACATTTTTCTATTGCCGGGCAATTGCCGACATTCTTTATCTTTACATTCATCTGTCAGCGGGGAAACCAGCTGACAGATGATGGCTCATGGTTGTTAAGGCCGGCTTCCCGGCCCGCTGCTTAACCGGTTCCCGACCGGCGCACGCTGATGTACGTCGGCAGAATGGCACGGCTGGGCAAATGGGCATACCTGTACGTCCATTTGATTTCCCCGCCGTGCCATTGCGTGCGCGCCGCGCCGGGAGCTCCGTGAGTCGGGTCGCGGGTCCCGCGGACTCGATCGCCGCGGGGATACCCGTGATCGCCTCACAGAGCGGATGAAAGGGGAGATGCCGTTGTAAACAGCATCTCCCCGTTCTGCCTAGTGACAAGTGTCACTCGATCTCTGCTCCCTGTCATCGGAGCAGAGATCAGTGACGTCACCCACACAGCCCAACCCCCTACAGTTAGTAATCACTCCCTAGGACACACTTAACCCCTCCCCGCCCCCTAGTGGTTAACCCCTTCACTGCGAGTGTCATTTACACAGTAATCAGTGCACTTTTAATCGCACTGATCGCTGTATAAATGACAATGGTCCCAAAAATGTGTCAAAAATGTCCGACATGTCCGCCATAACGTCGCAGTCACAATAAAAATCGCTGATCGCCGCCATTACTAGTAAAAAAAAAAATTATTAATAAAAATGCCATAAAACTATCCCCTATTTAGTAAACACTATAACGTTTGCGCAAACCAATTAATAAACGCTTATTGCGATTTTTTTTTTTTTTTTTTTTTTTTACCAAAAATATGTAGAAGAATACGGATCGGCCTAAACTGAAGAAAAAAATGTTTTTTTATATATTTTTGGGGGATATTTATTATAGCAAAATGTAAAAAAATAATGCGTTTTTTTCCAAATTGTCGCTCTTATTTTGTTTATAGCGCAAAAAAATAAAAATGGCAGAGGCGATCAAATACCACCAAAAGAAAGCTCTATTTGTGGGATAAAAAAGGACGTCAATTTTGTTTGGGGAGCCATGTCGCACGACCGCGCAATTGTCAGTTAAAGCAACGCAGTGCCGAATCGCAAAAAACGCTCTGGTCAGGAAGGGGGTAAATCCTTCCGGGGCTGAAGTGGTTAACAACCAGCTATTTCTTCACACAGAATTCAAACCGGTCGATCGTTTTTCGACCGATCCAAATTCTAATCATTCTGAAAAGTTGGACTTCCTTAAAATTAGTTTTCATATATTAATTCTCTAACGAAAACAATAGGAAATTTAACAAAATCGAAACCAAACTAAACAAATTCCATCATGAAACAAAATTGGTAACATAACGAATCTATCTGACACTAAACACATTTTTCCATTATGCACATGTCTAATATACAGTATATACTATGTGTTTATATATATATATATATATATATATATATATATATATATATATATATACATATATATATATATACATATATATATATATATATATATATATATATATATATATATATATATATATACATATATATATATATATATATATATATATATATATATATATATATATATATACGTATACATACACCATACAACCTTAACATAGCCCATTGTTATTTTTTTGAACCATACTTTGCAGTGGGCCAACAAAACCTCAAAATCATAAGACCCCCCTTGCTAAATCAGATACCCCACAGTACATAATGTATGGAGTACTATATTATAAAAACTAAAAAAAAAACATATAAAATATAACATTTTTCATAGTATAGTACTCAATAAGTACAGTGGGGTATCTGATTTTCCTAGTGGGGTCTTATTATGATTTTGATGTTTTGTTGTCTGCAAACAAAGTATGGTGCAAAAAAATAACAATGGGCTATGGTAAGGTTTTATGGTGAGTACTTTTTATATATATTTTTTGGTGTTTCGGGCACATATTTACTAAAATATAAAACTTTCAACACCCACAAATATATATAAAAAGTAAGTTACTCACCATAAAACCTTACCATACATAGCGCATTGTTATTTTTTTGCACCATACTTTGTTGACAACAAAACATCAAAATCATAATAAGACCCCATTAGGAAAATCAGATACCCCATAGTACTTATTGAGTACTATACTATGAAAAAATGTTAAATTTTATTTGTATTTTTTTTTTTAATATAATATAGTACTCCATACATTATGTACTGTGGGGTATCTGATTTTCCTAGTGGGGTCTTATTACGATTTTGATGTTTTGTCGTCTGCCAACAAAATATGGTGCAAAAAAATAACAATGGGCTAAGGTTTTATGGCGAGCAACTTACTTTTTATATATATATTTTGGTGTTTAAAGTTTTATATATTAGTAAATATGTGCCTGAAATAACTGTCTCCGCCTGTCTTCTGCACACTTGGTGTTGCATCACGGTGAAGGATAATGGGTCCAAAAGTTCTCATTGCCTTCCCAGTAGGACAAGGTTCAGCGGGGGTGGGGGGAGGAATGTGCTCATATACAATAAGCTGAAAAAAAAGAAATATCAGTTAATAGATCAACTGACATTCATGAATGATTTACACCGGTCACTGGTCTCCATGTGTGTTTTTGTCACCCCGATACATTCCTCTCCGGAAATCCAATCAGTACAAATCTCCAGTTACAAAGCCACTATATGACATGGTTTGCCTGGAGAAATGGACCTTGCACCTGATTAGAGTCTGCTTATGTCAATACTTGTTTAAATCTGACCTCCAGCCTTTCCTTCTGTCTTGCATGGTTGTAGCGGCTCCTCCCCAGTACTGAAACGGCCTTTCTCTGATTTCACTGCACACTGTTAACTTCTCTCAATGTACATTAGAAGCTGCAGCAAGTCAGATAGAGCCCACCTCATGGAGGCTCAGCATCACCTGTGGGTGTTACCTAGTTTGATCCGCATGCAATCTCCACCCCGACCTTGTCTCAGCAGTTGGTAGCAGAGAGGAGGACAGACTTCCTCCTCCAGATCCTGCACTTCTTTGTACAGCTTCGGAGAGGCTCGTCTCTGCCCCCCCCCCCCCCGCCTCAGTAGAACAGAACTTCTCCTCCAGATCCTGCGCCTCTGTACAGCCGCAGCACCCCCTTGTCTCAGTCTCCCCTGGTCTCAGCATTCAGCAGACTCTGGCCTCTCCTCCTCCAGACCCTGTACTTTCTGCTTCCCAGCTCTGCCCCCAGCTTCTTCCTGGCAGCAGCACTAGGTAATCGGGGTACACTGTGATGTAAGAGAGGGTGCAGGCTTCATGGCAGGGGGCTCTTGACACCTGATGGGGGGGGGGGGGGGGGTTGGGGTGCTCTAGATATCTAGTTTTTCAGACACAACCAGCCCTTTGAGGGCAACCCTAATGCTAATGCAGCCCGCAATGACATGGAGTTTGACACCCCTGCTTTTAGGGCATTTTGATGTTTGTATAACTCCTCCCAGGGCTTGCGGTAGTGCAGAGTGCTCTAAAATATAACCCCAACATGTCAGAAAAAAAATCAAAAACAGAGTCACTGAGTTGGAAAAAGGATCACCCCCTTGTGTCAGTATTTTGTTGAACCACCTTTAGCTTTAATTATAGCCTTTATTCTGTTTAGATATGTCTCTTACTAACTTTGCACATCTAGACTTGCCCAATATTTGCCCTCTTCTTTGCAGAACTGCCCAAGTTTAGTTAAATTTGATAGTGAACGTTTGTGGACTGCAGTCTTCAAGTCATTCAACAGATTTTCAATGGGGTTTAAGTCTGGGCTCTGACTAGGCCATGCAAGGACATTCACCTTTTTCTCCTTCAACCACTGTGGGCTCATTTTTGCTGTGTGCTTTGGGTCATTGCCATGTTGGAAGGTAAACCTTCTTCCCATTGACAACTTTCTGGCAGAGGGCAGCAGATTTTCCTCAAGAGTTTGATGGTATTTTGCCCCATCCATTTTTCCTTCTATCCTGACAAGTTCTCCAGTCCCTGCTGCAGAGAAACACCCCCATAATAGGATATTACCACCTCCATGCTTTACTGTAGGAATGGTGTTATTTGGATGGTGAGCTGTATAGAATTTCTGCCAGACATACAGTGCCTTGAAAAAGTATTCACACCCCTTGAAATGTCCCACATTTTGTAATTTTACAACCAAAAACGTAAATGTATTTTATTGGGATTTTATGTGATAGACCAACACAAAGTGGCACATAATTGTGAAGTGGAAGGAAAATTATAAATGATTTTCAACATTTTTTTTTACAAATAAATATGTGAAAAGTGTGGTGTACATTTGTATAGCGCCCCCCTGAGTCAATACTTTGTAGAACCATCTTTCACTGCAATTACAGCTGCAAGTCTTTTTGGGGATGTCTCTACCAGCTTTGCACATCTAGAGAGCGACATTTTTGCCCATTCTTCTTTGCAAAATAGCTCAAGCTCTGTCAGATTGGATGGAGAACTTCTGTGAACCGCAATTTTCAAGTCTTGCCACAGATTCTCAATTGGATTTAGGTCTGGACTTTGACTGGGCCATTCTAACACATGAATATGCTTTGATCTAATGCATTCTATTGTAGCTCTGGCTGTATGTTTAGGGTCGTTGTCCTGCTGGAAGGTGAACCTCCGCCCCAGTCTCAAGTCTTTTGCAGACTCTAACAGGTTTTCTTCTAAGATTGTCCTGTATTTGGTTCCATCCATCTTCCCATCAACTCTGACCAGCTTCCCTGTCCCTGCTGAAGAAAAGCATCCCCACAACATAATGCTGCCACCACCATGTTTCACGGTGGGGATGGTGTGTTCAGGCTGATGTGCCGTGTTAGTTTTCCACCACTCATAGTGTTTTGCTTTTAGGCCAAAAAGTTCAATGTTGGTCTCATCTGACCAGAGCACCTTCTTCCACATGTTTGCTGTGTCCCCCACATGGCTTCTTGCAAACTGCAAACAGGACTTCTTATGGCTTTCTTTCAACAATGTCTTTCTTCTTGCCACTCTTCCATAAAGGCCAGATTTGTGGAGAGCACGACTAATAGTTGTCCTGTGGACAGATTCTCCCACCTGAGCTGTGGATCTCTGCAGCTCCTCCAGAGTTACCATGGACCTCTTGGTTGCTTCTCTGATGAATGCTTTCCTTGCCCGGCCTGTCAGTTTAGGTGGACGGCCATGTCTTGGTAGGTTTGCAGTTGTGCCATACTCTTTCCATTTTCGGATGATGGATTGAACAGTGCTCTGTGAGATGTTCAAATCTTGGGATTTTTTTTTATAACCTAACCCTGCTTTAAACTTCTCCACAATTTTATCCCTGACTGTTCTGGTGTGTTCCTTGGCCTTCATGATGCTTTTTGTTCACTAAGGTTCTCCAACAAACCTCTGAGGGCTTCACAGAACAGCTGTATTTATACTGAGATTAAATCACACACAGGTGGACTCTATATACTAATTAGGTGACTTGAGATTAAATTAGTGGACTCTGTTTACTAGTTCTAGACTTCTGAAGGCAATTGGTTCCACTATATTTTGGTTAGGGGTATCAGTGTAAAGGGGGCTGAATACAAATGCACGCCACACTTTTCACACATTTATGTGTAAAAAATATTTGAAAACCATTTATCATTTTCCTTCCACTTCACAATTATGTGCCACTTTGTATTGGTCTATCACATAAAATCCCAATAAAATACATTTACGTTTTTTGGTTGTAACATGGCAAAAAGTGGAAAATTTCAAGGGGTATGAATACTTTTTCAAGGCGCTGTATCGTTTGGTGTTGAGGCCAAATCATTCAATTTTAGTCTCATCTGACCATAACACCTTTTTCCCATGTGGCCTCAGAATCTTCAAGGTGATTCCTTTCTATACCCATTGTATTTTCTTTATTCAGAAGGTTAAAGTCACCTTTTACTGTGCCTGTGCCCAAGGGTATATCGTTATTTTCACCCGTTCACTTTCCTCCTACACTGCAGGTTTTAAGACTTGTGTTCTAACCAACAACTGGGTGGACGACAGCGCGGACCGGCAGCACACCGCGGACCTTCTCTCCATGCTGAGCCGTCACTTCGACATGGTGATTGAGTCGTGCCGCGTGGGAATGAGGAAACCCGAGACTCGCATATATGAGTACGCTCTGAAAATGCTGGAAGCCGAGCCTAAGGAGGTGAGAGGAGATTTGGTATTACTTCTGAGCTGCAGCGAAGCTACTGGCCTCAGGGGGTACGCAGAGATAAAACAAATCCTCCTACAGAAGTTGTACCTGGTTTATCTGCGGCCCTCTCTTCTCTACATCCATGCAAAGTCCAGAATTTATAAAGCTTGTCTGAGCGTTCAGAAATAAAAAGGGGACGGAGAGATGAAGTTATAAATTGCAGAGTTCAGTGAGGAGAAAATGAAAATAAATATTGATGCCATGCTGTTCAAAATATTCACCGGGAAGGAAGAAAAGATAGGATCAGTAGCATAAAGTGGCAATGGTGGATAGGAGGAAATATCCAGTCTTGTACAGGAGAACACACTATTTGTTGAATATATGGAGTCTGATTATAGAGCAGTGCTCTCCACACTGTGGCCCGGGGGCCTGAAGTGGCCCTATGTTTGCTTTTATCCGACCCTTGGGGCACTGTTTCATCCATTACCACCAACAATTGGGCATGTGTCCGCCCACTGACACCAAAGAAGGGGCACAATGCCTCCTAATGACACCAACAATGGGGTGCTATTTCTACCACTGACACTGACAATGGAGCTTTTTTTTACTCCCACTGATCACAGATCAGTGATCCTCGTCAGTGCCCCCTCATCAGTGCGATCTCACCAGTGTCCATCAGTGCAGCTTCATCAGTGCCCATCAGTGCAGCTTCATCGGTGCCCGTCAGTGCAGCCTCATCAGTGCCCATTGGTGCAGCCTCATCAGTGCCCATTAGTGCAGCTTCATCAGTGCCCATTAGTACAGCCTCATCAGTGCCCATTAGTGCAGCTTCATCAGTGCCCATTAGTGCAGCTCCATCAGTGCCCATTAGTGCAGCTTCATCAGTGCCCATTAGTGCAGCCTCATTAGTGCCCATTAGTGCAGCCTCATTAGTGCCCATCAGTGCAGCCTCATTAGTGCCCATCAGTGCAGCCTCATTAGTGCCCATCAGTGCAGCCTCATTAGTGCCCATCAGTGCAGCCTCATCAGTGCCCATCAGTGCAGCCTCATCAGTGCCCATCAGTGCAGCCTCATCAGTGCCCATCAGTGCAGCCTCATCAGTGCCCATTAGTGCAGCTTCATCAGTGCCCATTAGTGCAGCTTCATCAGTGCCCATTAGTGCAGCCTCATTAGTGCCCATCACTGCAGCCTCATTAGTGCCCATCAGTGCAGCCTCATTAGTGCCCATCAGTGCATCCTCATTAGTGCCCATCAGTGCATCCTCATTAGTGCCCATCAGTGCATCCTCATCAGTGCCCATCAGTGCAGCCTCATCAGTGCCTATCAGTGCAGCCTCATCAGTGCCCATCAGTGCAGCCTCATCAGTGCCCATCAGTACAGCCTCATCAGTGCCCATCAGTGCAGCCTCATCAGTGCCCATTAGTGCAGCCTCATCAGTGCCCATTAGTACAGCTTCATCAGTGCCCATTAGTGCAGCTTCATCAGTGCCCATAAGTGCAGCTTCATCAGTGCCCATTAGTGCAGCTTCATCAGTGCCCATTAGTGCAGCTTCATCAGTGCCCATCAGTGCAGCTTCATCAGTGCCCATCAGTGCAGCCTCATCAGTGCCCATCAGTGCAGCCTCATCAGTGCCCATTAGTGCAGCCTCATTAGTGCCCATTAGTGCAGCCTCATTAGTGCCCATCAGTGCAGCCTCATCAGTGTCCATCAGTGCAGCTTCATCAGTGCAGCTTTATCAGTGCCCATTAGTGCAGCTTCATCAGTGCCTATTAGTGCAGCCTCATCAGTGCCCAACTAAGATTTTTTTTTTTTTTAAATTTTCAGGCTTTTTCGTTTGTGTATCAAAAAATTCAAACCCCAGAGGTGATTAAATACCACCAAAAGAAAGCTCTATTTGTATCAAAAAAATTTCATTAAAAAAAAAAAAAATTCATTTTGGTACAGCGTTGCGTGACCGTACAAAAAGCAGAAAATTGGCCTGGGCTGGAAGGGGGTGAAAGTGCCCGGTATCGAATTGGGTATACAGGCCCTTTGTTTAAAAAGTTTGGAGATCCCTGTTATAGAGAGTGGAAGTGACCCCCAAGCCCACCTTCTTCCCTTTCAAAGGGGCTAAGTGCAGTAGACCTATATTTCTATAGGGGTCCAATTAATAGGGTATAATTGTCAATGAGGTGGAGCACGGTGTCATGTGTGTGCTGTGGAACACTAGATTTGTGGTGGAATATTGACTTTCACATTGAGTCTGTTTATGACATACATTGTTTTTATTAATTTATTTATTTATTTAAATTTATATATTTTTTTATTTTTTTGATACTTTGGTGTTCATATTGACACTCTATTGAGAATTAGTTTTATTTAGGCTCCGTTCACATCTTGGCATATGGGGGGCGACAATCGTAGTAAAATCACGGGACTCCCATCCCCCCAAAAGAAGCTCTTGTTCTTTTTTTGGGCGACAGGCATCCCGCGATTCTGTTCATGATTGTCGACCAACGGAAAATCGCGCAGCGTTTGGGGTGCTTTTGAAAGTGACGGGGAACGCACGGGCGTCCCGCAATTTGCCGCTATTGCGAATCGCGGCGATTTCCACCCACGACTCGGAACGCGGATATGTGAACGGAGCCTAATGAATATTTTGAGAAGCGCAGCATCAATATTTATTTTCATTTATTATAGATGTTTTGTTTGCTTTTTCTTTTTCCCACTTGATTTGGGCACCTTAATCACTTGGATAGTAGTGTAAGTGGTAAGAAATGGTGACACTATTTCCTAAAAGATTTCCTAAAAATAAACTTTAACATCTCTTAACATCTTCAGACAGTGCCGGGGCAAGATCATCCAGTGCCCAGGGCAAAGATGCCAAATTGCGCACCCCCCCCCCCTTCATTATGTGTGAGCTTATGAAGAGGAGGGGGAGAGAGCACAGCCCGCACCTCCTCCCGGCTCTCTCCTCCTCTCCCTGCTGCTTCCAGTGCTGGACTGACAGTAGTAGTGATGCCACTGTCATTACTCCTGTCAGCCTTATAGTAGAAGGAACTTGTGACGCCCCATCCCCACAATACATCCAGTGCCGTCCCTTCTGCCCACCCCTTGTACTGGCCCTGTCTTCAGTATCTGTCCAGCTCCATTGCTCCCGCCACTATTACTGGCTGCAAAATTGCAGCTAGCAGCTGTGTTAAATGACACTTGTAGATAGTCTGTAAGTGTCATTGAGTAAATACAATGGGGTTGATTTAGTAAAGCTGGAGAGTGCAAAAATCTGGTGCAGCTGTTCATGGTAGCCAATCAGTTTCCAACCTCAGCTTGTTCACTTAAAACGTTAACCCCCCCCCAAAAAAAAGTAGATTCTGGTCCCTTAAAGCAGATTAAACAGCACAGCGCTTGTGCTATGTAATCTGCCCCCCTCTAAACTGTGAAAAAAAAACCTAAACCTGGCACTTCCTGTATGCCCTCTCTAAACAGACCACGATAACCAGGGCAGCTCCGCTCTGATCACTGTGGTCAGAGTGCCTCCCTCTGTGATAGGCTGCCCGCTCTCTGCTCTCCTCTCCCCCCCCCTCACCCCCTCCTTCCTCCCTGTCAGCGCCCTCTGTCTGTCTCCTGCCCAACCCCGCCCCCCCACCGCCGCTATTATTTTAATATTAAAATATTAAATTTGTCACTGCCAGCCTCTCTATTAGAGGCTGGCATAGCACAATGTGTAAGTTGTATTTAAAAACGAGCGCTGTAAATACTAAACTTCAGCTGTCTTCAGGCCGGTCACGTGACTCGCGGCACGCTTTCCAGCTCCGATGGGTGGCTTCTGTGGAGGAGACGAGGGGCCACGTGATCTCCCATTGACGTCAGAGGGAGATCACGGCCCCTCTCGCAGAAGACATCTATCAGAGCTGGGAAGCGGCCGCGAGTCACGTGACCGGCCTGAAGAAAGTTGATATTCAGTATTTACAGCGCTTGCTTTTAAATACAACTTACACATTGTGCTATGCCAGCCTCTAATAGAGGGGCTGGCATAGACTTATAATAATGTCTTAACAAACACTTTAAGCTTTGACAAAAAAAAAATTCTGTAAGCTGATTGGTTTCTATGCACCAAATTTTTTACTCTTCAGTTTAAATCAACTCCCCCCCCCCCCCCCCCCAAAAAAAAAGGTCCCTATCACTTGTCTAAAATAAATTTAAAAAAACATACTAACTAGA
Source organism: Lithobates clamitans (assembly GCA_037952925.1). Taxonomy (NCBI): domain Eukaryota; kingdom Metazoa; phylum Chordata; class Amphibia; order Anura; family Ranidae; genus Lithobates; species Lithobates clamitans. Next base: position 20,025 of record JBBGZY010001089.1, read on the forward strand.
CCAGGGGTCTCCAAACTTTTCAGTACAGGGACCTCATGGTTTATTTTACACATTTTCACGGGCCAAAAATAAATCAGTTTTATAATTACCGTAAATGAAGAAACGTGAAATGGATGAATACAATTTACTTGGAGCTTTTTTTTATAATCAACATTTCATGATTCAGGATAACAGAGAAAGAACTATAGTAAAACAAAGCAAACAAATTCCAAATAAACTTGAGCTCATCAGATTCCCCCCTTTACATCAGGGTCCCCATCAGATTCCCCCCTTACATCAGGGTCCCCATCAGATTCCCCCCTTACATCAGGGTCCCCATCAGATTCCCCCCTTACATCAGGGTCCCCATCAGATTCCCCCCTTACATCAGGGTCCTCATCAGATTCCCCCCTTACATCAGGGTCCCCATCAGATTCCCCCCTTACATCAGGGTCCCCATCAGATTCCCCCCTTACATCAGGGTCCCCATCAGATTCCCCCCTTACATCAGGGTCCCCATCAGTGTCCCTCCTTACTTTAGGGTCCCTATCAGATTTTCCCCTTACATCAGAATACCCATCAAAGTCCCTCCCTTACATCAGGGTTCCCATCAGAGTCCCTTTCTTACATCAGGGTCCTCATCAGATCCCCCCTTACTTCAGGGCTCCCATTAGATCTCCCGCTTACATTATGGTCCCCATCATGGCCCCCCTCACATCAGAGTCCAAATGAAAGTCCTCCTTACCTGAGAGTCAACATCAGAGTCCCCCCCTGGTTACATGAAGGTACCCCCTGACATCAGGGCCCCCATCAAAGTCCACTTGCATCGTGGCTGGGAGTCTGGAGAGCCCTGGACCGTGACTATAAGAAGCAGGTCTGGATGGAGGACGTGCCATCCTCCTGTAGATGCTGGGGCAAACACATGATTGGTTGTCAGGATGCTGGGGGTACAACAACTGCACTGCTGGGGAAACCTTTGCTGGAGACTGAAGGGTGTAATCAGAGACCGTAAACTGACCTGAAGACCTGTGTGAGACGCCACTGACCCTAGCTTTGAACCTCATAAAGTCTTGTGGTGGAGCGGATTTGGCCTATTGGCCATAGTTTGGAGACCCCTGTACTAGACCGTGGAGTCTAGTGTTGTCTTGCCAGTAACCAAAGCTCCTCCTTTGCCCCTCTTCTTCAGCGCTGCCATCTTGAATTAGGATGAGATGTATGCACAGACACGCTGTGAGTCTCTGCCAGGTCTCCTTGCATGTGCCAGATTTCACAGAACTGGCAGAGACCCCACCATTGTGTGTGCGACATCTCAAATCCGGCTCCTGGGATGGCTACGTTACACATCCCCAGGAGGCAGTTGTGTGTATCTGTGCATGCGTGAGGGATTATTCATCATTCTGGCCTAGGCATTAATTTAAAAATAATTAATATAACTCTTGTCAGGTCTGATTTTTCTAGGGCTGTTTACTGTCCCGGTGAGCAGTCTCACGTTGAACGGTCTTATTATTTCTTTCAGACCATCTTCCTCGATGATATCGGTGCTAACCTGAAGCCGGCCAAGGAACTGGGCATCTCCACAGTGCTGGTCAGAGACACAGAGAAAGCCTTGAAGGAGCTGGAAGAGTTATCAGGAGTCCAGGTAAATATCATGGTGTGGTCTATGTTCCCTATTTCCCTGTGTCCCTGGTGCCCAACCTGTGGCCCTCAGGTCTTTGGTATATGATATGCGGCTCTCAGACCTCAGCAGTCTGTAGTGAAAACATTGACTAGGGTAATAGCATTGATCTCTACTAGCCTCCATATAACATGTTCCCAGTTCTATATTGTCTTCTGCAGCATATCTCCAGCCAACAATGTATCCTGCCCTCGCTCTCTAACCCTCATTTCCTCTATTAGGTCTGCAGTCTCTGACTATCCAATCAAGCATTACATATATTGAACATTGTGTGCCGCCCTTTGGTGATGTCATGGCCTCATTTGAGAAGGAAGTGTCACCAGCACACCAGGATCTCCAAAATTGGGTCCAAAATTTTTAATCACATAGTATCAAAAAAATAAATAGAAACGACGTTTCGGAGCCATGCAGGACCCCTTCATCAGGCATGTGACCTCCAATGCAATACTCCCAACGCACATGTTCCTGCACGTGCCTGATGAATGGGTCCTGCGTGGCTCCGAAACGTCGCTTCTATTTATTTTTTTGATACTATGTGATTTAAAATTTTGGACCCAATTTTGGAGATCCTGGTGTGCTGGTGACACTTCCTTCTCATGATTGCAGTCGGTTCCAGCCGTTGGACATTTCAGCACCCAATTTAAGATACAGCTGTTTGTGCAGGAACGTGTGCGTTGGGAGTATTGCATTGGAGGGCCTCATTTGAGGCCCCCTTTAGCTCATGAGTTGACAACCACCGCTATAAAGTAAAAGCCCCCTTTTAGCAAAGTTGTTCTTTTTTTTTGTTTTTTTTCTTTTTTTTTTTTTGTACTAATAAAAAATGGCAGTTGGAAGCTTATTAGTTGGTATGACCTGTGCGGACAGTTTTGGCCTCTGTATGTTCAACAGAGTCATTTTTTGCATGATTACAAAGGTTATTTTTTTTTATCTTTGACAAATAATGTATTCTTTGTGAATCTAATGATGCAATCAAATTGACTCTTTTCGAGCATTGTGTCCTTTATTTCCCATTTGTACAGCTGGAAGCCTCTGTGCCTGCTTCTTCCCCCAAGGCTATCCCATTCTGCTTATATAGGAGGGTATATCCCGGACTGGCCATCAGATTTTGATTTGCTGCCTGTGTCCATCACTCCCCCCCTGAAAGCTGCAGAATAGCACAGCAGTATCTGAATTCCTTTTTGTCCCTCAATGAACCCCATGAAAAGGATTTTACGATGACTTCAACAATCCTATTTAATAGCTGTGTGTGGACAGCTGCAGAGTTGGGATCCATTGGCCTTGGTAGGGTATCATACATTTGCTGTGGGTGAGTATAACAGCAATGCACATTCACTGTGCTGCACTATTAAGCAGAAAGAAGAACCTGGATATGTAGAGAGCAGTTATGACTGTTTGGGTAGGTTTCTAAACTAGTAACAACAATGGATACGTAAACGGGAGCTGTACACATTAAGGGCTTGTTTACATTTGCTTTAAAATATAGCATTGGACACGCTTTTTTAAAGCGCTCTGAATGCCAATCAAAGCACCTGTCAATAAATAAAATGGTTACCTTTCAGTCCTGTTCACAGTTTGCTTTGCTTCGCTTTTCAAAAATTAAACCGCTCGTTACTTTTTTGATCCTTCAAAGCGTCTCCAAAGCCGCCATATAAATCTATGACAAAGCTCTCTTACGGCACCTAAAGCTTTTGAGGGGCTTTTATTCAGAGTTTGCTTTGCTTTGTTTTGGAGGTATGACATATCCCAGGATGCACTGGGAAGCCAACAAGTGAACCAGAAAGACGTCATCAGCAGTCACTTCCGGTTCATGTGTATGTATCCTCGGAGTGTCTGGTGCAGATGTCACATTTTGGTGTGCAGTGAGGAGCAGCAGGAGGGTGAGCGGGGTCTGGATTGGAGCAGAGAAACTAGCAGACAGCACATGTGGTGTGCAACATGAGAACTCTATAGCAGAAGGTGAGTGGGGACCAGAGAGAGAGGACTGAGCAGCAGAGAATCAGCAGAGCTGGGGGATCGGAGCAGGAGAAGCTAATGATGGGGATCAGCAGAGCTGGGAGTTGCCACTGAGTGGGGGATCAGCAGAGCTGGGAGTTACTACTGAGTGGGGGATCAGCAGAGCTGGGAGTTGCCACTGAGTGGGGGATCAGCAAAGCTGGGAGTTGCCACTGAGTGGGGGATCAGCAGAGCTGGGAGTTGCCACTGAGTGGGGGATCAGCAGAGCTGGGAGTTACTACTGAGTGGGGGATCAGCAGAGCTGGGAGTTGCCACTGAGTGGGGGATCAGCAAAGCTGGGAGTTGCCACTGAGTGGGGGATCAGCAAAGCTGGGAGTTGCCACTGAGTGGGGGATCAGCAAAGCTGGGAGTTACTACTGAGTGGGGGATCAGCAGAGCTGGGAGTTGCCACTGAGTGGGGGATCAGCAAAGCTGGGAGTTACTACTGAGTGGGGGATCAGCAGAGCTGGTAGTTGCTACTGAGTGGGGGATCAGCAGAGCTGGGAGTTGCCACTGAGTGGGGGATCAGCAGAGCTGGGAGTTACTACTGAGTGGGGGATCAGCAGAGCTGGGAGTTGCCACTGAGTGGGGGATCAGCAAAGCTGGGAGTTGCCACTGAGTGGGGGATCAGCAAAGCTGGGAGTTGCCACTGAGTGGGGGATCAGCAAAGCTGGGAGTTGCCACTGAGTGGGGGATCAGCAAAGCTGGGAGTTGCCACTGAGTGGGGGATCAGCAAAGCTGGGAGTTACTACTGAGTGGGGGATCAGCAGAGCTGGGAGCTGCCACTGAGTGGGGGATCAGCAAAGCTGGGAGTTACTACTGAGTGGGGGATCAGCAGAGCTGGTAGTTGCTACTGAGTGGGGGATCAGCAGAGCTGGGAGTTGCCACTGAGTGGGGGATCAGCAAAGCTGGGAGTTACTACTGAGTGGGGGATCAGCAGAGCTGGTAGTTACTACTGAGTGGGGGATCAGCAGAGCTGGTAGTTGCTACTGAGTGGGGGATCAGCAGAGCTGGGAGTTACTACTGAGTGGGGGATCAGGAGAGCTGGGAGTTACTACTGAGTGGGGGATCAGGAGAGCTGGGAGTTACTACTGAGTGGGGGATCAGGAGAGCTGGGAGTTACTACTGAGTGGGGGATTGGCAGAGCTGGGAGTTGCTACTGAGTGGGGGATCAGCAGAGCTGGGGGTTATTACTGAGTGGAGGGTCAGCAGAGCTTGGAGTTGCTACTGAGTGGGGGATCAGGAGAGCTGGGAGTTACTACTGAGTGGGGGATTGGCAGAGCTGGGAGTTGCTACTGAGTGGGGGATTGGCAGAGCTGGGAGTTGCTACTGAGTGGGGGATCAGCAGAGCTGGAGGTTATTACTGAGTGGAGGGTCAGCAGAGCTGGGAGTTGCTACTGAGTGGGGGATCAGCAGAGCTGGGAGTTACTACTGAGTGGGGGATTTCTGCTGGGAGTGACTTCTGAGTCAGGGATCAGCAGAGCTGGGGGTACAACTGAGCAGGGGATTTGCTGAATGAGGGTATTAATAAACTGGGGATCGGCTGAACAGGGGTACTAATAACCTGGGGATCCGCTGACTGTGGGTTCTACTGGGCCTATTTAAAACAAATCAAAAATAAACACACACGCAGGGCATTTGCCAAGATTTATTAAAGCTTCATTCAATAAAGCATCACTGAAACATCAAAAAAGCACGTTGAAGCATTAGGCATTTTTATGTGCGTTTAAGTCAAGCCAAGTGTAAATGAGCCCTAAATGGAAATTGTAATAAGTGTATGTTAACCTCTTGCTGCTCACGTAACGCATATGTGCGTCAGCAAAGGGAGTGGGCTCTAACACCCATATGCTGCGTATACTGTATGTATCTATGGGTGGCACAGGTTTCTTTTCTGAGAGCGCACTCACTGCAGGCTCCCAGCGAGTTTTCCAAGCCCGCGGGACCGGCTGTCATGTGACCATTGTGACAGCCAATCACAGTGGCCATGTGATCAGGCAGACCTTCCTCTTCCAGGTGTAATAGCCCACTTATAGAGACATCAGGGCTGGGTGATAAAGGGTTATGCTCCCACTACTTTCTAAAGGACAAAAAATAAAAGACTATGAAAGCTGTAAAATATATCATTACAGATCCTGGAGAAAGAAGAGATCCCACCAATCGCAGCGGACCCGGAGAATGTATCCCATGGGTTTGTTTCAGTAAAGGTAAGATAGGGCAATGTCCCTCCCACCCCCCAAAAAAGCCATAATACTATAGAATGTGATAATAAAAAAAAATAATAATAATAAAAATAATAAAAAAAAAATGCTGTAGGTGGTGTCGAAGCTTGTTGCTACCTCCTGCTCCCCACACATTCCTATTGGTCCACTTCTATAAAGGACAGCCTCAATGGCCAATAGGAAGTTGCAGGTGGTATGAAGAGGCAGGTTAGGCGGTCAGGAAGTGACGACTTGGCATTCAGCCACTAAAGTAAGGTAATTCTATAAACGATGACTTCGACCCGGCAACATTTAAAGGCTCCCCACTGTCAGAATACAATACCACAGCAGGAAGGATTCCCCCATTCAACTCTACTGTGTGGATGGGGAAATTGGATAAATGGTTGAACAAAATTTTTTTTATTGTATGGGCTGCCTTAGTGTCCAGTAGTTTAGCAAAAGACAACTGGGCAGGGCTGACACCATTCAGTCCACAAAAAAGTCTTGTGTGTTGTCAGCGCCCAACAAGCTGAGTACATTTCTGTAGGTCAACAGATCATTTTCTCTACATGCCGGGTCTTCAAAGGGATAGAACGAGGGCAATTTCCACATACTCTATAATTCTTCTACCTCTAGTGTCAGTGAGAATATGTTCAATAATAGTGCAAATGGTGTTTTTTTGACCTATGTGTGTTAATTGTTTTTTCAAATTCTCCATTGCCACTGAATAATGAAGCTCACCTAGCTGGTGGCAGTTTACAAATATAGCACAAAGGAGATCGCTCACCTCTCGGCTCCTGCTGGCTATCCCAGGCATATATAAAATCTAGCTAGCCCCAGGAGGAAGGGATGCTCAGCGAGCCGTATTTAGTTTAACACTCATTTCTCCTGGGATGCACAGCTCTCCTGCAGCACAGCACAGTGACCAATCAGGAGATGGCTTTACTAATCATTGCCACGGCAATTCACGAGACAGCTCTCCTGATTGGTGGTGTCTTAAATTGTGAATTGAAGCATGGCTCAGTGTTGATGTGTTGAAGTACTTATCTGTGTTCATGTACCTTTTGTGTCCTCCATGCCTACATCCAGCTTCTGGGTGCTCTGATGGCTCTGTTTGAAACATGTGTACGAAATAAAGAGAAAAAATGTATTCATCCTCACTTGGTTGCCGACTTTATCTATCTGGGTGCTTTATGACTCCAAGTACATTTCCAGTCCACCTGTCATTTAGTGAGTCCAGCGTGCCCAGTGACTCCAAGTATACTTCAAGTTCAATAGTCAGCTAGTTACTCCAGTGCACCCAGTAACCCTCTCCTCCAATCCCTACACTGGCTCCCAATTGTCCAGCGAATTAAATTCAAAATACTAACCACAGCATACAAAGCCACTCACAACTCTGCTCCGAGCTACATCACCAATCTTGTCTCCAAATATCACCCAAATCGTCCTCTCCATTCTTCTCAAGCTCTCTCGTCTCCTCCTCTCATGCTCGTCTCCAGGATTTCTCCAGAGCCTCTCCCATCCTCTGGAACTCACTACCTCCACTGGTCCGGCTATCCCCTACTCTAGCTACCTTCAGGCGATCGAAAACTCATCTCTTCAGGGAAGCCTATCACGTCTCCAACTAATCTTCTACCACTTCCATCAGCTCATTCCCCACAGTTACAACCTTTTGTACCACCTGCCCCACCCTATTAGATTGTAAGCTCTTTTGAGCAGGGCCCTCTTAATCCTCTTGTATTTTATTGTATTATAACTGTATTGTTTCCTTTTTATATTTTAAAGCTATAAACTGTTGGCGTTATATAAATCCTGTATAGTAATAATAATAATATTCCCATAATGAGCTTCCAGTTGATGTGTCATCCAGTGACTCTAGTACACCCAGGGATTCCAAGTACACTTCCAATCTACGTGCCATCTAGTAGACACCAGTGTGTCCAGTGACTTCAAATGTGCTCCCAGTCTACCTTTCATTTAGTGACTTTAGTATGCCCAGTGACTCCAGGTGACTCCGAATGTGGTCCCATTCCACATGTCATCTAGTAGACTCCAATGTGCCTTTTTGAACTCAAGTGCCTTCCCAGACCACCTGTCATCTAGTGACTCCAGCTTGCCCGGTGACTTCAACTTGCCCGGTGACTTCAAGTGTACTCCTAGTCTGCATGTCATCTATTGACTCCAAGTACACTCCCTGTGTGCCCAAACTGGCTTACTGTCCATGTGCCATCTAGTTGACACCAGTAGGACCAGTGAATTCAAATGTACTCCCAGTCTACCAGTCATCTAGTGACTTCAGTATGCAGAGTGACTCCGAAGTGTGCTCCCAGTCCACGTGTCAATTAGTGACTCCAGTGTGCCCAGAGACTCTAAGCGCATCCCAATGCACACGTGATCTAGTAAACTCCAGTGTGCCCAGTGATTCCATGTGCACTTCCAGTCAATGTGTCATTTAGTGACTCCAGCTCAAACAGTGTTTCCAAGTTTGCTCCCAGTTGAGGTGTTATCTAGTGACACCAGTCTCACCGGTGACTCCAAATGTGCTCCCAGTCTATGTGTCCTATAGCGGTTCCAGTACACCCAGTGACTCCAAGTATACTTCCTATTCATTTGCCATCTGGTAGACACCAGTGTGTTCAGGAATTTTAAATGTGCTACCAGTTCACATGTGATCTAGTAGACTCCAGTGTGCCCAGTGACTCCAAATGCTCTCCCAGTAAATGTGTCATGTAGTGACTTCAAGTATGCTTCCAGCCCAAGTGCCATCTAGTAGACACCAGTATGCCCAGTGACCACAAGTGCTCCCAGTCCACATGTCACCTAGTAGGCTCCAGCCAGTGTGCCCAGTGACTCCAAATGCACTCCCAGTCCATGTGTCATCTGATGACCTCAAGTGCACTTCCAGTCCACATGTCATCCTGTAGACTCCAAGGACACTTCCAGTCCACATGTCATCCAGTGACTCCATGTATGCTCCCAGTTCACGTGTCAACTAGTTACTCCAGTGTGCCCAGTGTTTACAAATAAGCTTCCAGTTGACATGCCATCTAGTGACTCCACTACGCCCAGTGAATTCAAGTGCACTCCCAGTCAACGTGTCATCTTGTAACTCCCGAGTGCACTCCCAATCCATATGTCAGCTAGTGACTCCAGCATGCCCAGTGTTTCAAAGTGAGTTCCCAGTTGAGGTATCTAGTCACTCCAGTGTGCCCAGTGATTCCAAATGTGCTCCCAGTCAACTTTTCATAAAATGGCTCCAGTACACCCAGTGAATCCAAGCATGCCTCCCATTCATGCGCCATCTACAGTAGTAGACACCAGTGCCTAGTAATTTCAAATGTGCTCCCAGTCCACATATGATCTAAAAGAGTCCAGTGTGCCTTTTTACTCCAAATGCACTCCAAGTTCATGTGTCATCTAGTGACTTCAAGTACGCTTCCAGTCCAAGATCGATATAGTAGACACCATTGTGCCCAATGACCTCAAGTGCTCCCAGTCCAAATGCACTCCCAGTCCATGTGTCATCCAGTGACCTCCAGTGTGTTCCCAGTCCACATTTCATCCAGTGACACCAGTGTGCCCAATGACTCCAAGTACACGCCCAGTTCATGTGTCAGCAAGTGTCTCCAGTGCCCCCCCCAGTATTTCCAAATGAGCTTCCAGTTGATGTGTCATCTAGTGACACCAGTATGCCCAAGGATTCCAAGTATGTTTCTAATCTATCTAGTTGACGTCAGTGTGTCCGGTGACTTCAGATGTGCTCCTAATTTACCTGTCATCTGATGACTTTAGTACATCCAGTGACTCCAAGTGCACTCCTATTCCACGTGTCATCTTGTATCTCTGAGTACACTCTCAGTCCATGTGTCAGCTAGTGACTCCAGTGTGCCCAGAGGCTCTAAGTGTGCTCCCAGTTCACATGTGATCTAGTAAACTCCAGTGTGTCCAGTGACTACAATTGCACTTCCAGTGTGTCATTTAGTGACTCCAGCACACCCAGTGTTTCCAAGTGAGCTCCTAGTATAGGTTTCATCTAGTGACTTCAGTGAGCCCAATGATTCCAACTGTGCTCCCAGTTCACCATCCAGTGAATCCAATGTGCCTGGTGACTCCAAGTGCACTCCTAGCCCACATGTCATCTAGTGACCCCAGATGAATTCCATGTCCACCTGCCATCTAGTAGGCACCAGTAGGCCCAGTGACTTCAAATGCGCTCCCAGTCAATGTGTAATTTAGTAACTCTAACGCACCCAATGCGTTTCCAAGTGAGTTCCCAGTTGAGGTGTCATCTACTGACACCAGTGCACCCAGTGACTTCAAATATGCTCCTAGTCCACATGTCATCTAGTTAACCCTAATGATTTCCATGTCCACAAGCTATTTAGTAGACACCAGTTTGCCCAGTGACTCCAAGGGGTTGATTTACTAAAACCAGAGAGTGCAAAATCTGGTGCAGCTGTGCATGGTAGCCAATCAGCTTGTTCAAACCAAGCTTTGACAAAAAATCCTGGAAGCTGATTGGTTTCCATGCACAGCTGCACCAAAGTTTGCACACTCCAGCTTTAGTAAATCAACCCCCAAGTGTGCTTCCTATCTAGGAGATACCAGTGTGCCCAGTAATTTAAAATGTGCTCCCAGTCCACATGTGATCTAGTAGACTCCAGTGTGCCCTGTAACTCCAAATGCACTCCCAGTTGATGTGTAATCTAGTAACTCCAAGTATGCTTCCAGTCCAAATGCTCCCAGTCCATGTGTCATTCAGTGAATCCAGTGTGTCTGGTGACTTCAAGTGTACTCCTAGTCCACATGTCATCTAGTGACCCCAGATGAATTCCATGTCCACATGCCATCTAGAAGATACCATTAGGACCAGTGACTGCAAATGCCCTCCTAGTCTACATGTCATATAGTGACCCCAGTATACCCAGTGACTCCAAGTGTGTTTCCCATCTACATGCCATCTAGGAGACACCTGTGTACCCAGTAATTTCAAATGTGCTCCCAGTCCACATGTGATCTAGCGGAGTTCAGTGTGCCATGTGACTCCACATGCACTCCCAGTTGATGTGTCATCTAGTGACTCCTATGCTTCCAGTCCAAGTGCCATCTAGTAAACACAAGTGTGCCCAGTGACCTCAAGTGCTCCCAGTCCATATATCATCTACTGACCTCAAGTTCGCTTCCAGTCCACATGTTATCCAGTGGACTCAAAGTATACTCCCAGTCCTCATGTCATCCAGTGACTTCAGTGTGCCTGGTGACTTCAAGTTTTCTCCTAGTCCATGTGTCATCTAGTGATCCCAAAGGGGCTTCCTGTCCACATGCCATCTAGTAGACACAAGTATGCCCAATGACTCCAAGTACACTCCCCGTCCACATTTCAGTCAGTGAGTCCAGTGTGCCCAGTGACTCAAAGTATGCTTCCAGTTCAATAGTCAGCTAGTGACTTCAGAGCATCCAGTTAATGTGTCTAGTGACTCTAGTACATTCAATGATTCCAAGTACCCTTCCAGTCTACGTGCCATCTAGTAGACACCAGTGACTTCAAACCTGCTCCCAATCCACAGGTCATCTAGTGACCTTGAATGCACTCCCAGTCCACATGTTGTCTAGTGATTTGGGTATGCCAAGGGATTCCAGGTGCTCCCAGTGACTCCAGGTACACCCCCAGTCCACCTGCCATTTATTGACTCCATTGCTCCCAGTGACTCCAGGTGCACTCCCAGTCCACCTGTCACCTAGTGACTTCAGTGTGCCTAGTGACTCTAGTAGGCTCCTGCATCATCTGGACAGTTCCTCTCCTTGTGGATTTGGACCACTGGCCGTGACACATAGAAATTTAGAATAACTTCATGCTTGGAGACTGATGCTTGTTTTTAGTCTTTGTCTGCCTGGCTTTAATAGTTGTGACAATAAAAGGGTTAATGCATGCAGAGTAACACTCTATCTATCTAGTTGTACTCTGTACTCTTTTATAAAGAGCCTCCTTAGTGTATACAGATGTCAAGTTTTATAGGTGGCCAACAAACAATCACCTCTTTGTCAAAGCATGTGTTCAGGGATGCTCGTCTAATAACCGACATACATTGAAGATGTGTTGGAGTTGGATGAATTTGCTCAGCAGTTGTTACTCAAAGAAGTGTGTTTGATTGTTACAAGGTCACTGCGGTAGAAACATTTTCTCAGCCGCACGTCGAATGCATTGTGTAGACGCGCTCTGATCTTTTCCTGAGTTTACAGTACGTTCCCATTTGCCATCAAAGAAGAAAAGCGGCAGATAGAATGTGCTTGTATAGAATGGGCTGCACTGAGAAAAATACAAGGCGGTGCAAAGAGAATGTCATTGAAAATGCAGATCTACGTTTAATGCTCCATTAAAATGTAAATCGCTGTCAACAAAACACACATTTCTGAAATGCCGATCCTTTTTTTTTTATTTTTATTTTTTTAATTGTGAACATTCAGCGTTATTATGTTTGTCTTTACTTTTTTTTTTTTTTTTTTTAGTTACTTTTTTTTTTTCTTTTGTAAGGTTTTTTTTTTTCTATTTAAATAATAATAAAAAAAAAACAGACATCAGGAACATTAAACAAGGCTTTACGCGGCTTATTATGCCCCGTACACACGGTCGGACATCGATCGGACATTCCGACAACAAAATCCTAGGATTTTTTCCGACGGCTCAAACTGGTCTTGCATACACATGGTCACACAAAGTTGTCGGAAAACCCGATCATTCTGAACGCGGTGACGTAAAACACGTACGTCGGGTCTATAAACAGGGGCAGTAGCCAATAGCTTTCATCTCTTTATTTATTCTGAGCATGCGTGGCACTTTGTGCGTCGGATTTGTGTACACACGATCGGAAATTCCGACAACGGATTTTGTTGTCGGAAAATTTTATAGCCTGCTCTCAAACTTTTTGTGTTAGAAAATCCGATGGAAAATGTGTGATGGAGCCTACACACGGTCGGAATTTCCGACAACAAGGTCCTATCACACATTTTCCGTCGGGAAAATCTGACCGTGTGTACGGGGCATTAGTCACAATATAAATACAATGCTGTGAACATGAATTTTCCAATAATCTCGAACCGTTTAGGTATTTTTAGGCAATGGATTGTAGAAGATAGATCTACATATCCCATAATAACATGGAAGGAGTTGCTGCAGCCAATTAAGAGACAGCTCTTCTGATTAGCACTGTCTTTAAATTGCAAAGCGGAAAATGGTATGGCGTTTGAACAGTGTGTTGCTATGCTTCAGCTGAGCTTCTCCTCTGCGGTACTTGCCTAGATCCCCATGCTTTCTGTGTCCTCTGTGACTGTTTTCCTTCCGTCTTCAGGGCACAATGTGATTGCAAGTACACTCCCAGTTCACATCAAGTAGTTACTCCAGTGCACCCAGTTACCCCCCCCCGGTATGCTCTAATTCCACGTGTCATCTAGTGACTCAAAGTGCGCTTCCAGTCCACATGTCATTTGGTAGACTTCAACTGCACTCCCAGTCCACATGTCATATACTGGCTCCAGTATGCCCAGTGGCTCCAAGTGTACTTCCAGCCCACATGTGTTCTAGTAGGCTCCAGCCTACCCATTGATTCCAAATGTGTTCCCAGTCCATGTCATTTAGTGACTTCAGATGATCCTAATCCACATGTCATACAGTAGATTCCACTGTGCCCAGTGACTCCAAATGTGCTCCCAGTTCACAGGTCATCTAATGACCTCAATTGCACTCCTATTTCACATGTCATCTAGTGATTCCAGTATGCCCAGTGTGACTCCAAGTGCCTTCCCAGTCCACCTGTCGTTTATTAGCTCCAGTGTTCCCAGTGACTCCAGGTGCACTCCCAGTACACCTGTCATCTAGTATCTCCAGTGTGCCCAGGGACTTCAAGTGTACTCCTATTCCCCATGTAGTGTTCCCAAATGGGCTCTCTGTCCATGTTCCATCCAGCAGACACCAGTGTGCCCAGTGATTCCAAGTGCATTCCCAGTCCACCTGTCATCTATTGACTCCAGTGCACCCAGTGACTCCAAGTGCTTTCCCAGTCCACATGTCATTAGGTAGACTCCAGCACACCCAGTGACTCCATATGCACTCCCAGTCCACTTGTCATCTAATGATTCCAGTGCACCCAGTGACTCCAAGTGCTTTCCCAGACCACGTCATCTAGTGACTCAAGTATGCCCAGTGACTCCAAGTGTGCTCCCAGTCCACGTGTCATCTAGTAGACCCCAGTGTGCCCAGTGACTGCAAGTGCACTCCCAATCCACATGTAATCAAGTGATTCCAGTATGCCCAGTGACTCCAATCACCTTCCCAGTCTATCTGTTATCTAGTGAATTCAGTACGCCCAGTGACTCCAAGTGCTTTCCCAGCTCACGTCATCCAGTGACTCCAAGTGCGCTCCCAATCCACATATCAACTAGTAGAACCCAGTGTGCCCAGTGACACCAAGTGCGCTCCCAGTCCACATGGAATCTAGTTATTCCATTATGCCTAGTGACTCCTTCCCAGTCCACTTGTCATTGATCCTGGTGACTCCAGGTGCACTCCCAGTCCACCTGTCATCTAGTGACTCCAGTGTGCCCAGGGACTTCAAGTGTACTCCTACTCCGCATGTAGTGTTCCCAAATGGGTTCTCTGTCCATGTTCCATCCAGTAGACACCAGTGTACCCAGAGTCCAAGTGCACTCCCAGTCCACCTGTCATCTATTTACTCCAGTGCACCCAGTGACTCCAAGTGCTTTCCCAGTCCACATGTCATTAGGTAGACTCCAGTAAACCCAGTGACACCACATGCACTCCCAGTCCACTTGTCATCTAGTGATTCCAGTGCACCCAGTGACTCCAAGTGCTTTCCCAGCGAACATTCCTTATAGTGATTCTAGTATACCCAGTGACTCCAAGTGCTTTCCCAGTCCACATGTCATATAGTGATTCTAGTATTCCCAGTGGCTTCCAGTCCATATGTCATCTAATGACTTCAGTACACCCAGTGACTCCAAGTGCTTTACCAGACCATGTCATCTAGTGACTCAAGTATACCCAGTGACTCCAAGTGTGCTCCCAGTTCACATGTCATCTGGTAGACCCCATTATGCCCAGTGACTCCTTCCCAGTCCACCTGTTATCTAGTGACCCCAATGTGCCCAGTGACTTCAAGTGTACTCCTAGTCTGCATTTCATCTAGTCTCCTCAAATGGGCTCCCTTTCCACATTCCATCTAGTAGACACAAGTGTGCCCAGTGGCTCCAAGGGCAATCTCAGTCCACATGTCATCTATTGACTCCAGTGTACCCAGTTGACTATAAGTGTTCTTACAGTTCACTTGTCATCAGGTAGACTCCAGTATACCCAGTGACTCTAAGTGCGCTTCCAGTCCATGTGCCATCTGGTGACTCCATTACGTCCAGTGACTCTCTAAATGTTTTCCCAGTCCACATGTCCTCTGGTGACTCCAGTATACCCAGTGACTCCAATTGTACTCCTAGTCTGTGTCATCTAGTGCTTGCAGAAGACAGGCTGCATGGAGAAAAATACAAAGCTTTACAAATGCTGATTAATGTTAATTTTTCCATTCAAATTTAAGTCACTGTGTCAACAAAACACTTTGCAATTTTTTTTTTAAATGCAGATCCATTTTTTATTGTATTGTCAGCTTGAAATAAATTGTATTTTTCTTTTTTCTTTCTTTTTCTTCTCAGTAAGGTTTTATTGAAATTTTCCCATTTAAATAATAAAGAAACAGACGCTGAGAACATTGCACAAGCCGGTACAGGGTGCGTGTGCAGCTAGTGTATCAATACAAATGCAACGTAGTAAACATTAATATTCCAAAAATCTAGGATCATTTACTTATTTTCAAGTGATGGATTGTGGAGGATAGAACTGAACATTCCTTAACAACAGGGAACAAACTTGTATTGTACATACAGACACAAAAAAATGGAAACAAGAGGATGATGGGGGGGGGGCTAAGGGGTGTAGCATTGCGTGCCGTTAGTGAAGTCGCCTGTTCTTTGGTGGCCTATGTCCAACGGGCCTCCACCTATCTATTGCTGTTCCTGGTTAATTTTCCCGTCCTATTAAATTAGGAGGTCTGGAAGTGTCTCCAGGAAAGATTTACAGGGTGCTGGGTTTTGGAAGTGTAACCAGCTCGCCCAGACTCTGTAAGATGCTTCATAGCTAGCTTTTTGGAGGATTGTAATCTTTTCTATCAGAGGTATCTTTTTTTTTTTTTTTGACTTTGTATGTAGATTTTATTAACAGACTGGGCAGGGAAACATCCATGGAAAACCTTTTAGTTCATCTGACTTATCAGCCTGTTGATCTGATCTTCCCTGTTGCCTGACTCTCCACCTTCTACAAAGTGTGTGGTTTTCTTTTTCATTCCACCTCTGGGAGAGGACAATTTCAAGGGCCAGAGGAAATTGCTGCCTTGAAGTTTTTGCCTACAGTGTAGATCTCATGGATCAGATCTTCAACACAAATGATGTCACATTTCCCTAGGTATTTCTCAATCCGAGAGATGTCTGTGAGAGGGAAACGCTGCTTCTTGATCTTCAGGTATCCTCTCTTGTAGATGAGCTGCTTCACAGTCTTCAGATTAGGATACCCCCAAGCGATGTAGGGCTCCACCAATCTCAAAATGTTGATAGAAGCCTAGTTGAGCTTGACAAAGGTGCCGTTGAAGATCTGGCGAAGACGGAGGAGCTGCAACACTTTGCAAACCTTTGGACTTACTCCATTGATACCTCTGATTCTAATGACGAATGCCAACTTGGGTTCAGCAGGCACACAATAGTTTCCAGCTTTGTGAGCCATCCTAGCCAGACGCACTTCACGCCTGTACAGCTGTCTGTATTCTTTGTAGTAGGATTCGGCTCTCTTGTAAATCACCTTCCTTTTTTCTTTGCAGGCCTTCTTTTCAGCTAGGATTTTCTTGATCCTTTTGGCCTTGGCTTCTGCGAAAGGCTTTTCACCTTTTTAAAAGGCTTTCTGGAACGGACAGCAACTTTTTCTCCTCTGTCCCCACCATGTTCACCACTAGAAAAGAGCCTATTAGATGTATCTTGTCCACTGGTATTATCCATTCCGCTATTTACAGTGGACCAAGAGCTTCCCAATTTTTTTTAAGGATCAGGCTTTTGACAGTGTTCAAGAGTGAAATGTAGATCTTAATCTGCCTGCCTATAGTGGACAATTGCATATACACCCATTAGCCATAACTTTATGGCCACCCCCCCTAATATTGAGTAGGTTCCACTTTTGCCACGAAAATAGCCCTGACCCATCGAGGCATGGGCACCACTAGACCTCTGAAGGTATGCTGTGGTATCTGGCACCAAGCCACCACTAATGGATCCTTTAAAGGGTTTGTAAACCCTCGTTTTAAAAAACAAAAAAACAAACATATCATACTTCCACTGAGCAGTTCATTTTGCTCTGTTTAGGAGATATTTTCTGTGTACTGTGCCGATGATGCAATCAGCGCATGCGCTCTAAAGGAACGGCCGTGAGTGCCGTGACTGGAGGCTCCCGCGGCTCCAGCAAGTCACATAGCCGGAGTCCGTGGCCCCTGAAAGGAAGAAGGGCAAACATGGATGCGGCCTGCAGCGGGGACGACGTGGGCTTCATTTGCAGGTGTCACATAATGTGCTAGTATGCGATGCATACTAGCACATTATGCCTTTACTTTGCAGGGAAGGGGAAAACTTTTTTTCCCCCCGCAGGGTTTACTTCCTCTTTAAAGTGGTTGTAAAGGCACAAGGTTTTTTTTATCTTCATGCATTCTATGCATGAGGATAAAAAAACCTTCTGTGTGTAGCAGCCTCCCCAGCACCCTCTAATACTTACTTGAGCCCCCATCTCTGTCCAGCAATGTCTACAAATCCCCAAATCCCTAATCAGCTACATTTAACTCCTTCTTCCCCTTGTCCCTTAAACGGTTATCATCCTGATTTTTTTATTTTTTTATTTTCCTAACTTTCTAATACTTTTGTACCAGAATCATAATTTTTGTGTCATTTTAAACAGGACAGATTATAATATAAAAGTTTTTTTAATGTACAGTATCTACTGTAACAATATTTTTTTTAAACTTTTTTTTTTCAATGGATTGCAAAAAAATGATATAATTTTTGCAAGACCGTATCACCAAATGAAAGTCTTGTATGTATTTGTTTCTTTGTGATCTTAAAGTGGGGTTCCACCCAAAAAAACAAAAATACCTCAAAAATTCTAAAAAAAAACCAAAAAAACATTTGGATATTTTTTTTTTTTCACTTACCTCTAAATGCCTGTTGCTAGGTGGTCCCTCGTAGTCTGCCTCTTCCTTTGCCTGGGCTGGTGACATCACTTCCCCCTCGGCACAGGAAGGGCTCAGCTCTGCTCCCTCCCTCCTGTCAATCATCTGGGACCCATTACAGGTCCCAGGTGATTGAGCGGCCAATCACGGCGCGCTGCGCCGCTCGCGCATGCACAGTGGGTGCCAGGCTGTGAAGCCACAGCCCGGTGCCCACAGTTAAAATCCCGGCGCCGACGAGCGGAGGGGGGGGGGACGAGCGGGGCTTCGATCCCCCGCATCACTGGACCCAGGGACAGGTAGGTGTCCAATTAAAAGTCAGCAGCTGCAGTATTTGTAGCTGCTGACTTTTAATTTTTTTTTTTTTTTGACGGTCCCCCTGGGTGGAACTCCTCTTTAAGTAATGACAAAATTATTGATAAATAAACAGGCCCCTAGCAGAAGTGTAAAAATTGCCCTGGTCCATAGGGGGGCACACAGGGGTGAGAGCTAAACTGGTCAATGACTGGTTCCCTTTAACTCTTGCCGCCGTTTGCATGCAGCTATAAAAGCGAATCGTCAGCCGGCTCTTCTTTTGTACGCCTGTCACAAGCAGCGATAGAGCGATCAAACATTATTTCACAGATATTCCATTAACACAGCGAAGTGATGGGATTATCGGCGGCATCTCAGATGCTCGGCGTATTGCCGGTGACAGCTCTGCCGTAAGCCGCGCACGGAGCTGACAAGCTGGATTTCTCCTGGTACAGTGCGAACGTCTGTGGATGTCTCTGCTCATTCTGCGGAGTAATAGAAATGTTCTGCTCGTGTTCTGCTTGTGTTCTCAATTCTGGAGAGCGATACTAATAATAGGGAGCGGCTGGCGTGTCACGCCGAATCGAGGGAGAAATTTACTGCCGCTTGTATGTTGCGCGGTGGCGGACGCGGAAAGGTGCCCACATGCTTTTCTCCTTTTCTTTTTCTTTTTTTAAGGGGACCCTTCAGTAAGCTATACGTCTGCATAAAAAAAAAAAATACCAGCATCACAATCAATCGGCTTCCTGAAATACAGTGCATCCAGAAAGTGTTCACAGCGCTTCACTTTTTCCACATTTTTGTTATGTTACAGCCTTATTCCAAAATGTATTCAATTCACTACTTTCCTCAAAATTCTACAAACAATACCCCATAATGACAACGTGAAAGAAGTTTGTTTGGAAACTTTGCAAATTTATTAAAAAAAAAAAAAATATGAAAAAACTACATGTACATCATTTTTTACAGCCTTTGCCATGACACTCAAAATTGAGCTTAGGTGCATCCTGTTACCACTGATCATCCTTGAGATGTTTCTACAACTTGTTCTGAGTCCACCTGTGGTAAATTCAGTTGATTGGACATGATTTGGAAAGGCACACACCTGTCTATATAAGGTCCCACAGTTAACAGTACATGTCAGAGGACAAACCAACCCATGAAGTCCAAGGAATTGTCTGTAGACCTCCGAGACAGGATTGTATCGAGGCACAGATCTAGGGAAGAGTACAGAAACATTTCTGCAGCATTGAAGGCATGACAGCCTGGCTGGAGTTTGCCAAAAGGCACCTGAAGGACTCTCAAACCATGGGAAACCAAATTCTCTGGTCTGATGAAATGAAGATTGAACTCTTTGGCACGAATGGCAAGTGTCATGTCTGGAGGAAACCAGGCACCACTCATCACCTGGCCAATACCATCCATACAGTGAAGCATGGTGGTGGCAGCATCATGCTGTGGGGATGTTTTTCAGCAACAGGGAATGGGAGACTAGTCGGGATAGAGGGAAACATGAATGCAGCAATGTACAGAGATATTCTTAATGAAAACCTGCTCCAGAGCGCTCTGGACCGTAGACTGAGGCGAAGGTTCATCTTCCAACAAGACAACGACAGGAGGAGCATACTACCCGTCCGGTGGGGCCGATTTATTTTTTCTTCCTATGATATACTCTGTCGGGTGGATGAAGTAACATACCTTCTTCTCTGGGATTCGGATGATTACTATTCCGTATGGAACTCCCTGGATGTGGATGCTGTCACGCCTTACCTGGTCTATAGGTATCCTGTTTGGAAGATCCATCGTGGAGTATTGTTCCATGCTTGACTGACTCACCACCGCTGGTGTGTGGGTCCACACCCTGGTATAAGAGTACCCATTACCTTTCTTTTATCATCGGATGCACATTACCATCTGAGCCTTGAAGGAGGATTACACCATGCAATTTCCTATATAGAGACTGCACTGACTTTATTGTAATTTCTTATAAGAACTATATAACTATATAAGAGTTTCATGATAGGTCGACTTATTGAGGAGACTTGTCCTCATTAGACTAATATTTCAGGTGTGGTCACTGGATGGACATTAATATATTTGGTTTATATATGTGACTATGATACGTCCATATGAGATCCCTCTCTCCTTTTTTGTTGTTAATGTACACATTTTAATATATTCACATATATTTTATCCACGTACACATTTAGTGAATATTCTTCCCTAGAAGGTGTTTTTTGGGGTAGAATTATTCTCTTAGCGCTGCATTTTTATTTTTCTCAAAAATGGATGTGCCAAGCTTGTAGCAGCACTCAAAAAGTCTTGAGGCTGTAATTGGTGCCAAAGGTGCTTCAACATGGTATTGAGCAAAAGCTGAGAATACTTATGTACATGGGATTTTTTTCCAATTTTTATTTTTTCCAAAAAAAAAAAAAATGTATTTGAGTTTTACAAAATTCCAATACTACAACACAGTTTGATCATAAACATAAAAAACATGTTACTGAAACATATTGATTTATTGATGAGCATCCCCAACTCACTCCGGGGAACACATGTAAAAGAGAAAACCTTCAAGTAAGGAAAAACATACAGGTATTATCGTCTACCGTTAAAGAGTAAGGTCTATTTTTTTTTTTTTTTTTTTTAATAAGTTTGCAAAGATTTCAAACAAACTTCTTTTACATTGTCATTATGGGGTATTGTTTGTAGAATTATGAAGAAAATAATGAATTTAATCAATTTTGGAATAAGGCTGTAACATAACACAATGTGGAAAAAGTGAAGAGCTGTGAATACTTTCCAGATGCACTGTAGATTTGCAGTGCTCTTGCTCTGCCCTCAGTCCTCAGGTCCTTGTCTGTTTCCTTCCGACAGTTTTTGCACAAATTCAATGCATTCATCTAGCAGCTCCCTGATGCACTGGCTCCCACCTGTCTCCTAGATGGAGCCCTCCTATCTCCTGGGCTGAGACCTCCTCTGACATGCTCTGTCCACCAGGGTGGAGACCTAAACTGTAATCTAAAAAAAAAAGAACAAATTGGAAAGTAAATGAACAGCAGAGAAATCCAAATCAAATCAATATTTGGTGTGACCACCTTATGCCTTCAAACCAGCCTCAATTCTTCTAGGCATACTTACACACAGTTTTTGAAGGAACTTGGCAGGTAGGTTGTCCCAAACATCTTGGAGAACTAACCCCAGATCTTCCGTGGATGTAGGCTGCCTGTATCTTCATGTAATCCCAGACAGACTCTATGATGTAGAGATCAGGGCTCTGTGGGGGCCAAACCATCACTTCCAGGACTCCTTGTTCTTCTTTATGCTGAAGATAGTTCTTAATTACATTGGCTGTATGTTTGGGGTCGTTGTCCTGCTGCAGAATAAAGTTGGGACCAATCGCACACCTCCCTGATGGTATTGTTTGATGGATAAGTGTCTGCCGGTGTTTCTCAGCATTGAGGACACCATTGATCCTGACCAAATCTCCAACTCCATTTGCAGAATTGCAGCTCCAAACTTGTATGGAACCTAAACCATGCTTCACTGTTGCCTCCAGCCCTTCATCAACAAAATGCCCCCCGCTACAGCCAAATCTTTCACATTTTGTCTCATCAGTCCAGAGCACCTGCTGCCATTTTTCTGCACCCCAGTTCCTATGTTTTCCTTTTCAAATGTTGTTTTTTGTTTTGAAAAAAATAAAGGAGAACGATCTGAATCTTACAAAGATTGTGGTACATATTCAAAGGAAAACAAATTAACTACTTCAATTTGGAAAGGGACAAATAAAAATTCTAATGAAATATCGCACTATATAATCATCAAATAAACCGTCAAAGTCAAATGTCAAAAATGTCATTTAATTGAAAAGAAAGAGAAGGGTAGATTGTTGACTGTCAGTCTGATTAAAAACAAGGTGATTAACAAATCAGATAAGCAAAAGTACATTTCAATGGGTCTGGAGAACAACCCCGTGAGTACCACATAAGAACTGATGAAAGGGTAATGAAAAAAGAGTAAGGCCACGTTCACACAAGTGGACTTTTCGGCAACAAAAGTCTGACGGCCATTCCGGTGGACTTTCGTCAGACTTTTGACGGACTTCCGATAGACTTTTGAACGAACGGACTTGCCTACACACGATCACACCAAAGTCTGACGGATTCGTACGTGATGACGTACGACCACACTAAAATAAGGAAGTTCCTAGCCAGTAGCCAATAGCTACCCTAGCGTGGGTTTTCGTCCGTCGAACTAGCATACAGACGAGTGGATTTTTCGACCGTACTCGAGTATGTCGGAAAGATTTGACGCATGTTCCAAATCTAAAGTCCGTCAGACTGTGACTACCTCAGGAAAAAAAGTAGGAAAAAAAGAAAGAATAGAAGAAAAGGAGAACTAGCTCTCGTAGAGCAAATGTATTTAAGATTTGCAATATGGTATAGAGAGCAAAGGACAAAACACAAGTGTGTACTGGAGGAGCGAAAAGTGGTCCACCAGAGGTCAAAGGGCTACTTTCTGATACCCACATAACATTAATGGGAATCTGAGGGTAGCTAACTGGGGGCGCAAAGACACCTCCAAAGGGAGCACTGCCAACAATTAAAATAGAATACACATAGAAAGTTGATAACTATGTCCCGGTATTTCCATACCCTAATATGCGCTAAAAAAGCCCAAGAGGGGGAGCGTAAATATTAGGGTAAGGAGCTACCACGTAACATAAAGCATCAAATATAACAATAAAAACAAATAATAGCACAAGGCTATGTGATAAAGTAAAGCTTATACCATACTGCTATCAGTAAAAGGGAGACCAGCAGTTGAACTAAATGAGTCAAACAGTTACTTGCAAAAAGCAAGATAAAACAAATAAAGCAGGATAACTTTCTAGCCATCTGAATGACTAGATGGGCCAGGTATATTGACAACTGGCATTGGATCAAGAGATGAAGATGATCAGTCCATAGAGTCTTCAGGAACTGGCGTAGGAGAAGCAAAACGACCATACTTTGATTGCCCCTGGCGACTTCTATCACTTCCATTAGCCGATTGTTTTTGCAGAGAGTGGGAGGCTGAAGGAGTTTGCGTGCTATTTTTGTTGAAATGCCGTTCTAAAAGCTGCATATCTTGTAAGAAAGACTAAAGTTCTTCAGCAGAACGTCAGACATATTTAGAGACTTGGTGCGTGAAAAAAATTGAAAATAGGAAATCCCATTGATATGCGATTTGATGTCGCTGTAGAACTTGGAGAAGTGACTTCAGAGCCCATCTTTTAGAAATAGTGTGCTGGGAGAGGACAGCAAATAGCTGATAAGTATGTCCCTGGAAGGTCAGCGTATCTTTCACTCTAGCTGCAGCCAGTTGTTCTTTGGTGCGAAAATAGTGAAATTTGGCGATTATATCACGCGGCGGTTCATCAGCTTTATGTGGTGAACCCAGGGCTCTATGAACCCTGTCCATTTCCATTCGTTTGACTGGTATAGATGGCTGTAGTTCTTGAAATAGGGCTTTGTAGCTTGTAAATCAGTGACAGATTCAGGAATCCCACAAATACATATGTTAGAACGCCAGGCCCTATTTTCATAATCTTCGGGGTTGAAGGACAAAATTTTCCTCTTGAGATTTTCAATTTCAGTCATATAAGCTACTGTGCTATTTTCCAGTTCATCAACCCTTAACTCAAGGTTAGCAGTGTGTTGGCCCAATTCTCTGATTTTCCTAGTCAGACTGTCTGTAATATGATCTAAAGTATGTTTAAGGGCTTTGTGAAGCATTTTCTCAAATTGCCTCAGTACAATAGAATGTGCAGGGTCTGTAAAAGATGTCAATTGTGGCACTTGCGTAGATGAATCAGAGTCAGATTCCTTCTGTGTTACAGCTATTACCTTAAAACGCTGAGAGGGTTTCCCAGAGCGTGAGGTAACAGGAGAGTATTGAGCTGGTGCCATATTGACTGAAGCCTGGGCCAACGCATCTTTGACATTTTTTGGCTTCATTCTTGGGTGTGAATATCCGGGAACCATCACCTGAGGTAGTGGTGGTTTAACACAGGTCAGGCAGCAAATTTTTAACATAGCTGAGCTGGGACATAATAGAGAGTGTCAGAAGCATCCCTTCAGGAGTGGAGCACTAAGCTGGCATGTCTGCTCATTCAGGCTTAAAGCCCTGCCCCCAGTTCCTGTGTTTTCAGGTGGAGTCGCTTAGCCTTGTTTTCACGTCGGAGGTTTGGGTTTTTGGCCGCAACCTTTCCATGAAGACCACTTCTAGCCATACTTCTCCGGACAGTAGATGGGTGTACCTGGGTCCGACTGGTTTCCACCAGTTTTGTACTATGTACTTTTGTATATCCATACCTTCCACAAAGAAACTGTGGCAAATACCCTGCTGAGGGATGATAGTCATCACCCCCCTGGCTTAAAAATTGGATTCCAGTGGGCCGCCAATTCCTGAGGATTAAAAGGAACTGCACCAAAAAAGATGACCTGAGAAAGGAGGGATATGAGCTCTGTGTTAGATTTCACGAACACGGATACTCCCAAAAGCAAATCCGTAGGGCTAAAGGCAGAGCACCACTCCAGAGTAGAGAAAGCCTTCTCTCTCTGGAACCTAATGCTGAAAGCAAAAAACTAATCGAACCAGGACCAGTGAGACTAATGCCCCATACACACGATCGGACATTCCGACAACAAAATCCATGGATTTTTTCAGACGGAAGTTGACTCAAACTTGTCTTGCATACACACGGTCACACAAATCTTGTCGGAAATTCTGAACGTCAAGAACGGGGTGACGTACAACACGTACGACTAGCCGAGAAAAATGAAGATTCCGAGCATGCGTGGAACTTTGTGCGTCGGAATTGTGTACACACGTTTGGAATTTACGACAACGGATTTTGTTGTCGGAAAATTTGAGATCCAGATCTCAAATTTTGTGTGACGGAAATTCCGATGGAAAATGTCCGATGGAGCCTACATGCGGCCAGAATTTCCAAAAACAAGCTCCCATCGAACATTTTTCGTCGGTAAATCCGACCGTGTGTACGGGGCATAATACTTGCAAAGCATTAGGGAATACTGATGAACAGTCCAGGACTATCTGATATTGTCGGAACGTTACCTAAGATGGTTGCCAGAAGGGCCAAAAACCTGGGGGATATCTTGATACACTCAGTTTGTCAAAGAGCCGTGTTCTAACTGGCTATATGAATACCCCAGGAGTAAAGAAATGTTCCCTTGCAATAAATGCCAAGTTTGCCCCTTTGTGGACAGAACAGCTACCTTTATTAACGTAGGGGGACAAAAATCCTATGAGATCCGAGATCTAATCGAATGCCTCTACAAGCAGAGTAATATATATGCTTACCTGCCTATGTCCCAAGATCTACATAGGTAAGACTAAAAGACCCCTAAAAGTCAGGATAGATGAGCATTTATGGGAAATCAAAAAGGAAAATTTAAAGGGACCCAGAGAAAGTTCAGCAGAAACCATTGGCAAAACATTTCGCCCTATGCCATGGAGGGAAAACTGATGCCCTAAAAGTTAAGGGGATATATGTGTTCAAACTGCCAGTGAGGAGGGGGGACTTCAACCGTATACTGCTTCAGAAAGTGGTAGCTATATTATCGGCTCCTCGTCCCCCTGTGACTCAACACCGAGTTGAACCTCCAGGTTTTCCTTGAAACTTGAGAAATAGCTACCTCATGTTCATAGCCCTGAACCCTGTTTATATATATATATATATATATATATATATATATACACACATTATACACACACACACACTTTTACCTATACCTTTTCTCCATATACATGTCCCCATTTATCCTTCATCCCGCCCCCCACCCCCTATTTCTCTCCTGTTCACTCCCCTTTATCCATCTCTCCTATCTCTCTCATTTGTACCTCTCTTATCCTCAACTCCAATATCTCTCATTCCTCCTTTGCACACTGTGAATGCCTTGGCTATAAAATAGCCTATCAATCTTCCCTTTCTCTCCCCCCTCCCCCCATTTGACTGGCATAGGCATGGCTCATATGCATCAAATGCTGCGATTGAGTGTGAAATGTATTAAATTTATCTGCACTACTTTGTTTTATTTAAAAGCCTCAAAATCGAAAATGAAAAATATGGTACTCAATCTTAGGAATAAGGGAGGATTGAAAAAATAGAGTCCTCTGTTCACCAACTAAATAAATGAGGTCATCCAGAAGGGGAGCTGTTCTATTCAGCTCCTTAGAAGAGCATTACTGACAAAAAGATGGAAAATCACCCGTTTGTCCCCTTTTAAAAAAAAATCTCCTTAGGAGGGGCAGCGTTATCGAAATGTACTTGCTATTATAAGGGACAGGTAACTCCTAGCCCCTCCCCATCCAGACGAAGCTATGCTACTCCACTAGCGAAACGCGTTGACATCACTACAGGCACATGATGCCAGCCACGAAATGCCCTGTTCCAACTAAGACCGTAGGTCAGAAGGCGTCCATCCCTGCAGCATATCCCAAGCGGCGATTGTCGCAGACCACGCAGCTGACTATCCAATTACCCGCCTCTACCAAAGAGCCCTTGGACTACGAGTACGGTTGAATCCGAACCCCGGCTCAGCACTAATATAGCGGGATAAGATAAACAGCTGAATCCACGGGCTGGTAACGTGTGGATGCAAGCTTCTTTGAAACAGCTGATTTGACTGCTAATTTCCTAAACGGTGACCGGAAGCATACCATGTGAAATGCTCTGATCTCTAGTAAGGACTGCATAGTAGCTCTTCCCTACTTCCACCCACATTGCAGCCAACCTTGATTACCCTGGTAATGGTAGAGCAGGCTGTGTCTATTCTGTCAGTGATTTCCTGAAAGAAATGAATTCTCAGATTTTTTGATTTCCTGCTGCCATTGTCTGGGCTCAAGTAATATAGTACACATATTGTGGAGCATCCTACTAGTGGATTGAACACTGTATAGTAACACATGCTAAACGTCTTTGGTACCCGATCAACACCACTATTCAACCACTGTGTTACTCTTACCATCCTCATCATAGGATGATATGTTCCTATTTCTTGATTTATACCATCCGCAGTGAATGTAAGTGGGACTGAGCCTGTCTAAGGAGCTCCTTCTAAAAATCTTGGTTGCCATCTATATCCATTGCTCACAGCACCATTGGACCAACATCAAATCTAATGCTCCAATAAACTCCCATAACAGGACCAGGTCATCTTTCAGATCGTTTTATATCAGTTACCTTGAACAAAATTATATAGCAACAGTTTAGCAGCTTGTTTCAGTATGAGTGAGATTAGGAAGTGACTTCGATTCCCCCGGGGGCCACTCATAGTAGGTGAGGTCGAAAAATAGGACCTGTTATTCTGCTCTTGTTTACGGAAGAGAAGTAAGCTTGATGTGTCTTTCATCTGCTGCATTAAGTATCCTTGGCCGATCACTGCATCTACGGTCCTCAACGTTGCCCGTTTCTTTGTACTTCTTCAAAAGAGCTTGAACAGTACATCTTGAAACCCCAGTCTGCTTTGAAATCTTTTCCTGGGAGAGACCTTGCTGATGCAGTATAACTACCTTGTGTCTTGTTGCTGTGCTCAGTCTTGCCATGGAGTATGACCTGTGACATGAAACTGTCTTCCACCACCTCACCCTAGTAGCAGAGTTTGGCTTTTCCTCATCCAGTTTTAAGCCTCCTATACAGCTGGTTCTGTTTCAGTTAATGACTGTGTTTCTAACTACATATGAAATTGATGATGATTAGCACCAGGTTGGTATAATTGGTTAATCATACACTTGACTCTAATCCTACACAATCTCTGACTTTGTGCAAGTGTACAAGGTTGCTGGTTTGAAGCCAAAGAATAGTCACACAAATATTGATTTGATTTAGATTTTTCTTCTGTTCGCTCAATCAATTTTGTAAATTGATGGAAATAAATAATTGAAAGTATATACGTTTAAAAGCATTTTTACTTTACAGCATTTCTCCACCCCTGCCTAAACTGTTTGCACAGTAATATAATAATATACATATTTATATTATATATATATATATATATATATATATATATATATATATATATAGGCACAGTACATAAGCAAATTAAACTTCGACTTTTATCTCTCACATGTGAAAAGAAAAGAGGAGAGGTTTGGCTCATGGTTTCCTCTGTAAATGAGGAGAAGAGTGTCGCTCTGATGTTATGGAGTCCTCCGTCTCTGTCTCTTATTACAAGGAAACTGATCTAACATACACCCACAGTACAAAAATAACATTTCTTCACGCGAACTATCACTTCTAATAAACCATTTCTCATTTCACGTCCGGCTGCTGACACGCTCCTCGTCATTTTTATTCCAAGCACAATTACATTTCATTCCAACTTTCATAAACTTTGTTGCCAGGTGTATATTAACACAATGGAGAATTTTTACTGACATCTCCACACTGAATGAAGCACAATATCAGGACACGTGCTCGGGTTTCTTTAGGTTTATCTAAGACGTGTCCAGACGGATTTCTGCGTTCATCGTCTGCTGGGTTCACTATTGAGGCGGGGGGATTGTATCCTGTATTTGTAGAGCTCTGACATGTTCAATTAGACTTTGCATAGACCGCAGAACTATCCCCATGGCTCTCTTTACCAAAGGAGCTTACACATATTTGCAATAATGAAAGCAGATCAAGATATATTTTTTTCACACAGCCCGTTAAAGTTAATGGGAACGTGCCACAAAAGTCCTATAACATTTATACATAGTATGTGGATGTTCAGGTTATGTAATACTGGTGAAAAGGAATTATATGTGGATACCCCTCCCAATGATTGAGTTCAGCTGTTTCTAGTAAAGGGTACTGTAAATATGGCATTAAAAGACATTTTGGACCTTGTGGTAACATGTTGGTGAAGGTCCTTTTCTTTTCCAGCATGGCTGTGCCCTGTGCACAAAGCCAAATCCATAAAGACATGGTTTGACTATGTTTGGTGTGGAGGAACTCGATCGTCCTGCACAGATACATGACCTCAACCCTACAGAACTCCTTTGGGATAAATTGGAACTCTGCATGTGAGCCAGGTCTTCCCATCCAACATCAGTAACTGTCCTCAACCTTACTGAACATCTTTGGGATGAATTGGAATCTGAATGTGGACCAGGTCTTCCCATCCAACATTGATAGCTGACCTCAACCCTACTGAACACCTTTAGGATGAATTGGAACTCTGAATTTGAACCAGGTCTTCCCATCCAACATCAGTAGCTGACCTCAACCCTACTGAACACCTTTAAGATGAATTGGAACTCTGAATTTGAACCAGGTCTTCCCATCCAACATTGGTACCTGACCTCAACCCTACTGAATACCTTTGGGATGAATTGGAACTCTGAATGCGAGCCAAGTGTTCCCATCCAACATCGGTACCTGACCTCAATCCCACTGAACACCTTTGGGATGAATTGGAACGCCAATTGCGAGCCAGGTCTTCTCATCCAACATCAGTACCTGACCTCTCAAATGGCGCCAAATTCCCACAGACACCCTGCAAAACCATGTGGAAAGTCTTCCCAGAATAATGGAGGACATTTTAAGCACTTGATGCCAAATCACAGACCTGGAACGCCATTGAACTTCAAGTGGTTTTACTGGGGTGATGCCTTCCGCGGCTCGCTTGGGCTCTCCCGTGCAACCGGGAGACACAAGCTACTAGCCGACATGTGCACCAGCTAGTTGGAGAGCCGAAGAAAGCCAGGATCAGCTTTGATCCGGCCGCCGCTATGGTAACCTGGAAGCGATAACATAACATCACTCCTGGTTTACTGGCATTTTAATGGGTCAATTTTTAAAAAAACGAAAGTATTTAAAAATGCAGATCTTGGCGTTTTGAATGCTTTCAAGTGCAAAAGAGGGATTTGGGGTCTTATTGACCTCAGATTCCTCCATAAAGAGTACCTGTCATGTCCCTATTGCTGTCACAAGGATGTTTACATTCCTTGTGACAGCAATAAAAGTGGTTAAAAAAAATAAATAAATGAAAGCAACAGTGTAAAAATGAAAATAAATTATTAATGAAAACATTTTTTTTTAACATTTTAAAGTGCCCCATCCTCCCATGCTAATGCGCAAAGGCGAACACATGCGTCGGTTCTGCATGCACGCAAAACGTGATTGTCCCACACATGTGAGGTATCACCGTGAACATCAGATCATGGGCAGTAATTCTAGCACTAGACTTCCTCTGTATGGTGGTAACCCGTAAAAGCTTCTAAAGCATTGCCTATGGATAGTAAAGTTTACGTTGTTTGTCGCCGTTATGCAGGCGTGCGCAATTTTAAAATGTACACGTTTCGTATCTATTCAGCAATTTTAAAACGTGACATGTTTGGTATCTATTTACTCTGCGTGGCATCATCTTTTATATTTTACAAAAAAAAATGGGTTATGTATTGTTTTTTTTGCATTAGATTTGCGTGTGCAAAAACCGTGTGACATAAAAAATTTCAAAGACCGCTGTTTTATTCTCTAGGGTCTCTGCTAAAATATATATATATATATATATATATATATATATATATATATATATATATATAAATGTTTGGTGGTTCTAAGTAATTTTCTAGCAAAAAAATTTGATTTTTACTTGTAAACAACAAATGTCAGAAGGAGGCTGGGTCCTTAAGTGGTTAACCACAAAGGAGGACCAACACCGTGTTAATGTCCATGGTGTTGGAATGGGATGTCCAGCAAGGTCATATAGGTTCTGTGGTCAGGTATTCAGAATCCACTTGGTTCCTGGTATGGGTGTAACCTGTAGTTCACAGGGTGGGTGGTCGATCAGCAGTGGGTAAGCCTTCTTTAGTGGTATCTATACTACAGCAGAGCAGGCTTTCTTTTCCAAGTGCTTTTTCACAAGCAACTCCCATCGCAACTCCCCATATTGGTCTAACAAACACTAGGGACGTATGCTGCTTCTACTGGTATTCTTTAATGGTTTGTGGGAGTGCTGCTATTTCCAGTGTCCACAAAACTGCAGCTGAGGCCATCCCCAGGGCCATAGCCAACAGTGGTACACTCCACCGTTATGGGGGAACCAAGTTGCATGGTATCTTCTCAACCGTTAGCTACCTAGGATAGATCAAAGACATTACATCTGACCCTCCAGTTCTCCGCAACTTTGTGCCGCACCATGCTACATACATTGTTGTGCTCTGTCTTGATTGGTGGACTATTTCAATCCCAGAGAGGTCATACCACACAGCAAGACCATAAGAGTGATGTTAATCCCTTTCCCTTCTACAGATATTAATGATAAGTAGGGCTGCTCCTGTGTCCCTTGTCCACAAAATTACAGTCAAAGGCACCTTCAGGGCCATAGCCAGCAGTGCCATACTCCTTCAGGTTGGGGAACCCAGACACATG
The DNA here is from genome assembly GCA_037952925.1 of Lithobates clamitans. Lineage (NCBI taxonomy): Eukaryota > Metazoa > Chordata > Amphibia > Anura > Ranidae > Lithobates > Lithobates clamitans. Next base: position 51,900 of record JBBGZY010001089.1, read on the forward strand.
GCCATAGCCAACAGTGCTACACTCCACGGGTATGGGGGAACCCACTTGCTTGACATCTTCTCAGCCCTTTACCTACTTAGGACAGACCAAGGACATGACCTCTCACCCTTCTTCAGTTCTACACAACTCTGCTCCACACCATGCTAAGCGCATTGATGTTCTCCGTATTGATTGGAGGAGTCTTCCACTCCCAGAGAGGTCAGACCACCTAGAAAGACCTTAAGAGTGATTAATGACTAATACAATTCCTTAAATGGGCAAAGTACAAGTGTGGACTACTTTTTTTTTTTTTTAGTCCATGACACCGTTGACCCAGAAGACCCTGAAAGGCTGGTGACCTTTAACCTCAAGATTCATTTTATGTTACATCTCTCAGCTTGTAGTGTCTCCTCTCCTCGATGATATATAGCCGGTGTAGTCTGTTCATTACTGATCATTTAGCAGGGTTATTGCAGGCAAGACGGAAGGGATCTTATTATTTTCTGCTCGCTGGGTAAAGCATTGATCAGGAACACAAGAAAAGACTCAATATTTTTGTGCTGCAGGTAATATTTCAGCGCAGGGGTCAAAAGTGCAATAAAGACTTATTAACAACACAGGCTCCAGCCCCGTGTTGGCTTCATTTATCTCACTTTATATGGAGACTGATAAAATGTGTATTTCATTCTTCTCAAATCATCATCTCTCCTCAGTCTAACATCGATCTAGTGAGAATTATGGAAGGTGAACTTGCTCTTCCTTATTATCAAAGCTCAGAGGAAATGTGTCCGAAAAAAAAAAAAGCGCCTTTTGGAAATCTGAACTGTGCTAAATAGGTAAGCTGCCGGTGGCAACTTCCTTCTGAAAATGTTAGCTGTTTGGTTGCCAAGCTGATTCGCAGGCTTCAGTCCTGTCCATGGAAAGAGCATGGATGCAACGTGTCAGGTGGGCAGAGCTTCATGACGTCATCACGTTGGGCGGAGCCTCAAAACCATCTTGGATCAGTGGCTTGAGAGCTCTATGAGAGCTCTCCTATGGGCCGTACACACAATAGGATTTTCCGACAACAAATGTTGGATGTGAGAGCTTGTTCTCGGAAAGTCCGACCGTGTGTATGCTCCATAGGACATTTGTTTTCGCCAACAAATGTTTGAGAGCAGGTTCTCAAATTTTCCGACAACAAGACTTGTCGGAAATTCCGATCGTGTGTACACAATTCCGACGCACAAAAGTCCACGCATGCTTGAATCAAGCAGAAGAGCCGCACTGGCTATTAAACTTCATTTTTCTCAGATCGTCGTACGCGTTGTACAACACCGCGTTCTTGACGTTCGGACTTTCCGACAACATTTGTTTGAGCGTGTGTATGCAAGACAAGTTTGAGCCAACATCCTTCGAAAAAAAAACACGGTTTTGTTGTCGGAAAATCCTGTCGTGTGTACATAGCATAAGGGTGATATTCTGTGAGTGTACACCTTTTTTTTATTTTAATAAAATGTTATGGCTTTACACTATAGGGTTTCCCTCTACTCTTGTCCCCTGAGTGCCTTATTAATGAAAAAGATCCTTGTATGAGGAAGTGGTTGGCCATAATTCCTAACAGGAGGACCTGTAGTGTGCACTGGGATATATACAGTGCCTTGAAAAAGTATTCATACCCCTTGAAATTTTCCACATTTTGTCATGTTACAACCAAAAATGTAAATGTATTTTATTGGGATTTTATTTGATAGACCAACACAAAGTGGCACATAATTGTGAAGTGGAAAGAAAATGATAAATGGTTTTAAAAATGTTTTACAAATAAATATGTGAAAAGTGTGGGGTACATTTGTATTCAGCCCCCCCGGAGTCAATACTTTGTAGAACCTCCTTTCGCTGCAATTACAGCTGCAAGTCTTTTTGGGGATGTCTCTACCAGCTTTGTACATCTAGAGAGTTAATTTTTTGCCCATTCTTTTTTTTTTGTTACAATCTCTTAACTCTTTCCTTTGTGTCCTTCAGCCTGGTGTGAAGCTGCATTATGTAGAGATGGGGAACGGACCGGCCATCTGTCTGTGTCATGGCTTTCCCGAGAGCTGGTACTCCTGGAGGTATCAGGTAATGAATAAACTATTCATAAAAAGTCCCGGTCAGCGATACAAAGTAACCCTGATGAAGGGAGCCTCTCAGAACTCCTGAAATGTTGTGTTTTTTTCAACACATACTGGGAATAATAAACGCTGTCTGGAGTTTATATCTGCGGTGTCTCTGAAAAGGAATCCGCGGTGGAATGCTTTTCAGAGAATGGTACAGGAGCATCTGACAGGCAGCACAGCCGCCTCCCAAAAGCCTGTTTTTTGGGGGGGGGGGTTTTGACCGCCAAAGGGGATTTTTGAATGGAAATCAGAGAACTCACCATGCCTCTTACTAAATATCTTGGACTATCTACTTTCTAAAAAGGGGTCATTTTGGAGGGGGGGGGGTTTTTTGTACTGTCCTGGCAGTTTAGGGCCTCAAGAAAAGAACCAGTAGCAGGGAGATCATTGCGCTGCAGGTCCTCAGGTACAGCTTCCTCTCCAGCAAGGAGAACAGTGATCAGCACAGTAATGACATCATCAAATCTCACTTCCAGTCTGGGTAACCTATCAGTCAGAGACAGGAGGGCCTTGTATGATTTCACACTGCAGATATACTGTACTATGAGGATACAGAACAAGCGTGCCTAGGCAAACAAAGTGCACTGCTATTTTTTTTTTTAGGACAAATTCCAAACAAAATATACATTACCAGGTTCCTACTTAAAGCGAATCTGCCACAAGACTATGCACACCAAAGCATTTATGTATTCTGAACAAGCAGAGTAATCACAAGGCCTCTTCCACCTCTGTAGCTATAGGCATTTTGGAGCAATAAATGTTCAAAGTTCCAAATAAAACTGAATTCTTAGATTTGGAATACCATGCTGGAAGTGGAACCAATGTGAGTTTGAATTGGGCCGCAATATATTTATTTTTGAAATACATGCATTGTGTTTTAAGTTTAGTGTGCAGAGCTGCATGCATCCCTGTTTTTTTTTTTTGGGGGGGGGGGGGGGGGGGTTCCACTTTAACTTGCTTAACTGAATAAAAGCCTTAATATGCAAGGATTTTTAAAGGCAGAGTCCTGCTTTAAGTGCTGCTGTGCTCGGCTTGTGGCTTTCCGGAGTAAATAACGCACATAACATTTGTCTTGCATGCAGCTGCCGGCTCTGGCTGACGCAGGGTACCGGGTTATAGCTCTAGATATGAAGGGCTACGGGGATTCCTCTGCTCCAAATGGTGAGTTTCTATGATATCTTTTTACATTTGCTTGCATTAAAAAAGCTCAATCATTCAAAGTGCATGAGCTTTAGAGAAGAGTCATGCAAGTGGTTTTGTTAATGCACTTTAAACCTGCTTGAAGCTGCTGTCCTTTCTGGCATGTTGCTGTACACATAGTCATAAAATGACATCGACGCTACATACAGCACCCTGCCGGCCTCTCCCACCAGCCATGATCTGCCTGCATGGCATAAAAAATCAAGGAGAATATTTATTATTATTAATATTATTATTATACAGGATTATAATAGCGCCAACAGTTTGCTGTAATTTATTTTATTATATATATGTGTGTATGTATATAGATATATATATATATATACACACATACATACACACACACACCACACATATATATATATATATATATATATATATATATATATATATATATATATATATATATATATATATATATATAGTAATTCATTAAATAATGAAAACGGGAAGGTTTTAGTTCAAAATTTCATCAGCATGTAGTCTGTATTATAGATTAAAAAATAAATATATAATTTATAATATATTATATATTTTTAAAGTATATACATATAGATTTATATTAATTTATTTTATGTATTTCTTATCAGCCATAATTGCTTATTTTATATATATAATTGTATCATTTTTTTTTTTTTTTAGAAATAGAAGAGTATTCCCAGCAAGAACTCTGCAGGGTGCGTGGAATAGAGGCCTGCCTTTTTATTTTATTTTTTTGCAACCTAAAATATTGCAATTCTTATTTTATCTTTTCTGTCTTTTTTTTATAGGACCTGGTCATTTTCCTGGAAAGGCTGGTAAGAGTCTGGATATGTTTTTTTTTAATATATGTAATGAGTGGATTTCTCATACTCGGTTACAGTGGACATAAATCCCATCACATCTTATACAGCTCACCTCTGCCCTGTAACCAATTGTAACACTTCAATTTTTTTTCCCTTCTTCTATCCCACTTTTATTGCTGTCTGCTGAGCTCATATGATGGAAGAGTGCTGGCAGGGGGGGGAATCACAGGCCTGTTTTCTGCCCCCCCGGGGAATAGATATTTTATTTAGTGGAAGGAAACATTTCATTTACCTGACAATACAAGAACTCCACAAAGAATGTGATAGGAATGCTTCATCTGTAGAATGTATTTATTATAAATTTGCTTTAAAGTGAGTCACTAAAATGTAATAATATGCACTGACGTGAAAAATTTTGTTAAAGAAATAAAATAAATTAAAATAAAATAATATAAATGCACCCACATTGATTAACATTGAGTTCAGTTTATAGATAACCAAACGTGTCAAGCCTCCATGTGGTATTTAATGACATTAAACACCCAAAGGTTTCCCAACAGCAAAACAATGTGATCTAGGCTGCCATGGCTTTCGGTTACATGAGGGAGCTCAGAAGCAGCAGTGTTTTATTTATGTATTACATATATTTATATAGCACCAACAATTTTTTGAGTATTTTACATTCCGTACATTCACATCAGTCCCTACCCTCAAGGAGGTTACAATCTAAGGTCCCTAACTCACATACATACATACATGCACACACACTTGGGCCAATTTAGACAGGAGCCAATTATCCATCCAGCATGTCTTTGGAGTCTGGAAGGAAATTGAAGTACCCGGAGGGAACCTACACAAACACAGGGAGAACATGCAACTGCCTATAGATAGTCTTGGCCGGAGTGTGAATGAAGGACCCTAGTGCTTCAGGGCAGATGTGCTAACCAAAAAGACAGAAGTACAGTTAAATCATGCTTGTTTAATAATAAAAGTAAAAAGAACAAACATAGTCAAAACATAGCCAAAGTTCAGTAACCGGAATGGATAGTCAGCCAAGCCAGAAGTCAGGGATCAAAGTAGTGGAACAGCAAGCCAGGGGTCTACAAACGTTTTAGCATGCATTGGCCGCATAGTATATTTTACAAATGATCACAAGCCAAAAAAAATCCCCATTAGGTTCCCTTTTACATCTGGTTCCCTATCAGAGCCCCTCTTACATAAGGATCCCCATCTGAGTCCCTTCTTACATCAGGATCCACATAAGAGTCCCACCTTACATCAGGGTCCCTATCAGAGCCTTCCCTTACGTTGGGGGTTCTGTCAGAGCCCCTTTACATCAAAGTCTGCCTTAGAAGTCCCCCTTCCATCAGGGTCCCTATCAGAGTCCCTCTTACATCTAAGTCCCCCCTTACATCAGGGTCCCCATTAGGGTGTCCCTTTCTATTGGGATCCCCATCAGAGCCCCCTTACATCAGAGTGCCCTAGGAGTCCCCCCTTCCATCAGGGACCCTATCAGTGTCCCCCTTACATCTGAATCCCCCTTACAACAGGGTCCCTGTCAGACTCCCCCTTTAAATCAGGATCCGCATAAGAGTCGTACCTTACACCAGGGTCCCTATCAGAGCCTTCCCTTCCACTGGGGTCTCTGTAAGAGCCCCCTTACATCAGAGTCTGCCTTTGGAGTCCCCCTTCCATCAGGGTCCCTATCAGAATCCCTCTTGCATCCAAATTCCACTTTACATCCAGGTCCCCATCAGAGCCTCCCCTTCTATTGGGGTCCCCATCAGAGCCCCCTTACATCAGAGTCTACCTTGGGAGTCTCCCCTTCCATCAGTGGCCCCCTTACCTCTGAATCCCCCCTTACATCAGGGTCCCCATCAGTGTACAACCTTAAATCAGAGCCCCCCCCTTACATCAGGGTCCCTATCATAGCCCCACCTTACGACAGGGTCCCCATCAGAGTCCCCCCTTACATTGGGGGGTCCCCATCAGAGTCCCCTTTATATTAGAGGCTGCCTTAGGAGTCCCCCCTTCCATCAGAAATAGAGACCATAGGCAGTATTGTCTGAAACCATGAAATCAGACTGAGACAGAAGTACAGTTAAATGACACTTGTTTAATAATAAAAGTAAAAAGAACAAACATAGTCAAAACATAGCCAGAGTTCAGTAACCGGAATGGATAGTCAGCCAAGCCAGAAGTCAGGGATCAAAGTAGTGGAACAGCAAGCAGGATCTGGAGCCAGAAGGGATGTCAGCAAAGCCAGTCTTTAAACAGAAACGCAGGAAATGGGTTCTTCTGATGTGACCAAGGCGAAGGCAGAGATCCTCTGAAATGGACGGCTTAAGTAGGCAGGACTGACGAGCAGGATATCATCAACAGCTAAGTAACTGTGGAGAGAGATGGGAGTTGGCAATTAGCCGACAGCTGAGCGGCCAGTTCAGAGAAGGAAGGGCTGAGCCCAGCCCTGATGTCACTGATTCCAGCTGTGGGCCGGATGTGGCCCGTGGGCCGTAGTTTGTCTACCTCTGCACTAAGCCACTGTATGAATGGTGATTCCTTCTTTATCAAAATAATGTGATTTGGTGTTGCTAACGTGCCCAGATGAAACTTTTAGTGACCAGTTCACTTCAGGCTGATGGGTTATAACTACGTGTAGAGAGATGTGTGATGAGTGTAAGCAAGCACCAATATTGCTGTGGTGTAATTATCCTTCCAGGGACAGTCGACATTCAGCGAAGGGGAACTGAGAGAACAGAATAATCTTCTTTGAGGGGATTTCAGCACTCACACAGTTATTTGTATCGGATGCATATAAGGGAAAATTTAATAAATATGCAGCAAATGCACTATATAGAGATGGCCGTGAGTGAGGAAAATCTCACTCTATAGCGTAATACGGCTTGGCTGGATTAAAGGTCGGGCGCCATTTAAGTTCAGGATTTGGGATTATAAATTGTAACAATGTCACAATATTGTTCAGTTCTCCGAGAACATCACAAGGGAGGAATGAAATGTAACTGTGATTTTAGGTAAAGCGAGAACAAGCACACCCAAAGGTAAATAATGAAAATTTTATGTCAAAGCCTGAAGATGATCCGTAAAACAAAACATTCATATATTTCACAAGACAGTTGTGTAGTGCAACAATGTACCTCAATGTACAAATTAAATAAAACACGCACATACTGTACAAAGATGTTTATCATTAGTATGGCAATCAGGTGAGCAGTGAGGCCAAATGACCCAACATTATAAAGTACACTAGTACCCTTTTGTTTGAAAACCTGTCCAGACATTGCTCACTCTCCCCTTAAGTATGTTTGGCATGACGTTACTTCTAGTGTGGCATAGGTACCGACCGTTGCCAACCATGGGGTAAGGCAACCTATGCACAGGGGCTGCCAACCCCGAAAAGGTGGTACGGTCCATATAATAGGATCCAGGCCACATTTAAATTCTGCGGTCTAAGAGCCAGCCCACCCTTGACATTTGCATGTGGGTCCAGAGCTTGAGGGTAACCTCCTCAAAGCAAACCCTTTCGTCCATTTGGTGTAAGGATCGGTTTACCACCTTTCTTCACAAAAGATGACTTAAGGACGTAGCTGCTAGAGCCCTGGTCATGAGGGTTGAGGCCTACTGATTATAGTTGTTCTTACGCTTCGCAACACTAGGGATTCCTCCTCTCGCAAGGTTCTACTATCGCACACAGACAGAACCTTTTTTATGGCTCAAGGTGAAGAAGCTCCATCTCAAAGCTTGCCTTTATCCGGCCCTTAGGACACTATTCCATCCACTGACACCAACTATGGGGCATGATTCCTGTTGCTGACACCAAAAGTGGGCCACTATTCCTTCCACTGACACCATCAAAATGGCACAATTCCTCCCACTGGCACCAACGATGGAGCACAATTCCTTCCCATGACTATCAACGGTGGGGCACAATTCCTTCCATTAATACCAATGATGGGCCACTATTCCTCCCACTGACAACAGCAAATAGGCGCAATTCCTCCTACTGACACCAACGATGGGGCACAATTCCTTCTATTGACACCAACAATGGGGCACAGTTCCTTTAATTGACATCATCGATGGGGCATAGCTCCTTTCATTGATACCAATGATGGTCCACTATTCCTCCCACTGACACCAATGATGGGGCGCAATTCCGCCCACTGACACCAATGATGGGGCATAATTCCTTGCATTGACATCAACGATGAGGCACAATTCCTTCCATTGACATCAATGATGGGGCATAATTCTTTCTATTGACATCAACGACGGGGTACAATTCCTTAAATTGATTCTGATTTGGCCACTGTTCCTCCCACTGACACCAGCAAAAGAGCACAATTCCTTCCACTGACACCAGTAATGGGCAGAGTTCCTTCTATTGACACCAACGATGGGGCACTATTGTCCACGATACCCAAGAAAGTACATTGCTTACTCCCACTGGATGCCAGGACATTTTGTACTCCCAAACTGGCCCTAGTCCGGCCCCCTTAAAGTCTGAAGGACAGTAAAGTGGCCCTTTGTTTAGACAATTTGGAGACCCCTTTTTTTTTTTTTTTTAAAGCCCGTGGTGTGTGAACACACTCAGACTCCACCCGATGCAAAAAAAAGTGCACACCAAAAAGTGAAACGCAAAACATGCGCAGGGTGTACACATGGTCCTCCTCCGAAGAGAAGGGACCCTTGCCCTGATCCCCCGGGGTGTTAGGCTCCAGACAGTGACTGGGGTACTTCACATGGTCCATCTGGCCGAAACCAGATGGACCCCGTTCTCTGGGAGGTCTGCCGAAACAGACCACCCCAAGTATAGGGTGGGGCTCCCCTGAAGGGAGACCCCATGAGAGAGGGCAAACTAAGCCAGAAGGCCATGTCCACCCCCTCCCAAGACTTTCAGGGCAGGCCCGAGGACCTACACCCTACTCAAACGTGAAACAAAGTGTACATCCAAGCAAAAAAAAGAGAAAGTGACAAGACACGGCAAAGAAATAAAAGTGGGGGGAAGGAAAGTGGAGAAGGTGTAAAGGTGCCACTGTGTAAAACAATGGCCGACCCTTCGGCCAGAAATAAAAAAAAATCCTCTGGTCCTAGCCAAAAGGCTTGGCCCAAGAGGCAGGTGCGGAAAAAAGTGTGGAAGTGCAGTGACCTTGGTGCCATAACTCATGTGACCCTCACTCACAGTGAGCTTATGGCACCCCTGGCCACTCAAGGGGCACATGCACCACGGGCTTTCTTCGGGACCCGGCCTTCAGCCAGACCAGTGCAGTCCTCATCCCCACCAGGAGTACCCTTCCGGCTTTCTCTGGGGGAACCTACTGCCGGCCGCCCAATAACCTATGGGCACCCCAGGTTCGTTTCGCACCGATACTAACCATCTAGGTACCATTAAATATACAAAAAAACAAGTACTTAAACAGGGTACATTCCAATCTGTACTGCGATGCAGCGCATAAATACACTACATAACAATACATTGCCAAGCATACAAATAAATTACATTCATCCTGCGGTATGATGCCTAATGTGTTGTGCAAAGTAATAATACCCCGAAACATCACATCATGCATGACGCCGCATTACCCTGAAAGCATTATTTCAAAATTGTCACAAAAGTCAGGTCATACAGTCTAATAACATTCAAATGGGCAACGGGTGTGCTGGGGAGGGTGGAGAAGGTGGGGTAGGGGAGGGAGAAAAGAGTTCACAGGCCCGAAGCTTTATTTGAACTGCCAAAGGATACACGGGGGAGAGGGGGGGGGGATCTTTAGACCTCCTATTCCTCCTTGAGGTCCATCAAGTGGTGGTCTCTGAGCAGACTGTGGACCAGTCTGCGACAGTCCTCGATGGACATCCTCTCCCGCTGGTGGATGAGGCGCAGTCTGGCGCACCATAAAGCGTCCTTAAAGCAACACAGCACCCCGCCAGGCACCGTCAATGTCCTCCTGTGAATGAGTTCCACAGAAGAGTCCGTTCAACACACCAAAGTGTGTGATAGCAAGTCTGTGGTACAAAGTCTTTGAGTTCAGGTTCCAAGGCCCTCAACAGGTCCCGTGCAAAGGGGCACTCCCAGAAAACATGCAGAGCAGTTTCCTCCTGGATGATGCAAAAGGGGCAGTGCCTGTATCTGCACAGGTTTCTGGCATGCATGAATGTGCTGAGTGGCAACCCCCCTTGGATTGCCATCCATGCCAGATCTTTGTGCCTGTTGGTGAGTCTCTTTGAAGAAACATTCCTCCAGACCACTTTACAAGTGGCTGAAGGGAGGCCTGGAACAGTCTCAACAATGTCCGATGCTCTAATCAACTTGTGGATAGTTTTTGGCTTCCACAAGTCGGGCTTCACTCCATGTAGCCCCAGCTCCTTAACCACTTCCCGCCCGCCCTATAGCGGATTGATGTCCGGGAAGTGGTTGTGTTATCCTGACTGGGCGTCATATGACGTCCAGCAGGATAACATGCCGCGGCGATCGGTGGAGCGGTGTGTCAGTCTGACACACCGCTACACTGATCTTGGTAAAAAGTCTCCGGCAGAGGCTCTTTACCACATGATCAGCCGTGTCCAATAGGAAGAGCCGTTGATCGGCTCTTCCTCACTCGCGTCTGACAGACGCAAGTAGAGGAGAGCCGATCGGCGGCTCTCCTGGCAGGGAGGGTCTGCACTGACTGTTTATCAGCGCAGCCCCCCCGCAGATCACCCCACTGGACTACCAGGGATGCCACTAGGACCACCAGGGAAGGGGCAACGTGGATGGCCAGGTATGTACCCCATGGCCATCCACATGTGCCCAATCTGTGCCAATCAGTGCCCACAAATGGGCACTGATTGGCACTAGTATGCCAATGATATGCCCAGCAATGCACAGCAATGCTCAGCAATGCTATATCAGTGCCACCTGTCATTGCCCATCTGTGCCACCAGTCATTGCCCATCGGTGCCACCTGTCAGTGCCCATCTGTGCCCATCAGTGCCCACCTATCAGTGCCCATCAGTGCCACACATCAGTGCCACACAAGTACCCATCAGTGCCACCCATATATGCCAATCAATGCCACCTACAAGTGCCCATCAGTGCCGCCTATGTGTGCCCATCGGTGCCGCCTATCAGTGCCCATCATCAGTGCCCGTTAGTGCCACCTCATCAGTGCCACCTCATTGGTGCCACCTGATCAGTGCCCATCAGTGCAGCCCTATCAGTGCCCATCAGTGCAGCTATATCAGTGCCCATTATTGAAGGAGAAAGCATACTTATTTACAAAAAAATTTAACAGAAACAAAGAAAAACTTGTTTTTTTTCGAAATTTTCGGTCTTTTTTTATTTGTTGCGCAAAAAATAAAAACCGCAGAGGTGATCAAATACCACCAAAGGAAAGCTCTATTTGTGGGAACAAAATGATAAAATAATTGTTTGGGTACAGTGTAGCATGACCGCGCAATTGTCATTCAAATTGCAACAGCTCTGAAAGGTGAAAATTGGGCTGGGCGGGAAGGTGTCTAAGTGCCTGGTATTGAATTGGTTAATAAACTTGAAGGTGTCCAAGTAGTACCAAGGGGTGTCCCAGTTGTAGGGGATGGAGCTGTCCCATTTGTCCCATCCAAGGGTCCTCCAAAGAGGCAGGAGGAAAAAACGGGACATAAAGTTACCACCAGAGTCTGTTTGGAAACCCCTGGGCTAGATGAAGCTGGATGTCCTTAAGCCAAGAAAAGAGGTAGGCTCGATCTGACTTTCTGCAGCTTCTAATGCACGTTGTGAGAAGCTCACGGTGTGCAGTGAAATCAGAGTAAGTTATATCGGTCCAGGAGAGGAGCCTGTACCACTGTGCAAGACAAACGGGAGGGCCGGAGGACAGATTTGTTAATGTAGAGAAATGATATTTGTAACACAGAACTCTGTAGGAAGTCTAGTTGGCATGAGTCAGTCTGATGTAGTTTGGCCTCTCGGAAGGACGCCGTGGTCCTTTCAGCTGTGTAAAGGTTTGTTCTGCAGCACTTAATGTGTGTAATAAAGCGGCAAGGCGAGGAGTGGTAAAGGTCATTCCTCGGTGTAGTATACAGCTGTTTGATTTCCTGCAGCGGCTGGGTGTCCGCCGGGACGGTGAAGTGCATATTGCAGCAGATAATGAAGTGTACTTGTGGCTGGGAGCCGGAGCCCAGACAACGAGCGCGGCACTCCAGCGGGAAGACGGAGGCGTCTGATTGCATATTGCTGGACTCCGACGCCGGGCTCCGTATCTCATTTTCAATTCATATTCGGCGTGGGAACAATGATTATTTTTATTAATAGAGTGGTGGCGTTAGTCATATCGAAGAATGAATGTTTTATAAGATGCAGATCAATATTTTATCGCCCCCCCCCCCCCCCCCCACCGAGATTTCCTGACCGTTAATTTCTTGTATGGTTTAAGAAAAGAGCACCACATAAGCTGGAAATCCTCTATAAAGCTGAAGTTTAATCTGCTTATGTTTTTCATTCCCTGGATTTTCCCTTCCCCCTCATCAACACTCTAAATACATTTTTTTTAAAAATGTTTCCATTTTCATTACATACCTTGTTTTAGACACACTGGGTTGCTGTGCTTCTCTATGCAATGCAGGCAGATCATGGCTGGGGGGAGGGGGGGGCTGTCAGAGTGCCATACATGGCTTACTGAAGACATCACAGCACCCTGTCTCAGTACCCTTATCAAAAGCCTTCAGCCCTGTTGCAAGCAGTGGGAGAAGTTATGCAAATATTATAGTGATAGGTGACTGCCTGTCTGGAGGATTGGTGGGCATTCCTCATTCCTAGACAGGATGGATGTGCATGCAGAACACCCTAAGAAATACCGCCATCGAGCCTCCATGATTGACAGAACTGAAGTCCAATGAATGAAAGGGGCAGGCCAAAAACAGGCTGGGGAGGAAAAGATTAGGTCAGTGGTCTCCAAACTGCAGCCTGGGGGGGTTCAGACGTGGCCCTTTGCATGTTTTATCCGTCCCTTGGGGCACTATTCCTCCCACTGACACCAACGATGGGGCACTATTCCTCCCACTGACACCAACGATGGGGCACTATTCCTCCCACTGACACCAACGATGGGGCACTATTCCTCCCACTGACACCAACGATGGGGCACTATTCCTCCCACTGACACCAACGATGGGGCACTATTCCTCCCACTGACACCAACGATGGGGCACTATTCCTCCCACTGACACCAACGATGGGGCACTATTCCTCCCACTGACACCAATGATGGGACACTATTCCTCCCACTGATACCAACGATGGGACACTATTCCTCCCACTGATACCAACGATGGGGCACTATTCTTCCCACTGACACCAACGTTGGGGCACTATTCCTCCCACTGACACCAACGTTGGGGCACTATTCCTCCCACTGACACCAATGATGGGACACTATTGATCTTTTATTAAAAGAATCAAGCAACCAATTTTATACAAAAGTAAAAAACAAAACCATAGTACAAAACTTCAACAGAAATCCAAGGAATACACATCCATGTTCAGAATATATACAATATATACATAATCCGTTACCAAAACTATTTACATAAAGCAGCAGAGAAGGCCTAAGAGGCACAACCCATCACCTATGTACGCAGCCATTTATCAAAAATTAATCCAAAAAAATAATAATCTAGGGTGATAAGAGACAGACAGCCACACCCGGGAAAGAGACTCCTGGCAGTCAGGGAGGCTTGAAACCCCTCCACGCCTTCAACCAAGCCCCCTGACTCCGCTTGTCTCTCTCAAGTACCCGAATCTTCTCCACCTCATGCAGAATGTCATACACCACCACCTGAACAGGAAGGATTTTACGCCGAATGCTGACCTGACACCGTGCGTTCCAAGTGAAATAACGGACTACTAGGCTAACTAGAAAAAGTGTATCTAAACAAAAAACCCCACCAGTATTGAATGCTCCATACACCCACTCAGCATAACCCAGCCCGGAGAGGAAAGGAACACCAAGGGCCCGCCCCACCTGTTTGTACACCTCTATGTTAAAAGGGCAATGAAGCAGAAAATGGTCCATAGTCTCCTCCTCACCTGCACATTCCTCCCGAGGACAGCTACGATCCACCCCACTGCGGAATTTCAAATTGCCCCTAACATAGAGCCTCCCATGGAAGCACATCCAGGCCAGATCCCTGAATTTAGGAGGTACTCTGTCCAAATTAATAAGTCTTAACCCTGCCCTCAAAACTGGGCCTGGGCAATCCCTTAAGGCCAGTGGGTCATGAAAGACTTCACTCAAGACTCGACTCATAAGGGCTTTCCTCGGAACCGATCTGAGATCTTCAGCCGGCAATCGCCACTGCCGTAATAACTTCAGGCACGGAGCGACATAGGCTGGTAGCTGACCACGATGACCCCTGAGATTCTTCACTTGGCCACCTTCTTCCCAAAGTCGCAGAAAAGGCCTAAACCAAGATCTAAAAATGCCTGCCCATCCAGGAGGTTCCACTGCAAGCATATTACCAATATTAAACTTGAGAAAAAGCAGTGAAAAGAAAAGAACTGGGTTGACCATACCTAAGCCACCCTCCCTCCTGGATAGATAGGTGACATTCCTCTTGATGGGGTTCAGTCTGTTCCCCCACAACATCTGGAAGAACACACTACTGACCCTAGCATAGAGAGACACTGGCAAGATGCAGACAAAGCTGACATACAAAAAGATCGGAATCAGGTAAGTCTTAATCAGATCAACCCTTTCCCTCATAGATAACTTCCATTTCTTCCAGCTGACCACCTTAGTATTGGCAATTTCCAGTCTGCCTTCCCAGTTTTTGAGGCCATAATCGCCGGGTCCAAATTCAATGCCTAGAATCTTAATTCTTTCCTGGGGCACTGGAAAGGTGTCCGGGAGATCAAAACCCTCACCTTCCTTTCCCATCCAGAAGACTTCACTCTTTTCCTGATTGATCTTGGAGCCTGATGCTTCAGAATACCGTGATGTCAGAGAGACCACCTCCTCTGCTTCATCCGCCCCGGTGACAATCACCGACACATCGTCCGCATAGGCAACAACCCTCAAAGGCGGCTCACCCGGGAGACCCACTGGTACCCCACACAACATGCTGCTCTCTAGCCTCCTGATGAAAGGGTCGATTGCAAACACATAGAGCAGGGGACTCAGGGGACAACCCTGGCGCACCCCGGAGCCAACCTCAAAGGACTGCCCAACCCAACCATTAACAAGAGGAAAGCTTTCTGCCCCCTTATACAAGACTTTTAACCAATCGACAAAACCACCCGGCAGACCGTACTTACTAAGGAGCAACCACAGGTACTCATGGTTGACACGATCAAAAGCCTTTGCCTGATCCAATGTCAGCAAATACTTTCCCCAGCCTGCAGCCCTGCACCGCTCCAAGGCCTCCCGGACAGCTAAAACCACTGTGAAGGTGCACCTACCCTGGACCGAACAGTGCTGATGGCGAGAAAGCAAAGACTCTGCTACTGACGATAGGCGCCAGAAAAATATCTTTGCCAGTATCTTTCTTTCGACATTAAGAAGGCTGATGGGGCGCCAATTCTCAATCATCGAAGGATCTTTACCCTTTGAAAGAAGAATCACAGCCGAGTGCCTCATGGAAGGGGGAAGTACCCCCTCAGCAAGGCAACTGTTAAAAACCTCTACCAAATGTGGGGCCAGAATAGACTTAAAGGCTTTGTAAAACTCAGCCGTCAAGCCATCCGGTCCAGGTGACTTTTTGATGGCAAGTTGTTCAATTGCCCTCATCACCTCTTCAACTGTGATCTCCTCTGTCAAATTCATCAATAGGACATCTTCATCATTTAGACCTGGAGTAGAGTCCAAAAAGCCTTCCATCTTGTCACGGTCAAGCTCTTTCCTCCCAAGAAGGTCAGCATAAAAGGACCTCACGACCTCCAGAATCCCTGACCTGGACTTTGTCAAGGAACCTGTACTGTCTTTAAGGCCAACGACCGTTTTAACAGCTACACCTTGTTTGCAGTTCTGGTAAGGGTCAGGCGAGTGGTACTTCCCATAGTCCCTCTCCAGAACCAAAGAGGCATGCCGGTCATATTGACACTTCCTGAGAAGGAGTTTCACTTCGGAGATTTCCCCAGGATCTCCACCTCTCGAGACAAGAATATCCAGCTTCCTCCGTAAACGTTGGTAGGTCATGTATTTATTAAACTGCTTTCTATTGGCTAGGCCCCTGAAGAATCCAGCGATCCTCTTTTTGGTCAGCTCCCACCACTCAGCCTTGCTGCTACAAAAGTCCAGGATGGTCACCTGTGCCTGAAAGAATTCCTCAAAGGATTGTCTAACATGTTCTTCCTTGAGTAGAGTCGAATTCAATCTCCAGATGCCCTTACCCCTCTGAGGGGCGTCTGAAGCATTCAGGACCACAGATAGCATACAGTGATCAGAGAACTCTACTGCCTGCACCACTGGGGGTGAGAAAGCAGAGGTCTCCTTCAAAAAAAACCTATCTATTCTACTCTGACTATTACCTCGATGAAAGGTGAACCCAGTGTCATCCGGGAGGTGCTTAATGTGCACATCCACAAGACCAGCATCCCTAACCATACTATTTAAAAAAACGCTATCATATCCCAGCCTGTCCTTGAAGTCCTTCCTGTCCTTGGGCCTAGTTACTGTATTAAAGTCACCTCCAAAGACCACTTGCCGGGATGTAAAAAGAAATGGCTTGATTCTTGTAAAAAGGCATTTCCTGTCCCACTTTGTGTGCGGCCCATAGACATTAATTAGGCGCAGGTCCTGCCCTCCCACAAGGACGTCTAAGACCATACATCTCCCAATCTCCACCTCAATAACCCGCCGGATAGTTACCATGCCGGTTTTAAACAACACCGCCACACCGCCGTAAGGCTCGGCCGCAAGAGACCAGTAAGATGGACCATACCTCCACTCTCTCTTGGCCATATGAATATCTGCCAAGGAGGTGAGCCTAGTCTCTTGCAAAAATAAAATTTCAGCATCTAATTGGCTGAACAAAAAGAAGGCCATAGAACGAGCTCTTACTGACTTAATGCTGGCGACATTTATTGTCACCACTTTTAACGGAGGGGGAACCGCCATTTGGGTTATTGGGTGGATTGCTTCTTAGCTCCCCTCTGCTGCTCATCACCAGAAGCCTCTCTCTTTCTTGAGGCCGCCTCAAACTCCATCTCAGAATCAGAACTTCGCTCCGAAGAAGCTCCAGATGAGGAAATCTCCCACTTAGAGGACCTATAACGGTTGGAGACAGGCACTGGAGCCTGTTCCGTCCTCACCACCTGCTTCTTCCGCTTCCCAACCTTCCTTCTCTCCTCCAGGTACTGCAGGTCAGCTTCAGAGATGCCCTTATCTCCTGTTTTTTTCTTTGAAGTCTTTACAGAAGACTCCTTTAGAGAGGCAGAAGCGACCTTTTTAATACCCACTACCACTCCTGGTGGGGGGGTTGCTCCCTTTGAATCTGTCTTAGGAGGGGTAGACTCCTGGGGGGTAACTGACTCGGGGGGCACAGACTTGGAAGGTTCTGACACATGAGGAGAGGGTACAGTAGGCTGGGGGGACACAGAGACAGATACAGAAGGAATACTTACAGACACAGGAGGGGTGGCCACAGGAACTGGGGAGGGACCCTGAGCAGGACCAGGGGAGTCAGTCACCGCAGAGGAGGATGGTACACCAGGGGCATCACCCTCCATCCCGTCCAGCCTTGACATGCCATCAATTACCTCCTTCTCCATATTGTGCCAGGCTTTAGGACATCTGCTGTAGGGGTGGCCAAGGCGCAGGCACAGGTTGCACCTGATCATCTCGGTGCAGTCCTTGGCCATATGACCCTGACCCCGACACACTGAACATATCAAGGCTGAACAGGAAGAGCTCAAATGCCCCTTTTCTCCACAGCGGTGACACAGCTTCGGCTGACCAGGGTAGAAAATAGTCATCCTATCCCTCCCTATAAAAGCTGAGGAGGGCAGGTGACGGACAACATTCCCATCCCTGGCCAACCTGACTGTAACCGACCAACCCCCAGTCCAGATGTTACGTTCATCAAGGATTTTGCTGGGCTTAGTCAAAACCTCACCATAGTTCCTTAACCAGACCTCTAGGTCCCGGGCAGGAACACTCTCATTGGTGAGTATGATGGTGATCTTTTTCACCGTTGACCTTTGCGAAACCGCAACTGGGGCCAGACCTTCCCATTCAGGTCTTGACCTGCACCGAGCCTCATATCGCTCCCAGAACAGGTCAAGACCCTCTGGCCTGGTGAAATATAATCCCGTGTCCCAGCAACATGTATTAGAGCATACAGGTCATTTGCCCCAAAACCCATCTCCAAAATCAAATCCACCACTGCACGCCGTGCTGGAGGGATCGCACCACCTTCCCATTTGAGAATTACCACATTTCTTCTCGGACCCCCAGCAGAAGCCAGAGACCCAAGACCAGATCCTGGGGTGCCCAAAGTGGTAGGCTGCAGGGGGAAACCCCGCTTGGGGGCGGAGCCACCAGGAGCAGAGCGTACCACCTGAGCAAACGTGGGTTTATCAGGGCCAAGGCCCCACACTGAAGTCACAGTAGTCTGTTCATTACTATTATTTGCTTGGACTGAGCTGGGACGATTGTCCATCACACTTGTACAAATGCTGTCAGACACACACACGTTCAATTTCCCATCAGAAATAGTCACAGTTGCTGCAATACCAGCTGTCTCCTGATGCTGCACTGTAGAGTCTCCAGCAGCTGTGGGGCAAACATCTTTAGACTCAGCCAAAGGAGAGTTAATAGGCTCTGCTGACACCGGTAGTTCCTTTTCAGAAATGTCATTTTTTAAATGCAGCTCTTGCTGCGCTGCAGCATTAGCAGGTACAACATTGCTACACATAGCATTAGAAACTTGATTGTCACTGGGCACACTTTCAACATTGCTCATGGTGTTAGATGACACAAAAACAGATTCATCCCCTGCTTGGGGCTTGACATTATCAGGCACATTATCAGTTATGTTCTCATCACCAAACGCCAGCTGATCCCCCCGCACAGGAGACTCCATTACCTGGATGGCCCTGAGCATGCCTCCTGAGTCCTGGGAAGGCATGGGGCTGCTTACCTCTACCTGAGGGGGCAGGGGGTCAGAACTGGGGGTCTCCTCCTCCACCTCCATCTTTGTCATCCTCGCAAACCTTTTATCATTGTAAAACTTTTCCTTAAATGGCCCATCTCTTCCTTCCATGATGGACACAATGGTCTCCTGATGTTCCACCCGGACCTTGGCCAGTTGGATCTCCGGATCCATGGACCCTCGTTTCTGGCTGTGCAAGCTCTCACGCTGCCTTCTCAGGCGCTTCAGCTCCGCTCTCAGTTTATAGAGCTTGTCTCTTTCTCTATTCAGGGCTTTAATCCCGGCCACCACTCGCTCCCGGATGGCCTCTGAGCCTTCATCCTTACCAGGGGCAGAAAGATCACAAGCCATGGTTTGTACAGAGGAAGGCATGTCACCTGATGGCCCAGGAGATGGCTGAGAGCTTCCAGCAGGAGAGGCCCTGCTGGCCTCCATGGCTTCCCCAGAAAGGGGCCAGGAGAGCTGGGATAGATTTCCTCACCAGTCCCCTCTCACACGGATCTGCAGCAGCTCCAGACAGACAGCCTCCTCCTGACACACCTGTGCTCCAATGATGGGTGGGGCACTATTCCTCCCAATGACACCAATGATGGGACACTATTCCTCCAACTAATACCAGTGATGGGGCACTATTCCTCCCACTGACACCAACGATGGGACACTATTCCTCCCACTGACACCAACGATGGGGCACTATTTCTCCCACTGACACCAACGATGGGGCACTATTTCTCCCACTGACACCAACGACGATGGGGCACTATTCCTCCCACTGATACCAATGATGGGGCACTATTCCTCCCACTGACACCAACGATGGGACACTATTCCTCCCACTGACACCAACGATGGGGCACTATTTCTCCCACTGACACCAACGACGATGGGGCACTATTCTTCCCACTGACACCAACGATGGGGCACTATTCCTCCCACTGACACCAACGATGGGGCACTATTCCTCCCACTGACACCAACGATGGGGCACTATTCCTCCCACTGACACCAAGGATGGGGCACTATTCCTCCCACTGACACCAACGATGGGGCACTATTCCTCCCACTGACACCAACGATGGGGCACTATTCCTCCCACTGACACCAACGATGGGGCACTATTCCTCCCACTGACACCAATGATGGGACACTATTCCTCCCACTGATACCAACGATGGGACACTATTCCTCCCACTGATACCAACGATGGGGCACTATTCTTCCCACTGACACCAACGTTGGGGCACTATTCCTCCCACTGACACCAACGTTGGGGCACTATTCCTCCCACTGACACCAATGATGGGACACTATTCCTCCCACTGACACCAATGATGGGACACTATTCCTCCCACTGATACCAATGATGGGGCACTATTCCTCCCACTGATACCAATGATGGGGCACTATTCCTCCCACTGACACCAACGATGGGACACTATTGATCTTTTATTGAAAAGAATCAAGCAACCAATTTTATACAAAAGTAAAAAACAAAACCATAGTACAAAACTTCAACAGAAATCCAAGGAATACACATCCATGTTCAGAATATATACAGTATATACATAATCCGTTACCAAAACTATTTACATAAAGCAGCAGAGAGGGCCTAAGAGGCACAACCCATCGCCTATGTACGCAGCCATTTATCAAAAATTAATCCAAAAAAATAATAATCTAGGGTGATAAGAGACAGACAGCCACACCCGGGAAAGAGACTCCTGGCAGTCAGGGAGGCTTGAAACCCCTCCACGCCTTCAACCAAGCCCCCTGACTCCGCTTGTCTCTCTCAAGCACCCGAATCTTCTCCACCTCATGCAGAATGTCATACACCACCACCTGAACAGGAAGGATTTTACGCCGAATGCAGACCTGACACCGTGCGTTCCAAGTGAAATAACGGACTACTAGGCTAACTAGAAAAAGTGTATCTAAACAAAAAACCCCACCAGTATTGAATGCTCCATACACCCACTCAGCATAACCCAGCCTGGAGAGGAAAGGGACACCGAGGGCCCGCCCCACCTGTTTGTACACCTCTATATTAAAAGGGCAATGAAGCAGAAAATGGTCCATAGTCTCCTCCTCACCTGCACACTCCTCCCGAGGACAGCTACGATCCACCCCACTGCGGAATTTCAAATTGCCCCTAACATAGAGCCTCCCATGGAAGCACATCCAGGCCAGATCCCTGAATTTAGGAGGTACTCTGTCCAAATTAATAAGTCTTAACCCTGCCCTCAAAACTGGGCCTGGGCAATCCCTTAAGGCCAGTGGGTCATGAAAGACTTCACTCAAGACTCGACTCATAAGGGCTTTCCTCGGAACCGATCTGAGATCTTCAGCCGGCAATCGCCACTGCCGTAATAACTTCAGGCACGGAGCGACATAGGCTGGTAGCTGACCACGATGACCCCTGAGATTCTTCACTTGGCCACCTTCTTCCCAAAGTCGCAGAAAAGGCCTAAACCAAGATCTAAAAATGCCTGCCCATCCAGGAGGTTCCACTGCAAGCATATTACCAATATTAAACTTGAGAAAAAGCAGTGAAAAGAAAAGAACTGGGTTGACCATACCTAAGCCACCCTCCCTCCTGGATAGATAGGTGACATTCCTCTTGATGGGGTTCAGTCTGTTCCCCCACAACATCTGGAAGAACACACTACTGACCCTAGCATAGAGAGACACTGGCAAGATGCAGACAAAGCTGACATACAAAAAGATCGGAATCAGGTAAGTCTTAATCAGATCAACCCTTTCCCTCATAGATAACTTCCATTTCTTCCAGCTGACCACCTTAGTATTGGCAATTTCCAGTCTGCCTTCCCAGTTTTTGAGGCCATAATCGCCGGGTCCAAATTCAATGCCTAGAATCTTAATTCTTTCCTGGGGCACTGGAAAGGTGTCCGGGAGATCAAAACCCTCACCTTCCTTTCCCATCCAGAAGACTTCACTCTTTTCCTGATTGATCTTGGAGCCTGATGCTTCAGAATACCGTGATGTCAGAGAGACCACCTCCTCTGCTTCATCCGCCCCGGTGACAATCACCGACACATCGTCCGCATAGGCAACAACCCTCAAAGGCGGCTCACCCGGGAGACCCACTGGTACCCCACACAACATGCTGCTCTCTAGCCTCCTGATGAAAGGGTCGATTGCAAACACATAGAGCAGGGGACTCAGGGGACAACCCTGGCGCACCCCGGAGCCAACCTCAAAGGACTGCCCAACCCAACCATTAACAAGAGGAAAGCTTTCTGCCCCCTTATACAAGACTTTTAACCAATCGACAAAACCACCCGGCAGACCGTACTTACTAAGGAGCAACCACAGGTACTCATGGTTGACACGATCAAAAGCCTTTGCCTGATCCAATGTCAGCAAATACTTTCCCCAGCCTGCAGCCCTGCACCGCTCCAAGGCCTCCCGGACAGCTAAAACCACTGTGAAGGTGCACCTACCCTGGACCGAACAGTGCTGATGGCGAGAAAGCAAAGACTCTGCTACTGACGATAGGCGCCAGAAAAATATCTTTGCCAGTATCTTTCTTTCGACATTAAGAAGGCTGATGGGGCGCCAATTCTCAATCATCGAAGGATCTTTACCCTTTGAAAGAAGAATCACAGCCGAGTGCCTCATGGAAGGGGGAAGTACCCCCTCAGCAAGGCAACTGTTAAAAACCTCTACCAAATGTGGGGCCAGAATAGACTTAAAGGCTTTGTAAAACTCAGCCGTCAAGCCATCCGGTCCAGGTGACTTTTTGATGGCAAGTTGTTCAATTGCCCTCATCACCTCTTCAACTGTGATCTCCTCTGTCAAATTCATCAATAGGACATCTTCATCATTTAGACCTGGAGTAGAGTCCAAAAAGCCTTCCATCTTGTCACGGTCAAGCTCTTTCCTCCCAAGAAGGTCAGCATAAAAGGACCTCACGACCTCCAGAATCCCTGACCTGGACTTTGTCAAGGAACCTGTACTGTCTTTAAGGCCAACGACCGTTTTAACAGCTACACCTTGTTTGCAGTTCTGGTAAGGGTCAGGCGAGTGGTACTTCCCATAGTCCCTCTCCAGAACCAAAGAGGCATGCCGGTCATATTGACACTTCCTGAGAAGGAGTTTCACTTCGGAGATTTCCCCAGGATCTCCACCTCTCGAGACAAGAATATCCAGCTTCCTCCGTAAACGTTGGTAGGTCATGTATTTATTAAACTGCTTTCTATTGGCTAGGCCCCTGAAGAATCCAGCGATCCTCTTTTTGGTCAGCTCCCACCACTCAGCCTTGCTGCTACAAAAGTCCAGGATGGTCACCTGTGCCTGAAAGAATTCCTCAAAGGATTGTCTAACATGTTCTTCCTTGAGTAGAGTCGAATTCAATCTCCAGATGCCCTTACCCCTCTGAGGGGCGTCTGAAGCATTCAGGACCACAGATAGCATACAGTGATCAGAGAACTCTACTGCCTGCACCACTGGGGGTGAGAAAGCAGAGGTCTCCTTCAAAAAAAACCTATCTATTCTACTCTGACTATTACCTCGATGAAAGGTGAACCCAGTGTCATCCGGGAGGTGCTTAATGTGCACATCCACAAGACCAGCATCCCTAACCATACTATTTAAAAAAACGCTATCATATCCCAGCCTGTCCTTGAAGTCCTTCCTGTCCTTGGGCCTAGTTACTGTATTAAAGTCACCTCCAAAGACCACTTGCCGGGATGTAAAAAGAAATGGCTTGATTCTTGTAAAAAGGCATTTCCTGTCCCACTTTGTGTGCGGCCCATAGACATTAATTAGGCGCAGGTCCTGCCCTCCCACAAGGACGTCTAAGACCATACATCTCCCAATCTCCACCTCAATAACCCGCCGGATAGTTACCATGCCGGTTTTAAACAACACCGCCACACCGCCGTAAGGCTCGGCCGCAAGAGACCAGTAAGATGGACCATACCTCCACTCTCTCTTGGCCATATGAATATCTGCCAAGGAGGTGAGCCTAGTCTCTTGCAAAAATAAAATTTCAGCATCTAATTGGCTGAACAAAAAGAAGGCCATAGAACGAGCTCTTACTGACTTAATGCTGGCGACATTTATTGTCACCACTTTTAACGGAGGGGGAACCGCCATTTGGGTTATTGGGTGGATTGCTTCTTAGCTCCCCTCTGCTGCTCATCACCAGAAGCCTCTCTCTTTCTTGAGGCCGCCTCAAACTCCATCTCAGAATCAGAACTTCGCTCCGAAGAAGCTCCAGATGAGGAAATCTCCCACTTAGAGGACCTATAACGGTTGGAGACAGGCACTGGAGCCTGTTCCGTCCTCACCACCTGCTTCTTCCGCTTCCCAACCTTCCTTCTCTCCTCCAGGTACTGCAGGTCAGCTTCAGAGATGCCCTTATCTCCTGTTTTTTTCTTTGAAGTCTTTACAGAAGACTCCTTTAGAGAGGCAGAAGCGACCTTTTTAATACCCACTACCACTCCTGGTGGGGGGGTTGCTCCCTTTGAATCTGTCTTAGGAGGGGTAGACTCCTGGGGGGTAACTGACTCGGGGGGCACAGACTTGGAAGGTTCTGACATATGAGGAGAGGGTACAGTAGGCTGGGGGGACACAGAGACAGATACAGAAGGAATACTTACAGACACAGGAGGGGTGGCCACAGGAACTGGGGAGGGACCCTGAGCAGGACCAGGGGAGTCAGTCACCGCAGAGGAGGATGGTACACCAGGGGCATCACCCTCCATCCCGTCCAGCCTTGACATGCCATCAATTACCTCCTTCTCCATATTGTGCCAGGCTTCAGGACATCTGCTGTAGGGGTGGCCAAGGCGCAGGCACAGGTTGCACCTGATCATCTCGGTGCAGTCCTTGGCCATATGACCCTGACCCCGACACACTGAACATATCAAGGCTGAACAGGAAGAGCTCAAATGCCCCTTTTCTCCACAGCGGTGACACAGCTTCGGCTGACCAGGGTAGAAAATAGTCATCCTATCCCTCCCTATAAAAGCTGAGGAGGGCAGGTGACGGACAACATTCCCATCCCTGGCCAACCTGACTGTAACCGACCAACCCCCAGTCCAGATGTTACGTTCATCAAGGATTTTGCTGGGCTTAGTCAAAACCTCACCATAGTTCCTTAACCAGACCTCTAGGTCCCGGGCAGGAACACTCTCATTGGTGAGTATGATGGTGATCTTTTTCACCGTTGACCTTTGCGAAACCGCAACTGGGGCCAGACCTTCCCATTCAGGTCTTGACCTGCACCGAGCCTCATATCGCTCCCAGAACAGGTCAAGACCCTCTGGCCTGGTGAAATATAATCCCGTGTCCCAGCAACATGTATTAGAGCATACAGGTCATTTGCCCCAAAACCCATCTCCAAAATCAAATCCACCACTGCACGCCGTGCTGGAGGGATCGCACCACCTTCCCATTTGAGAATTACCACATTTCTTCTCGGACCCCCAGCAGAAGCCAGAGACCCAAGACCAGATCCTGGGGTGCCCAAAGTGGTAGGCTGCAGGGGGAAACCCCGCTTGGGGGCGGAGCCACCAGGAGCAGAGCGTACCACCTGAGCAAACGTGGGTTTATCAGGGCCAAGGCCCCACACTGAAGTCACAGTAGTCTGTTCATTACTATTATTTGCTTGGACTGAGCTGGGACGATTGTCCATCACACTTGTACAAATGCTGTCAGACACACACACGTTCAATTTCCCATCAGAAATAGTCACAGTTGCTGCAATACCAGCTGTCTCCTGATGCTGCACTGTAGAGTCTCCAGCAGCTGTGGGGCAAACATCTTTAGACTCAGCCAAAGGAGAGTTAATAGGCTCTGCTGACACCGGTAGTTCCTTTTCAGAAATGTCATTTTTTAAATGCAGCTCTTGCTGCGCTGCAGCATTAGCAGGTACAACATTGCTACACATAGCATTAGAAACTTGATTGTCACTGGGCACACTTTCAACATTGCTCATGGTGTTAGATGACACAAAAACAGATTCATCCCCTGCTTGGGGCTTGACATTATCAGGCACATTATCAGTTATGTTCTCATCACCAAACGCCAGCTGATCCCCCCGCACAGGAGACTCCATTACCTGGATGGCCCTGAGCATGCCTCCTGAGTCCTGGGAAGGCATGGGGCTGCTTACCTCTACCTGAGGGGGCAGGGGGTCAGAACTGGGGGTCTCCTCCTCCACCTCCATCTTTGTCATCCTCGCAAACCTTTTATCATTGTAAAACTTTTCCTTAAATGGCCCATCTCTTCCTTCCATGATGGACACAATGGTCTCCTGATGTTCCACCCGGACCTTGGCCAGTTGGATCTCCGGATCCATGGACCCTCGTTTCTGGCTGTGCAAGCTCTCACGCTGCCTTCTCAGGCGCTTCAGCTCCGCTCTCAGTTTATAGAGCTTGTCTCTTTCTCTATTCAGGGCTTTAATCCCGGCCACCACTCGCTCCCGGATGGCCTCTGAGCCTTCATCCTTACCAGGGGCAGAAAGATCACAAGCCATGGTTTGTACAGAGGAAGGCATGTCACCTGATGGCCCAGGAGATGGCTGAGAGCTTCCAGCAGGAGAGGCCCTGCTGGCCTCCATGGCTTCCCCAGAAAGGGGCCAGGAGAGCTGGGATAGATTTCCTCACCAGTCCCCTCTCACACGGATCTGCAGCAGCTCCAGACAGACAGCCTCCTCCTGACACACCTGTGCTCCAATGATGGGTGGGGCACTATTCCTCCCAATGACACCAATGATGGGACACTATTCCTCCAACTAATACCAGTGATGGGGCACTATTCCTCCCACTGACACCAACGATGGGACACTATTCCTCCCACTGACACCAACGATGGGGCACTATTTCTCCCACTGACACCAACGATGGGGCACTATTTCTCCCACTGACACCAACGACGATGGGGCACTATTCCTCCCACTGATACCAATGATGGGGCACTATTCCTCCCACTGACACCAACGATGGGACACTATTCCTCCCACTGACACCAACGATGGGGCACTATTTCTCCCACTGACACCAACGACGATGGGGCACTATTCTTCCCACTGACACCAACGATGGGGCACTATTCCTCCCACTGACACCAACGATGGGGCACTATTCCTCCCACTGACACCAACGATGGGGCACTATTCCTCCCACTGACACCAAGGATGGGGCACTATTCCTCCCACTGACACCAACGATGGGGCACTATTCCTCCCACTGACACCAACGATGGGGCACTATTCCTCCCACTGACACCAACGATGGGGCACTATTCCTCCCTCTGACACCAATGATGGGACACTATTCCTCCCACTGATACCAACGATGGGACACTATTCCTCCCACTGATACCAACGATGGGGCACTATTCTTCCCACTGACACCAATGTTGGGGCACTATTCCTCCCACTGACACCAACGTTGGGGCACTATTCCTCCCACTGACACCAATGATGGGACACTATTCCTCCCACTGACACCAATGATGGGACACTATTCCTCCCACTGATACCAATGATGGGGCACTATTCCTCCCACTGACACCAACGATGGGACACTATTCCTCCCACTGACACCAACGATGGGGCACTATTTCTCCCACTGACACCAACGACGATGGGGCACTATTCTTCCCACTGACACCAACGATGGGGCACTATTCCTCCCACTGACACCAACGATGGGGCACTATTCCTCCCACTGACACCAACGATGGGGCACTATTCCTCCCACTGACACCAATGATGGGCCACTATTCCTCTCACTGACACCAATGATGGGGCACTAGTCCTCCCACTGACACCAATGATGGGCCACTATTCCTCTCACATACAATAGAAGGTTTTTTCCTCTTAAATGGGATTTTAAAGGGCGGAAGTCTCAAAAAAGTATAACAGGAAGTATAAGAAAATATCAAAATTTTATTATATCAAAAGTCAAAAGTATAACATATACTGAATAGAAAGCAACAAGTAAAAACAAAAATGGATGCCAAAATTTACAAATGATGGTAATACAACCAGGATATACACGACAAGTCGACAGAGCTACACTTAACCCCACAGAAGCTGTATCAGCAAGGAGCTAATTGACAGTGCAGGTCCGACGCGTTTCGAGGTTTTTATAAGGATTGCAACCTCTTCTTCAGGGGCTGGAGGTGAGGTGTATATCTGTCTGAGGAACATTTTGTCGAAAAAAGAGACAAAACAAACACACAATGGAAAATATTATATATCAAGAATAATGCATATATACAACTATTTACACGGTAAGGATGTGGTATAATTGTGTTTGTTTTGTCTCTTTTTTCTACAAAATGTTCCTCAGACAGATATACACCTCACCTCCAGCCCCTGAAGAAGAGGTCGCAATCCTTATAAAAACCTTGAAACGCGTCGGACCTGCACTGTCAATTAGCTCCTTGCTGAGGGGTTAAGTGTAGCTCTGTCGACTTGTCGTGTATATCCTGGTTGTATTACCATCATTTGTAAATTTTGGCATCCATTTTTGTTTTTACTTGTTGCTTTCTATTCAGTATATGTTATACTTTTGACTTTTGATATAATAAAATTTTGATATTTTCTTATACTTCCTGTTATACTTTTTTGAGACTTCCGCCCTTTAAAATCCCATTTAAGAGGAAAAAAACCTTCTATTGTATATGAATACAGGGATGTGGGCTGGTTGTCTCCTTCCATAAAGTCTGTGTCACCACCCTATGCACTATTCCTCTCACTGACACCAATGATGGGCCACTATTCCTCTCACTGACACCAATGATGGGCCACTATTCCTCTCACTGATACCAATGATGGGCCACTATTCCTCTCAATGACACCAATGATGGGCCACTATTCCTCTCACTGACACCAATAATGGGGCACTATTCCTCCCACTGACACCAATGATGGGGCACTATTCCTCCCACTGACACCAATGATGGGGCACTATTCCTCTCAATGACACCAATGATGGGGCACTATTCCTCCCACTGACACCAATGATGGGGCACTATTCCTCCCACTGATACCAATGATGGGACACTATTCCTCCCACTGACACCAATGATGGGCCACTATTCCTCTCAATGACACCAATGATGGGGCACTATTCCTCCCACTGATACCAATGATGGGGCACTATTCCTCTCACTGACACCAATGATGGGCCACTATTCCTCTCAATGACACCAATGATGGGGCACTATTCCTCCCACTGATACCAATGATGGGGCACTATTCCTCCCACTGATACCAATGATGGGGCACTATTCCTCTCACTGACACCAATGATGGGCCACTATTCCTCCCACTGATACCAATGATGGGGCACTATTCCTCCCACTCGTGCCAATGTCCGGCCCCCCTAAAGTCCAAAGGACAATAAACTGGCCCTTTTGTTTAGAGAGTTTGGAAACCCCTGGATTTGATGATGCTGGGTGTCCCCCAGCCAAGAAAAAGCAGTATTTTACTTGCTGCAGCTTCTAATGCACATTGTGAGAAGCTCACAGTGTGCAGTGAAATCAGAGTAGGCCATTCAGTAGAGGAGAGGAACCTGTACATCTGTACAAGACTGAATGGCAGGTGGGAGGTCAGATTTAAATAATTTTCATTGGCATGACATGACTAATGCCCCGTACACACGGTCGGATTTTCCGATGGAAAATGCCCGATCGGAGCGTGTTGTCGGAAATTCCGACCGTGTGTGGGCTCCATTGGACATTTTCCATCGGATTTTCCGACACACAAAGTTGGACAGCAGGAGATAAAATTTTCCGACAACAAAATCCGTTGTCGGAAATTCCGATCGTGTGTACACAAATCCGACGGACAAAGTGCCACGCATGCTCAGAATAAATAAAGAGACGAAAGCTATTGGCCACTGCCCCGTTTATAGTCCCGGCGTACGTGTTTTATGTCACCGCGTTTAGAACGATCGGATTTTCCGACAACTTTGTGTGACCGTGTGTATGCAAGACAAGTTTGAGCCAACATCCGTCGGAAAAAATCCTAGGATTTTGTTGTCGGAATGTCCGAACAAAGTCCGACCGTGTGTACGGGGCATAAGGCAGCATGGTGGTTGTGTCTGCATTTTTGGGCTCCGGCCCCATTTTGGAGAGAACAATGTGTTCATGTCATAA
The DNA here is from genome assembly GCA_037952925.1 of Lithobates clamitans. Lineage (NCBI taxonomy): Eukaryota > Metazoa > Chordata > Amphibia > Anura > Ranidae > Lithobates > Lithobates clamitans. The sequence goes on from JBBGZY010001089.1 coordinate 82,279, forward strand.
TCTGCATTATATTTCAGGGTATTTCCCAGGCGACGTTCATTGGACATGACTGGGGTGGTGCCCTTGTCTGGAATATGGCGCTGTTCCACCCAGAACGGGTCCGGTAAGTTTTTGTGTGTATGGCTTGATTGGGTGTTGTGCTCTAGTAAAGGGGAGAAATCTTATGTAATACTTAAAGTGGAACTCTGAGCAAAATATAAAACTACATACTGAATATAATACTGTCTGTCACTGCCTGTTTTCCCGAGTCCTCCCCGTAACCTAGTTTTATTGCCTGTTGATCCTACCAGTAGATCTGTTATTTTTCCACTTCCCATAATAGAGTGACCACGCTATTTGTTCTGCCGTGAAATCAAACACCAATGTTGTCACCCTGTCGACAGGTGATGCATAGGGCTGACCATACACTGAGCAATTTAACTGTACAATTCTGCTTTAGATATACCAACATTTATCCAATACAGCTGTTTGACTGATTTGACACTAATGGAATTGAATGTTTAGGTGCACCTTCATTTTACATAGATTTGGTAACTCTAAAGGGAATTGTACAGCGATTGTACAATTATATTGTATAGTGTATGACCAGCCTTGTCGTTTTTATTGGATTTGAACAACTTCAGCTTTCACACCTAGTTTTAGGTCAAACAAGGCTTTTGTTTGGTTATATTGTTTTTCAAAAGTGTCAGAGGTAGCCAGGCAGGCTGTATGTGGCCCCATCAGGCAGGCTGTATGGGGGTAGTCTCGTCAAGCAGGCTGTATGTGGGTAGCCCCATCAAGCAGGCTGTATTGGGCCCTGTCAGGCAGGCTGTATGTGGGTAGCCTCGTCTAGCAGGCTGTATGGGGCCTCGTCTAGCAGGCTGCATGGGGCCTCATCTAGTAGGCTGTATAGGGCTCCTCAGGCAGGCTGTATAGGGTAGCCTTATCAGGCAGGCTGTATGGGGGTAGCCCCGTCAGGCAGGTTGTATGGGGGTAGCCCCGTCAGGCAGGCTGTATGGGGGAGCCTCGTAAGGCAGGCTGTATGGGGGAACCCCATCAGGCAGGCTGTATGGGGGTAGCCCCATCAGGCAGGCTGTATGAGGTAGCCCCGTCAGGTAGGCTGTATGGGGCCCCCCGTCAGGCAGGCTGTATAGGGAAGCCTTGTAAGGCAGGCTGTATGGGGGGTAACCCCATCAGGCAGGCTGTATGGGGGAGCCTCCTTAGGAAGGCTGTATGGGGGAGCCTCTTCAGGAAGGCTGTATGGGGGTAGCTACCGTCAGACAGGCTGTATGGGGGAGCCTCCTCAGGAAGGCTGTATGGGGGAGCCTCCCCAGGAAGGCTGTATGGGGGTAGCCACCATCAGGCAGGCTGTATGGGGGAGCCTTCTCTGGAAGGCTGTATGGGGTAGCATCGTCAGGTGGGCTGTATGGGGGTAGCCCCGTCAGGCGGGCTGTATGAGGGTAGCCTCGTCAGGCTGGCTGTATGGGGGTAGCCTCATCAGGCAGGCTGTATGTGGGTAGCCCCGTCAAGCTGGCTGTATGTGGGTAGCCCCATCAAGCAGGCTGTATAGGGGTAGCCTTGTCAAGCAGGCTGTATGGGGCCTCATCTAGCAGGCTGTATGGGGCCTCATCTAGCAGGCTGCATGAGGGTAGCCTCATCTAGTAGGCTGTATAGGGCTCCTCAGGTAGGCTGTATAGGGGAGCCTTATCAGGCAGGCTGTATGGGGGTAGCCCCGTCAGGCAGGCTGTATGGGGGTAGCCCCGTTAGGCAGGCTGTATGGGGGAGCCTTGTAAGGCAGGCTGTATGGGGGTAGCCCCGTCAGGCAGGCTGTATGGGGTAGCCCCATCAGGTAGGCTGTATGGGGCCCCCCGTCAGGCAGGCTGTATAGGGGAGCCTCCTCAGGAAGGCTGTATGGGGGAGCCTCTTCAGGAAGGCTGTATGGGGGTAGCCACCGTCAGACAGGCTGTATGGGGGAGCCTCCTCAGGAAGGCTGTATGAGGGAGCCTCCTCAGGAAGGCTGTATGGGGGTAGCCACCGACAGGCAGGCCGTATGGGGGAGCCTTCTCTGGAAGGCTGTATGAGGTAGCATCGTCAGGTGGGCTGTATGGGGGTAGCCCCGTCAGGCGGGCTGTATGGGGGTAGCCCCGTCAGGCTGGCTGTATGGGGGTAGCCTCGTCAGGCGGGCTGTATGGGGGTAGCCCCGTCAGGCTGGCTGTATGGGGGTAGCCCCATCAGGCGGGCTGTATGGGGGTAGCCCTGTCAGGTGGGCTTCATGGGGGTAGCCCCGTCAGCCTGGCTTTCATGGGGGTAGCCCCATTAGGCGGGCTGTATGGGGGGTAGCCCCATCAGCAGAAGCTGTCACATTGTGGATATACTGTAAATGCTATTGGCATTTTTTCGGTTTCATAGATTTATGGGTGATGGGGGGTAGGTGAGGCCGGACAATGTTGCAATGTTACATCTATTTCACACATAGCACTCACACTCAGAAAGGGACCCCAAACCACTGACAATCCAGAATTTCACTCTAAAATTACGTGTTTCTTTACAGGGCGGTGGCATCACTGAACACTCCATTCTTTAGGGTTAACCCAGATGTCCCAGCCAGTGAATCGCTTAAAGCCATCCCAATCTTTGACTACCAATTATACTTCCAGGAGCCGGTAAGTCCATAGAAGGACACTGCCCATTGTATTCCTGTTAAAGAATAAATGCACTTTAAAACAAAGCGCTCTCATCTTTTTTCCCCTGACCTAACCTAACCCACTCTCCCCCTCCACAGATCTATACCTTGAACTGATGTACACATGGCCACTGTTTACATTCAGCAGCACAAGTCTTCGCTGGCCTGCCCACACCTACACGCTACGTCCCCATAGACTTCTAATGGGACCATCTCCAATCATCTCCAGCCTTGGCACACAGCTGTAATGTGTGGGCACGGCTAGGACAGTGAAGACTTGCACCACTGGATATAAACAAAAGGTGGAACTGCGTCCATCAGTTCAAAGTAAGTATGCATCTGTGGAGGGGTAAGGGGCTTAGTTAGGTCAGGGGGAAGGGGGCAAATAAGGATACAAGGGGAAGTTGGTTGAGATGGATGCTGCTGTGGTTCTCCATTGATGAAGGCTTTAGTATAACTGGAAGCAGGGGCGGGCCTAGGGGTTGGCAGAAGAGGTGTCCACCTTGGATGCTTCAATAGGTGGGGACGTAAAAAGGGCAGCAATTGCAATCTATATTGTGGAGGTAGTTCACAGTTCATGGGGAAAGGGGTGCACTTAGGCCTTTTCTCCTTAGGGTTTCTAAAGTAAGGTGACCAGATTTTCAAAATGCCTCTGCAATGCTTGGAAGTGTTATGTGAAGGGCTCACTATAGTCCTTTGGACCATTGCACTATTTGCCTTAGCAGTGGTTGTATGTTCTGGTTCTGCATGGTGCTGATAGTATGCAGAACATGGTTACTGGACACCAAGCAGATATAGTCAGGACACCCTGGGAGCTGTAGTGTCACGGCAGCTGGAGAGCAATTACGCAGAACTTGTTTCTTGCACCACACGTAGCCAGGGAGGTGAAATAACGCCACACTGTTATCTTTTTTTGGAGGGTGTTGCTGAGGCCGAGATGGAGAAGAATCTGGAGCGGACGTTTAAAATATTCTTTCGTGGGACAGAAGACATGGTAATTTTTCAAGCTACGTTTCTATGCCACCTTTGGCGCTGTCTTCAATCTTCTGTATCTCTGTATCCACCATTCTACAAGATTGTAAATGCACAGGAAATCTGTATGTACAGTGCCTTGAAAAAGTATTCATACCCCTTGAAATTTTCCATATTTTGTCATGTTACAACCAAAAACGTGAATGTATTTTATTGGGATTTTATGTGATAGACCAACACAAAGTGGCAAATAATTGTGAAGTGAAAGGAAAATGATAAATAGTTTTCAAAAGGTTTTACAAATTAATATGTGAAAAGTGTGGCCTGCATTTAGCCCCCTTTTATCTGATACCCCTAACCAAAATCTAGTAGAACCAATTACCTTCAGAAGTAACCTAACTAGTAAATGGAGTCCACCTGTTTGTAATTTAATCTCAGTATAAATACAGCTGTTCTGTGAAGCCCTCAGAGGTTTGTTAGAGAACCTTACTGAACAAACAGCATAATGAAGGCCAAGGGACACATCAGATAGGTCAGAGATAAAGTTGTGGAGAAGTATAAAGCAGGGTTAGGTTAAAAAAAAAAATATCCCAAGCTTTGAAAATCTCACGGAGCACTGTTCAATCCATCATCTGAAAATGGAAAGAGTATGGCACAACTGCAAACCTACCAAGACATGGCCGTCCACATAAACTGAGAGGCCGGCAAGGAGAGCATTCATCAGAGAAGCAGCCAAGAGGCCCATGGTAACTCTGGAGGAGCTGCAGAGATCCACAGCTCAGGTGGGAGAATCTGTCCACAGGACAACTATTAAATCAACAAATCTGGCCTTTATGGAAGAGTGGCAAGAAGAAAGCCATTGCTGAAAAAAAGCCATAAGAAGTCCCATTTGCAGTTCACGAGAAGCCATGTGGGGGACACAGAAAACACGTGGAAGAAGGTGCTCTGGTCAGATGAGACCAAAATTTAACGTTTTGGTCTAAAAGCAAAATACTATGTGTGGCGGAAAACTAACACTGCACATAACCCTGAACACACCACCCCCACCGTGAAACATGGTGGTGGAAGCATCATGTTGTGGGGATGCTTTTCTTCAGCAGGGACAGGGAAGCTGATCAGAGTTGATGGGAAGATGGATGGAGCCAAATACAGGGACATCTTAGAAGAAAACCTATTAGAGTCTGCAAAAGACTTGAGACTGGGGTGGAGGTTCAACAAAGCATGTTCATGTGTTAGAATGACCCAGTCAAAATCCAGACCTAGATCCAATTGAGAACCTGTGGCAAGACTTGAAAATTGCTGTTCACAGACGCTCTTCATCCAATCTGACAGAGCTTGAGCTATTTTGCAAAGAAGAATCGACAAAAATTTCACTCTCTAGATGTTCAAAGCTGGTAGAGAGATCCTCAAAAAGACTTGCAGCTGTAATTGCAGAGTAAGGTGGTTCTACAAAATATTGACTCAGGGGAAACTAAATACAAACTCCCCCCACTTTTTTCACAAATTTATTTGTAAAAAAAAGTGAAAACCATTTATCATTTTCCTTCCACTTCACAATTATGTGCCACTTTGTGTTGGTCTATCACATAAAATCCCAATAAAATACATTTACGTTTTTGGTTGTAACTTGACAAAAGGTGGAACATGTCAAGGGGTATGAATACTTTTTCAAGGCACTGTACAGTCTGCAGATAGATATACACAATTGTTTGTGGCCATAGGCAGTGGTCTCTCCGAAGATGGTGAGACATGTGCTGGGGTTTGAACATGCTGTGGCTGCAGCAGGACTTGTGGAGATGCACTTTCAACTCGGGTCACCTGTAAATGTAATGTTCATAGAGAAAGAAAAGGGTTAGGGTTAGATGGCTAGCGTTAGATGGTTTGAGTTAGAAGGTATGGGTTAGAGTTAGAAGGTTAGAGTTAGAGGATTAGGGATAGAGTTAGGGTTAGGGGTAGAGATAGACAGTCAGGTTTCGAGTTAGAAGGTTAGGGTTAGTTTTCGAGGGTTAGGGTTAGAACTGGAGGGTTTGGGTTAGAGTTAGACAGTCAGGGTTAGAGTTAGACAGTTAGAGGGTAAGCGTTAGACGGTTAGAGCTAAAGGGTTAGAGGGTTAAAGTTAGAGGGTTAAGGTTAGGTGGTTTGGGTTACAGACAGAATACAGTGGGATTACTTTATGTGCAAAATTTAAAAGGCATTATATAACCTACATTGATGGTTAGATGGATGGTTGAATGGTCGCAGGAGGTACTGTTGAAGACAGCAAAATGTGTTTCAGGTAAGCCACAGGATGGCTTTTTCTCTCATCCATTGAGGGAAACAGAAATTCAGATATTCATTGGTTGTACTGCCACCTACAGAAGGATGTTTCACTGGCAAAAAAAAAAAATAAAAAAATCTGTAGGACAGCCCAGGTTAACCCCTCCTACTCTCAACATGCCTCATTTTTTTGCTAGCAGGATGGGTATCTTCTCTCCAGCTCTGCCGAGAAAAGTCTAACCATTTTTGCTCATTTCTTTGATTTTATTTTTGGATCCCGCTCCTCAGTTGGATTGCTTTTGGACATCCTGACAATAGCTGCCCTAGCGTGCCTTTTTGCCCGTCGAACTAGCATACAGACGAGCGGACTTTTCGACCGGACTCGATTTCGACGGATTGATTTAAAACATGTTTCGAATCTAAGAATTCCTGCGCCCTTCAATAGATGAGAAAGAAAATGTAATTCTTGCATCCACCCTTAAATTGCTTTTTGGGTGCCCTTGAGGGACTCAAGTTTTGTCCCTCTGTGTCTACAATCATGTTCTTGGTACTGCTTGCTACAAAACTGAGGCATGCTGGGAGTAGGAAGAGATATTCTGAGCTAGACTGCAAACTTTTTGTTTGCCAGTGGCCAATACTTCTGTAGGCAGCAGTATAACCCAACATTATCTAGATAAATCTTAATGGATTCCATGTGATCTTAATAGATTGCAAGGATTATATGATGGAGTAAAGATGGCAGTATAACCAACATTATCTAAATTAATCCTAATGGATTCCAAGTGATCCTTATGGATTCCAATGATTTTACGAAGGAGTAAAGATGTCAGTAAAACCCAACATTATTTAAATGAATCCTAATGGATGCTAAGACTTTTATGATGAAGTAAAGACGGCAGTATCACTCAACATTATCTAAATGAATCTAAAAGAATTCCAAGAGATCTTAATGGATTTTTACCCAGGAGTAAAGACGGCAGTATAACCCAACATTTTCTAAATTAATCTAAATGGATTCTAATGCCGCGTACACACGGCGGACTTTTCGACGGACTTTACGACGGACTTTCTGAATGAACGGACTTGCCTACACACAATTCACCAAAGTCCGTCGAATTCGTACGTGATGACGTATGACCGGACTAAAACAAGGAAGTTCATAGCTAGTAGCCAATAGCTGCCCTAGCGTGGCTTTTTGCCCGTCGAACTAGCATACAGACGAGCGGACTTTTCGTCCGGACTCGATTTCGACGGATTGATTTAAAACATGTTTCAAATCTAAGTCCGTCCAACTTTTGAGAAAACAAAGTCCGCTGGAGCCCACACACGATCGAATTGTCCGACGAAATCCCGTCCGCCGGGCAAAGTCTGCCGTAAAGTCCGCTCGTGTGTACGCGGCATAAGAGATCTTAATGGATTCCTAGGATTTTATGAAGGGGTAAAGACAACAGTATAACCCAACATTTATCTAAATCAATCTTAAAGGATTCCAAGAGATCCTAAAGGATTCCAAGGAATTTACAAAGGTGTAAAGACAGCAGTCTAACCCAACATTATCTAAATGAATCTTAAAGGATTCCATGAGATCTTTATGGATTCCTAGGATTTTACAAAGGAGTAAAGACGGCAGTATAACCCAAGAGCATCTAATAGAATCCTAATAGATTCCAAGTGATCTTAATGGATTCCAAGGATTTTACGAAGTAATAAAGACAGCAGTATAACCCATCAATATCTAAATGAATCTTAATGGATTCCAAGGATTCTACAAAATTATTATTACAAGCCGTACAAATATCCTATCATTTTGCATATACAACTGTTTTGCCCGAAGTTCAGCTTCAAACAAAGCCATGGGTTAGTTTTGCAGCTTTAAACAAAAATATAAAAACCTTCCGAAGAGCTCCATCTACAGCTCTCCCCAGACAAACCTCAGTCCTCATTTTTACATTATTAAACGCTGAAATCTGATAAATCTTCCCGTATTTCTGACAGCGTACGTTAAACCTTCAGCGTGAAAATCTCAGCGCTGCCCAGGTGCTCTCATTACACACTTTAACGCTACATGACCCACCACTTATCGGAAAATAGCCCAGATATAAGACACCGGCCTCATGAATTCTTTACTCATCTTCCTGAATATGCCTGAAACGGTACCCCGTCTGGGTGTCATGGCTGCCGCCGCGCCAAGACAGAGCGCTTAATATATTTTTTAACACTTGGACAATCGTCATTAAGCAACTTGTTGTGTACTGTGCGTATTTTTAAAAGGCTGTGATGGGGCATGCAGGCATGGCGCATGTTAACTCATTGTTGTGACGGACAGAAGGTGAAAGTGATATGACCACGACTGTGCCACCAACACTCGTCACCTCTGCCTCACCTCACGTTCCCTGCCAGAGAAGCAAGCCGGGCTCCGATGTCCCAGGTGTTCTGACATTCACAGGAGCAGACGGAGATTAAAGGCAGGAGTTAAAGAGATTAGTACAAAACAGACCAGGACGAGGTGCTCTCTCCTGCCCAGATTAATAATTGAAGAATGCAAAATTTGTGCCAGATGGAGGTTACAGCAGGAGGACGGCTGCCCGGTGTAACCAGGGGGGCAAAGGGAACGAGTTGCGTATACTATTTATAATTAGGATACATATCATGTTCTGACTATATACTTCGTCATTGGCTGTTGTTAGCAACTATGCTGGTGCTACTGAAGGAGAAACCCTAGTGTTTGTTCAGAGAATCTCTCCACAGTTCCTTGTGGACACTATATGCAAATTACTCAAATCCCAAAGATAGTGCTCAAAGATAAAAAAAAAAAAAAAAAAAAAAAAAGAAGTATAAAAACCATCATAGTGCTTTTCATAAAATCAATTCACTTAATTTACTAACTACCAAAATGAAAATGCACTCACATCTAAATGTGCGCAATACTGGTGCAATGCAGATATATAGCATTCACCATTCTACAATGTACCACTGGAGGCAAACTACACTGAGGGTGCAGTCTATAGTGATGTTCGCCCCTTTAAGATATGGAGCGTGCTTGATATTACCATTGGCATTCAGCGATGTGATCTTCCACCCTACCTTCTGAAACTTTGATTTGCGCCACCGGCTCCACCCCCCTTACGCATTACGCCACAGGTGTGTGACTTCATCAGAGGGAATCCCTCTTTATTTACTCAGTGATTGTGCAGGAGTATTCTTAATTTGCACCTGATCACCTTTTACTCCTTTCTGGCAAACGTCTTTGGAATTGGGCCTGCATCTGTATTTGTCCTCCTATGTGTCTTTGACCTTCATAGTTGGTCATCTTGAGTGTCCCACAATGGAGATATCATTAGTAGGTACTAGGGCAGACTTTGGAGCCAACATCCAAGAATGAGGATCCAGAGCCTCGTTTGGTTGCAGAACAACCAGGGTCGGGACAAGGGATGGGCGGAAGGAGAGGCTGCCCTGGGCACGGCGAGTTCTTTCTGCTATAAGGCTGACAGGGGTAGTGACAGCAGATCATTACTTCTGTCAGCCCAGCTCTAAAAGCAGCAAAGAAAGGGGGAGAGAACTGGGAAGAGGTGTGGGCTCCCCCCTCCTCTTCCTAATCTTGTACATAATGAAAAGGGGGGGGGTAATTCAACATCTTGCCCTGAGCACTGGATGATCTTGTCCTGGCACAGAGAACAACCAGTCAATTTAGTCCCAGAGATTACTCTGTGCCTTAAATTCTGGCCCTCCCGCAAACAGGTCTTGAGCAGAACTTGGCTGTAAGCACCTTGAACAGCAGGTATGGGCTTTATTCACCCTATATCAAAGCCCCCTGGCTTCGCAATCTCTTGTAAAAGCCTTTATTGAAGGTGTTCCTCAAATCATATTATTACTCTTAGATTGTAAGCACTAACGAGCAGGGCTCTCTGTTTTTTATAATATAATAAAAATATATGGCCCCCTTTGCTGCACCCTGTGATTCCTTGGAACCTTCATTTGGTTTTCTATGCCTTGCAGAAACCCCCCTTTAAACCCGTCAGGGTTACTCCCCTGGAGGATCTTGCCAGCAAAGTAGCCTTTTTTGTTTACAAACTTTTTTATTCAGGGTAAACTGGTGGTACAGGTACATACATCACAGCAAAATTAACGCATAGCCTTTTTTGATAGCTATTACATCTGTCAGGCGTGGGCTCCTTCCTGTAAAGAGCTGTTCCTCATACTTCACCACGACAAGGTTGTCTTACGCCCAAGAACCTTTCTTCCAAAGGTGGTTTTATAATTGGGATATATATATATATCAAGATCGCAGGGCATATGGCAACTGACTGAGTAGATCAGCGGGCCCTTCTAGAGTTGACCAAGCAGGTCAGAAGGTCCCTCTGGGGAGGGATGCTGGAATTGCAAAGAGGAAGAGGGTGGTGGCCAAAGCTCCTGAGGAAGTTGTCTCAAGAAAAAGAACATGCAGTTGGAGGGAACCCCAAAATATCCAGGCAAGGTCTGTGCTAACAGGCTAACAGACTTTTTCTAGAATGTCAGCAGAAAGAAACTAGCCTGTAACTCTAAAGAGGAGCTCTCTGCTCTAGGATGTCTGAAGAACAAGCTATACACGGACCCCCAGAAAAGTGTGGAAGCACCTTTGTCCAAAAATTTAATAGATTTCTTGCTTCTGGCCTGGTGGGCTGCAAGAGAACTAGTCTTAGAAGATCTGGGTGTATCTACTATAGGTGTAAGAGAAGGATGGGGCTCAGCTGACCTTTCGTAGGACTTCTTACATTGAGGTAGGTGATAACTCTGATCTCCTTGATAATGACATCAAGGGTGGGTCTGAAGAGTCAGCATCCCTCATGGTTCAAGCATGTCAGGTGCTTTTTGGACATAGCACCTGCATCCCAGTTCTCTACGCATCTGTATGGACAACAGACCCATATGGGACACAAGCTTAGATGCTTGAAGGCCAACTAAAGCATAGGGATCCAGGCTTTAGACATATGGCACCCTGGCTACTTGCCCACAATCACTAGAGATGGCAAAGAAACAACTCGAGTGTTTTAGTAGCATCACTCCCTCATTGGCTGGATCATCGACACATCTCGAGCAGCAAGCATTTAAAGCTTAACTCAAGGCAAGACACATATTAATTCACCTCTGTCTTCATCAACACATCATTAAATGTATTCTCTTCGTCACCCAGGCTGAAAAGTCATAGACCCTGGGTTATTAGCTGGTACCTACTGATCATTGGACAGTGGCAAAGCTGTGCTAGACATGCCCCCTGGGTGTACCTCTATAACCCTAACCTACTTGCAACATCAATTTTTTGCAAGTATCCATAGGTGATGGACCTTTTCACTCTTAGGGCTCATTTTACACTTGCTTCGACTTCAACACACATTAAAATGCCTAATGCTTCAACATGCTTTTTTGACGTGTTTTTGATGCTTGGATGATGCTTTTTTGAGGCTTTAATGAAGCTTGGCAAATGTCCTGTGTGTGTTGATTTTCTGTTTGTTTTAAAGGGGCCCAGTAGAACCCCAGCTCAGTAGTATCCCCACTCAGCAGAACACCAGCTCATTAGTATTCCTGTTCAGCAGATCCCCAGCTCCTTGGTACCCTAGTTCATCAAGTCCCCAGCTTATTAGTACCCTCATTCAGCAGATGCCCTGCTCAGTAATACTCGCAGCTCTGCTGATGTCCCACTCATTAGTAACCTCCAGCTTTGCTGTTCTCCCACTCAGTAGTAACCCCCAGCTCTAATGGGCAAAAAAAACCTCAAAAGCTGCAGATGCTGTTAGCGAGCTTTGTCAAACTTCTATGGAGGCTTTGAAGATGCTTTGAAGCACCAAGAAAGCAACATGGGGTAGAAATTTTTAAGCAAAGCAAAAGCAACATGTAAACAGGACTGTAAGGTAACTACCATATATACTTAAGTAAAAGCCAAGTTTTTCAGCACATTTTTTAGGCTGAAACCCCCCCCCCCCCGGCTTATACTCAAATGAGGGTGCCCATCTGCAGCTGTACCTGTGATTACTAAAACATTGGGTGTCTCCCGCTGTGTCATGCAGTCTGTGCCGCCATCCATTGTAACAAAGCCCCACCTCCTCCTCGTCCGGTGCTAGACGGAACACTGATACAATGCTGGGAAACTGTATCAGTGTTCCGTCTATCACGGACGAGGAGGAGGCAGGGCTTTGTTATAATGGACAGCCGCCAAACAGACTGCATGACACAGCGGGAGACACCCCCTGTTTTAGTTATCACAAGAACAGCTGCAGATGGGCACAGCGAGGCTGCGAATGGGCACAGCGAGGCTGCGGATGGGCACAGCGAGGCTGCGGATGGGCACAGCGAGGCTGCAGATGGGCACAGTGAGGCTGCAGATGGGCACAGTGAGGCTGCAGATGGGCACAGTGAGGCTGCAGATGGGCACTGATAATACAGGTGGGCACAGTGAGGCTGCAAATGGGCACAGTGAGGCTGCAAATGGGCATTGTTTACCCAGTAGCTGCTGCATTTCCCACCCTAGGCTTATACTCGAGTCAATAAGTTTTACCAGTTTTTTGTGGTAAAATTAGGTACCTTGGCTTATATTCGGGTTGGTCTATACTCGAGTATATAGGGTATTTTATTTACTGAGAGTTGAATCTCAGGACTAGATGGACAAAAACACAAATCCTTTGGCAGGTAAAAAAAATCTTCCCACAAAAACATTTCAGGTAAATGGTGCGATAATAATGTATAAAGTTTTCCTGCAAATGTAGATATTCATGTTTTTCTGGCCACCTAAGCTTGTTGAGCTATGACAACCTAATAGAGTTTTACTGTTCAGTGGATCAGCAGTCAGTTTGACTGAGCGATTTCTGGATCATCACCCTGGTGAAATGACATTCATCCAACATAGAATGTCCAACATATGCATTCCGCCCACCTGGTCCTGTTCTTTTATCTTCCATACAAGCCACGCTTTAGCGCTCCTAGAAGAGAAGAGTAGAGTTAATAGACTCTCTAACGAAAACGCACAGTAAAAATCTATCAATAAGCGCAAGAGGAGTGCGGAGGGGTCTAATTCACACATGACAAATGACCGCAATTCAGAGGTGACTTTGCATAATGCCGTATTTATCACGTCGCCTCATTTCAGGCTACCAAGTTGTGCGGTCGTTTGTCATGCACTGAGCCGCGGTCAGATGCTGCACTCCATCATTCAGAAACGCCGCTATGGAGAGGTGCTTCATCATGATGAACGCGGACTTGTAGCTGCTAGGAAAACATGCCTGTTGCTTATGTCGTTGGCGAGACCTGTTGATTAATGAGGTTCTTGGGTCTTTTTCAAGTGTTTGGATACATGTGTGAGAATTTGCTCATTCAAATAGATAGTACACCAATTCGCTGAAATTCCAAATAATTGAATTTTCAATTTCAAATCGACTAAATAGATTCCATGTGCACCAAAACAAAAGTTGTGCAAAGCCTTACAGTTGGTTTTCTTTATAAAGCAGCCACAATCTGAGTAGAAAAGCACGCCCTCTGCCAGCATGCTGCAGAGAAAGATCCTTACTCTCTGTGTAGAAGCAGTACAGTGTTGCATGACCGTGCAATTGTCATGTCGCACTGAAAGCTGAAAATTGTCCTGGGCAGGAGGAAGGGTTAAAAAGTGCATAGTAGGCAAATGGTTAAAGCCCAGTTCCAGATTAAAAAAAATAATAAGTAGACTGTGTACTGATAAAAAATGTGTTCGTTTTTTTGCTTTTTTCGTCAATTCTGAAAACCGAAAATTCAGATTTCTGAATTTTCGAATTTCCAAATTTTCGAATTCCGAATTTCCGGATTTTCAGAATTCGGAAATTCGGAAATTCAAAACTTCGAAAATCTGAAAAAAAGAAAGAAAATCAGTAAAATAATAACTACCGTATATACTCGAGTATAAGTCGTTCCGAGTATAAGTCGAGGCCCTAATTTACCAAAAAAAAATGGGAAAAACTTATTGACCCGAGTATAAGACGAGGGTGAGAAATGCACAGCTACTGTAAGTGGAAAAGAGGGTCAACAATGCCCATTTGCAGCCTCACTGTGCCCATTTGCATGCCTCACTGTGCCCATTTGCAGCCATAGGTCCCCTGAACTTCAAACTCAGTAGTTAAGGGTTCCTAGATGCCCCCTAGCTGCAGCCAAAATTTGGGGTCTCTGAACCCAAAGGGTCCCGAAATGACATTGCTGCAGATAGACACAGTTGACCGAATTTGGGGCCCCGTATCTCGGGGCCACTTAGTGCTAAGAACCTCAAATTTGGTGTGCAAACCCAGTGGAACTGGCACCATAAAATGTCAAGCACTTTTCTGCAGCAGAGAATGACATTTTCCGAACCAGTTTTGGGGCCCCGTATCTCAGGGCCACTTGGTGCTAGGAACCCCAGCTTTGGATATGTTATGGTACCGGTTCCACTGGGTTTACACACCAAATTTGGGGTTCCTAGCACCAAGTGGCCCTGAGATATGGGGCCCCAAAGTCAGTTCAGAAAATGTCAAGCACTTTTCTGCAGCAGAGAATGACATTTTCCAAACCAATTTTGGGGCCCCGTATCTCGGGGCCACTTAGTGCTAGGAACTTCAGCTTTGGATATGTTGTGGCACTAGATCCACGGGGTTTGCATACCAAATTTGGGGTTTCTAGCACCAAGTGGCCCTGAGATACGGGGCCTCAAAATCGGTTCGGAAAATGACATTTTTTGCTGCAGAAAAGTGCTTGACTCGAGTATAAGTCGAGGGGGGCACTTTCAGCACAAAAAAATGTGCTGAAAAATTCGACTTATACTCGAGTATATACGGTAACTATTAAATTATAGGTATTGGAATTTCCTTTCTGTATGTGAATGTAACAAATACAAATTTATCTGAAGTTACGAATTATGCAAAATAACAAATGCCGCATCTAAACAAATGGAATGGAACAAATTAATAATAAATAATAATAATAAAAAGGTTTTATTATTATTATTGTTATTTATTATTATTAGATCGTTACGTTCCATTCGTTTAGATACGGCATTTGTTATTTTAGATAATTCATAACTTCAGATAAATTCGTACTCGTTACGTTCACTAACAGCCAAATTTGAAAGGAAATTCCAATACCTATAATTTAATATTTATTATTAGTTATTTCAGATTTTCAAATTTTCAGATTTTCATTCTTTGGAATTTTCAGATTTTCATTCTTATTCTTGGATTTTCAAGGTTCCAAATTTTAGAATTTTCTAATTTATGAAATTTTGAATATTCGAATTTCCGAACTTCCGAATTTGAATTTTCTAATTGATCCAATTTCCGAAATTTTCAAATTTCCGAAACTTTCAAATTTTCGAAAATCCGAATTTTCAGAAAATCCGAATTTTCAGAAATTCCGAATTTTCAGAAATTCCGAATTTTCAGAAATTCCGAATTTTCAGAAATGGAAAAATTCAGAAATTTCGGAATTAACGAATTTGTCAAAATTCGTTAAAAAACTAATTCGGAACTAAACAAATTGCACATGTCTAATAGACTAATTCAGAAATTCGTAATTTCGAAATTCGTAATTTCGGAAATGCGTAATTCAGAGATTTGGAAATTCGGAATTTCGGAAATTCGGAAATTGAAAAATTCGGAAATTTTGGAATTAACTAATTTGTCAAAATTTGTTAAAAAAACTAATTCGGAACTAAACGAATTGCACATGTCTAATAATAAGCTATTGTAAAGAATTTTAAAAAAATCTGGTTTGGCTTTAGTAAGTATGCAGCCCCAGTCTCAGTAGAAAAGCCAATCCCTTGTCAGCATGCTGCAGAGAAGGACCCTTGCTCTCTGCAAGGAAGCAGTGATCTCTCTGCAGAGGTGTGACATGCCCCCTGTATCAGAACCAGGGAGCATGAGCTCTCGGTTTACTAATATTGCAGAAATTGCAACATCTGTGCACTTACATTAGATCTAGTATGTTTGTAAAACCTGGATATAGCTATAAAAAACGTTACTGGGTAGGTTTGAAAATCTCTCTCAATGTAACCAAATGGTAAAGATCACCTCTCTTCTGTCAGTCTTGCTTCTTGGTTTTTGTACCGTTCAGTTTATACAGATGGTAACACATGTGACTGTCACGTTTGTTTTGTACCTAAATCTCTTTGTGTCCTTTTAGGAAAAAAGTTCACGTTTAAGCACCAGCACTGTACGAGAAAGAGGTAACTTTCCTGATTCCATCAGATCATGGAGCAATTTTAACTCTATATAGACTTTTTAATTTTCAGTAAATAACCAATCAATGCTTAATCATCTTCAAACTTTGGAGCTGATTACGTCTCTAAGTGCACTATGTGGTCCAAAGTTGGTGGACTCCGACCATCACACCTACAGTACAGTATATGAGATTGTTGGACATCCAATCCCAAATCCATGGCCAGTGGATATAACAGCCTCCACTGTTCTCGGAAGGCTTTCCCCAAGAAATTGGAGTGTGTCTGTTGGGATTCGTAGCATTTCAACCAAAAGGACGTTTGAGAGGTCATGAATGACCTAGAACACAGTCGGCTTTCCAATTTATCCCAAAGTTATTCAGTAGGGTTGAGGTCGAGTACTGATGTTGGATGAAAGTCCTGGCTCACAACTGGGATTCCAGTTCATCCCAAAGGTGTTCAGTCGGGGTTGAGGTGAGGACTCTGTGTAGGTCATTGAGCCAAACAGAAGATTTGTGAGGAAAGATCCAACATCAGTACGAGAAAACTAGGCTCACAATTAGCATTCCAAATCCATCCCAAAGGTGTTAAGTAAGGTTGAGGTCAGGTACTGATGTTGGATGAGAAGACCTGGTTCACAAGTGGCATTCTGGGTCATCCCAAAGGTATTCAGTAGGGTTGAGGTGAGAACTATGCGTAGGCCATTCAGCCAAACAGAAGATTTGTAAGTTCAGGTACTGATGGTGAATGAGTAGACCTGGCTCACAATTAGCATTCCAATCTATCCCAAAGGTGTTCAGTAGGGTTGAGATCTGGTACTGATGTTGGAGAAGAAGACCTGGCTCACATTTGGCAATTCGATTCATCCCAAATGTGTTCAGTAGGGTTGAGGTCAGGCTCTGATTTTGAAGGAGAAGACTTGGCTCAGAATTGGCATTCCGATTAATCCCAAAGGTGTTCAGTAGGGCTGAGATCTGGTACTGATGTTGGAGAAGAAGACCTGGCTCACATTTGGCAATTCGATTCATCCCAAATGTGTTCAGTAGGGTTGAGGTCAGGCTCTGATTTTGAAGGAGAAGGCTTGGCTCAGAATTGGCATTCCGATTAATCCCAAAGGTGTTCAGTAGGGTTGAGGACAGGTACTGATGTTGGATGAGAAGACCTGGTGCACAATTGGCATTCTAGTTCATCCCAAAGGTGTTCAGTAGGGTTGAGGTCAGGTACTGATAGTGGATGAGAAGATGTGCGTAGAGGGTTCTTTACGATAAGAGCAGTAAGAATGTGGAATTCTCTTCCACAAGCAGTGGATAGGCACCTAAACGACCACAACGTGGATATACAATGTAATATTGACATAAAGGTGCACACAGGCTGAACTTGCATACTTACATAGTAGGGGAGATTGAAAAAAGACACAAGTCTATCAATTCCAACCTGTGTGTGTGTGATTTTATGTCAGTATTACATTGTATATCCCTGTATGTTGTGGTCGTTCAGGTGCTTATCTAATAGATTTTTGAAATTACCGTTGCTCCTCAGTGAAACTACAGCCTACGGAAGAGAATTC
The DNA here is from genome assembly GCA_037952925.1 of Lithobates clamitans. Taxonomy (NCBI): domain Eukaryota; kingdom Metazoa; phylum Chordata; class Amphibia; order Anura; family Ranidae; genus Lithobates; species Lithobates clamitans. Next base: position 99,913 of record JBBGZY010001089.1, read on the forward strand.
CACATCCTTACCACTCTTACAGTAAAGAACCCTCTACACAGTTTAAGGTTAAACCGCTTTTCCTCTAGTTTTAGAGAATGGCCGCGTGTCTTATTAAATTCCTTTTCACAGAAAAGTTTTATCCCTATTGTAAGGTCACCAGTATGGTATTTGTACATTGAAATCATATCCCCTCTCGAGCGTCTCTTCTGCAGAGAGAACACGTTCAGCCCTCGTAACCTTTCCTCATAACTAAGATCCTCCAGACCCTTTATTAGCTTTGTTGCCCTTCTTTGTACTCGCTCCATTTCCAGTACATCCCTCCTGAGGACTGGTGCCCAGAACTGGACAGCATACTCCAGGTGCAGCCGGACCAGAGTCTTGTAGAGCGGGAGAATTGTCGTTTTATCTCTGGAATTAATGCCCTTTTTAATGCATGCCAATATTCTGTTTGCTTTGCTTTGCTTGCAGCAGCTTGGCATTGCATGCCATTGCTGGGCCTGTCATCTACTAGGACCCCCGGGTCCTTCTCCATCCTAGATTCCCCCAGAGGTTCTCTCCCCCCAGTGTATAGATTGTATTCATATTTTTGCCACCCAAATCCATTATTTTACATTTTTCTACATTAAACCTCATTTGCCATGTAGTTGCCCACCCCATTAATTTGTTCAGATCTTCTCACAAAGTTTCCACATCCTGCAGAGAAGTTATTGCCCTGCTTAGCTTAGTATCGTCTGCAAATACAGAGATTGAGCTGTTTATCCCATCCTCCAGGTTGTTTATCAATAAATTAAACAGGATTGGTCCCAGCACAGAACCCTGGGGGACCCCACTTTCCACCTCTGACCATTCCGAGTACTCCCCATTTATCACCACCCTCTGAACTCGCCCTTGTAGCCAGTTTTCAATCCATGTACTCACCCTATGGTCCATGCCAACGCACCTTATTTTGTATAGTAAACGTTTATGGGGAACTGTGTCAAATGCTTTTGCAAAATCCAGATACACCACGTCTACGGGCCTTCCTTTATCTAGATGGCAACTCACCTCCTCATAGAAGGTTAATAGATTGGTTTGGCAAGAACGATTCTTCATGGATCCATGCTGATTACTGCTAATGATACCATTCTCATTACTAAAATCTTGTATATAGTCCCTTATCATCCCCTCCAAGAGCTTGCATACTATTGATGTTAGGCTAACTGGTCCATAATTCCCAGGGATGTATTTTGGGCCCTTTTTTAAATATTGGTGCTACATTGGCTTTTCTCCAATCAGCTGGTACCATTCCAGTCAGTAGACTGTCAGTAAAAAGTAGGAACAATGGTCTGGCAATCACTTGACTGAGTTCCTTAAGGACCCTCGGGTGCAAGCCATCTGGTCCCGGTGACTTATTAATGTTACGTTTTTTTTTCCATTCTATAAATATCCCACTCTCAATTTTTTTTTAATTGATAGTTAATAACCATTTTTTCCTGACATGATGAGAAACCAGGAAAATGGAAAAACCTACCGATATTTTCCTTTCCTGGTTCCTAACAGCAATATTTCTCTCCCATGGTTGCAAGTTTGACTCTGTACAAACCTTCACATTGGAGCAGGCCACATGCTTCTCCATGCCCAAAGTGCAATGGGAAAGGTAACAGTATCTTTTTAATGATAAAACACTACCTGAATGTTTCACACTCTATTAGAGCAGTCGACAAGGTCTTGTGTGTACCAAACCCACCATAGTAGGCAGCCTTCTAGTGCCAGATGTTCGTGCCACCACAAGGTGCTTTAGCATCCAAGGCCAAAAGGCCAAAGTGAACTTCTCTGTTCCCCCATTAAGCTCCGAACTACATTAGGTGCATAGGTTGCCAGACCTGCTCTTTTTGTACCCTCCTCCTTCTGAAAGTGGCCACCTTTTGTGCCTACACTCCATGTCCAGGCCCAGATGGGTAGAGATTGACCTGAGTATTTTCATGAATAGCATAGCTGAATTGTCTGGGCTTTGCCTTTCCTATAAACATATGCTTAGGCACGCTCTAATACAATAAGGAAATCAATCTCTGGGCACAGTGAAGGTTTTGTAGGTTTATTTAGGAAAGAAGATATCAGAGAAATATCAGAGAAATATCAATGCATGCAGAGATCCTTGGATGTGGCAAGTGTACCAAGGATATGACCTCTTGCTCAAATGGGGGGCTTTTGAACTCCTATCCATCGGATATTGTCATGTAGGACCCCCCCTAAACATAAACATTTTTCATAATAAACGAGTCCCTTACAAATTTGCATGTGCAGCACAATAATTACAAGAAACCTTAATTTCTGTTGTCTTGAAACACTTTAACAGTTTTACTGATCTCCTGACCCCCAAAATATCATACTGTAGAACAACGCCTATCCTGGACAGTTGTCATGTAGGATTCCCCAAACATAAACATTTTCCATATTAAATTATTTCCTTTAGAAATTTGTTCGTGCAGCATAATAATTACAAGAGACATTCATTTCTGTTTTTAGGAAACACCAACAGCTTTACCGATCTCCTGACCCCCAAATACCTTACTGTAGAACAGTGGTCTCCAAACTGTGGCTTGGGGGCCAGATGCCGCCTTTTGCTTGCTCTTATCCGGCCCTTGGGGCACTGTTTTCCTCCTCTGATACCAACAATGGGACATAATTCCTCCCCACTGACTCCAATGAAGGGGCAGAATTCCTTCCAATGACACCAACAATTGGGGCACAATTCCTGCTAATGACACCAAAGATGGGGAACAGTTCCTCCTAATGACACCAACAATGATGGGGCCCAATGATGGGGTACAATTCCTCCCAATGAAAACAACGATGGGGCACAATTCCTCCCACTGATACCAAAGATGGGGCATTGTTTAATCCCACTGACGTCAGGACCCTCTGTACTTCCAATGACTATAGTCTGGCCCCCTTAGGTTTGAATATTGACATGCATTAAAAACGGGATTAATTCCAGAGATAAAACGATAATTCTCCCACCGTAAAAGGCTCTGGTCCGGCCGCACCTGGAGTATGCTGTCCAGTTCTGGGCACCAGTCCTCAGGAAGGATGTACTGGAAATGGAGCGAGTACAAAGAAGGGCAACAAAGCTAATAAAGGGTCTGGAGGATCTTATGAGGAAAGGTTGCAATCACTGAACTTATTCTCTCTGGAGAAGAGATGCTTGAGAGGGGATATGATTTCAATATACAAATACCGTACTGGTGACCCCACAATAGGGATAAAACTTTTTTGCGGAAAGGAGTTCAACAAGACTCGTCGCCACTCATTAAAATTAGAAGAAAAGAGGTTTAACCTTAAACTACGTAGAGGGTTCTTTACTGTAAGAGTGGCAAGGATGTGGAACGGTGGTCTCAGCGGGGAGCATTGATAGTTTCAAGAAACTATTAGATAAGCACCTGAACGACCACAACATACAGGGATATACAATGTAATACTGAAATATAATCACACACATAGGTTGCACTTGATGGACTTGTGTCTTTTTTCGACCTCATCTACTATGTAACTATGTTAGGACAGTAAACTGGCCCTTTGTTTATAAAGTCTGGAGACCCCTGCTGTAGAACAAGGAGACCAACCGTCTCTATGCATTGCAGCACGACTCTCCATAACTGGGAAAATAACAGTTTGTTTCCAATAACATCTTTCTGCAAAGTCATTCTAACAAGTGAACCTAACATTAGCATATAAGCACTTCGTAAGTAGTACAGCCTATAATATTTTTTCTTAATCAGATCCCATTTTATCTTGACAGGAGGGATGTTTGTGGGTCTCCCAGAGGAAATACCGCGCAGTAAAATATTAAGCGAATCTGCCCTACAGTATTACATCAAACAGTACAAAAAGAGCGGATTCAGGTAAGACTGGAATTGGTGCATAGAAAGCCAACAGCTGTTGCCTAATACTTTATGGTGTAACTGCCTTTATTAAACGTAGCTAGTAGGACTGAAAATTCAGGGGCCAAGACGAGGCTGCACCTAATATAGCTGGAGATTCCTTCTAGGGCACCCGAGGAGCCATAAAATCCAAGGTGCTTTTTTATGCAAATCAGCTCCGCCCACCTTTGACTCCTACACCTCTCTATTGGTCAGTAATACACCCTTCCATTCCAAGGAAGTATTACTGAGTAGCAGGCTAGTGTTCCATCCTGATATGTAGATCGAATGCACACGGAATCTAGGCTCTTGAATCAGAACAGCGATGGTCATGAAAGGTAAAATTACCTTCAGGTAAATGGTACAATAGTAACATAAAATGTGTACTTACTGAAAATATATTATGGGCTCCCTGTGATCTTGGTGGAAATGTTAACCATTTCAATCTGTCTCTATTTTCAGAGGACCATTAAACTGGTACAGAAACACGGATCGGACCTGGAAGTGGGCGAAAACTGCCCATGACTGGAAGGTAAGTTTTACACAGACAGGTTAAACAGAGGGTTAGTGCCAAAGTTACAGGGAGGATTAGCATTTGTTTTACAAGGAGGATTAGTGTTAGGGTTACAGGGGGGTTAGTGTTATGGGGAGTTTTAGTGTTGGGGTTACAAGGAGGGTTATTGCTAGGGTTATAGGGAAGGTTAGTGTTACAGGAATGGTTAGTGTTAGGGCTACAAGGAAGGTTAGTGTTAGGGTTATAGGAAGGGTTAGTGTTAGAATTACAGGGGGTTAGTGTTATTGGGAGGGTTAGTGTTAGGGTTATAGGGAGGGTTTTGATACAGGAAGGGTTAGTGTTAGGGTTACAAAGAGGATTTGTATTTGATTTACAAGGAGGGTTATTGTTAGTGTTACAGGAATAGTTAGTGTTATGGGAGGGTTGGTGTTAGGGTTTTAGGGAGTGTTAGGGTTAGGGTTACAGGGAGGGTTAGTGTTAGGATTACAGGGAGGGTTAGTGTTAGGATTACAGGGAGGGTTAGTGTTAGGGCTACAGGAAGGGTTAGTGTTAGGGTTACAGGGAGAGGTAGTGTTATGCCCCGTACACACAGTCGGATTTTCCGACGGAAAATGTGTGATAGGACCTTGTTGTCGGAAATTCCGACCGTGTGTAGGCTCCATCACACATTTTCCATCGGAATTTCCGACACACAAAGTTTGAGAGCAGGCTATAAAATTTTCCGACAACAAAATCCGTTGTTGGAAATTCCGATCGTGTGTACACAAATCCGACGCACAAAGTGCCACGCATGCTCAGAATAAATAAAGAGATAAAAGCTATTGGCCACTGCCTCGTTTATAGTCCCGACGTACGTGTTTTACGTCACCGCGTTTAGAACGATCTGATTTTCCGACAACTTTGTGTGACCGTGTGTATGCAAGACAAGTTTGAGCCAACATCCGTCGGAAAAAATACATGGATTTTGTTGTTGGAATGTCCGAACAAAGTCCGACCGTGTGTACGGGGCATTAGGGTTACAGGGAGGGGGTAGTGTTACAGTTATGGTTAGTTTTAGCGTTATTAGGGTTACAGGGAAGATTAGTGTTAGGGTTACAAGGAGGGTTAGTGTTAGTGTTACAGGGGGGATCAGTGTTATAGTTACAGGCAGTTTTACTGTCTGGAAAGTTTGTATCACAGGGAGGGTTAGTGTTATGCCGTGTACACATGAGCGGACTTTTCGACCGGACTGGCCCGATGGGACGAATCCATCGGACAATCCGACTGTGTGTGGGCCCCATCGGACCTGCAGCGGACTTTTTCGGTCGAAAATCAGACGGACTTTAGATTTGGAACATGTTTCAAATCTTTCCAACGGACTCGAGTCCGGTCGAAAAACCCGCTCGTCTGTATGCTAGTCCGACGGACGAAAACCCACGCTAGGGCAGCTATTGGCTACTGGCTATCAACTTCCTTATATTAGTCCGGTGTACGTCATCACATACGAATCCGTCGGACTTTGGTGTGATCGTGTGTAGGCAAGTCCGTTCATTTGAAAGTCCGTCGAAAGACCGTCGGACCTTTGATGCCGAAAAAGTTTGCCATTGTGTGTACACGGCATTCGGGTTACAGGGAATGTAGGTATTAAGGTTACAAAGAAACTTAGTACTTTTTAGTTTTTAAGTACCCTTCCATACCATGCCCCCTTTACATACCCTTCCATACCCTCCACTTTTAGAATCCTTAACAATACATCCTGGACTGGGCTGATAGGATGATACCATCCTGCTTGGAACTTGGTTCCTTCAGGAGCAATGTGGGACCTACATACCCACCACATCCCTTGGGTAGTTTATTATATGCAGTAAAGGTCTTTGCTCTGCCTAAATAAATAAGCGTGCTGTTTTTTTCAATTCTGTTATTAATATATATGCATCAGTTTTAGTACACATATCTATGTTCTATAGTAACGACCGCTGTTTATTTCTATGTAAGATCCTGGTGCCAGCACTGATGGTAACAGCCGGGAAGGATTTTGTCCTGCTGCCTGCCATGACCACCGGCATGGAGAATCGGGTGAGCTGAGATTTCTGTTATATCTGTTCAATAAGTGTAAGAAAATACCTGTTGAACCTGCTAACTATTGGTTATCAGCTATGTCTGTAGATTACAGAACACCCCCTCCTTCCATGTTATAGAGATAGCCCTAACACACTTCCTGTCCTAGGGTGACAACGCTGCTCTTCCATAGATATGGTACCGTGAGCGTTGTCATCCTATGACAGGAAGTGTGTTACTGGCAGGATCACCAGGTGAAAAAGGGGAATAAGCCCAAAGAAGACTAATGCAGCCACCATATCTAAGGCTGGAGACACAAGGCACACAGCAGCGCTACTGGAGATACAGGGCACACAGCAGCGCTCTTGGACACTAAAGGTACACAGCAGCGCTCTTGGAGACACAGGGCACACAGTAGCACTCTTGGAGATACAGGGCACACAGCAGCGCTCTTGGAGACACAGGGCACACAGCAGCGCTCTTGGAGACACAGGGCACACAGCAGCGCTCTTGGAGATACAGGGCACACAGCAGCGCTCTTGGACACTAATGCCGCGTACACACGAGCGGACTTTCTATCCTACTTGGTCCGGCACACTTTCCGACGGACTTTGTCCGCCAGGTGCGCCGGACTTTAAAACGGACGGACTTGCCCACACACGCCGGGACTTTCCGGCGGGCTAAGTCCGCCCGTCTTTCCGACGGACTTTCGCCGGAGTTCCGGCGGACTTTCAGAATGAACGGACTTGCCCACACACGGACAAGTCCGTTCATTTTGAACGTGACTCAGGTGCGACGGGACTAGAAAAGGATATCAATCTTGCCGCTTTTATCGGCGAGATTGACACCTTGCGAGCCCCGTCGCGGGGCATACCAGGCCCTTAGGTCTGGTATGGATTATAAAGGGGAACCCCTACGCCGAAAAAACGGCGTGGGGCCCCCCTAAAATCCATACCAGACCCCGATCCGAGCACGCAGCCTGGCCGGTCAGGAAAGGGGGTGGGGACGAGCGAGCGCCCCCCCCCCTCCTGAACCGTACCAGGCCGCATGCCCTCAACATGGGGGGTGGGTGCTTTGGGGGAGGGGGGCGCCCTGCGCCCCCCCCCCCAAAGCACCTTGTCCCCATGTTGATGAGGACAAGGGCCTCTTCCCGACAACCCTGGCCGTTGGTTGTCGGGGTCTGCGGGCGGGGGCTTATCGGAATCTGGGAGCCCCCTTTAATAAGGGGGCCCCCAGATCCCGGCCCCCCACCCTATGTAAATGAGTATGGGGTACATGGTACCCCTACCCATTTACCTAGGAAAAAAGTGTAAGTAATAAAACACACTACACAGGTTTTTAAAATATTTTATTAAACAGCTCCGGGGGGGGGGGATCTTCCTCCGGCTTCGGGGGTCTTCTTCCGGCTTCGGGGGTCCCTCCGCTTCATCTTCTCCCGGCGTCCGGTTGGTTCTTCTCCGCTCTCCGGCCTCTTCTCCCGGTGTCGCAGGTCTTCGGCCGGCCCCCTCCGCTGTCTTCATGTAGCTCTATTGCAAGCGGAGGTCCGGACTTCTTGGCTTCTTGGCTTCTCTTCTCTTCTCTTCCCCCAGATGTTGACATGACGCTCTCTCCGGCTGGACTGGTCTCTGAGGGCTGCGTTGTGACTTATATAGGCGGAGACCCCGCCCCCATATGATGTCACAGTCCTTGGGCATGCTGGGACTGTGACGTTTTAGGGGGCGTGGTTGACCAGCTACATGAAGACAGCGGAGGGGGCCGGCCGAAGACTCCCAGATTCCGATAAGCCCCCGCCCGCAGACCCCGACAACCAACGGCCAGGGTTGTCGGGAAGAGGCCCTTGTCCTCATCAACATGGGGACAAGGTGCTTTGGGGGGGGGGGCGCAGGGCGCCCCCCTCCCCCAAAGCACCCACCCCTCATGTTGAGGGCATGCGGCCTGGTACGGTTCAGGAGGGGGGGGCGCTCGCTCGTCCCCACCCCCTTTCCTGACCGGCCAGGCTGCGTGCTCGGATCGGGGTCTGGTATGGATTTTAGGGGGGCCCCACGCCGTTTTTTCGGCGTAGGGGTTCCCCTTTATAATCCATACCAGACCTAAGGGCCTGGTATGCCCCGCGCTCGCCGCAATAGGAAGATTTGTTTTTCCTATTGCAGCGAGCGCGAGATGCAATACCCTGCCCTCGTGTCGTATTTGGTCTGTCGGACCAGCCTACACACGAGCGGGCTTTCCGTCGGACCAGCACACACACGGGCGGACTTTCCGCCCGAAACTGAGTCCGACGGAAAGATTTGAAACTTTCTTTAAATCTAGGTCCGGCGGGCTTTTGGGAAGAAGTCCGCCGGAAAAGTCCGCCGCCGCCCACACACGGGCGGATTGTCCGGCACACTCTGGTCTGCCGGACCAAGTATGCCGGAAAGTCCGACCGTGTGTACGCGGCATAAGGGTACACAGCAGCGCTCTTGGAGACACAGGGCACACAGTAGCACTCTTGGAGATACAGGGCACACAGCAGCGCTCTTGGAGACACAGGGCACACAGCAGCACTCTTGGAGACACAGGGCACACAGCAGCGCTCTTGGAGATACAGGGCACACAGCAGCGCTCTTGGAGATACAGGGCACACAGCAGCGCTCTTGGACACTAAGGGTACACAGCAGCGCTCTTGGATACACAGGGCACACAGTAGCACTCTTGGAGATACAGGGCACACAGCAGCGCTCTTGGAGACACAGGGCACACAGCAGCGCTCTTGGAGACACAGGGCACACAGCAGCGCTCTTGGAGACACAGGGCACAAAGCAGCGCGCTTGGAGACACGGGGCACAAAGCAGCGCTCTTGGAGACACAGGGTATACAACAGCGCTCTTGGAGACAAAGGGTACACAGCAGCACTCTTGGAGACACAGGGCACAAAGCAGCGCTCTTGGAGACAGAGGGCACAAAGCCGCATTCTTGGAGACACAGGGTACACAGCAGCGCTCTTGGAGACACAGGGCACACAGCAGCGCTCCTGGAGACACAGGGCACACAGCAGCGCTCTTGGAGACACGGAACACAAAGCAGCGCTCTTGGAGACACAGGGCACAATGCAGCGCTCTTGGAGACACAGGGCACAATGCAGCGCTCTTAGAGACACAGGGCACAAAGCAGCACTCTTGGAGACACGGGGCACAAAGCAGCGCTCTTGGAGACACGGGGCACAAAGCAGCGCTCTTGGAGACACGGGGCACAAAGCAGCGCTCTTGGAGACACGGGGCACAAAGCGGCGCTCTTGGAGACACGGGGCACAAAGCGGCGCTCTTGGAGACACAGGGCACACCGCAGCACTCTTGGAGACACAGGGCACACCGCAGCGCTCTTGGAGATACAGGGCACACAGCAGCGCTCTTGGAGACACAGGGCACACAGCAGCGCTCTTGGAGACACAGGGCACACAGCAGCACTCTTGGAGACACAGGGCACACAGCAGCGCTCTTGGAGACACAGGGCACACAGCAGCGCTCTTGGAGACACAGGGCACACAGCAGCGCTCTTGGAGACACAGGGCACACAGCAGCGCTCTTGGAGACACAGGGCACACAGCAGCGCTCTTGGAGACACAGGGCACACAGCAGCACTCTTGGAGACACAGGGCACACAGCAGCGCTCTTGGAAATACAGGGCACACAGCAGCGCTCTTGGAGACACAGGGCACACAGCAGCACTCTTGGAGACACAGGGCACACAGCAGCGCTCTTGGAGACACAGGGCACACAGCAGCGCTCTTGGAGACACAGGGCACACAGCAGCACTCTTGGTGACACAGGGCACACAGCAGCGCTCTAGGAGACACAGGGCACACAGCAGCCCTCTTGGACACACAGGGTACACAGCAGTGTTCTTGGAGACACGGAACACAAAGCAGCGCTCTTGGAGACACAGGGCACAAAGCAGCGCTCTTGGAGACACAGGGCACAAAGCAGCACTCTTGGAGACACAGGGCACACAGCAGCGCTCTTGGAGACACAGCACAAACCAGCGCTCTTGGAGACACAGGGTACACAGAAGTGCACTTAAAAACTTGAGGAGCACTTGAGGACACAAGGCACACTTGGAGGCATGGGGTACACATAAGCACTTTGGAAACAGAGTGCACAGATGCACAGTAAAAGTGTGCTTTGGAAACCCTGGATGCACTTGAGGACACTCAAAAGTGTTCTTGGATACACAGGGAGTACAGAAGCGCACTTAGAGGCACCTTAAGCACATGAGCACCTTTGTAGGCACTGGGCAAACAGGGTTGTACTTGAAGACACGGGCGCCCCGAACACACTTGCAGACATGCAGTGCTTAGGCACAGAGACATTGAGCGGCATGAGAAAGGCAAGGGTGTTGTAAAGCAGGCACTGGGAAAGAGAGGGAGACTGAAGTCACAGGGGGTTCAGCATAGTGACGCATTGCTGAAATGGCGTGCCACCTCTGGCCTAGCCCTTTAAGTGAAAGCCAATCAGGAGAGCTGTCTCTCAGGCTGAGGCACCCACACTGCATTGCAACCCAGACATGTTTGTGGCTGTGCTCTGCATACAGTGCCTTGAAAAAGTATTCATACCCATTGAAACTTTCCACATTTTTAAAGTTGCAACCAAAAACGTACTGTAAATGTAGTTTTTTGGGGATTTTATGTGATAGATGAACACAAAGTGGCTCATAATTGTGAAGTTAAAGGAAAATGATAATTTGTTTACAAATAAATATGTGAAAAGTGTGGGGTACATTAGGGCTGGGAGATTTTCTTTAAAAAAAAAATCTTCGATTCTCTTAAAAAAAAACTCGATTCACGATTCGAATCAAGTTTTTTTTTTCTTTTTTTTTCACCGCACCGGTCCCGAGGCGCTGCGGGCATGAGCTTTTAGGCGAGGCCGCGGCTTCGGCCTAGTCCGCAGCGTCCGGCCTAGCGGACTAGGCCGAAGCCGCGGCCTCGCCTAAAAACTCATGCCCGCAGCGCCTCGGGACCGGGGCGGTGAAAAAAAAAAATCTAAAAAAATCGATTTGCTTAAATTTTGAATCGATTTGACCTCTCAACTCGATTCAAGATTTAAATAGATTTTTTTCCCAGCCCTAGGGTACATTTGTATTAAGCTCCCGTGACTCAATACTTTGTAGAACCACCTTTCACTGCAATTACAGCTGCAAGTCTTTTTGGGGATGTCTCTACCAGCTTTGTACATCTAGAGAGTGACATTTTTGCCCATTCTTCTTTGCAAAATAGCTCAAGTTCTGTCAGTTTGGGTGGAGAACATCTGTGAACAGCAATTTTCAAGTCTTGCCACAGATTCTCAATTGGATTTAGGACTGGACTTTGACTATACCATTCTAAATGTTTACTGTACAAAATAAGGTCCGTTGGCATGGACCATAGGGTGAGTACATGAATTGAAAACTGGCTACAAGGGCGAGTTCAGAGGGTGGTGATAAATGGGGAGTACTCGGAATGGTCAGGGGTGGGTAGTGGGGTCCCCCAGGGTTCTGTGCTGGGACCAATCCTATTTAATTTGTTCATAAATGACCTGGAGGATGGGATAAACAGTTCAATCTCTGTATTTGCGGACGATACTAAGCAGGATGTTTTGGGTGGCAAAAATATTAATGAAATCTATACACTGGGAGGAGAACCTCTGGGGGAATCTAGGATGGAAAAGGACCTGGGGGTCCTAGTAGATGATAGGCTCAGCAATGCCAAGCTGCTGCTAACAAAGCAAACAGAATATTGGCATGCATTAAAAAGGGGATTAACTCCAGAGATAAAACGATAATTCTCCCGCTTTACAAGACTCTGGTCCAGCCGCACCTGGAATTATGCTGTCCAGTTCTGGGCACCAGTCCTCAGGAAGGATGTACTGGAAATGGAGCGAGTACAAAGAAGGGCAACAAAGCTAATAAAGGGTCTGGAGAATATTAGTTATGAGGAAAGGTTGCGAGCACTGAACTTATTCTCTCTGGAGAAGAGACGCTTGAGAGGGGATATGATTTCAATTTATAAATACTGTACTGGTGACCCCACAATAGGGATAAAACTTTTTCGCAGAAGGGAGTTTAATAATCCGTGCCCACTCATTAAAAGAGGTTTAACCATAAACTACGTACGCAGCGTATCCCTGGAGCCAATGCACGTGCCCGATGATCGTACATTGAAATCATATCCCCTCTAAAGCGTCTCTTCTCCAGAGAGAACACGTTCAGCGCTCGTTACCTTTCCTCATAACTAATATCCTCCAGACCCTTTATTAGCTTTGTTGCCCTTTTTTGTACTCGCTCCATTTCCAGTACATCCTTCCTGAGGACTGGTGCCCAGAACTGGACAGCACTCCAGGTGCGGCCGGACCAGAGTCCTGTAGAGTGGGAGAATTATCGCTTTATCTCTGGAGTTGATCCCATTTTTAATGCATGCCAATATTCTGTTTGCTTTGTTAGCAGCAGGTTGGCATTGCATGCCATTGCTGAGCCTATCATCTACTAGGACCCCCAGGTCCTTTTCCATCCTAGATTCCCCCAGAGGTTCTCCCCCCAGTGTATAGACTGCATACATATTTTTGCCACCCAAATGTATTATTTTACATTTTTCTACATTAAACCTCATTTGCCATGTAGTTGTTCACCCCATTAATTTGTTCAGATCTTCTTGCAAAGTTTCCACATCCTGCGGAGAAGTTATTGCCCTGCTTAGCTTAGTATCGTCTGCAGATACAGAGATTGAACTGTTTATCCCATCCTCCAGATTGTTTATGAACAAATTAAATAGGATTGGTCCCAGCACAGAACCCTGGGGGACCCCACTACCCACCCCTGACCATTCCGAGTACTCCCCATTTATCACCACCCTCTGAACTCGCCCTTGAAGCCAGTTTTCAATCCATGTACTCACCCTATGGTCCATGCCAACGGACCTTATTTTGTACAGTAAACGTTTATGGGGAACTGTGTCAAATGCTTTTGCAAAATCCAGATAGACCACGTCTACGGGCCTTCCTTTATCTAGATGGCAACTCACCTCTTCATAGCAGGTTAATAGATTGGTTTGGCAAGAACGATTCTTCATGAATCCGTGCTCATTACTGCTAATGATACCGTTTTCATTACTAAAAGCTTGCATACTATTGATGTTAGGCTAACTGGTCTGTAATTCCTAGGGATGTATTTTGGGCCCTTTTTTAAATATTGGTGCTACATTGGCTTTTCTCCAATCACCTGGTATCATTCCGTCAGTAGACTGTCAGTAAAAATTGGGAACAATGGTCTGGCAATTACTTGACTGAGTTCCCTAAGGACCCTCGGGTGCAAGCCATCTGGTCCCGATGACTTGATAATGTTACGGTTTTCAAGTCTATTTCTAATTCTGTCTTCTGTTAGCCATGAGGATGCTTCCTGAGATGTGTCATGAGGATAAACACTACAGTTTTGGTTACTGAAGCCCCCCAATTCCCTCGTGTAGACTGAGTAGAAGAATAAATTCAATACCTTTGCCATCTCCCCATCCTTTGTAACCAGATGTTCTTCCTCATTCTTTATGGGGCCAATATGGTCTGTCCTCTCTCTTTTACTGTTTATATACTTAACCGCTTGCTGACCAGCCGCCACAGTTGCACTGCGGCAACATGGCTCGGCTGCGCGAATCGCCGTCATGTTACGTCGGTAACATATGCGGCCACTAGGGCTCGCCCACGGAGCCGTTGCGAGTGCCCGGCAGTCGCGATCACCGCTGGGCTCCCACGATCGCTCGGGGCACACCGAGAACCGGGATCTGTGTGTGTAAACACACAGTTTCCGGTTCTCTGAGGGGAGAACAGATAGATTGTCTGTTCATAAAGAGTATGTACAGCAATCTCTCATCTCCCCTGCACAGTCCCCTCCCCCTTTAGTTAGAACAAACATTAGGGAACACATTAACCCCTTGATTGCCCCCTAGTGGTTAACCCCTTCGCTGCCAGTGACATTTTTACAGTAATCAATTGATTTTTATTGCACTGATTACTGTAAAAATGCTAATGGTCCCAAAAATGTGTCAAAAATGTCCGACGTGTCCGCCATAATGTCACAGTCCAGATAAAATTCGCAGATCGCCGCCATTACTAGTAAAAAAAAAAATTAATTACAAAAATGCCATACAACTATCCCCTATTTTGTAGATGCGATAACTTTTGCGCAAACCAATCAATATACGCTTATTGCGATTTTTTTTTTTTACCAAAAAATCTGTAGAAGAATACATATCAGCCTAAACTGAGGAAAAAAATATTTTTTTATACATTTTTGGGTGATATTTATTATCGCAAAAAGTAAAAAATATTGCGTTTTTTTCAAAATTGTCACTCTTTTTTTGTTTATAGCGCAAAAAATAAAAACCGCAGAGGTGATCAAATACCACCAAAAGAAATCTCTATTCGTGGGAAAAAAAGGACGTCAATTTTCTTTGGGTGCAACGTTGCACGACCGCGCAATTGTCAGTTAAATTGACGCAGTGCCGAAAAGTGCTTTGGTCAGGAAGGGGGTAAAATCTTCTGGGGTTGAAGCGGTTAAAGAATTTCTTGGGGTTTTTTTTGCTATCCTCTGCTATGTGTCTTTCGTGTTCTATCTTAGCCGCTCTAATTGCACCCTTACATTTCTTGTTGTATTCTTTGTAAAGTGTGAATGCTGATGATGATCCTTCAGCCTTGTATTTTTTCTTTTGTATTTTTTGCTTTTATATGCATTTTTACATTGGAGTTAAGCCATCCAGGACTTTTGTTCGCTCTTTTCAATTTATTTCCCAATGAGATGCACTGGCTAATGCCCTTATTTAATATGCTCTTAAAGGAAAACCAATCTCTCCTCCGTGTTCTTTGTTCCTAAGATTTTATCCCAATTTATATCTTCTAGCAAGGTTTGTAGTTTAGGGAAGTTGGCTCTTTTGAAATTCAGTGTCTTTGTATTCCCCTTATGTTTCCTATATGTGTGATTTATACTGAAGCTAATTGACCTGTGATCGCTGTATCCTAAATTGCCCCGTGTTTCCACATCCATGATCAGGTCTGTATTGTTGGTAATCAATAGGTCTAGTAACGCTTTGTTTCTAGTTGGTGCGTCTACCATCTGACCCAATAAAATTGTCCTGCAGAACATTAAGCAACTGGCGAGCCTGAGATGAATGCATGGTTCCCTGCGCCCAGTCTATGTCTGGATAATTAAAATCCCCCATTATGATCACACCTCCCATCCTTGCCGCTAATCCATTTTGTGACAGCAGGTCCTCTCCCCCTCCTCCCTCAGGTTAGGGGGCCCTACAGCATACTGCCAGTATTACTTTCCCCTTAGTTTCATCACTTTGGAGCTCTACCCATAAGGATTCCACCTCCTCCCTAGCTCCCCTAGTGATGTCATCTCTCACATTCACTTGTACAGAAGTCGGCCCAGTTCTCCAGGAACCCAAATAATAAGCGGCTTCCGACTGGTCAGCAGGCGATGTGGTGAGTGAGAGGAGATCATCCGGTGTGCAGTGACCGGGCCCCGTCCGAGAGAACGACTGCCCCTGCTGACGGTTTGGAGTCCAGTGCTTGCCAGTGAGATCCCGGGCTGGGGTTACAGCCATTCGCCCTGTGTTGTCCCCTGTAATAAGGGACCACCGTTTTCTGGTAAGCGGCAGTACTTTTCAGTGGTGGAGGATATATATATTGCACCTATCACTTCAGTGTGGAACCTCACTATATATCACTGTGGATTTGCATTCATTATTGGACTTTTTGATTGTTTACTTTTTCAATATGGATTTAATTTTTTCACTCATGGATTGATTCTTGTTTGTATACTCTACCTATGGACTTTTGTTATTTGGACCTTTTTTTTTTGTCATAATTTTTTCAGCATTTGCACTCGCACATTTGATGCACAAATCTAGAGACATGCTGGTAGATGCACCTAAGTTCAATTTTTGGTCATCTTTTTCTGTTATCAGTTTGTTTTATGTGTTGTTTTTGTCACTCAATATTTTAGCTTATGCTCATCAATTTATACTATTCACTGATTAGCGCGACTTCTTGCTTTTTATACTCCAGGAACCCAAACCTCTCCTTACTACACCAGCTCCTCAGCCACTTTTTTACTTCCCTAATCTCCCTCTGCCTTTTTGGTGTGGCTCGATGTACCGGTAGTATTTCTAAGAATACTACCTTGGAGGTCCTTTTCCTCAACTTAGCTCACAAGTCCCTAAAATCATTCTTTAGGACACTCCATCTGCCTCTGACTTTGTCATTGATGCCAACTTGCACCATGACAGTTGGGTCTTCCCCAGCCCCTCCCAGTAATCTGTCCACCAGATCCGTGATGTGCCAAACCCGAGGGCCCGGTAGACAGCATACAGTTCGGCGCTTCAGGTCTTTGTCACAGATTGCCCTCTTTGTCCTTCTAAGAATTGAGTCCTCTACCACCAGAATCTGTCTTTCCTTTCCCTCACAGGAGGAGTTCTTCCCCTGGCAGCTAGGAGAGTCCCTCAACTCCAGCAGTGCTGATCCCTGACTGGTTTCACCAATGTCACTCAACGGCGCGTACCTATTGGGATGTTCTAGTCCAGGATCGGTCTCCTCCAGAGTTACCATGGGCCTCTTGGTTGCTTCTCTGATGAATGCTCTCCTTGCCCGACCTGTCAGTTTAGGTGGACGGCCATGTCTTGGTAGGTTTGCAGTTGTGCCATACTTTCCATTTTCAAATGATGGATTTAACAGTGCTCCGTGAGATGTTCAAAGCTTGGGAATTTTTTTTATAACCTAATCCTGCTTTAAACCTCTCCACAACTTTATCCCTGACCTGTCTGGTGTGCTCCTTGGCCTTTTTGATGCTGTTTGTTCACTAAGGTTCTCTAACAAACCTCTGAGGGCTTCACAGAGAAGCTTTATTTATACTGAGATTAAATTACACACAGGTAGACTCCAGTGGCGGGCGGTGTTTTTTTTGGGGGGTGCAAGAGTACTGTTTCAAACACTGTATACACATTATTAATGTAAAACTGTCTGATTCGCATTCTAAACAATAGATGTTATATTACTGTTATATTTTTACTGTTTCTACTTAATAAATTATATTTGTACTATATATACTTTTTTATGCTTTTTCTGTATGTGCCTAAAAAGTCCACCACTAGGGGACCCCTTCTGTTGTTTTTTTTGGGGGGTGGGGGGGGCTTCAAACAACCCCCCCCCCCCCCAGTTGGTCATGGCATCTCAGTCAGCAAACCTCCCCCCCCTAAACAGGCCCCAGTGGGTGGGTTGCGGGCTCCGGCAGGCAGTGGTTGCAGACTTCTATGAACTGCGAGCGGCCTCCTGTGTCTTCTGTGCAGCTGCTCCCTTCTTCTCCTAGGCGTCCAATAGGATCGCCTGTCCTGTCAGCCAATCAGGTGACGAACATCAGACCCACTTCCCGATTTCCTGGGAGGAGGATAAGTGTTGCAACAGTGAATATTCATTCGCTGTTGCAACACACCTGGGTGGGCTCTGGACACAGCGCTCTGCGCCCCAATCCCACCCTATTTTGAAGCCTATTAGAGCCTCTGGTTCTAATCGGTGCTTCCAAAAAAACACCCCCGCCATAGGAATTCATGCGCCCGGCATCCTAGAAGGCACGGGTTATGTATAGGGGGGTGGTGCCCGTGCGCCCACAATAGACGGACCGCCCCTGGTAGACTCTATTTACTATTTAGGTGACTTCTGAAGGAAATTGGTTCCATTAGATTTTAGTTAGGGGTATCAGAGTAAAGGGGGCTGAATACAAATGCACGCCACACTTTTCACATATTTATTTGTATAAAATGTTGAAAACCACCATTTATCATTTTCCTTCCACTTCACAATTATGTGCCACTTTGTGTTGGTCTATCACATAAAATCCCAATTAAAAAAAAAAAAATGTACGTTTTTGGTTGCAACATGACAAAATGTGGAAAATGTCAAGGGGTGTGAATACTTTTTCAAGGCACTGTATAAGAACCTGAGTTTGGAGTGTTACACAAATTTCATATCAATCAATAAAAGTGGGTAAATCGGGTCAGACTAGTAATAGATTTGTTTTTCTTTTAAAGATCCCTAATCTGACAAGGGGGCATATTGAGGAGTGTGGCCACTGGACACAAATGGAGAGGTAAGGAGAACAGAATGTAAAAAACCAAGTCACTCCCCCCACCTCCTTCTTTCCTTCTCTTTATATATGAACCAGGTAAAGATTTTTTTATATTTTCATATAGACCTGGTGATATTCTTAGAATGTCGATCGGTTTTCCTTATCTACTTTGTTAAAAAAAAATAATCTGCATTGTACATACATATGAGAATGGGTCAGAGCCGTGATTCCTCCCCGTTACCTCTACACAACCCTATCAGAGACCGAAGAGAAGGGTAGCTTCTGTGCTCTCTTTTTACACTCACCAGCCACTTTATTAGGTATACCTGGTCAATTGCTTAGTAACACATATTGCTAATCAGCCAATCGCGTGGCAGTATCTCAGTGCATTTAGACATCTAGACGCGGTGAAGGCGACTTGCTGAAATTCAAACCGAGCATCAGAATAGGGAAGAAAGGGGATTTAAGTGACTTTGAACGTGGCATGGTTGTTGGTGCCTGAGTATTTCAAAAACTGCTGATCTACTGGGATTTTCACAAACAACCATCTCTCGGGTTTACAGAGAATGGTGGGAAAAAGAGAAAATATCCAGTGAGTGGCAGTTGTGTGGAGGGAAATGCCTTGTTGAGGTCAGAGGAGAATGGGCAGACTGGTTCCAGATGATAGAAAGGTAACAGTAACTCAAATAACCGCTCGTTACAACCAAAGTATGGAGAATACCATCTTTGAATGCACAACACATCGAATCTTGAAGCAGATGGGCTACAGCAGCAGAACACCACACCGGGTGCCACTCCTGTCAGCTAAGAACAGGAAACTGAGGCTACAATTCGCACAAGATCACCAAAATTGGACAGTAGAAGATTGAAGAAACTTTGCCTGGTCTGATGAGCCTCGATTTCAGCTGCGGTATTCAGTTGGTGGGGTCAGAATTTGGTGTAAACAACATGAAAGCATGGATCCATCCTGCCTTGTATCAATGGTTCAGGCTGGTGGTGGTGTAATGATGTGGAGGGGGGTATTTTCTTGGCACACTTTGGGCCCCTTAGTACCAATTGAGCATTGTTTAAACACCACGGCCTACCTGAGTATTGTTGCTGACCATGTCCATCCCTTTATGACTACAGTGTACTCATCTTCTGATGGCTCCTTCCAGCAGGATAATGCACCATGTCACAAAGATCAGATCATCTCACCACTGGACAATGAGGTCCCTGTACTCCAATGGCCTCCACACTCACCAGATCTCATCCAATACAATCACCAGATCTCATCCATTACACTCACCAGATCTCATCCAATACACTCACCAGATCTCATCCAATACAATCACCAGATCTCATCCAATACAATCACCAGATCTCATCCAATACACTCACCAGATCTCATCCAATACACTCACCAGATCTCATCCAATACACTCACCAGATCTCATCCAATACACTCACCAGATCTCATCCAATACACTCACCAGATCTCATCCAATAGAGCACCTTTGGGATGTGGTGGAACGGGGAGATTCCCATCATGGACGTGCAGCCGACAAATCTGCAGCAACTGTGTGATGTCATGTCACTATGGAGCAAAATCTCTGAAGAATGTTTCCAACACCTTGTTGAATCTATTCCACGGAGAAATAAAGCAGTTCTGAAGGCAAAAGGGGGTCCAACCCGGTCCTAGCAAGGTGTACCTATAATAAAGTGACCGGTAAGTGTATATGGCAATTTGACACCTAGTTTAGGTTGAAGGTCCACTTTGAGTAGTTGTGGACACTAAGCATGCTACACCCTTCTGAAAAAACGTCATTAAAGGACATGTTTGGTACGTCCTGTACCTCTACCCCACTGCCCCTCCCCCCACACACATACACACACACACTTGCCATAAATTCTCAGTCAAAATGACAGCTGACAGATGCCGAGTAAATACAGAACCTGCAGGTACTGCTGTTGTCAATATAACATTGTTTGCAAACATTGATCAGGTGGGAGATGAAGAGATACAAAGTAACATTGTTTATAAAGATTGATCAGGTGGGAGATAGAGAGATACAAAGTAACATTGTTTATAAACATTGATCAGACAGGAGATAGGGAGATACAAAGAAACATTGTTTATAAACATTGATCAGACGGGAGATGGAGAGATACAAAGAAACATGGTTTATAAACATTGATCAGACGGGAGATACAGAGATACAAAGGAACATTGTTTATAAACATTGATCAGACAGAGATAGAGGGATACAAAGTAACATTGTTTATAAACATTGATCAGATAGGAGATGGAGAAATACAAAGTAACATTGTTTATAAACATTGATCAAACGGGAGAGAGAGGGATACAAAGTAACATTGTTTATAAACATTGATCAGACCGGAGATAGAGAGATACAAAGTAACATTGTTTATAAACATTGATCAGATGAGAGATTGAGAGAAACAAAGTAACATTGTTTATAAACATTGATTATACAGGAGATGGAGAGATACAAAGTAACATTGCTTATAAACATTGATCAAACAGGAGAGAGAGGGATACAAAGTAACATTGTTTATAAACATTGATCAAACAGGAGAGAGAGGGATACAAAGTAACATTGTTTATAAACATTGATCAGACCGGAGATAGATACAAAGTAACATTGTTTATAAACATTGATCAGACCGGAGATGGATACAAAGTAACATTGTTTATAAACATTGATCAGACAGTAGATAGGGAGATACAAAGAAACATTGTTTATAAACATTGATCAGATGGGAAATGGAGAGATACAAAGAAACATGGTTTATAAACATTGATCAGATGGGAGATAGAGAGATACAAAGTAACATTGTTTATAAACATTGATCAGACAGGAGAGAGAGGGATACAAAGTAACATTGTTTATAAACATTGATCAGACCGGAGATAGATACAAAGTAACATTGTTTATAAACATTGATCAGACGGGAGATAGAGAGATACAAAGGAACATTGTTTATAAACATTGATCAGACAGAGATAGAGGGATACAAAGTAACATTGTTTATAAACATTGATCAGATAGGAGATGGAGAGATACAAAGTAACATTGTTTATAAACATTGAACAGATAGGAGATAGAGATAAAAAGCAACATTATTTATAAACATTGATTATACAGGAGATGGAGAGATACAAGGTAACATTGTTTATAAACATTGATCAGGTGGGAGATAGAGAGATACAAAGTAACATTGTTTATAAACATTGATTATACAGGAGATGGAGAGATACAAAGTAACATTGCTTATAAACATTGATCAGACCGGAGATAGAGAGATACAAAGTAACTGTTTATAAACATTGATCAGATGAGAGATAGAGAGAAACAAAGTAACCTTGTTTATAAACATTGATTATACAGGAGATGGAGAGATACAAAGTAACATTGCTTATAAACATTGATCAGACCGGAGATAGAGAGATACAAAGTAACATTGTTTATAAACACTGATCAGACAGGAGATATAGGGATACACATTAGTATTGTTTTAATTATCACTAGATCAAAGTGATACAAGGATGAGCTTCCACCTGTATATGACAGTTAGAGCAACCTGACAAGTTTAAAAAAAAAAAAGTCACATTTGTTTCTATTTAATCCCTATTAACCCTAAGATTGGCAATACATTATACAATTTTCTTATTCAATTTCCTTTAGATTTTCCTTTCAACTATGTAGTGCGAGGGCCGGCCTGATTACATACACATTGAAAGTGTTTCGGTTTGACCTCATATTATATGGTTTAGGTAAATCTAAAGGAAAACTGTACAAGACAATGGTATAATGTATGGGCAGCCTTAGGCCTGTCTCATGTGGGCACTGTCTGGTGGAAAAACTAGGCAGTTGAGTTGTGTTTTTAGCTTGCCTCAGCCACCTGTCAAAATCGGGCAATGACTTCCAGAAAGTCCCATATTATATACATTATTGCAGGCTGCAAAGCTGGGGCTCACGGTGCAGCCAAAAATAAAAAATTGTCATGTCACGTGCAGCAAATGATACCATCAGGGTTCACTTCCTCTTTAAGATTCTTATTTCATTTCTACATAACTAGTAAACCCTGGTGGGTTTTACTTCCTCTTTATCCCCCTGCAAAGGGAAAGCATAATGGGCTAGTATGCATTGCATACTAGCCCGTTATGTGTCACTTACCTGAAACGGAAGCCCGCGATGTCACCGCTGTCCCCACTAGCAGGGAGCGTCCATCTTCACCCCTCTTCCTTCCAGGGCCGTGGCTCTGTGACTGGCCGGAGCTGCCAGTCACGGCATGACCCCTTTAGAAACGGCACGATCTGCCCTTTCTAAAGTGTGCATGCGCCCTATACATCGGCGTACGGCTTTATTGTACAGATCTCCTAAACCGTGGAGGTTTAGGAGATATTTCCAGCACCTGCAGGTGACCTGTAGGTAAAAGTGGTTGTACAAGGTGTACAATCACTTTAACTATAATATCATTTGAAGGAAAAAAAATTATAAAATAAAAGATAATATGGGAAAGTTCCCCCAAAGGGGTTTTTTAGTAGTGAGATGAATAAGTAATAAGTAATTAAAAAAAAATAATAATTCTTTGATAAAAATTTATTGGCGTACAAAATTTACCATGGTAAATTTTGTACGCCAATAAATTTTTATCAAAGAATTATTTCTTTTGAATTACTTATTACTTATTCATCTCATTGCTAAAAAAAAAAAAAAAACCTTTGGGGAAACTTTCCCATATTATATTATTCGGGGTGAGCAGCAACTTTATCTCTCCTCATATGTATCTTTCCCATGTTATAGAATAAAAGATACTTTTTATTTGCAATAACGATATTTTTTGTTATATTGACAAATCAAAGAAGATACATAATAAAGCCTTCGTGTTCTCAAAAAAAAAAAAAAAAAAAAATTATATATATATATATATATATATATATATATATATATATATATATATATATATATATATATATATATATATATATATATATATATATATATATATATATATATATGTGTGTATATATATATATATATATATATATATATATGTATATATATACACACACACAGTGTCTCACAAATGTGAGTACACCCCTAAGTGAAAATGTGCAAATTGGGCCCAATTAGCCATTTTACCTCCCCGGTGTCATTCAGGTGTGAATGGGGAGCAGGTGTGTTAAATTTGGTGTTATCGCTCTCACTCTCTCATACTGGTCACTGGAAGTTCAACATGGCACCTCATGGCAAAGAACTCTCTGAGAATCTGAAAAAAAGAATTGTTGCTCTACATAAAAATGGCCTAGGCCAGTGATGGCAAACTACATTTCCCATGATGTTCAACTGCAGAGTGCATGAGCATCATGGGAAATGTAGTTCCAAAACATCTGGGATGCCAAGGTTTGCCATCACCGACCTAGGCTATAAGAAGATTGCCAAGACCCTGAAGCTGAGCTGCAGCACGGTAGCCAAGACCATACAGCGGTTTAACAGGACATGTTCCACTCAGAACAGGCCTCACCATGGTCGACCAAAGAAGTTGAGTGCATGTGCTCAGCGTCATATCCAGAGGTTGTCTTTGGGAAATAGACGTATGAGTGCTGCCAGCAATGCTGCAGAGGTTGAAGGGGTGGGGGGGTCAGCCTGTCAGTGCTCAGACCATACGCCACACACTGCATCAAATTGGTCTGCATGGCTGTCACCCCAGAAGGAAGCCTCTTCTAAAGATGATGCACAAGAAAACCTGCAAACAGTTTGCTGAAGACAAGCAGACTAAGGACATGGATTACTGGAACCATGTCCTGTGGTCTGATGAGACCAAGATAAATTTATTTGGTTCAGATGGTGTCAAGAGTGTGTGGCGGCAACCAGGTGAGGAGTACAAAGACAAGTGTGTCTTGCCTACAGTCAAGCATGGTGGTGGGAGTGTCATAGTCTGGGGCTGCATGAGTGCTGCCGGCACTGGGGAGCTACAGTTCATTGAGGGAACCATGAATGCCAACATGTACTGTGATATACTGAAGCAGAGCATGATCCCCTCCCTTCGGAGACTGGGCCACAGGGCAGTATTCCAACATAACGACCCCCAAACATACCTCCAAGACGACCACTGCCTTGCTAAAGAATCTGAGGGTAAAGGTGATGGACTGGCCAAGCATGTCTCCAGACCTAAACCCTATTGATCATCTGTGGGGCATCCTCAAACAGAAGGTGGAGGAGTGAAAGGTCTCTAACATCCACCAGCTCTGTGATGTCGTCATGGAGGAGTGGAAGAGGACTCCAATGGCAACCTGTGAAGCTCTGGTGAACTCCATACCCAAGAGGGTTAAGACAGTTCTGGAAAATATTGGCAGCCGCACAAAATATTAACACTTTGGGCCCAATTTGGACATTTTCACTTAGGGGTGTACTCACTTGTGTTGCCAGCAGTTTAGACATTAATGGCTGTGTGTTGAGTTATTTTGAGGGGACAGCAAATTTACACTGTTATACAAGCTGTACACTCACTACTTTACATTGTAGCAAATTGTCATTTCTTCAGTGTTGTCACATGAAAAGATAGAATAAAATATTTACAGATATGTGAGGGGTGCACTCACTTTTGTGAGATACTGTGTGTGTATATTTTATATATATATATGTGTGTGTGTATGTATATATATATATATATATATATATATATATATATATATATATATATATATATATATATATATATATATATATATGTATATGTATGTATATATATATATATATATATATATATATATATATATATATATATATATATAGTCTGTGTGTATATATAATTATATATTTATAATATGTGGATTAATCTATTTTAAAGTAATGATAATATTATTGACAAATAAACAGATTCATGTCAGAAATGTCAAAGTTGCTCTGGTCTATATGGGGTGAGAACTGAACTAGTTAAGGGTATTGGGGTCTATTGATAGAAAATCTGCTGTGGGAATGCCTAAGCATTCACGCAACAATTCCAAATAATCCCTGTAATGTGTGAATTTTCTATTATCGGCAGTTCCATCTGGTGGTCATAATGTGGTACTTTCCTGAGATACTTCAACCAAGAAAATATCACAATATGGCCTCTAGACGGAGCTGATGAGCATGAAAATTACAAATGTTAGACACAATACGCGGATTATTTGTGACTTTTATATAATAATTATTATTATTACATTTTTATATATAGACCACAAAGTAAAATAAAATTATAGTAGAGAAAAAACAAACATTGTATCCTTTTAACCTGAACACTAACCATAGGTCTCTGACAAATCTTTTGCAATCATGGCGGTATTGTCAGTAAGTCTGGCCCCTCTAATGTCACGCAACGTGTTGATCTGGAAATCCATAGGATACAATTCTGTAGGCATCATTAAAAACGTTCTGCGTAGCGAAGTTACACTTTAAGAAGGTGTGAATGTGATTCTGAGAAAAAAGGACAACACACTGTAAATGGAGGAAATTTCGATCATCCATCTTGCTCGGGTTCTACTGATCTATGAGAAGGTGGCGGGCGGATGTTTAACAAGGCCGTAGCGCGTTGTTGAGCCCGAGTGACATTTCCCGCGTCTCGTTGCGGAGGAGATATAATCCTGACAAGTTTGATGGCTGATAAAAACTTTCATTACACGTCAGGTCAGCGTCTCCGGTAACTCATCTCCGCCTTTGGCCGCGAGTTATAGGCGGCTTTCATTTAACCTCTGCTCTCGGGTTACATTACAAGATTGCCCCATTAGCTGCTGGCAGATTGTGTTTTCCTGAAAACGATCGCAGCCGTGGAACGCCGGGGTCTTGTTCGTAGAGATCAGCCGGATAATTGGTTTTTTATTCCGTTGCACCTCTACCTGTTTCTTAGCGCTACATTTTTAGTATCGCTAGTTAGCTGCTGCATTCTGGTGCAAGGGCTGGTAGAGAGAGAAAAATATCACCGCTCTGAAGGAGGTCTGTGAGGAACAAACATTTTCTCCATGCTGGAAGTAACAGGTCCAGGCAATGCTGGTAATTGAGAGGTAAACGAGAAATCCTGGACAGCCGCACTGAAAAGTAATCTTCGATTGTTATTTAAGTATAATCATAAAAATACATGCCACAGCATCACAAAGCAGGAAATCTGACGCGTTTCACACTGTAGTCAGTGCTTAATCATAGCTCATGATTAAGCACTGACTACAGTGTGAAACGCGTCAGCTTTCCTGCTTTGTGATGCTGTGGCATGTATTTTTATGATTATACTTAAATAAAGATCGAAGATTACTTTTGAGTGCGGCTGTCCAGGATTTCTCGTTTACCTCGCAAGGGCTGGTAGCTCTGGGTGCAGAATGTTCAAGGACCCCTAAGGTAGGTATAGTGCTAGAGGGGGACCTTCAGGTGAAGGGAGGGTGAGATCCTCTGCCAGATTTTTATTGCTGTGCATGAATAAGGGCTCATTCAAATTACCGTTTGAGGGGTGATAACCCACCCCTCCCCCCCATGGCTCAACCGCAAGGTTTTTATGCCCTTTCAACCACCACCTGTGAACGAGCCCAGGTTCTCGCTGAAGAGTGGTCTGAATATGAATTGCTCTTCAAGGATCAAAGCACATGTGAACGAGCCCTAAGAGGTACCAAATCTTTTATTATCAGTGACCAAAGCTGTCTTTAAGCTGAATTGCTTTGTTGAGGCTGCTGTTTACCCCGAAACAGAGGAGGGGGTCTTGAGAAAGATCCAGATATGTAAAATGTAGCAGGAGCGCCAGAAGGACCCACAATATTAAAAAGCCAACATGTTTCGGAGATTCACACACGCCTTCATCAGGGCTTACATGTAAGACTTCAGTAATGCCTGTCACATTGGTGAGGCTGCTCCCATATGATTAACAGAGGAGGGGGTCTTGAGAAAGATCCAGATACGTAAAATATAATAAGAGTGGCAGAAGAATTTCTTAATGAATGATCAATGATATTAGAAAGCTTACATGTTTCGGGTGTTCTCACACTCTTCATCAGGGCTTACATATAAGACTTCAGTAATGCCTGTCGCATTGTTGAGACTGATCCCATGTGATAAGGTCAACCCGAAACAGAGGAGGGGAAAAATCCAGATATGTAAGATAAAAGGATATCTTACTGAATGAGCAACAAGTTGAAAAAGCCGACACGTTTCAGGGGTTCACACTCAACAACATCATGGTTTACGTATAAGATGACTGCAGTAATGCCTGTCACGCTGTTGAGGCTGATCCCATGTGATAAACAGAGGGGGCCTTGGGAAAGATTCAGATATGTAAAACTTAGCAAGAACATCAGAAGGATATTTTACTGAATGATTCACATTATGAAAAAGCCAACACGTTTCGAGTGTACCCACATTTCTTAATCAGGGCTTACGTATAAAATGACTTTAGCAACCCCTGTCTCATTGTTGAGGCTGCTCCCATGTGATAATCAGTGGAGGGTGTCTTGAGAAAGATCCAGATATGTAAAATATAGCAAGAGTGCCAGAACAATATCTTACTGAATGATCAATGATATGAGAAAGTCTACATGTTTCGGGTGTTCACCCACCCCTTCATCTGGGCACATTGTTGAGGCTGATCCCATGTAATACGATCACCCTGAATTAGAGAGCGGGGTCTTGAGAAGGATATCTTACTGAATGATCCACAATATGAAAAAGCCAACACGTTTCAAGGGGTTTACACACTCCTTCACCAGGGCTTACATATAAGATGACTTCACTAATGACTGTTGAGGCTGCTCCCATGAGATAAAGAGAGGATGGGGTCTTGAGAAAGATCCACATATGTAAATTTTAGCAAGAGTGCCAGAAGAATATCTTACTGAATGATCAATGATATAAAAAAGGCAAAAAGTTTCAGAGGTTCACACATTCCTTTGTCAGGGTTTATGTAAAAGATGACTTTAGTAATGCCTGTCACATTGTTGAGGCTGCTCCCATATGATTAACAGAGGAGGGGGTCTTGAGAAAGATCCAGATATGTAAAATATAATAAGAGTGCCAGAAGAATATCTTAATGAATGATCAATGATATGAGAAAGCTTACATGTTTCGGGTGTTCACACACTCCTTCATCAGGGCTTACATATAAGACTTCAGTAATGCCTGTCGCATTGTTGAGACTGATCCCATGTGATAAGGTCAACCCGAAACAGAGGAGGGGAAAAATCCAGATATGTAGGATACAGCAAAAAAGCCAAAAGGATATATTACTGAATGAGCAACAAGTTGAAAAAGCCGACACATTTCAGGGGTTCACACGCTACTTCATCATGGTTTACATATAAGATGACTGCAGTAATGCATGTCACGTTGTTGAGGCTGATCCCATGTGATAAACAGAGGACAGGGTCTTGGCAAAAATCCAGATATGTAAAACTTAGCAAGAACGCCAGAAGGATATCTTACTAAATGATGCACATTATGAAAAAGCCAACATGTTTCGAGTGTACCCACATTTCTTCATCAGGGATTACGTATAAAATGACTTTAGTAACTCCTGTCTCATTGTTGAGGCTGCTCCCATGTGATAAACAGAGGAGGGTGTCTTGAGAAAGATCCATATATGTAAAATATAGCAAGAGTGCCAGAACAATATCTTACTGAATGATCAATGATATGAGAAAGCTTACATGTTTCAGTTGTTCACACACCCCTTCATCGGGGCATATTGTTGAGGCTGATCCCATGTGATAAGATCACCCTGAATTAGCAGAGGGAGTCTTGAGAAAGATCGAGATATGTAAAAGGTAGCAAGAGCACCATCAGGATATCTTACTGAATGATCCACAATATGAAAGAGCCAACATGTTTCAGGGATTTACACACTTCTTCATCAGGGCTTACATAAAAGATGACTTCACTAATGCCTATCACATTGTTGAGGCTGCTCCCATGAAATAAAGAGAGGATGGGGTCTTGAGAAAGATCCAGATAAGTAAATTTTAGCAAGAGTGCCAAAAGAATATCTTACTGAATGATCAATGATATGAAAAAGGCAACAAGTTTCAGGGGTTCACACATTCCGTTGTCAGGGTTTATGTATAAGATGACTGTCACATTGTTGAGGCTGCTCCCATGTGATTAACAGAGGATGGGGTCTTGAGAAAGATCCAGATATGTAAAATATAATAAGAGTGGCAGAAGAATATCTTAATGAATGACCAATGATATTAGAAAGCTTACATGTTTCGGGTGTTCACACACTCCTTCTTCAGGGCACATTGTTGAGGCTAATCCATTGTGATAAAATCACCCTGAATTAGAGAGGGGGGGCCTTGAGAAACATCAAGATATGTAAAGGTAGCAAGAACGCCAGAAGGATATCTTACTGAATGATCCACAATATGAAAAAGCCAACACGTTTCAGGGGTTTACACACTTTCATCAGGGCTTACATATAAGATGATTTCACTAATGCCTGTCACATTGTTGAGGCTGCTCCCATGTGATAAAGAGAGGATGGGGTCTTGAGAAGGATCCAGATTTGTAAAATATAGCAAGAGCGCCCAATGAATATCTTACTGAATGATCCATGATATGCAAAAGCCAACAAGTTTCAGGAGTTCACACACTCCTTTGTCAGGGCTTACATACAAGATGACTTCAGTAATATCTGTCACATTGTTGAGGCTGATCCCATGTGATAAGATTACCCTGAATTAGAGGAGGGAGTCTTGAGAAAGATCGAGATATGTAAAAGGTAGCAAGAGCGCCATCAGGATATCTTACTGAATGATCCACAATATGAAAAAGCCAACACGTTTTGGGGGTTTATACACTACTTCATCAGGGCTTACATATAAAATGACTTCTATAATGCCTGTCACATTGCTGAGGCTGCCCCCATGTGATTAATAGAGGATGGGGTCTTGAGAAAGATCCAGATATGTAAATTAAAGCAAGAGTGCCAGAAGAATATCTTACTGAATGATCAATGATATGAAAAACCCAACATGTTTCAGCAGTTCCCACACTCCTTAATCAATGCTTACATATAAGATGACTTCAGTAATGCCTGTCACATTGTTGAGGCTGCTCCTATGTGATCAGATCACCCTGAATTAGAGGAGGTGGTCTTGAGAAAGATTGAAATATGTAAAATATAGCAAGAGTGCCAGAAGAATATCTCACTAAATGATCCATGATATGAAAAAGCCAACATGTTTCAGGGTTCACACACTCCTTCATCAGGTCTTACTATCAAGATGACTTCAGTAATGCCTGTCACATTGTTGACACTGCTCCCATGTGATAAGATCACCCCGAAAGAGGAGGGAGTCTTGAAAAAGATCCAGATGTAAAATTGTAGCAAGAACACCAAAAAGGAGATCTTACTGAATGATCCACAATATGAAAAAGCCGACACATTTCGGGGGTTTACACTCTCAGGACTTACGTATCAGAATTTTTAGAATCAAAGTGGTTTAAAAATGAAGCTTAATGCTGCACAGCCTGCAGGTCAATTTTATATGAAATCTATAAATATTTTTAAGCTGTTTTGAGTCCACGTATCGCTGAAGTCATATTATACTTAAGTCCCTGATGAAGGAGTGTATGAACCTCTAAACACGTTGGATCTTTAATATTGTTGGTCATTCAGTAAAATATCCTTCTG
The DNA here is from genome assembly GCA_037952925.1 of Lithobates clamitans. NCBI lineage: Eukaryota > Metazoa > Chordata > Amphibia > Anura > Ranidae > Lithobates > Lithobates clamitans. Next base: position 131,113 of record JBBGZY010001089.1, read on the forward strand.
GACACTGGTGTAGTGTACCATACTGCTGGTTTTACCTACCAAGGTACATATTCAAGGGGCCAAAATGAGCTCACGGCTGCTGCTGCAGGTGTTGATTTTTACAACAGACTCTCAGCTCTCTGCCAAGAGTGATCTGGGCAGTTCTTTAACAGGACTCCAGAGGGGCTGTCTCCCTCCTCCGACAGCACCCACTGTGGTTTCTGGCTCTCCTGTTCCTCTGGGGAGCCCAGGGCCATGGCAAACTAATGTCAAATTTAGAGCTAGAGGAGCAAGGGGAACACAAGTTCCCCCATCTCCCACCCCCCGTGGCTAATGGACCCGGAAGCGATGTTTATTACGTGTATTAGCCAAGGAAGCAGCTAATCAAGCACAGTCTGTGCTTAATTAGCTACAGTGGAGGGCAGGGTAGACATTGGAAGTGTAATAGACACCTGATGTTTTTATGAAGAGGACCTGTCACCTGCCCAATGCTATCACAAAGGGGTTTGTTGGCCCCTTGTGATAGTAAGAAAGTAAAAAAAGAAAGAAAGTAAAAAAAAAAATTGTAATATAATAAATAAAATAAAAAAATAAAAATATCACCCCCCTACACACGCTAAAACACGTGCATCGGCATACAGGTGTGCAATAATTCTAGGGCCATAAATCATGGCTAACTCAAAACTGATGACCTCTAAAGCGTCACCTATGAATGATTTGGAGTACCATCGTTTTTTGTGATTTCACAGGCTTGCACAATATTAAAGCTTGATTTGTCTTGTATCTATGATAAAGAGGACCTTTCCTAAAATTCTTCTAATGTAACAACAGTGGTGAAGTGTCAACTAGATCTGGCCAGACAGCATTGTGCTCAGTGGCGACTGGTGCTCAAAATTTTTTGGGGGGGAGCAAACAAACTGAAAAATACTGAAGCCCTCCCATCAATTACAGCCTCACTGTGCCCATCAATTGCAGCCATTGTGCCCATCAATTGCAGCCACTGTGCCCATCAATTGCAGCCATTGTGCCAATCGAACGCAGCCACTGTGCCCATCATATGAAGCCACTGTGCCCATCATATGCAGCCATTGTGCCCATCAAATGCAGCCACATGTGCCCATTATAAGCAGCCACATGTGCCCATCATATGCAGCCACTTGTGCCCATCATATGCAGCCACTTGTACTCATCATATGCAGCCACTTGTGCCCATAAAATACAGCTACATTTGCCTGTCAAATGCAGCCACTTGTGCCCATCAAATGCAGCCACTTGTGCCCGTCAAAAGCAGCCAGCTAGGAAGACAGTGGTGACGGGCGACAAGCAAATACAACCCGAGGGGCGTGGGGGTGGGGCAAATGCATCCCTGCCCAGCCCGCCACTGCCACCCTACACTTACCTTCAAAGGCACCACTCCGCTCGTGTGAATCCACCGGTTGACTCCACTCCCACTGTGGCCGGGAAACCATATGCAGCCACTTGTGCCCAGTATATGCAGCCCTTTGTGCCCATCATATGCAGACAACTGTGCCCATCATATGCAGCCACTTGTGCCCATCATATGCAGCCACTTGTGCCTATCAAATGCAGCCACTTGTGCCCAGTATATGCAGCCCTTTGTGCCCATCATATGCAGACATCTGTGCCCATCAAATGCAGCCACTTGTGCCCATCATATGCAGCCACTTGTGCCCATCAAATGCAGCCAGCTAGGAAGACAGTGGTGACGGGCGACAAGCAAATACAACCCGAGGGGCCGGGGGTGGGGGTGGGGCAAATGCATCCTTGCCCAGCCCGCCACTGCCACCCAACACTTACCTTCAAAGGCGCCACTCCACTCGTCTGAATCCACCGGTTGACTCCACTCCCACTGTGGCCGGGAAACCATATGCAGCCACTTGTGCCCATCATATGCAGCCACCTGTGCCTATCAAATGCAGCCACTTGTGCCCAGTATATGCAGCCCTTTGTGCCCATCATATGCAGCCACTTGTGCCCATCATATGCAGCCACTTGTGCCCATCAAATGCAGCCAGCTAGGAATACAGTGGCGACGGGCGACAAGCAGATACAGCCCGAGGGGCCCGGGGGTGGGGGGAGGGAGGCAAATGCATCCCTGCCCAGGCCGCCACTGCCACCCAGCACTTACCTTCAAAGGCACCACCCCGCTCGTCTGAATCCATCGGTCGACTCCACCCCCACTGTGGCCGGGAAACCGGAAGTGACGAGTTCTCAGTGATGTCCTCTCCTCTGGTCCCAGAGTCGACTCCACCCCCACATGTCAGTGTCAATGAGGAAACAAACCCCGCCCACTGTCCTCTCCTCCGGTCCCCGCTGCGCCAATGTTAGCCAGTTAATCTGGCATATTAGCAAATCAGAGTAGAGTGGGGGTGTTTGCGCCCGAGCGCCCCCTATGGACGGGCCGCCACTGATTGTCTGTCCTGTGTGGCAGAGCTGCGTAAATCTCAGGGATGGATGGACAGACGTACAAATCCTTTAAAGCTTTTCACCGGAGTTCAGCCCTATGAGAGAATCCAGAATATATAAACGGTTATTCACGCCAAGTGCAGGAATAAAGCGAGCTGGTGGGACGAGCGCTATTAATATTCTGCATTAGGGAGATAAAAAGCAGAATGTCTCCCGGTGCGTCTTCCAGGAAACCTTAATGTGGAGATTATAGACTATTAGGAGCAGCCGCCTTCTGCGCCGTAGAGTTATGGCCGAGGTTCGCTCCTTCATTTACTCCACGGCTGTCTTTTATGAGCGCGTTTTATTTGAGCGGCAATGAGCGAGATATAAACTCCTTTGTGGCGTTCGGCTTGTGTGCGCCAATCCTGAAGCCAAGGTTCCCGGGATCCTTTTGTTGTGGCGATTACTCAATCCACCTTTCAAGGGTCCTATTAGTGTTATCGGAGGCGTCCTTTGTGCGCCGGCTCAGGAGCTCTCATGTTTTCCTCCATTCATAACAAAAAGTTTCAAATCCTCTAAAGGAAGACTCCGGCCTTCTCTTCAGTCTTGCACGCTTGTACCGGATCCTCTCCTCTACCGATGTCACTTACTCTGATTTCACTGCACACTGTGAGCTTCTCACACTGTGCATTAGAAGCTGCAGCAAGTCAGATGGAGCCTGCCTCTTCCTGGCTGGAGGACATCCAGCATCACCAAGCCCTTTCCTGTCCCTGTCCCCCCCCCGCCCCTTTCATTCATGGGATTTCAGTTCTTGCAGTCGTGGAGGGTGGGCATGACCTTGGTAGTCTGTATGCAAATGCAATGCCTGGGAACACCGACTCCTCCAGACTGACACCCACATATTAAGACATGTTGATGTTTGCCTCAGCCTACTCCTTGTATCAGGGTTGTAGGCTCTCCAGAGGAGTATTGAGGAAGGAAGCTGTACAGCACCCCGCCAGCCCTTCCCATCAGCCATGACTGCCTGCATTGCATAGAGCACTGGTCTCCAAACTGGGGCTCTTTGCATGCTTCCCACTGACACCAATGATGGGGCACTTTTTCTTACATTGATACCAATGATGGGGCACTATTCCTCCCACTGATACCAATGATGGGGCACTATTTCCCCTACTAATACCAATGATGGGGTAATATTTCTCCTACTAATACCAATGATGGGGCACTATTCCTTCCACTGATACCAATGATGGGGCACTATTCCTCCTACTAATACCAATGATGGGGCACTATTTCTCCTTTTACAGACTACAGGTGCCATTGTATGTAATTTGTTTTTATCCCACTGACTATTATTCCTTCCATTGAATACCAATGATGGAGCACTATTCCTCCCATGAATACCAATGATGGGGCACTATTCCTCCCATTGATACCAATGATGGGGCACTTTTCCTTCCACTGATACCAATGATGGAGCACTATTCCTTCCATTGATACCAATGATGGGGCACTATCTCTTCCGCTGATATCAATGATGGGGCACTATTTCTTCTTCTGATACCAATGATGTGCCACTATTCCGCCCACTGATGCCAAATGATGGGGCACTTCTCCTTCCACTGATACCAATGATGGGGCACTATTCTTCTCACTGATACCAATGACGGGGCACTATTCTTCCACTGATACCAATGACGGGACACTATTCATCCCACTGATACCAATGATGGGACACTATTCCTCCCTCTGATACAAATGATGGGGCACTATTCCTTTCACTGATACCAATGATGGGACATTTTTTCTCCTTTTACAGACTACAGGTGCCACTGTATGTAATATGTTTTTATCCCACTGACTCTGGGTCATTTTCTATATAGTCCAGCCCCCTTAAGGTCTATAAGATAGTGAACTGGCCCGTTCTTTGTAAAGTTTGGAGACCCCTGGTAGCACAAATGTGTACTTTAAGGTTCCCTTTGTTTGCTGTTTTTGTTGAAACCAAATTGAAATGTCTTTTTACTATAAGTGAGTCATCTATCTTCTCCGGAGCTTTATATTCCATCACCCAGCATCTAGGGATGAAGCCGCTTTCCAGCCTGAGATGAGAAATTGTATTGCCTGTCACTCGTACTGACAAGCAGTGTTCAGTCTTGACCCATCGCTGACTTCCTTTTTGATTTAAACTTGATCTGGTCTTGTCTGCACACCTGATCCCCCCTGTGACGCCGAAGCCATAGCAGAGCCCGCTGACCTTTACTACGAATCACTGATGCTGGATCGATTACTGTGTTAGTGTGAATTGGGGGCATAGAACTGGGTGGCTGTGTATAGTTGTGACAGCACAGTGACAGACCAGTCCTTACAGTAAAGAGAACACATCTGTATAGGCAGGTGATAACTCTTTGAACATTTGTAATTAATGCACAGTATTATAAATTAAAGCTGAAATGTAATTTTCTTTTATTTGCCTTCACTGCCCCCCCCCCCCCCTTTAGTCAATGTGCTAATAAAAATGTTATTAAAACCTTTCCATTTTCATTGCATGCTTTATTTTAGACCCATTAATTCATTACTGTGCTTCTGATTTTCTATGCAATGTAAGGAGCATTCTTCTCACTGATCACCAATGTAAGGAGCATTCTTCCCACTGATCACCAATGTAAGGAGCATTCTTCCCACTGATCACCAATGTAAGGAGCATTCTTCCCACTGATCACCAATGTAAGGGACATTCTTCCCATTGATCACCAATGTAAGGAGCATTCTTCCCACTGATCACCAATGTAAGGAGCATTCTTCCCACTGATCACCAATGTAAGGGACATTCTTCCCACTGATCACCAATGTAAGGAACATTCTTCCCACTGATCACCAATGTAAGGAACATTCTTCCCACTGATCACCAATGTAAGGAGCATTCTTCCCACTGATCACCAATGTAAGGAACATTCTTCTCACTGATCACCAATGTAAGGAACATTCTTCCCACTGATCACCAATGTAAGGAACATTCTTCCCACTGATCACCAATGTAAGGAACATTCTTCCCACTGATCACCAATGTAAGGAACATTCTTCCCACTGATCACCAATGTAAGGAGCATTCTTCCCACTGACCACCAATGTAAGGAGCATTCTTCTCACTGATCACCAATGTAAGGAACATTCTTCCCACTGATCACCAATGTAAGGAACATTCTTCCCACTGATCACCAATGTAAGGAGCATTCTTCCCACTGACCACCAATGTAAGGAACATTCTTCTCACTGATCACCAATGTAAGGAACATTCTTCCCACTGATCACCAATGTAAGGAACATTCTTCTCACTGATCACCAATGTAAGGAACATTCTTCCCACTGATCACCAATGTAAGGAGCATTCTTCTCACTGATCACCAATGTAAGGAACATTCTTCCCACTGATCACCAATGTAAGGAGTATTCTTCCCACTGATCACCAATGTAAGGAACATTCTTCCCACTGACCACCAATGTAAGGGACATTCTTCCCACTGATCATCAATGTAAGGGACATTCTTCTCACTGATCACCAATGTAAGGAACATTCTTCCCACTGACCACCAATGTAAGGGACATTCTTCCCACTGATCACCAATGTAAGGAGCATTCTTCTCACTGATCACCAATGTAAGGAACATTCTTCCCACTGATCACCAATGTAAGGAGTATTCTTCCCACTGATCACCAATGTAAGGAACATTCTTCCCACTGATCACCAATGTAAGGAGCATTCTTCCCACTGATCACCAATGTAAGGGACATTCTTCCCACTGATCACCAATGTAAGGAACATTCTTCCCACTGATCACCAATGTAAGGAGCATTCTTCCCACTGATCACCAATGTAAGGGACATTCTTCCCACTGATCACCAATGTAAGGAACATTCTTCCCACTGATCACCAATGTAAGGAACATTCTTCTCACTGATCACCAATGTAAGGAACATTCTTCCCACTGATCACCAATGTAAGGAGCATTCTTCTCACTGATCACCAATGTAAGGAACATTCTTCCCACTGATCACCAATGTAAGGAGTATTCTTCCCACTGATCACCAATGTAAGGAACATTCTTCCCAATTTTTCTTTATTAAAAGTCTTGCAATCAATAAGCATAAAATCACTATATATAATATACATAAATATATACATATTTACATAAATGAAAATAAATATAGCAAATCTGCTCTCAAACAAAAAATGACTTTACAGCAAAAACAAAACTCATCATGAACATGTCATTATTGGGGATAATCTCACTACAACTCACACCAATACACCAGACATCCAAACTGTGAGGTCAAGAAACAAACCCGCACCCATTATGCATGCAGCCCTTCTTCAAAAAGAAGATACTAACCAACAAAAGCTAAGGGAGTGAAAGAAACAGAAAAAGAAAAGGAGCACCTCACCCAGAGATGGGCAGTTCACCAAAGGCAGGTCTGATATTCCTCCACGCCTTTTTCCAGACCGCCCGAGGCTCCCTGCCCCTCTCAAGACCCCGAATTTTCCCAACCTCACCCAGAATATCGTGCACCACCACCTCAACAGAGAGGACTTTTTTCCGCAGGGTAATCTGGCACCGTGCATTCCATGTGAAGTAACGGACAACTATACTAACTAAAAACAGTGTATCCAAATCAAAATCCCAGCAAGTCGGGAATGCCCCGTACACCCACTCCGCATAACTCATGCGATAGAAAAAGGGGATACCTAGAGCCCTCCCCACCCTTTTATACACCTCTATGTTAAAGGGACACTGCAGCAAAAAGTGGTCCATAGACTCCACTTTACCAACACACTCCGCTCTAGGACAATCCCGATCATCCACAGGGCGATGCTTCAAGTTCCCTCTGACATAGAGCCTTCCATGGAAAGCGAGCCAGGCTTGATCCCTAAACTTCAAGGGGATTCTTTCTAAATTGATTAAACGCAACCCCTCCCTCATTACAGAGCCTGGGCAATCCCTTAAGGCCAGTGACACACTGAAAGCAGAACTCAAAATCCTCTTCTCCAGAAGCTTCCTGGGGAGGGACTTGATATCCTCCACTGTCACCTGCCACTGCCGAAGTATTTTCAGACACGGGGCAACATAAGCCGGTAGCTTGCCATGTCGGACTCTCAGACTTTTCACTGGCCCGCCATCTTCCCAGCATCGCAAAAAAGGCCTAAAACAAGACTGAAAAATGCCCACCCATCCCGGCGGGTTCTCTGCTAGCATGTTACCAAGATTGTACTTTAAAAAGAGCAGAGAAAAGAAAACTATTGGGTTGACCATTCCTAGGCCACCCTCCCGCCTAGACAGGTAAGTTACATTGCGTTTGATCAGGTTCAGTCTACTTCCCCATAACAGTTGGAAAAAACAGCTGTACACCCTTGCATAGAGAGATGCTGGCAAGATACAGACGAAGCTGACATATAAAAAGATTGGGACCAGGTACGTTTTGATCAAGTCAACCCTCTCCCTCAAGGAAAGCTTCCATTTCTTCCAGCTTGCTACTTTGGCATTGGCACACACCAACCTGCTTTCCCAATTTCGATGACCATAGTCACCAGGACCAAATTTGATGCCCAACACTTTAATTTCCTGCTGGGGCTCTGGGAAGGCATCCGGAAGTTCGAAGCTTTAACCCTCCTCACCCATCCAGAAAACTTCACTCTTTTCATGGTTGACTTTAGAACCAGAAGCCTCCGTGTACTGCTCTATCATAGAGACCACCTCCTGCGCCTCCTCTGTCCCAGAGACAATAACAGACACATCATCGGCATAGGCCACGACCTTCAGAGGCGGCACACCAGCAATGCCCAAAGGCACCCCGCACAAAGATCCACTCTCTAGCCTTCTTATGAAGGGGTCGATTGCGAATACATATAACAGGGGGCTCAGAGGACATCCCTGGCGCACACCAGAGCCAACCTCAAAAGGCTGTCCAACCCAACCATTAACCAGTGGGAAGCTCTCAGCCCCTCTATATAATGTCTTCAGCCAATCTATAAACCTCCCCTGCAGGCCGTATCTACCAAGTAGCAAATACAGGTACTCGTGATTGACTCTATCAAAAGCCTTCGCCTGATCCAATGCCAGCAAGTACTTTCTCCATCCAGCAGCCCTGCATCGTTCCAAAGCCTCCCGGACAGCTAAAACCGCTGAAAAGGTACTTCTACCTTGGACTGAGCAGTGCTGATGACTGGACAGCAAATCGCCTGCTACTGACGACAAGCGCCAAAAAAGAATCTTCGCCAGGATCTTTCTATCAACATTAAGAAGACTGATGGGGCGCCAGTTCTCAATCATTGAGGGGTCTTTACCTTTTGACAGAAGAATCACAGCGGATTGCCTCATGGAGGGAGGGAGCGAACCCTCTTCTAGACAGCTGTTATAAACCTCTGCTAAAAAGGGAGCCAGAATGGACTTAAAACACTTGTAGAATTCAGCTGTCAACCCATCTGGCCCAGGCGATTTTTTGGTAGCCAGCTTCTCTATAGCATGAACTACCTCATCCACTGAAATTGGTTCTGTCAAATCCATCAAAGGCAATGTACCATTTCCCAATCCTGGAGTAGAATCCAGAAAGCTTTCCATCCTGTCCCGACAAAGGTCCTTTCTTCCCAGAAGGTCTGCGTAATATGACCTGAAGATCTCCAGGATCCCTGATCTGGACTTCACCAGGGAACCCGTACTATCCCTCAGGCCTATGACCGTCTTAACTGCTATGCCTTGCTTACAATTCTGGTAAGGATCAGGCGAGTGATATTTTCCATAATCCCTCTCCAGAACCAAGGAGGCATGCCGGTCGTATTGACACTTCCTAAGAAGAAACTTCACCTCAGAGATCTCCCCTGGATCTCCTCTATACGAGACAAGACGATCAAGCTTCCTCCGCAAATGCTGGTAGGCAATGTACATACCAAGCTGCTTCTTCTTACTTATGGCCTTGAAAAGTCCAATTGTCCTTTGTTTCACAAGCTCCCACCACTCTGACTTACTGCTGCAAAAGTCCAGAATAGAAACCTGTGCCTGAAAAAAATCCTCAAAGGATTGTCTTACCTCTACATCTTCCAGGAGAGCCGAATTCAGTTTCCAGGTACCCCTTCCCCTGGGTGGAGTGTCCGAGGCATTCAGAGTCACAGACAGCATACAGTGGTCAGAGAACTCCACCGCCCTCAACTCAGGAGCCGAGAAAGCAGAGTTCTCCTTTAAAAAAAACCTATCTATCCTACTCTGACTATTCCCTCTCTGAAATGTGAATCCCGTACTGCCAGGGCAGTGCTTAATATGCACATCTACCAGGCCTGCTTGTCTCACCATATCTCTAAGAAAAACGCTATCGTAACCCAGCCTGTCTATGGAGCCTCTCCTGTCTTCAGGCCTAATTATGGTGTTAAAATCACCTCCAAAGACAACCTGCTGGGACGTAAAAAGGAAGGGCTTGATCTCTGTGAGGAGGCATTTCCTGCCCCATTTTGACTGCGGTCCATAGATATTGATCAGCCGCAGGTCCTGCCCCCTAACAGAGACGTCCAAGACCATGCATCTCCCCATTTCTACCTCAATTACCCGCCGGCATGTTACCATATCGGTTTTAAAAAGTACCGCAACTCCGCTGCAGGGCTCAGCCGCAAGAGACCAAAAGGAGGGACCGCATCTCCACTCCCTTTTTGCTAGATGGACATCGGCCAAAGTATTGAGCCAGGTCTCTTGCAAAAATAAAATCTCGGCATCAAACTCGCTGAGCAAAAATAAGGCAATATCACGAGCTCTTGCAGATTTAATGCTGGCGACATTAATGGTCGCCACCTTTATCGGAGTGGGAACTGCCATCAGGATGATTGGGGTAGTCGTTTCTTAACCTTTGCCACACTCTCATCACCAGAAACAGCTCTCTTCAGACTACGTGACTCCCCCTCATCCATGGATGATAAAGAGAAAGATATATCAGACATCTCATCACCCGACAAAACTGAAAAGGTATTACCAAGAGGAACCCCTCCTGGGTCCGACCCTGAGGAAGAAATGACCACTTTACTTGTCTTCCTCTTCTTCTTTTTCTTCCTCCTAAACTTCTCCCACCCCTCATCATCCGAATCCCCCTCAACAGAGGGTGAGACATGGGATATGGACACCCTTCTATCAGCCCCACCCCCATCCAGCACCCCCACATTCCCCTGACCACGTTTGTGCCGCTGAGGGACAAGGACTGGAGGCCGAGTGGGAAGATCCGCCAAACCTGCCCCCCCAGCAGCTTCTGCCAGTCTGGAGGATCTACGTACAGTAGCATTAGGGACCACCACATGGGGGACAGACTCAGGGACCACATTACTAGGTGAAACAGAATCCGAAACAACAGATGTAACAGACACAGGAGGGACAGACTCAGGGACCACATCACTAGGGGAAACAGAATCTGGAACAACAGATGTAACAGACACAGGAGGGACAGACTCAGGGACCACATTACTAGGGGAAACAGAATCTGGAACAGATATAACAGAAACAGGAGGGGCAATAACAGTTTTAGCGGCCTCATCCTCCTTATCAAGTCTCTGCAACTCAGCCTCCAATCCTGGCAAGTTATGTAATGCCTCCGGGCACTGACTATAAGGATGACCCAGCTTTTGGCACAAATTGCACCGAATTTCAGTACAATCCTTAGCCAAATGGTCCAGATCCTGGCACAGTGAGCATTTCTTACGGGTACAGGTAGATGCAAAATGGCCTTTGTCACCACATTTATTACAGACTTTAGGCTGACCCTGGTAAAAAATAGTCAGCCTATCTCTCCCCAGAAAAGCTGAACAGGGAAGGTGTTGAACTACATTGCCCAGCATGCCCAATTTTAGTGACACTGTCCAGGCCCCTGTCCATATCCCATGCTCATCAAGGACCTTCCGCAGTGGAGCGAGGACCTCACCATATCGGCGTAGCCATACTATCAAATCAGCCTCTGGTATGGATTCGTTACGCACCAGGATCGTCACCGACTTTATCAGAGGCTGCCTGGAAATCACCTTTGGCACCAAACCACTCCACTGCGGAAGGCCCTTGCACCTACTATATCGCTCCCAAAATAAATCCAAACCCTCAGGCTTTACAAAGGACAAATCAAATTCATAACTCCCCATTGGGCAAATCAAAGCAAAGATATCTGATGCCTTAAACCCCATTTCCAGAACCAACTCAGCCACCCTCCCCCTTACTGGTGGGGTCCCCTCCCCCTCCCACTTCAATTGAACCACATTCCTCCTCCTGTACCCACCAACCATCCCACCACCAAGCCCCCCCAAATTGTGACCACTAAAATTCCCTCCACCCTCCTTGGTGCGACTCCCCAGAACGGACGCATAACTGCCCACATTTCTCCCAGCAGAAGAAGCATTTGTGTGCTTTGAACCGTCTGTCACATTTCTGGCAGATATCGATTGTACAGATTTGGTCTGCACAATCGCTGAGTCTTTCCTCTGCTGAGCAGGGAGAGCAAAGTCATTTTTATTTTTCCCAGTAGTATTAACCCCTTCACCACCACCCACCACATTCATAGTTTTATCATTACTGTCATTCTTAATACTTGCTGGTATATTCACAGTTCCTGTAGTCTTCCCAACAGTGTCAGTTCCCACTGCTGTGCTGGTGGAATCTTCAGCTGGCCTGTTCTCCTCCATCAGGACAGGACTTTCAGCAGGCTGGTCTGACACATCCATGGCTTCCACTGCACATGGTGCAATGTGCTGATCCCCTCCCCCATCAATCAGCTCTGCTGGAACACAGGGAAGTTCAGGTGAGGCAATCTCTTTGCTGGTGTCAACCTTACTGTGTGAAACACATGGAGAAAACTTGGTAGAGGAACTACTGGTCTCAGCAAATGCAGGAGTAGAAACATCCATGTTCAGGGTGTTTGGTGCAGGTCCATCTTCATTCCCTGGTTTATCTTTCCTCTCATCCTCAGGGATTTCTGATGGATCATCAGAAATGGCAAACTTGTCTGCTCTCAGGGGTGACTCCATCCGCTGGATGAAGGTCAGGGTGCCATGCTCACTCTCAACCCCCTGGCTGGTTGCCGCTGGCGATTCCAAGGCCTTACATGGGGGGAGAGGTGCAGAGGCAGATGGACCCGGGTCATCCATAACCTGAGGCTGCTGATCCATGCGACTTACTGACGACTGGCTGGCAAATCTCTTCTCATTCTCAAATTTTTCTTTAAAAGCTCCACTTCTGGCTTTTAATTTTTCCAACAATAAAGTTTGCTGCTTTACTTTTTCCTCATATTCCTGTAACTCAGGCTTCATGGCTGTGCGATTTCTACTCCAGGCCTGGAAGTATTTGGCTTTGAAGTTCTTATGGTTAGTTTTCAAAACTTGAAGTTTCTCTTCAGCCCTTCCAATTTCCCTAAAGCGATCAACAATCTTCTGTCTGAAGATACTCGCATCCATACCAGGGCCTGGACCCACAGTCAGATCCTCCACCTCCTCCTCACTAGGCCCCATGTCATCAGGGGGATCCCTCCCTGGGCCTCCCCCAGGATCAGGCATTGTTCCTGGGCCAAGCTAGCAGGCAAGGCCCAGGCTTGAAAAAAAGGCTGGTTCTCAGAGAGCTCCCTAGGTGTGTCCTCCTCCTCCTTCCCACTGACCACCAATGTAAGGAGCATTCTTCCCACTGACCACCAATGTAAGGAACATTCTTCCCACTGATCACCAATGTAAGGAACATTCTTCTCACTGATCACCAATGTAAGGAACATTCTTCCCACTGATCACCAATGTAAGGAGCATTCTTCTCACTGATCACCAATGTAAGGAACATTCTTCCCACTGATCACCAATGTAAGGAGTATTCTTCCCACTGATCACCAATGTAAGGAACATTCTTCCCACTGACCACCAATGTAAGGGACATTCTTCCCACTGATCATCAATGTAAGGGACATTCTTCTCACTGATCACCAATGTAAGGAACATTCTTCCCACTGATCACCAATGTAAGGAGTATTCTTCCCACTGATCACCAATGTAAGGAACATTCTTCCCACTGACCACCAATGTAAGGGACATTCTTCCCACTGATCACCAATGTAAGGAGCATTCTTCTCACTGATCACCAATGTAAGGAACATTCTTCCCACTGATCACCAATGTAAGGAGTATTCTTCCCACTGATCACCAATGTAAGGAACATTCTTCCCACTGACCACCAATGTAAGGGACATTCTTCCCACTGATCACCAATGTAAGGAACATTCTTCTCACTGATCACCAATGTAAGAGACATTCGTCCCACTGATCACCAATGTAAGGAGTATTCTTCCCTCTGATCACCAATGTAAGGGACATTCTTCCCACTGATCACCAATATACGGAGCATTCTTCTCACTGATCACCAATGTAAGCAGCATTCTTCCCACTGATCACCAATATACGGAACATTCTTCCCACTGATCACCAATGTAAGGGACATTCTTCCCACTGATCACCAATGTAAGGAACATTCTTCCCACTGATCACCAATGTAAGGAACATTCTTCCCACTGATCACCAATGTAAGGAACATTCTTCCCACTGATCACCAATGTAAGGAACATTCTATCCATTGACCACAAAATTAAAAGGCAAATTCTTCCCAATGAACACCAATGTAAGGAGCATTTCTCCCTCCCACTGACCACCAATGTAAGGGACATTCTTTCCACTGATGATCACCAATGTAAGGAACATTCTTCCCACTGATCACCAACGTAAGGAACATTCTTCCCACTGATCACCAACGTAAGGAACATTCTTCCCACTGATCACCAACGTAAGGAACATTCTTCCCACTGATCACCAATGTAGGGAACATTCTTCCCACTGATCACCAACGTAAGGAACATTCTTCCCACTGACCACCAATGTAAGGAACATTCTTCCCACTGATCACCAATGTAAGGAGCATTCTTCTCACTGATCACCAATGTAAGGAGTATTCTTCTCACTGATCACCAATGTATGGAACATTCTTCCCACTGATCACCAATGTAAGGAACATTCTTCCCACTGATCACCAATGTAAGTTGCAATTGTGTCACTCATCCCCGATATTGTGGTGCTAGCTTGGGTTCCCCAAAACCTGAAAATTATTTTAAGGGTTCCTGTGGGGAGTAGATAAAGGCTGTCCTAAGGTGATCAGATATTTTGCAGATCCTCAACAATCTACAGTGTTATTGCTATAAATATGAATAGCCAGTTATATAATGAGCGGTTAGAACACACCCAGCCTTTTTTTAAGTAGTCTACCAAGCTGACTAGGAGTAGCTCCTGTGGATGACTTCTCAGTGGCCTTACTGTAAAAAAGACTTTCCATATGCGGAGATTAAACTTCTTTCCCTAGAGGAGTTAGGAGTGCCCACTTGTCCCCAGAAGTGAAAGACTTTGCCCCAATTTTACAATGTGGCCCATTGATGTATCTCTACAATTATACTTCCTAAAGTCCATCTCTGACCTAAAAGGAGATGAACCAGGGTCTGGCCTGTCACACGGCTTTGGATTTAGTTGAGTATTTGGGCCATAAGAATTTCAGGGGGGGGTTATTGAACACAGCTTTGTAGGGGAATACATTTTCCCTTGATGTCATGTAGTTTGGGGAGGGGTTTGGTGGGGGCAGCATTGGAGAATTAAAAAACTGGGGAGAACAATGGCCACGCATACTGCCTTTACTATTATCCTATATAGTATATTTCAGAACAGGAGAGACGGCTTTTAGCACTGATATTTTTCAGGATAAAACATATCCGCATATTTTTCTATCATTTCAAATATAATAAGGAAGACCCTTAATAATTCATGTACATAGCACACATTTGTTTTGCTTTTTTGATTTAGTGGTTCTGCCAGTAGTAGCTGAAGTCTATCATATTTCTAGGATGATAGAAAAAAAATAATAAAAAATGTAAAATAATAAAAAAAAAAATGAACAAACAAATTTGTCATCACTTAAAAAAAAACAATGAAATACAGCATCATTTTTTTTTAGTACAAACAAGGTTTTCTTTTAGAAATATGGTCTTGCAAAAATGATTTTATTTCCTATGCAATCCATAGATAAAAAAAAATAAATTTGATGAAAAAAAATGCACTCATTTTTTTATTTTGATTATTGTTAATTTAAAAAAAAGTATTGTTGCTGCACTTAAAATGTATAATTTTTATTTTTTATTTTGCCGTGTTTAAAATGACAAAACTAAGAAAAGCACTTTTTTTTTCTATTTTTTTCTATTTTGTTAATTTATTATAATTACTATTATACATGATTTATATAGCGCCAACATGCAGCGCTTTACAACTTGAGATTTTGTTTAAAAAGTGTTACTGTAGATAAAACGTAAACATTCTATTCTATCATTTGTCTTGTTTACAATGACACTAAAAATTATACTTTTGGTACAAAGCATTGCAAATTTATTTATCTTTTTTTTTTTTAAATGCAACACCAGAAAAAAAACAACGAATTAAAGAAAGTATTAAAAATTAAAAAAAATATTTATTACTGGTTAGTAGAAAGATGTAAAAATTTAAGAAAATAATAGTTATGGGGAGAAGGGAAAGGAGTTAATTAGGACAGATCAGGCCATACATGCAAGGATTGAAATTCAGCGAGTTCAGCAGAGACAAGCCGAATTTCGCCCAATGTATGGGCAGGCTGGTTGTACAGAAGTTGAGCTACCGATCGACTTTTGTTCAACCACCTTGTTGGAAAATTTCCACTCGATCAGTACCGCTGGCTATAGTCGTCAGTGCTGATCAGTGTATTCTGATAGAGGGTTCCCCCATAAACCTTGAATGTGTGGATGGGGAAATTGAGTCATGTTTTTTCATTCAACCTGCTGGTTTAAAATAAAAAATAAATAAAAAATGAACTGATACCATATGCACAAAGCTCACATGGTCAGATCCCCTGATCTGCAGATGAATGAAACAGAGTAACGACAAAAGCAATAATGTGACTTTGTAGCTCTCAAACCCAAGACTGAATAATGTTTATAAACACTGCAACTCAGGTCTGCCATTAGGAATCATGGGGCCCCATACAGCCTCATCTGTTCTTGGTCAATCATAACCCAACGGCCACATGTACTGTAGATATGTCCCTTGTATATGTGGGACAGTGGGGAATTCCTCGGTCACTTATGGTTGGGCAAGGGTGGATAACAGCTTCCTGGCAGGATCACTCAGGTGGGTTTGGACAAGGATCCAAACATGCCTGCGCTCATACCTGAACTCAAGTCATAAAAACTTGAAAAGCATATTAAAAGATACAAGAAGTTCCAATTATTTATTAATGCCCATGGTTTTGAAATGGGATGTCCAACAGGCTTATATACCATATATACTCGAGTATAAGTCGTTCCGAGTATAAGTCGAGGCCCTAATTTACCACAAAAAAAATGGGAAAACTTATTGACCCGAGTATAAGACGAGGGTGAGAAATGCACAGCTACTGTAAGTGGAAAAGAGGGTCAACAATGCCCATTTGCATGCCTCACTGTGCCCATTTGTGCCCCTGAACTTCAAACTCGGTAGTTAAGGGTTCCTAGATGCCCCCTAGCTGCAGCCAAAATTTGGGGTCTCTGAACCCAAAGGGTCCCGAAATGACATTGGTGTGTAAACCCAGTGAAACTAGCACCATAAAATTTCCAAAGCTGGGGTTCCTAGCACCAAGTAGCCCTGAGATATGGAGCCCCAAACATCAGTTCAGAAAATGTCAAGCACATTTCTGCAGCAGAGAACATTTTCCGAACCGAATTTGGGGCCCCATATCTCAGGGCCACTTGGTGCTAGGAACCCCAGCTTTAGATATGCTATGATACCAGTTCCACTGGGTTTTCACACCAAATTAAGGGGTCCTAGCACCAAGTGGCCCTGAGATATGGGGCCCCAAATTCGGTTCAGAAAATGTCAAGCACTTTTCTGCAGCAGAGAATGACATTTTCCGAACCGATTTTGGGGCCCCGTATCTCGGGGGCCACTTAGGGCTAGGAACTTCAGCTTTGGATATGTTATGGTACCAGTTCCACTGGGGTTCCAAGTGGCCCTGAGATACGGGGCCCCAAAGTCGGTTCGGAAAATGAAATTTTTTGCTGCAGAAAAGTGCTTGACTCGAGTATAAGTCGAGGGGGGCACTTTCAGCACAAAAAAAATGTGCTGAAAAACTCGACTTACACTCAAGTATATACGGTAATTTTGATGGCTAGGTGTCCCCAAAGTTTGGCCATATATTGTATATTTAATATTATGGTACTTGCAGAATCCCTGTCGGGACTTCCTGGACTCCTACTCCAAGAATACCTACCCCGGACCTCCAGAATCCATGCGAATGATACTCGCAGAATCCATGCCAATGATACTCGCAGAATCCATGCCAGGGTAGAGTTTAGCGTCCACCTTTCCATATTTTATGATAAGGTGACCTAACCATGTAAAGGGCATACACCTTTTTTTCTTATCACAACAAACATTGTCCTTTTAACCAATTGGGGGCACGAGGTATGCTGTACAGCTATAATCATGG
This sequence comes from Lithobates clamitans, assembly GCA_037952925.1. Taxonomy (NCBI): domain Eukaryota; kingdom Metazoa; phylum Chordata; class Amphibia; order Anura; family Ranidae; genus Lithobates; species Lithobates clamitans. The sequence goes on from JBBGZY010001089.1 coordinate 149,064, forward strand.
GCTCTCAGGAACGGCACAGCAGGAGGAGTAGAGGGGTTTCATTTATATAGAAATGTCTTTTTTTGGCATAGTATAAAGGATAGGAGACCAGTAGTTTAGTATGACTGGGTCTCTGAGCATCGTCACGTATACCTAACAACACCAGCTTTAGGGATAATGGAAGTCTCAACTGTAACTGGGTGTTAAGGATAGCAAAAAACTTCCACCCAGAATGGAGATGCCTTAGAGCAGCCTTTCTCAACCTCTTGAACACAGAGGAACCCTTGAAATGACTTTCTGGTGTCAGGGAACCCCTGCAAAAAATGACTATATCTAGAATTTATGATACATTAGCTTGATGGTCAGTGGGAAGAACGCTCCTTACACTTGTAGTAATTGGGAAGAATTATCCCTTACAGATGGCTAAAAAGATCAATGGTGTCAGTGGGAACTTATCCGAGAGGAAGAAATTGCTCATTGGTCAAGGAACCTCTAACAAACTCTCGAGTAACCCTAGGGTACCATGGAACCCCTGGTTGAGAAACCCTACCCTTAGAGCAAGCCCAAAACATATGAATAAATGTTCCCAGATTCACCAAGCAACAGGAACAAAGAGGTGAACGATCGGGATATATTCTGTGTAATCATGTAGGGGTGTAGTACACTCCTTAGAGGATATTACCAGTTTGGGGCAGTCCTCCCAGTCTAGGCTTGATATAAAGTATCAGCCTTTGAAGAGGTCCCACAGGTGATCGGCCTTTGGAGAGTCAGTACTAGGAAAGGCGATATACAGTGAGGATAGAGGCTTCTGAAGATCCTTTTGGGACAATAGTTTTTCAACTGGGCCAGCCTGGAGGATAAGCATACACTATATTACCAAAAGTATTGGCACGCCTGCCTTTACACGCACATGAACTTTAATGGCATTCCAGTCTTAGTCCGTAGAGTTCAATAGTGAGTTGGCCCACCCTTTGTAGCTATAACAGCTTCAACTCTTCTGGGAAGTTTGTCCACAAGGTTTAGGAGTGTGTCTATGGGAATGTTTGACCATTTGTGAGGTCAGGCACTGATGTGGACGAGAAGGCCTGGCTCGCAGTCTGCGCTCTAATTTATCCCAAAGGTGTTCTATCGGGTTGAGGTCAGGACTCTGTGCAGGTCAGTCAAGTGCCTCCACCCCAAATTCGCTCATCCATGTCTTTATGGACCTTGCTTTGTGCACTGGTGCACAGTCCTGCTGGAACAGGAACTGTTCCCACAAAGTTGAGAGCATGAAATTGTTCAAAATGTCTTTGTATGCTGACACATTAATGCCCCGTACACACGGTCGGATTTTCCGACGGAAAATGTGTGATAGGACCTTGTTGTCAGAAATTCCGATCGTGTGTGGGCTCCATCACACATTTTCCATCTGATTTACCGACACACAAAGTTTGAGAGCAGGAGATAAAATTTTCCGACAACAAAATCCGTTGTCGGAAATTCCGATCGCGTGTACACAAATCCGACGCACAAAGTGCCACGCATTCTCAGAATAAATAAAGAGATGAAAGCTATTGGCTACTGCCCCGTTTATAGTCCCAACGTACGTGTTTTACGTCACCGCGTTCAGAACGATCGGATTTTTCGACAACTTTGTGTGACCGTGTGTATGCAAGACAAGTTTGAGCCAACATCCGTTGGAAAAAATCCTAGGATTTTGTTGTCGGAATGTCCGATCAATGTCCGACCGTGTGTACGGGGCATAAGCCTTGGATGCCATTAAAGTTTATGTGTGTGTAAAGGCAGGTGTCCCAATACTTTAGGTAATATAGTGTATGTGGAACTGGGGTCTTAACTGGAAGTGTATAAATACCATCCAGCCAGGTAGGTGGTACATAGAGGAGAGTTGTGAGAAAGAGAGCAAGGTGCCAGCTGGCATGCAAAAAATCATAAGGTTAGAATTACTTTAGCAGGACAAATTATAGAATATGATTTATACTTTTTATCTACTGTAACACTACTATCTTTTTTCTTTGGTTTCTTTTTGCAGGCCGGCTGCCCTAAACGAGATCCTCATAAAGTGGTTGGGGGAGGTTCACACGCCGTCTGTTTCTTCCAAACTCTGAGCGCCAGCTCTCCGCCCCTCACGCACACCAGAGTCTGCCTTGGTCAGCCGCAGCGAATTCTCTAATTCCGTAACCTGAGACAATGCGGAGCTCGTTAATTGTCCGCCGGTTATGCAACTAATTCAAAAAGTCATTCTTATTAACAAAGCCTTATTCCGAAGAAGCGGCTCTTTCTAATGAACGTTTTCGATAGATTCTTTTTTTAACAATTAACCTCGTACCTTGTCATGGAAACATATGGAAGAAGCTGATTATGAATAATAATGTGTTGTATCCAATTAAATAAAAATTGTGAGCGAAGGTATGCCTGTTCATGACAAACAAAAGGAAAAATAGATTTCTGCTGAGCTACCGAAACATTGAGAACATCCAAAAATAGACCCGATGGGCGGCTGTCACATGGTTCGCCCGTCATGCCTTTCGCCCCGAATTATGCGGTCTTTAATATGATGTAATTGAGGGCAGCCTGACAAGTGAAAGAGGTGGCAGGTTATATAAATTATCTCACAACCATATGTCATCTGTATTTTTAGATAATTAGAGCAATACATACATTGTATATATATATCTATATCCATATATATATATATATACATATATATCTCTATCTATATCTATATCTATATCTATATCTATATATATATGTATATAGATAGATAGATAGATAGATAGATAGATAGATAGATAGATAGATAGATAGATAGATAGATATACACACACAGTATCTCACAAAAGTGAGTACACCCCCCATTTTTGTAAATATTTTATTATACCTTTTCATGTGACAACACTGAAGAAATGACACTTTGCTACAATGTAAAGTAGTGAGTGTACAGCTTGTATAACAGTGTAAATTTGCTGTCCCCTCAAAATAACTCAACACACAGCCATTATTGTCTAAACCGCTGGCAAAAAAAGTGAGTACACCCCTAAGTGAAAATGTCCAAATTGGGCCCAATTAGCCATTTTCCCTCCCCAGTGTCATGAGACTCGTTAGTGTCACAAGGTCTCAGGTGTGAATGGGGAGCAGGTGTGTTAAATTTGGTGTTATCTCTCTCACTCTCTCATACTGGTCACTGGAAGTTCAACATGGCACCTCATGGCAAAGAACTCTCTGAGGATCTGAAAAAAAGAATTGTTGCTCTACATAAAGATAGCCTAGGCTATAAGAAGATTGCCAAGACCCTGAAACTGAGCTGCAGCACGGTGGCCAAGACCATACAGCGGTTTAACAGGACAGGTTCCACTCAGAACAGGCCTCGTCAAGGTCAACCGAATAAGTTGAGTGCACATGCTCAGCGTCATATCCAGAGGCTGTAATTGGGAAATAGACGTATGAGTGCTGCCAGCATTGCTGCAGAGGTTTAAGGGGTGAGTATTCCAACATGATAACAACCCCAAACACCTCCAAGATGACCACTGCCTTGTTAAAGAAGCTGAGGGTAAAGATGATGGACTGGCCAAGCATGTCTCCAGACCTAAACCCCATTGAGCATCTGTGGGGCATCCTCAAAGGGAAGGTGAAGGAGCGCAAGGTCTCTAACATCCACCAGCTCTGTGATGTCATCATGGAGGAGCGGAAGAGGACTCCAGTGGCAACCTGTGAAGCTCTGGTGAACATTACATTACATTAGACATTAATGGCTGTGTGTTGAGTTGTTTTGAGGGGACAGCAAATTTACACTGTTATACAAGCTGTACACTCCCTACTTTACAATGTAGCAAAGTGTCATTTCTTCAGTGTTGTCACATGAAAAGATAGAATAAAATATTTTCAAAAATGTGAGGGGTGTACTCACTTTTGTTAGATACTGTATATATATATGTTAATATAGTTAAATAGTTAATCTGTTAGAAGAAAGACACAAGTCCATCTAGTTCAACCAAATATAAAAAAGAACATTGAGGCCTCAATCATATCTTAGTATTTTATTTCTATATATGTATACATATATTTTATATAGCTGCAACATACTTTAAAGTGGATCTTTTAATAATTTTACAGGTCACTAGCTGCAGCAGACATTTGTGAACACAGCCAAGAACTGCACAGGCACCAGGGTTTACAGGACTGTGTCCTCTCTGAGCTGGATCTCAGTTCAGGAAGTAGATGGTGACCCTGGATGATGCCTGTACAAAGATGGGGCTGTCTTTCAGGGAGAACAAGCACATTAAGGATTTGTCAGGGGGAGCACTGTGATCTCTGTGAGAAGTAATAACCTAACTCAATATTTAGCATGCATAACCTAAGACAGGGGGACATTCCACGAAAGACAGAAGCATGCCTGAGGCTGTTTTGAAATACAGGTGTCACCAAGGCACTCAGGGCGCACTAGAGTCACAGGGTGGCTGGGTGACACAAGATGCACAGGGTGACACTGGAGTAGAAGGGTAACTGAAGACTTAGGAGTTACTAGAATGTCAACATCACTGCAGAGGCTGGGGTCACTGAAGATGCTGGGGTAACTTAAGAGTTAGAATTCACTGACGTCACCAAAGACACAAGAGTTCAATAGTCACTGAAGATGGTAGCATCACTTAAAACATAAAAGTCTCTGGAGCCCAGGGTTACTTGAGACACTGGAGCACAAGGGTCAGTAGAGACACCGGGATCACAGAAGACAAATGGCATTAGAGGTACTGGAGATACAGGAGTGCAGGGGTAACTGGAGACATAGCAGCGTAGGAGAAATTGAAGCCTGAAGGGCCCCTAGGAGTCCCTGGAAACACAGGAGTGCAAGGGTCAGTGGAGACATGGGAGTGCAGGGGTCACTGGAGACATATGAGTGCGGAGGTCATTGGAGGCATGGGAGTGCAAGGTTCCCTTGGAGGCACAGGAGTGTAGGGTTCACTAGAGACAAGCGTGTCAGGACCCCATGGGGCAAGGACCGCGCTATACTGCAGATGGACACCGGCAGCAAAAAGCGCCCTGAGGTGATTCAGTTCGCATAGGTAGCGCTATACAAGTCACTCATTTATTCATTCATTCACAGTAGTGCAAGGTTCACTGGAGACGCAGGGGTCAGTAGAGACATGGGAGTGCAGGGGTCAGTGGAAACACGGGAGTGCAGTGGTCACTGGAGACATATGAGTGCGGAGGTCACTGGAGGCATGGGAGTGCAAGGTTCCCTGGAGGCACAGGAGTGTAGGATTCACTAGAGACACAGGAGTGCCGGGGTCACTGGAGACACAGGAGTGCCGGGGTCACTGGAGACACAGGAGTGCAAGGTTTACTGGAGACAGAGGTCGCTGGAGACATGGGAGTGCAAGGTTCACTGTGGAGACAGGAGTGCAGGGGTCACTGGAGATATGAGAGTGCAAGGGTCAGTGGAGACATGGAAGTGCAGGAGACACTGAAGCCTAAAGAGACTGCAGGAGTTCCTGGAGACACAGGAGTGCAGAAGTCATTGGAGAGATGGGAGTGCAATGTTTACTGGAGGCACAGGAGTGCAGGGGTCACTGGAGACACCGGAGTGCAGGGGTCAGTGCATGGGAGTGCATGAGTCAGAAGAGACATGGGAGTACAGGAGACGCTGAAGCCTAAAGCGACTGCAGAAGTCCCTGGAGACACAGACGTGCAGAAATCACAGGAGTGAAATGGTCACTGGAGACATGGGGATCCAAGGTTCAATGGAGACAGAGGTCGCTGGAGACATGGGAGTGCAAGGTTCACTGTGGAGACAGGAGTGCAGGGGTCACTGGAGATATGAGAGTGCAAGGGTCAGTGGAGACATGGAAGTGCAGGAGACACTGAAGCCTAAAGAGACTGCAGGAGTTCCTGGAGACACAGGAGTGCAGAAGTCATTGGAGAGATGGGAGTGCAATGTTTACTGGAGGCACAGGAGTGCAGGGGTCACTGGAGACACCAGAGTGCAGGGGTCAGTGCATGGGAGTGCATGAGTCAGAAGAGACATGGGAGTACAGGAGACGCTGAAGCCTAAAGCGACTGCAGAAGTCCCTGGAGACACAGACGTGCAGAAATCACAGGAGTGAAATGGTCACTGGAGACATGGGGATCCAAGGTTTACTGGAGACAGAGGTCGCTGGAGACATGGGAGTGCAAGGTTCACTGTGGAGACAGGAGTGCAGGGGTCACTGGAGATATGAGAGTGCAAGGGTCAGTGGAGACATGGAAGTGCAGGAGACACTGAAGCCTAAAGAGACTGCAGGAGTTCCTGGAGACACAGGAGTGCAGAAGTCATTGGAGAGATGGGAGTGCAATGTTTACTAGAGGCACAGGAGTGCAGGGGTCACTGGAGACACCGGAGTGCAGGGGTCAATGCATGGGAGTGCATGAGTCAGAAGAGACATGGGAGTACAGGAGACGCTGAAGCCTAAAGCGACTGCAGGAGTCCCTGGAGACACAGACGCGCAGAGATCACAGAAGTGAAATGGTCACTGGAGACATGGGGATCCAAGGTTCACTGGAGACATGGGAGTGCAGGGGTCACTGGAGACACAGAAGAGCAGAGGTCACTGGAGGCAAGGGAGTGCAAGGTTCACTTGAGACACAGGAGTGCAGAGGTCACTGTAGAGACATTGAAATGCAAGATCCACTGGAGACACAGGAGTGCAGGGGTCACTGAAGACACAAGACTGCAGAGGTCACTGGAGACATAGGAATACAAGGTCCACTGAAGACACAGGAGTGCAGGGGTCACTGGAGACATAGGAATACAAGGTCCACTGGAGACAGAGGAGTGCAGGGGTCACTGGAGACATAGGAATACAAGATCCACTGGAGACACAGGAGTGCAGGGGTCACTGAAGACACAAGACTGCAGAGGTCACTGGAGACATAGGAATACAAGGTCCACTGAAGACACAAGAGTGCAGAGGTCACTGGAGATATAGGAATACAAGGTCCACTGGAGAGAGAGGAGTGCAGGGGTCACTGGAGACATAGGAATACAAGGTCCACTGAAGACATAGGAGTGCAGGGGTCACTGGAGACATAGGAATACAAGGTCCACTGGAGACACAGGAGTGCAGGGGTCACTGAAGACACAGGAGTGCAGGGGTCACTGGAGACATAGGAATACAAGGTCCACTGGAGACAGAGGATTGCAGGGGTCACTAGAGACATAGGAATACAAGGTCCACTGGAGACACAGGAGTGCAGAGGTCACTGGAAACATGGGAGTGCAAGGTTCACTGGGAAGACAGGAGCGCAAGGGTCAGTGGAGACACAGGAGTGCAGGGGTCAATGGAGACATGAGAGTGCAAGGTTTATTAATGGCACAGGTGTGCGGGGGTCACTGGAGATGTGGGAGTGCAGGAGACACTGAAGCCTAAAGGGACTGCAGGAGACACAGAAGTGCAGGGGTCACTCCAGACATGGGAGTGCAAGGTTCACTGGAGACAGGAGTGCAGTGTCACTAGATACATGGGTGTGCAAGGTTCAGTGGAGGCACAGGAGTGCAGGGGTCACTGGAGACATGGGAGCACTGGGGTCACTGGAGACATGGGAGCACTGGGGTCACTGGAGACATGGGAGTGCGGGAGACGCTGAAGCCTACAGGAGTTGAAACCCACAGAGGAGGCTCTGAAAACTGGAAGGTGCACTGAGGTGTCTGAAAAAGAGAGTGCAGTTAAATCTAGAAGCAAACATGGGCTAGGGCTATAGGCTTAGCGATACATTGTTTAAATGGTGAGCAGCTTGTTGTCTGGCCCATTAAGGTGATGTCTGTCTCCTGAGTGGCCACACAGGAATTCTGGGTAAAACCTGGACTTGTCTGCAAATGCATGCTAGACAGGGGACTTTGGATCGGAACAGTGATTCACCTCAGCAGGTGGTGAGCTTACCTCTGAAGGAAGGCTTGCAGAGTTAATCCTAGAAATAGGCTTGCCACTCCTGAGGCTGCTGCGAGCTGCATTGCACACAGAAAAATTAGGAATAAACAATGGAAAGAAAGATCATTAAATATAATGAGAAAAGTAGAGACTGGGAAGACTACATAGATCAAACGTGAGAAGGGATGAAGATGTCAGAAGAATACAAAGCGGGCTGATTGTGAAGGGAGGTTTTTGTTGAATACTGATAGGTCTCTTCCACAATTACCATGAAATGGATCTTCTTCTCACTTGAAGCATGCTTTTTAAGCCTTTCAGGCTCTTGGTAAAAACTGGAGATGAGAAAATTCTGACTGGGAAGAGAAGTGCGATCGATAGAAGGCAAATAACTTCACACAGACCCTCGATCATTGGTAATGAGCCTCACGTTAGAGCCACTGAGCATGACCGGTGGCAGCCTTCAAAGTAAAAGGAAAGGGTTCGAAAATGTGTCAGCTGGCTAGAGACCAAACACACATCACAAGACAACACAAGATCTCCCTGCTCTGTTCCTTCTGTTACCTTCTACATTACATAAAATAAATATTAAACTCAGCACAGGGATGGTGGTAATCCCTCATAATGGGCACAGCAGGTGTACAGACCAAGAAACTCAGCACATGGATGGTGGGAACCTCTCATAATGGGCACAGCAGGTGTACAGACCCGGGAACTCAGTACAGGGATGGTGGGAACCCCTCATAATGGGCACAGCAGGTGTACAGACCAAGAAACTCAGCACATGGATGGTGGGAACCCCTCATAATGGGCACAGCAGGTGTAAAGACTTAGGAACTTAGCAAAGGGATGGTGAGAACCCCTCATAATGGGCACAGCAGATGTACAGACCAAATCTCAGCACAGAGATGGTAGTAATCCCTCATAATGGGCACAGCAGGTGTACAGACCAAGAAACTCAGCACATGGATGGTGGGAACCTCTCATAATGGGCCCAGCAGGTGTACAGACCCGGGAACTCAGTACAGGGATGGTGGGAACCTCTCATAATGGGCACAGCAGATGTACAGACCAAGAAACTCAGCACATGGATGGTGGGAACCCCTCATAATGTGCACAGCAGGTGTAAAGACTTAGGAACTTAGCAAAGGGATGGTGAGAACCCCTCATAATGGGCACAGCAGATGTACAGACCAAATCTCAGCACAGAGATGGTAGTAATCCCTCATAATGGGCACAGCAGGTGTACAGACCAAGAAACTCAGCACATGGATGGTGGGAACCCCTCATAATGGGCACTGCAGGTGTACAGACCCGGGAACTCAGCACAGGGAGGGTGGGAACCTCTCATAATGGACACAGCAGGTGTAAAGACTTAGGAACTTAGCAAAGGGATGGTGGAAACCCCTCATAATGGACACAATAGATGTACAGATCAAATCTCAGCACAGAGATGGTGGGAACCCCTCATAATGGGCACAGCAGGTGTACAGAGCTCATTCTCGCCGCTCACATTATTTTGGCCTTTAAATTCCATATTCATACCAGAAATTCAGTGCCTCTGATGGAAAGTCAGTTAATCACTGGCATTCATCTATTTTATAGCCCCCTTTGGTGTATTGTAGTTCCATAAAGAGAAGCAATTAGTGTGTTACCACTAAAAAACCTTCCTCCCAGGCGCCTTGTTCCGTGCAGCTCGGGTCACCATTCATCACATCGATAATCCACTCTCTGGCAGCCTTGCCCAGGAACGTACTGCGTCTATTGACCGCGCCTGGTCCAACTTTTATTACTGACACCCCCCTTTACCCCCTTTCTTCAATAGGAGTTCATTCTAGCTTTGTGCAGCTGATATAAACTGCCATCGCTTAATGAAAATAAATCAGATTGGAACAAAGAAGAGGAGCTATCGCCCATTCCGCACAATCAATACCCCCTCCCCCGTTCGTAGTTCATAAATCAAAGTGAAAATGCCCAAGAAGCGCGAAATAGCGAAAGAAATGTAACAGATTGACTCAATATAGAACTGAGAGACAATTACATTTTATATAAATAAATTGTATATATATATATATATATATATATATATATATATATATATATATATATATATATATACACAGTTGTGCTCAAAAGTTTGCATACCCTGGCAGAAATCACCCAAATGGCCCTGATCAAAAGTTTACATACCCTGGAATGTTTGGCCTTGGTACAGACACAGAAGGTGGCACACACAGGTTAAATGGCATTTAAAGGTTAATTTCCCACATTTGTGGCTTTTTAAATCACAATAAAGCCTCGTACACGCGATCGGATTTTCATCAGGGAATTGTGTGATGACAGACTGTTTGCCTAAAATCCGACCGTTAGTACGCTCCTTCAGACAATTGTCCAACTTTCCGCCAACAAATGTTGGATGGCAGGCTAGTAAATTTTCGGCGGACAATGATCTGTTGTCAGATTTTCCGATCGTGTGTACACAAGTACGTGAGACAAAAGTCCAAAGTACAAACACGCATGCTCGGAAGCAAGGACAAGCCGGAAGCGGTCGGTCTTGTAAACTGGCGTTCGTAATGGAGATTTAACATTCGTGACGCAGCAAATTATGAATTGTCGAAATGGAGCGCACAATTCTCTTCTTCTTTAATTGGATAATAATGAAGCTGCTTTGCTGGTGATACTGATGGAGTTATGGCAAACATATTTGAAAATTCTTTTGTTTTCCAGTGATATCAAGAATAATAATATTATGCTTGTTTTTTTGTTTTTTGTTTTTTGCCACTATTATAATGTAGTTTTTAATCTCAAAGATACAACTATGTTGGTGTCCCTTGTTAATTTTACATTGTAGTTTTGAAAATGTATTGGTCTACTCCCAAACTGTCATTTGACATAGCCAAGTATTATTCTACACAATTTTTTTATTTTTATTTTTAATGTACATTAAAAAAAGAAAACAAATAAAATTAGACATGCTATTTGCCAATAGAACTTAACCAAAAAGTGCATTCTATGAATCCAAAAATATAGAAAATATAACAAATCAAATCACTATTCAACCAAAACATAAAATAATAATTAGTAAGTGTGGAAGGGGTGAAAATCCCTAGACCAGCGGCCTTGTTGGGGGTCTTGGGGCTGGTATTGCCATTGACTGTCATGCTGCTGTGGTGGGTGGGGGTTGCTGTGGTGGGTGGGTTGGCTGTGGAGGTTATGTATTTGGGCCCACAAAATTACATAGGTGGGTGGTGGCATAGATCTCGCCCGTCGCTCCCCTGTGGAGGAGCTGCAGGATGAGCTCCTCGCACCTTCTCCTCTGGTCACCGGCCATCCCCCTTGACCTATTGGCTGTCACCACGCCAAATCCCTCGCACTCATCTGGGTCAGTATGGATTGCAGTAGTGGCCTGGCTGAGGAAGGAAGCTGTGGCCTCGTCCAGATTCCTGCTGTTCCTGACCCTTTTAGCAGGAGGGCGTAGGGGAGGAGTCTTGGACTCTGTCTGGCCACAGGCTCCTCCTGACTGACACGTTCTGACACGTGACTGACGACTGTGTATGAAAATGGGAAAATGTATGAAAATGGGACATAATTAGATTTTTTTTTTTTTAGGGTTTGTTCATCAATCACACACAATTTTGATCTCCTCACTGTTGCAAATTGAATGTGGACAAATAGTAAAGACTATCATTCTGACCCCATCATTTTTCATTCTTGTTCAAATCATTTTTGGGCACTACTGTCTATTGATATGAAAACCACTTTGTTAAGGCAGAAATATTTGAATAAAGTCTAGTTATCATCATTGAATTTTTGGATACAAATATGTTCAACAATGCTATACCTGGTTCAAGCTGGGCTCCTCCACATCTTTATCCTGTGCAGCAGGACCTGTGTTGACCTCTGGAGCTGTGGCCTCAGCAGATGTTGAAGGGAGCGTATGACAGCGATGGCCTGAGGTTCGGTCTGGTCAGTCATGTCATGGCGGAGACACATTCAAATTTTTGATTTAGACTTCAGTCGTCACTCCAGGAGAGCACTCCCCAACAGAAATGGCTGATTAAGTTATATGATCCATTGGAAGGCTAAAGTCAAAAAACAGAACTCATGTTGAAAACATGAATCTGATAGGGAACCAGCTGACAATGGTCAAAATGTGTGTTTTCAGACCCAAAGTTCAAAGCCTTTAATGAAAGGAAAAGCTTGGGTAAATAACCCCATTGTTTCAGAGGATGAGATTGCCTTTGAGTAAGAGCCCCATGTTGACTCAGCTTCCCCTCAGACAATGAATGAGATACAAGGTTAATAATATATCAAAAGGACAAACGGACACAAATCCCTGAGCAGTAAATACTCAATGTGCGACTAAATTGTCTGAAAGGAGAAATTGTTTGGACAGCTAAAACCCTGATTTAAATATTTTCCGTAAGCATGTCTAAAGTTGATTTCAAATGTTCTAGGAAGACATTCAATTCCTGTATGTATGTGTTTTTTTTAAATATATGTGATCATCAGTGATTCAACATGCTATATTAGACCCCAGGTCACAGATACGACCATCATTTTAATATCCACTGAACCCATGAGTAATCTGCCATAAGATAGATATATAAATTTTGATATAGAACAAATAAAGAATTGTGTTTAGATACCCATCATTGTTGTAAAGACACAGAAACCGTGACCACATCTACATGAAAACACCCATAAAACATTTGTTGTCCCAAGACAAATAGGTTTTCATAGGATATGCAGGAGTCATGCATTTATCCATATAAACATCCATTTTGTGTGATATTAATTAATCAAATTTATACTAAGCGTATTGTATTTTGTACCAATTGCCGGGGTCCCTGAACAACATAGATGTATATTTATAAGCCCCAATATATAGGTAGACGCCAATTATGAGAGAGGACATATTTTCTTTTAATAAATAATTCAGAGCACATTTTTGTCCTCAGACACTCATTGTGGCTGAAGATGATATTACCTGGACTCACCAGGTAAATCATTGAAGTTCTCTAACCAATCGAGAATAAAGCCAAACCTTCTGGGCTGAGCTTATGAGAATTTTATGAGCTTATTGTTCCAGATGGTATGATGTGAGGGCCATAAGGAGAGGATCACAGACCCACACACTGGATAACCCCCTAGATGATCAAGAAGTCTGCTGATATTTGTCCACAACCCCTCTTGCTGGACCTTGTGACTGGAACCACTCGATGTATTTAGATACTGGCGGACATCTTCCCCTTTTAAACTGTAGGTAAGATACAGACCATACAGATCTTGATTGTCTTTTTCTCTCAAAATTGTAGGGATTATATTTTAGAGTTTATATATTGACATTATCATATGCTGTATGTAGGGTAGTTTATCACTATCATCTGCCCATATTGATTGTCTAGGCTGTGTATTATTGAAGTCGTGTTTGGGGGAATTCAGACAAATTGTATAACATCAATTTAAATTTCTGTGGTCCCAGGGTGAGTATTATTGCCCCATTCAATTTTAGTAAGCTCTGTTGGTTTAATATTTCTTTTAAATTGTCAATATGTTTCTGTTGACTCCGTGAGACATATTTTGGATTCCTTCCGGCCAGAGAAATTCAGAGGACTGTTTCCCCGAGCGACAAGGGATATTGTGTTCCTGAACGTAAAGCGATTACTACACATATTTTTCTAACAGAACAATTTGGGCTCCCCTGAATTATTTGTATACCGTATTTATCGGCGTATAACACGCACCCCAAGTTTAGGAGGAAATTTTAAGGAAAAAAAAACTTTTAGGAGGGAAGTTGAAGGGAAAAAAACTTACATTTAAATGCCCATCATTGCAGCCTTCTCAGTGCAGCCTTGCCCCAGTGCAGCCATGTCAGTGCAGCCTTGTCAGTGCAGCCTTCCCCAGTGTCCATTGCAGCCTTATCCCAGTGCAGCCTTGCCCCAGTGCAGCCTTGCCCCAGTGCAGCCTTGCCCCAGTGCAGCCTTGCAGCTCGCAGTTTGAAAATGGCGCCGCTCCCCTGCGATCCCCTGCGATCCTGAGCTTCAAAATCGCCGACCGCGATTTGAAAATGGCGCCGCCTGCCCCAAAATACACAGAGCCGGTCCTCGGCTCTTCTCGGCGGCTCTCGTTCATTTTCGGCTCCACTCGTAGTCCCACCCAGGATGGGCGTGACTGTGAGCGGAGCTATCCGAACCTAGCCAAGTACACCTGGCTAGGTTCGGGCGGTGCTCGAGTGAAGCCGAAAGTGGCCGAGAAGAGCCGAGGACCGGCTCTGTGTATTTCGGCGCCGGCGGCGCCATTTTCATATAGCGGTAGGCGATTTTGAAGATCTGTCAGCTCAGGATCGCAGGGGATCGGCGTATAACACGCACCCGCGATTTTCCCCTGATTTTAAGGGGAAAAAAGTGCGCGTTATACGCCGATAAATACGGTGTATTAAGAAATATTGTTCCATTGTTGATGTTTTGATAATGTGTGTATGAAATATCAATCACCGGATATTTCATTTCTGTTTGAAATTGTATAACTATACTTGTTAATTAATAAAGTCAAATTATTTACTTATTAATTTTGTTGGTAGATATTTATACATTGGTAAGAAATCCCCATAAACAAACTCAGGAAAGGATTGTGGTATGTACTGATTATCTGAACTAAGTTCACAAATTTACCATCAGGTTGGAAGCACTGAAAACAAAACACTGAGATCTTAATTAAGATTCCATACCACACTCACAACAGTCAAAAAACGCAGGCTGTTGTAATACAAGAGCCTGGGGACATATAGGTCATCCGCTGCTGCTCCAGATCTCTACGAGTCCATGACCTTGTTGTGCTCCCTTGTAAAAGTACTCCTCAGGCTGGAAATTTTGTTCTTGACATAGTTGATGTCTGCCCTGGTGTACAAAGGCTTCACCAACTCGAGCAGTTTCTCCAAGGCTGCATTCCTCAAGATTTTATTGGAGTAATCTCGACTCTTGGCCTTCCAGAGACAGGGCAGCTCCCAGTACAGGTTGATGAATTGTGGTAAAAAAATCAGGCACTGTAAATTTATCCACCATGCTAAATAACATGATGCCTGCAAGACAGAACACAAGACAAACCATAATGTCTGGCTTAACTCACAAGCTGGTCCCAATATAGGCCTCAGTCTAAGCCGTATAGGCCACTAACCACCTATGCCCCAAATTCAAATTGTCCCTTCCTTTTATGGCTCCTTTCTTGCATTTGTGAGCGAACGTCCTTCCCTCCATGATCGTTCCTATGGCCGTTCCATCGACCATGCCTTCTGGCTTTATATACACTGCGCATGCTTCAAACTCCGCTCTCAGTGCATCATGATGCTGGGGCGTGACCATCTCTCTTCTACATGCGACACACACGGCGGAACATTCGGGAGGGACAACATGGCAGAATCGGCGGAATACAGGCATTCCCGCGGTGGTGGAGCTCAGAGGAGGCACAAAGCAACCCCCATGAGCAAGGGTGAGATGGTGGAGATGGTGCGCATACTAGAGAAGCACGACTACAACTGCAAGCTGCGCAATTATGAAAGGCCCAACAGCCGAAGTGACAGCATTTTGGATAAGGTCGTCACCGTTTTGCAGGGCAAATTTTCTGTGCAATGAACAAAGGACCAAATCAGGAAAAGATGGTCTGATCTCAAACACCGTGAGCAAGACCAGATGGAGTCCGTACATAAGATCATCAAAAAAAGTAAGCAATATTTGTATCTAACCAATATGTATGTGAGTAAATTAGCTGTCTGTATATGTGCTTTCTCCAAGTAGCTCAAGAGAATTATATATCATGTTTTCTATAATATTTGTCGGAATTGATATTTTAAAGATAAAATAAAATAGAAAGCAGATCTGAACATTCTTATTTGGTTGTTTTTTCACATTTCTTTATTTTTGCAGCAAAAAATGACAGTGCAGCATGGTTTGAGTCCACTAGTCAGGAGCAAACATTGTCATCAGACCAAGTGCAAGGTTGGTCAACTAATGTAGCAAAATGGATGCTAGAAACAGATGGGACTAGGGATGGCTTAATGAATGGTGTATTGTTTCTTTTTAGAGGAAAGTGAGTGTGGTCAGCTCACCCAGGATGTTGGTTTGGAGACATGGGATCTGACTTCTGGACTCAGCACAGACCTGTCCGTTGTGGACGTCAAATCCCCTGACGTAAGTCACACTGAGGGCCAAAGCGACCCCGAAGAGGAAGAAAGTATTCGAGAGCCTCTTGTTTGCGCAAGTAAGTATTCTTAGAATCTGGCTTCAAATGTGTATACATTGGATGAGAGTGACATCCGCGCTTAGTAAAAACAGCAAAACAAGCAGCTAAGCAGTATAACCCAGATATTTGGCACAAAAAATATAGATAGATATAGATGCAAATATGTGCAAACTAAATATGAAGTGCAATTGTGCACACGTAAACCATAATTAATGTACAATATTCATGTGAATAAAAATAGTGCAAAAGCAAAAATAACTGAATTACAAGCAGAAATTTAAATAAAGTGCAAATTAGACACGTGCAAAAAAGTTCATTGGTGATAAGAGTTCATAAGGAGAGATTCTCATAAAGACATTAAATGTGTATACATGTTGAGTGTTTCGCTGAACAAACAAAACACCCATTCCATGTTAGCATGGAGAAGGAAGAGGTGGATAGAGCTGTCAGTTTTGCTAGGTACTCGAGTTTTGGAGACCCAGGCACCAGGGCCAAGATTACTGAGTAGTAGAAGTGTGTACATTCCTAGTAGTGTAGGTCTCTGAAGGGCAAGCAGGTTACAAGCAACAATAGACTGGGTAGGTAAGTATTTCCTGAATTTGACTAGTAACTTGACCATAACTCACTATGTAGGGCCTCAGCCACTTGACCATTGTTCCCTTAATACTTTTTTGTCTTCTTACTAGGTCATTATCTTCCAAGATGCACAATTGGCCAAATGAGTGCAGATATTTTGCATTGTTTGAAGGATCCGGAGCAAATTAAGGTGGCTGCCACTGCTTTACAGCGAAGAATTAGTGATTTTGTAGACATGCTTGCCAAATTCTAATTTCCTCTTGCCTGGTCGGAAGTTTCCACTTGTTGGGTCCTGTTTGCACTTTTAATATTTGCCATGTTTTTTGCACTTTTACATGAGAAAGTTTAGTGTCCAAACTCAGTGTTTCTCCACTCCTCTAGGTGCACCACCAGGTCCTGTTTTCTGTATTTTCCTCAGTCTAAAAACGACTGTGTGAATTACTAAGATTGAAAATGTCAACATCACCTGTGCCAAATTCAACAATTATAGAAAAGCTGACCTGGGTTTGCATCTTGAGAAGGAGAGTTGGGAAACACTGCCTTAAGTAATGTGAATTTTAATCTTTCTGTGTTTTTAAGAATAGCAAAGCCAAAATCTGAAGCTGCCCACAAATTGTGCCTTAACATTCTTATTTCCGTCATGATCCCATGCCTAAAATGTGTGTCTTTCCCTACATCTAGTTTGCCAAAACACACTGTGTGTCAACATGTGCTAGCTTCCATCATGGGGTATCAATGGACGTGTTTCGGGGGTGCAACCCCTTTCTCTGACCTACTTTAGTTATGAGGAAGGGGTTGCACCCCCCAAAACGCGTCCATTGATACCCTGTGATGGGAAATAGCACATGATGACACACTGTGTGTTTTGGGGTTTCTAAAATAACATGTTTGGAACTACACACATTTTTGGCAGGGGATCATAAGGGACATTTAATATCTCTGTCTCTACGTGTATGTGGCTTCAAATTTTGGCTTTGAGAGGGGTGAGATCACCCCATCTGAGGAAGGGAACATCCACACAGTCTTGGGATACTAATGTCTCATTTGGCCTTCACTTTACCAAATTCTAACTTTGTAAGTTCCTGAGTTGGGGATGTGTATCTTATGTTTTCGAACATGCCTGTTTAGCCACTAAAAAGGCAAAATAATGGTAAACATACATGTTATACACCAAGATGTTAGTTTGTTTTAAAACCTTAAAACGCACATGTGAATGTGCTTTGAGTAAAATGTTTTTTTCTAAACAATGTGTGGATTATTATTTCAATGCTCAATACCAGTGTATTTGTTAAGTTGTTGTAGTTACAGTGACAATGTGCTCTTAAATGTGGCCAACTCTGACAATTTTTTGGCCTCCAAAAAATTAAAGTTGAAATTAGAGTTGAAAAGCCATAATGTTTTTGAAATTCATGCATTAGATCCATTTAGAACAAAAACATTGTGTGTGTGTAGCAGACCCACAGCACACCATAATAGTTAGCTGATGAAGAGATTGTCACCTCATGTAGCAAATAAGGTACGTTTGCACTATTGTAGCAAGTGGCCAAAATAAAGGCCATTTGAGAACATATTATACAGATAAGAAACACAGACAACAGTAGTTCAAATGAAATATGAGTTTATGATCAAATAAAAATATTATTCAGGATCAGCTCCAATTTGCTGCCACGACACTGCCCCTCTGCCCACAAAATAATCAAGGTATTTTTGACATATCTCTGGCATTTTGGGAAGGCAATCCAGCACGGCCAGTTTCTAGAGCCATCATCACGCCCACAGACAGCCGAGCTGCAGCCTCTTCAGCTGGGCCTGCCATTGCAGGGTCCGCATCAGTTGGCACTGAGTTAGGGTAGCTGCTAGCTTTCCTCTGTAAAAAAATTATGGAGTATACAGCAGCACAATACCACATGGTTGATTTTGTATTGTGCCAGGTGTTAAAAACAGCCTGAACCGACTGGAGAGGATGTCAAAGGCTTTTTCAACCACCCTTCTGGCATGAGAGAGCCTGTATATAAATATTCTCTGCTCTGGGGTGAGGTTCCTCATAGAAAATGGCTTCATAAGATGTTCCCCCAGAGCAAAGGCCTCATCTGCAACAACAAAAAATTGAGGCCCTCAACATTCTCCTCAGCAGGTGGCAAGTTTAAGGTGCCATTCTGGAGCCGCTTGTAGAACTCTATCTGCATAATGACTCCTCCATCAGAGTTGCGGCCGTTCTTCCCAACATCAAGAAACAAGAACTCATATGTGACAGACACTACAGCTAGCAGAATTATGCTGCAAAAGCCCTTATAATTGAAATAATATAAGCCAGAGTTGGGTGGTGGGACAATCTGGACATGTTTTTTTATCAATAGCACCAACACAGTTGGGAAAATCCCACTGATGATGGAACTGGGCTGCAACGTCCTGCCATTGCTGTGGGTTGGAAGGAAATTGTAGATTCAAAAAAAGGAAAAAGAAATTACTACTTCTGCACATAACATTGCAAACAGATTTGACACAAACATGCTTGGCCAAAATAAGTATAAAGCTTAAATGAGTATTTAAAGGCAAAAGTTTAAGATCAACTTATCTGATTCCTCACCCCCTCTGGCGGCCCATTATAAAAATGTTATGGTGGGGGGGAGGTAATGGGTAGATGTTTTGGACAGGTAACCCTCTCCACTTCCATGAGAGCTGTTTGCATAAATAATGTGTGATACTTTGGCCAGCCCTTCCTTACTTACATTATTGGCAACCCAGTGGACAGGTAAGAAGTGTCATAATCAAAAAATATGGATACACACTGTCCAAATTACAGCACATTTTGACATTCAGAAATAACCCATCAAGATAATAGGAGACAAAAACTTTCTATGTTACAATTTGAAGGTAATCAGGCAGGCCCTTGCACTACATGCTTTGGTGAATTCATCATTCATCCAGAAATATGACTACAAAAGAGGGATAGTGTGTATGGGTTTTGCAAAGTCAGCAGATAGAGTATTTGTATCTGTTGACTTAGCATTTGGGGGGGGGGGGTTACAAATGAGTTTGGGCCCCAAAAAAATGGCCCTTTGCACTCTGCCTGAATTGGAGGAAAACAACAACATTTGGACACATTTTAGGGGGTGTTTAGGGTAAGCACAAAAATGTAGCTGACAAAAAACATTGTTAAGTTACTAGACTAGGTGTGTATGGGCCCAGGATAGCATGCTGGGGAGGTTACTGAAGGAAAATATGCACGTAGGCCAAAAAAGGAGCAGGAAAAGCTTACAGCATGCATGAGGACAAAGAGGACATTCACAGCATATTACAATAATGTTAATTATGGAATAAATAAATTAATACAATACATTAGCAAACATTAAATACAAAGAATGTGATGTTAAAGGAAAAAAACTTAACTGAATATAGTCCTTCTGCAGGACTTGAATAATGGCTGAGCAGGTATGAGTTCCAGAGCCTGGGGGGAGATCCCAGTGGTAAACTTGAGGTCCTGGACACTTCTCCCCGTCACCAAGTACCACAAGGAGAATTATTTCAAGGGTTCCTCTGTGTTGAAAAGGTTGAGAAAGGCTGGTCTATAGTGAAATGAGCCAGCAGCAGATTCCGGCACTGCCAGGTCAATTCCGAGAAGTTCCCACCTATGCCAATACGGTGCCTATATTAAAAAAAAATATTGTACGTTTATCTTTTATAGGCAGGAAAATACTTTTTTTTCTTATAAAGGCCCACATAGGTTTTTGTTTAGTAGTCCCTGCACTGTCCCTCCGCCTCCAGAACCTCTCCCTAACACTAGATACTGTCCCTGAAAGACTGGGAACCTGTCCCTACACTAATGACTCGCAGAATGCACACCAAGTCAGGGGGGCTTTGCCTAAATAAGCACTGCCCTCACCCAAGATGGCTGCAGGGGTCAGGCGGTGCACCAGCGACCAATCAGGCAACTGCTCTGTCGATGATCCAGGATGTCATAGAAGAATCAAATTATCTTTCAACTTCCGTCCCTTCTGTATTGCCACTCAAGTCAAGCACCTTCTATAGAGGGGAGTACAGACTGCACCTACCCACAAGCAGGATGGACTCCCAGTTATGTGACCACTGTGTCTGTCACAGCGATCATGTAATTAGGACACATGTCCTGCCCCCGGACGTAAGGACCCATTTAAAGGGTTGTTGGGGCCGGGTGGAAAGAATTACTGGTAAGTAATGCACAAGGTATTTCTGACTAAACAGGCCCATGGTGAACATTTAAAAATTGCACCATAAGGTGTTTACAGGCAGGAGAACTAAACTGTATATTATCTCTATCACTTCCAATACATTATTCATTTAATTCAGCTAAAATTATTTACATCTACAGAACAAAACAATACGTTACAATCCCCGAAAGCAGCTGAAGATAAATCTTTGTATGTTTTCAATACCGAGGTGTTTCCCTCCACGGATCTGACCCAGAAAACATGGCCAGACGTAATGTCAGCGCCGGGAACTTCAAGGGAAGAATTCCTGCTCACTCGCCTCTTTTTTTTCTGTTCTAAGAACCGCTTGTTAGAGATCTGAGCCAAATTATGATTGACAAGATGCCCGGGATCCTCTCCAATAACGGTCCTGAATTATTAAACGCCAAGCAAATGTACTCGTACTTTAACAGCGGAGTCAGGAGCCGCGCAGCGTCAAACTGGCTACCGTAACGGGGAACCTGGAAGAGTGAAGGCAGACGATGCGCTAAGTGAACCGTAATGAACACAGCTGTGGTCCCCGGTGCACATGGTTACTTAAAGCTGTTCTCACTTCTACCGCCGGTGTTTCATGTAATCTGAAAGCGCTTGAGTGGGACGTATGTTAAAGGCCAACTTCACCCAAAAGCGTTTTTCTCTTTTCCGTGGTTGCTAGAGACTTGAATTAGATTTCAATTTGTTTTTAAATTGTATGTCCTGCCAAAACTTTTTTTTTTTTATACAATGGGTAAGGATTAGAACCCTCTGTTGGGTTGGGTGAAATTAGGACTTATGCTGGTATTACTTCCTGCTTGGTGGGAGAACTACATATCCTGACGAAAGAATTATAGTCACGGTACAATCACATGTTCATAATTCATAACTCCCCTGTTGTACGATCCAGTGTCAAGTCACCTCTATGGCTTACGGCCACCAACATTTCTAGGTTTCACCTGGAACACCAGTGCCACTGCCACAGCCATTCAGGAGGCAGCTCTCTACCCTTGGTAATAGCTTCAATGGTGAAGCAATGCACGACTCTGAGTTTGAGCGATGCATTGCAACTCCTAAGTCGAGCCTGTACTGCATTGACCCTTGTGTTTCTGTTTCCTTTAGTGATCCCTGCTCTCCTGTGTTTTTCAGTGACCCTTGCCCTACTGCACCTCCAGTGACTGCTGCACTCTTGTGGCCTTCAGTAACCCCTGTGCTTCTGTGCTTCCAGTGACCTGTGTGCTCCTGTATTCTTCAGTTACACCTGTGCTCCAGTGCCTCCAGTGACCCATGCACTCCTGTGTCCATCAGTTACACCTGCACTTCTGTGTCCTTCAGTTGCACATGCACGCCTATGCATCCAGTGCCTCCAGTGCTTCTGTGCCTCCAGTGACACTAATGCTCTTGCATCCATTAGTGACTCCAATGCCCCCATGTCCTTCAGGGACCTCTGTAATCCCTGCACTCCTGGGCTTCCACTGACCCCTGTGCTCTTGTGCCTTCAGTGACCTCTGCTTTCCGGTGTCTCTCAGTTACACCTGTACTCCTGTATTATTCAGTTACTACTGGGCTTCAGTGACCGCTGGGCTCTTGTGTCCTCCAGTGACCCTGCACTCCTGTGCCCTTCAGTGAACCCTGTGCTCCTGGGCCTCCAGTGACCCAATGCTCCTGTGTCCTTCAGTTACACCTGTACTCTCGTATTACTTAGTTACTCCTGTGCTTCTGTGTCCTTTAGTGACCACTGGGCTCCTGTGTCCTCCAGTGACCCTGCACTACTGTGCCCTTCACTTCTATGCCCTTCAGTGACCCTTGCACTCCTGTGCCTCCAGTGACCCAATGCTCCTGTGTCCTTCAGTGACCCCTGCGCTCCTGTGCCTCCTGTGACCCTTCACTCCTGTGCCCTTCAGTGACCCAATGCTCCTGTGTCCTTCAGTGACCCTGCACTCCTGTGCCCTTCAGTGACCCCTGCGCTCCTATGCCTCCTGTGACCCTTCACTCCTGTGCCCTTCAGTGACCCCTGCGCTCCTGTACCTCCTGTGACCCTTCACTCCTATGCCCTTCAGTGACCCTTGCACTTCTGTGCCTTCAGTGACCCAATGCTCCTGTTTCCTTCAGTGACTGCAATGCTCCTGTGTCCTCCAGTGACCCCTGCGCTACTATTTCCTTAATTTACCCCAGGCACCGCGCTCTGCTCAGAGTGGACCAAGAACTGAGTAACCAACAGTCATGTGATTGCTCAGTTCTCGGGCTTAGAGCCAGTGGGGGACAGCTGCAGCATCACAGCATGGAGTCTGTATGTCTGTTCCTTTTTCATAACCCCAAACTTCTCCTTTAAAAATAATAATATTGGAATAAATTATTGTTATTAGTAAATTTAAAGAAAACACGGGAAATTAAAATTATTTAAAAATATATATATATATACATATATATACATATATATATATATATATATATATATATATATATATATATATATATATATATATATTTATATATTATGTGTAGTACCCTCTAGTTAGGTAGGTGCTAGAGAGAGGATTTTTCTGAAGAGTAGTAACATTTAGGCAGGCCTAGCTGGAGTGGCTCAGAGCAGGCCTGGGTGACTCACAGGTAGCATCACTGACACCTCCCTCTTCATGCTGGAAGGAGAGGAAGGGAGGAGAGGGGGAGCTGCCTGGGATATCTTGAGGAGCCTTGACCAATCCCCAACTTGGATTGGCAGGGGACAGGCCTCCTTAAATACCCAGGGTCAGCACAGCTGGGGAGGAGTTGTCGGGGGGATCAGCTGGAGTGAGAGAGTGTGGAGGCTGTCGGGGCCCACGGGGAGCTCCCTAGTCTGGGGGGGGTGACCCTGGGCCAGGGCTTGGGTGCATCCAGGAGGAGTGACGAGATCCTGATAGGAGAGGCACATGAGAGGGCAAGGAGAGGACAGCAGGAGAGAACACTTTTAAGAGTCTCCAGAGAGGACAACTGGTTGTAGCCAGGAGAGTTGGTGAGTGAGCACAGTCGGGAGGACTGGGGAGGCACGCCAGAGAGAACTTGGAGATTGCAGTTTGAGATGGGTGCAGAACCAGAGGAGAGGACTATGTGAAGGGCAGTGGAAAAAGGTCTTTGCAGCCAGGCTGTCTGGCAGGGCCTGAAGAGAGCTATCTGGGAGTGGTAGCTGAATAGGGGACAGCTAGCACCTGAACTATTCTACACCACAGGGGCCCGAGGTCCCTGCCCGCAAAAAGAAGTTCACTGAGACCTGACTGAAGTAGTGTCAGGCCTAACCATGTAGTGCTAGCTAGTCTGGTGGAGTAATGATCTGCAGCAAGTGAAGTGCTGGTGGAGTAATGTTATGAGCAAGTGAAGTGCTGGACAAGTGAAGTATAAGAGGTCTTGAACAAGTGAGGCATTGGAGTGTATATACTGGATTGTATAACTGGATTGTATATTGAAGTCCTAAGAAAATTTGCACTGAATATTCTGTGACATCCCATAATTCCCACACTATATTACCAAAAGTATTGGTACAACTGCCTTTACATGCACATGAACTTTATTGGCATCCCAGTCTTAGTCTGTAGGGTTCAATATTGAGTTGGCCCACCATTTGCAGCTATAACAGCTTCTTTCAGAAGCCCATATGTGAGGTCAGACACTGACATTGGACTAAAAGGCCTGGCTCGCAGTCTCCGCTCTATTTTATCCCAAAGGTGTTTGAGGTTGAGGTCAGGACTCTGTGCAGGCCAGTCAAGTTCCTCCACCCCAAAGTTGCTCATCCATGCCTTTATGGACCTTGCTTTGTGCACTGGTGCGCAGTCATGTTGAAACAGAACATCCCCAAACTGTTCCCACAAAGTTGGGAGCATGAAATTGTCCAAAATTCCTTGGTATGCTGACGCCTTAAGAGTTCCCTTCACTGGAACTAAGGGGCCAAGCCCAACCAACCAACTAAAAAATCAACCCCACGCCACAATTCCCTTTCCACCAAATGATTTGGACCAGTGCACAAAGCAAGGTTCATAAAGACATGGATGAGCGAGTTTGGGGTGGGGGAACTTGACCGGCCTGTGCAGAGTCCTGACCTCAACCCGATAGAACACCTTTGGGTTGAATTAGAGCGGAGACTATGAGCCAGGTCTTCTCGTCAAACATCAGCGACTGACCTCACATTAGTGCTTCTGGAAAAACATTCCAATAGACACACTCCTAAACCTTGTGGACAGCCTTCCCAGAAGAGTTGAAGCTGTTATAGTTGCAAAGGGTGGGCCAACTCAATATTGAACCCTACGGACTAAGACAGGGATGCCATTAACAAATTCAGCCCCAGAAGAATTTACCCCTTTCCTGACCAGGCCATTTTTTGCGATACGGCACTGCGTCAATTTAACTGGCAATTGTGCGGTCGTGCGAAGTTGTACCCAAACAAAAATGATGTCCTTTTTTTCCCACAAATAGAGCTTTCTGTTGGTGGTATTTTATCACCTCTGCGTTCTTCATTTTTTGCGCTATAAACAAAAAAAGAGCGACGATTTTGAATTAAAAAAAAAATAAAATCTTCATCTGTTTAGGCCGATATGTATTCTTCTACATATTTTTGGTAAAAAAAATTTGCAATAAGCATCTATTGATTATTATTATTATATAACCATTATTATTGGTTTGCGCAAAAGTTATAGCGTCTACAAAATAGGTGATAGATTTATTGCATTTTTAAAAAATTTTTTTTTTACTTGTTAAGGAGGCGATCAGACTGCGACATTGCGGCAGACAGATCGGACACTTTTGACACTTTTTTTGGACCAGTGACATTTATACAGCGATCAGAGCTGAAAATAGCCACTGATTACTGTATAAATGTCATTGGCAGGGAAAGGGTTAACACTAGGGGGCTATCAAGGGGTTATCTGTGTTCCCTAGGTGTGTTCTAACTGTGGGGGGGATGTGACTGACTAGGGGAGGAAACCAATCGCTGTTCCTACTTAGTAGGAGCACACAATCTGTCTCCTCTCCCCTCAGAGAGCCGGGATTTGTGTGTTTACACACACAGATCCCGGTTCTCGATCTGTCACGAGTGATCGTGGGTGCCCGGCGGTCATCGCGCCCGCTGGGCACGTGCATCGGGGACATGCTGCGGGCGCCTGCAAAAGCGTACAGCTACGACGGCTCGCGCAGGGGAGCCATCCTGCCGCAGTATAACGGCGGCTGGTCGGGAAGGGGTTAAAGATCATGTGCATGTAAAGACAGGCATCCTAATACTTTTGACAATATAGTGTACAGTCGTGTTAAAAAGTATTTGCCCCCTTTCTGATTTTTTTTGCATATTTGTCACACTTAAATGACTCAGATCATCAAACAGGTTTTATTATTACACAAAGATAACCCGAGTAAATACAAAATGCAGTTTTTAAATGATGCATTTTTAAGGTAAAAAAGCTATCCAAACCTGCCTGGCTTTATGTGAAAAAGTAAACCTAATAACTGGTTATGCCACACTTGGCGGCAACAACAGCAATCAAGCGTTTGCGATAACTGGCAATGAGTCTTTCACATTGCTGTGGAGCAATTTTTGTCCACTCTTCTTTGTAGAATTGTTTTAATTCAGCCACATTGGAGGGTTTTCTAGCGTGAACGGCCTGTGTAAGGTCATGATACAGCATCTCAATTGGATTTAAGTCCGGCCTTTGACTAGGCCACTCCAAAACCTAAATTTTGCTTTGTTTGAACCATTTGGAGGTGGACTTGCTGTTGTGTTTCGGACCATTGTCCTGCTGCATAACCCAAGTGCACTTGGGCTTGAGGTCACGAACTGATGGCCGGACATTCTCCTTTAGGATTTTTTGGTAGAGCTCAGAATTCATGGTTCCATGGATTATGGTAAGTCGTCCAGGTCCTGAAGCTGCAAAGCAGCCCCAGACCATCATGTTACAACCACCATGTCTGACTGTTGGTACGATGTTCTTGTTGAGAACATGAAATACTGTATTCATTTTTTGCCACATGTACCGGTCCAGGACGCACACCTTCCAAAAAGTTTAATTTTTGTGTCATCAGTCCACAGAATATTTGCCTAAAAGTCTTGGGGATAATCAAGATGTTTTTTGGTAAATGTGAGATGACCCTTTATGTTTTTTTTGGTCAGCAGTGGCTTTGGCCTTGGAACTCACCCAATGGATGCCATTTTTGCCCAGTCTCTTTCTTATTGTTGAATTATGAACACTGATCTTACCTTAAGGCAAGTGAGGCCTGCAGTTCTTTAGATGTTGTTTTGGGTTCTTTTATGACCTCCTGGATGAGTCGTCGTTATGCTCTTGGAGCCATTTTGGTTGGCCGGCCACTCCTGGTAAGGTTCACCACTGTTCCAAGTTTTCTCCATTTGTGGATAATGGCTCTCATCCTGGTTCGCTGGCATCCCAAAACCTTAGAAATGACTTTGTAATCCTTTCCAGACTGATACATGTCAATGACTTTGTTTCTCATCTGTTCTTGAATTTCTTTAGATCACGGCATGATGTGCTGCTTTTTTAGCGTGCTTCACTTTGTCAGACAGCTTCTATTTAAGTGATTTTTCGATTCAACAGGTCTGGCAGTAATCAGGCCTGGGTGTGGCAAGTGACATTTAACTCAGCTTTCCAAATAATTGTGGTTACTCACAGCTCATTCATGATTCAGCATGGGAGGGGGCAATTATTTTTTCACATAGGGCCAGGCAGGTTTGAACAGCTTTTTTTCCCTTAATAAATTAAATAATAATAAAAAAACTGCATCTTGGATTTACTCGGATTATCTTTGTGTAAAATTAAAATTTGTTTGATGATCTGACCCATTTAAGTGTGAGAAATATGCATAAAAAAAAAAAAAAACAGGAAGGGGGAAAGTACTTTTTCACAGCACTGTATATATACAATATATTATAAAATCAAATACGGTAGTTGTCACTGCACACATACCCAAGAGAAAAATGGGTCCAGGTGCTCAGCAAAGCATGAAGTACATTTTATCCCCAAAAAATAAACCAACACTCACGGGGCTTGAAAAGTGATGAAGTGATGACGTTTTCTTTATTTGTGATAACACTATACTGTATAAGATTATTATAATTTTTTTTCTCTTTTTTGAGGTGTGCAGGTGACAGTTGCAGGCAGCTAAACCCTGTTCAGTTAGCTGTATGTAACGGAACGTCATATCCTAAACACTTAAAAAGGAGATTGCTAGCCAGCTCTAGCTGGGATGCTGACAGTCGTTTTGACATGTATGGATTTGGCATTAGCAGGAGTCAGATAAAATCACAGAATAAATCAGAGGCAGGTGACACTGCGGCAGTTACAGGTCTTCTATGAGGGATCCATCACTGGCTAATTGGCAGCCCGGCTCTTCTGCTGTACCTTACTGGCCTGAAATATTGTTTTTCTGCTCGGTAACACCGGGGCAGATAGCCAGGTAGTAAAATATTGATCAGCCTTGTGTCATAAGAAAAAAGGATGGCTAATATCTGATGGTATATCTTGGATCAAAACAATCAGAACATTTTCTAAATGACAATTCCCAGGGCAAAAAATTGGGCAATTGCAAGTGGGAAGTTAGAAAATGGTGGCACTACCTTGGGTGCTGTAGTAAACTGGAAAGGGGCAGAAATAAACTTTCAAGCAGTGGTTCTCAAACTTTTTCGTTTCAGGGCCCGGTAAATTTTTCCAAAACCTTCCATGCACCGACATTAAAAAATAAAGTTTTTAGTCATACAATATAGGAATACCAAACATATTAATAATGGCTGGAAGGCTCTGGATGGGGCTGGGTGTCAATATTGGGAGGAGAAGAGATGGAGGTTCTAGAATGGGTTGGAGATTCTGAAGCAGGTGGCCGTATAGAGTATTTCTTCCTTTTTGGAAAAAGCTGGGGGGGGGGCACTGTAGGACACTATTGGATGTTGATGGCACTATGGAGTGCTGGAGGCTCTGCATCAGACTGGGAGGCACCGAGGGACACTGTTGGAAGTAGGGACACCATGGAGGGCTGAAGGCTCTGCAGTCTGGGGTCTGTGCAGCAAGTTGGGGGGCACTGTAAGACACTGCTGGAGTTTGAGAACTCAATTGAGGGCTGGAGACTCTGCATCAGGCTGACAGGCTCTGTGCAGGCTCTGTGTTACACTATTGTGGATTGATGATACTATGGGGGGCTGGAGGCTTTGCATCAGGCTGACGGGCACTGTGGGAGACTGGGTGGCCACTGTGGAGACTGATGGATCCTAGGAGGCCTGGGGACACTATGGGACACTTGAATGTTGAGGACTCTATGGAGTGCTGGAGGCTCTGCATCAGGCTGGGGGGCACTGAGGGATACTGTTGGAAGTAAGGACACCATGGAGGGCTGAAGGCTTTGCAGTCTGGAGTCTGTGCAGCAGGCTGGGGGGCACTGTAAGACACTGCTGGAGTTTGAGAACTCAATTGAGGGCTGGAGGCTCTGCATCAGGCTGACAGGCTCTGTGCAGGCTCTGTGTTACACTATTGTGGATTGATGATACTATGGGGGGCTGGAGGCTTTGCATCAGGCTGACGGGCACTGTGGGAGACTGGGTGGCCACTGTGGAGACTGATGGATCCTAGGAGGCCCGGGGACACTATGAGACACTTGAATGTTGAGGACACTATGGAGTGCTGGAGGCTCTGCATCAGGCTGGGGGGCACTGAGGGATACTGTTGGAAGTAAGGACACCATTGAGGGCTGAAGGCTCTGCAGTCTGGAGTCTGTGCAGCAGACTGGGGGGCACTGTAAGACACTGCTGGAGTTTGAGAGCTCAATTGAGGGCTAGAGGCTCTGAATCAGGCTGACAGGCTCTGTGCAGGCTCTGTGTTACACTATTGGGGATTGATGATACTATGGGGGGCTGGAGGCTCTGCATCAGGCTGACGGGCACTGTGGGAGACTAGGTGGGCACTGTGGAGACTGATGGATCCTAGGAGGCCCGGGAACACTTGAATGTTGAGGGCACTATGGGGGGCTGGAGGCTCTGCAGCAGGCTGGGGGGCACTGTGGGACACTATTGGAGATAGAGGGCACTATGAAGAGCTGGAAGATCAGCAGCAGGCTGGGGGTATTATGGGACACTATTGGAGATTGAATGTCCAAAACATAATATTCCCCACGCACACATTCCTGAAAATGGCTGTAGTAATGCTGAGTGCTGTAATGACCACCGTCTGGAAACCATAGATAATTAGAGTGTAAAAATGTCATCAGTACACCAAGGATTCCTCAAAAGGGTCCAAAGCTTTATTCACATGGTCACATGGTACATGTACGGCAACGCTTCAGAGCCACGCAGGGCCCCTTCGTCACTTGCCTGGTGAAGGGGCCCTGCGTGGCTCCAAAACATTGCCGTATGTGTACTGTGTGACCATGTGAATAAAGCTTTGGACCCTTTTTAGAAATCCTTGGTGTGCTGATGACATTTCTACACTATTGGAGATTGAGGGCACTATCGAGGGCTGGAGGCTCTGCAGCAGGCTAAGTGGCCTGTGGGACACTATTGGAAATTAAGGGCACTATGGAGGGCTGGAGGCTCTGCAGCAGGCTGGGGGCATTATCGGACACTACTAGAGATTGAGGACACAATGGAGGGCTGGAAGCTCTGCAGCAGGCTGGGTGGCCTGCGGGACACTTGGAGAATGAGATCACTGAGGAAGGCCGGAGGCTCTGCAGTAGGCTGATGGGCAGTGTGAGAGAGTGGGTGGCACTGTGGAGACTGATGGATCCTAGTAGGCCCGGGGACACTATGGGACACTTGAATGTTGAGGACACTATGGAGTGCTGGAGGCTCTGCATCAGGCTGGGGGGCACTGAGGGATACTGTTGGAAGTAAGGACACCATGGAGGGCTGAAGGCTTTGCAGTCTGGAGTCTGTGCAGCAGGCTGGGGGGCACTGTAAGACACTGCTGGAGTTTGAGAGCTCAATTGAGGGCTGGAGGCTCTGAATCAGGCTGACAGGCTCTGTGCAGGCTCTGTGTTACACTATTGGGGATTGATGATACTATGGGGGGCTGGAGGCTCTGCATCAGGCTGACGGGCACGGTGGGAGACTAGGTGGGCACTGTGGAGACTGATGGATCCTAGGAGGCCTGGGGACACTATGGGACACTTGAATCTTGAGGGCACTATGGAGGGCTGGAGGCTCTGCAGCAGGCTGGGGGGCACTGTGGGACACTGTTGGGTGTTGAGGACACTATGGAGGACTGGCGGCAATGCAGCAGACTGGAGGGCGCTGTGGGATATTGTTGGAGATTGAGATCACTATGGAGGGCTGGAGGCTCTGCATCAGGCTGATGGACACTGTGGGAGACTGGGTGGCACTGTGAAGACCGATGGTTCTTAGGGGGCCTGGGGACATTGTTGAATGTTGAGGACACTATGGAGGTCTGGAGGCTCAACAGCAGGCTGGGAGCACTATGGGGGGACACTGTTGGATGTTGAGGACACTATGGAGGGCTAGAACTCTGCATCAGGCTGATGGGCACTATGGGAGACTGGATGGCACTGTGGAGACTGGGCAGCACTGTGGTAGCTGATGTCTCTTAGGGGGCCTAGGGGCACTGTGGGCCGCTATGGGAGGTTGGGGAGCTCTATGGGAGCTGGGAGGCACTGTGGGAGGTTAAGGAATCTGCAGCTATTTGGATGCCTTGGAGAAGGTTGGCCATGGTCCAGCACTGGGCCACAGCCCGGTGGTTGAGAACCACTGACTTAAAGGGTATATCAACCCAAACATTCTCTTATTTGGTTACTTTTTACCTGTTAAATATACCATTGAATGCGTTTTGCAATATCTGTTCAATGAGCACAAAATATGCTCATTTACTCTGTTTGCTTAACTGCCATGCTGAGTCTCTGGCTTCAAAACATTGAGCCACTGACCCAGAAAAATAAGTCAAATAAGGTCTTATAACTTTTTCTCCAGCTTTCCTTTAATTCCCCAGAGGGAAAACCACTGGAGCAATTCTATTATTGTTCCTATTTATGATCTGCATACTTGTCCTATGTCCATGGCTCAGAAAGAAGTAAATCCAGAGGATCATTCAGCATGACAGCCAGAAAACTAGAAGGAGGTCAGCGAAGGCAGCCCAGGTAATTATGGTTACAAGCTACACATAGTCCACAGTTTATACACGGCTTCGGCTTCCATCCAAATTCCGACATTCACAAGCCAAGGATGGACACAGGCGCGGTGATTTGGGGTTTCAGCTTTCATTTGGAAAGTCGCTCATTAAGTCCTCCTCTGTGATTAGGCGGGGGACTAAGTGGCGGTTTCAGAGTTCGGCTAAGTGAGCGGAGAGAATGATCCGATGTGGGAGGTTCTGTCCTCCGTGTTACAGAGTTAATTACCCTTATGAAGGAGGTAATTACACTCATTACAAATAAGCACTCTGAATGAGATACACACAACTTTGTGAAGGAGACGCAAGTGAAACAGCTAATTTCTTCTCATTAAGGGCTCGTTCTTATGTGCCGCCCCTCTTAAAAGTGATCCGCGGTGCATCTTTTTTCAGAAGGCTTTAAACAAATGGTGAGGAGGTGATATGCTGGCTCCTCATCGCCTGCTTTAACCCTCAAACGGTCGACCCACCAGCCACATCTCATGCATTACAGAGCGGTGGCAACATGGCTCCATTGACTTAAATGGGTTGTGTTTGGTGGCTGTACCACCTCCCGAATGGAACATGCTGTTTAATTTTTGCCTTCGCACAGCCCTGAGTGGCTGCAGATCTGTGCTCAGGTGGGTGACAGGGAGTACAACTTCTACTTTTACAACAGTACAACAGAGTCTAATGGGACCTGGAGGGGGGGTCGCTCTCTAACAGTGTCCATTAGACAGTCTCTGTTAGAGAGAAACCCCCTTCCAGGTCCCATTAGAGACTACAAAGGAGTCTAATGGGACCTGGAGGGATTCCAAGTTATTATCCCCTCAACAAAAAAAAAGCTTAAGGACTGTTTTCTGTGTCTGGATGCAAGTTGGAAATTCTATGTGACATTTGCAACTGCTACAGGGGTAGTGCTACATGTGTATGCTCTTAAAGTCAGAATCTGTCTGTTGCATACTATACCATAAAAAATATATCCAATATATACACAATGTTTATTAAAAAATAGTACCTCTTACTTTAAATTTGGCGAAAAACGCTTGGTATAAGCAGATGTACGTCCCCTAATGAAGTCACGTGCCGTGACGTAACGCGTAGGGCATTGCCGGACCGGAAGTGATGCTGGAAGCCTGTATATTACATTGTATCTGCTTATACCAAGCGTTTTTCACCAAATTGAAAGTAAGAGTTGCTATTTTTTAATAAACATTGTGATGTTAAACTACTACATCATGGGAGATCACTTTGCTTTACTTAAAATATGAATGCTGCGTGGTGGACAAAGCTTTAAAGGGACCATAACAAGGGAATTACCTAACACCTCTAAACGCATTAGAAAGACCGGAAACCGAGCCAGGACTGGTGGAACATTGCCCTAAGCACCAATAGGATTGGTGGAACATAACCCTGAGATTCTTAGTAATCAAAAAACGCATTTGATTACTCACTAAGGTAAGAGTTCTGTGACCACACAGGTATCACCAGTAGGGAAAACACACCACAAAGTTTATCTATGTTCACTTGATAAGCACTGTATTTGGGAATAAGTGATCATTTCAGACACATCACAGTTGGAATATGAACTGTCACATATTTTGAGAGTTATTCACTTGCACTTGCAGATGGACTGCACTATAGATATGCACTTTATATGTTTATAACACCGTGTATAAAATTGTACATGGTTTTATGATACACATTCCAATATAGAGTCAACTTCATTCTTTACTACTACTTCATTGTCTATACTGTTGGCAGGTTGCAGCAACTCGCTTTTACTTTGTATATTTATTGTAGTTATATTTGATATTCTATTTCTTATTTCCACAAGTACACATTTTACTTGGATTATTATTGGGGTGCACATTCACTTTTTAACCCCTCATAATTGACACAGCAGGTGTACAGACCAAAGAAACTCAGCATGGGGATGGTGGGAACCCCTCATAATGAGCACAACAGGTGTACAGACATGGGAACTCAGCACAGGGATGGTGGGAAGCCCTCATAATGGGCACAGAAGGTGTACAGACCCGGGAACCCAGCACAGGGATGGTGTGAACCCCTCATGATGGGCACAGAAGGTGTACAGACCCGGGAACCCAGCACAGGGATGGTGTGAACCCCTCATAATGGGCACAGCAGATGTACAGACCAAGGAACTCAGCACAGGGATGGTGGAAACCCCTCATAATGGGCACAACAGGTGTACAGACCAAAGAAACTCAGCATAGGGATGGTGGGAAGCCCTCATAATGGGCACAGAAGGTGTACAGACCCAGGAACTCAGTACAGGGATGGTGGGAACTCCTCATGATGGGTTTAGAAGGTGTACAGACCCAGGAACTCAGTACAGGGATGGTGGGAACTCCTCATGATGGGTTTAGAAGGTGTACAGACCCAGGAACTCAGTACAGGGATGGTGGGAACTCCTCATGATGGGTTTAGAAGGTGTACAGACCTGGGAACCCAGTACAGGGATGGTGGAAACTCCTCATGATGGGTTTAGAAGGTGTACAGACCTGGGAACGCAGCACAGGGATGGTGGAAACTCCTCATGATGGGTTTAGAAGGTGTACAGGCCCTGGAACTCAGCACGGGGATGGTAGGAACCCCTAATAATGGGCACAACAAGTGTACAGACTCGGCAACTCAGTGCAGAAATCTCACCAATAGAGCACCCAGAGATAGATAGAGATGAAAATACAAGATAGAAGAAACAGGGCATAGTTGCATTGCTGCAGATTTTGTTTTATGGTCCCCATCAATGTGCCAATATATTTGCTCACAAACTTTTAAGTGCCTGTAAAAAAATGTCACTTTACCCCTCGCTGACATCAGTCGCCTGTGGCTGTGTAATTTCATATTCGGAGTGTATCTGCCTCCAGGCCCTCCATCTATAATCTGTTTACAGAGGAATTTATGTTACAATGTTTAGGATTCCTGGAGTTCTGCTTCAATTACACACTCACAGAGCAATGTTTATGTGATTCTGATGATTATTTTATGATTTGGGACATTAGGACGGCAATGGTGCCTCGCAGTATGAGTCTTTGGAATCAGGACGCAGTTTAAAATCTTATTGTAATCGCTATGTGAAAATCATTTATATATGACTATGGCAGATTTACTGTACCTGTTCCCACATTGGGATTATTGTATACAGAAGTTCTCTTACATACTTGGAGGTGTTTGATTGGAGGGGAACAACCATCAGGTTGTCACCATCTGGATTGCGCATTGGCTGCCCTATGAGAAACATGCATAAACGTGTTAAAATCTGAAATGCTGAAAAAAAAAATCAATGCTCCCAGCGACATGGCATTTTTAAGAACAAAATGTTTGAATTGGTACATATTTGCCAGGGCACTGCCCACCACTATGCTGTTTTTTTTAAACCCCTTTGCAAAATAGCCCAGAAAATTGGCAAATTGACAGATTTGGCTCCCAATAGGGGTTTGGGTTCGGCATCCAAACTTCTTTGAAGTTTGCTGAACTTGCTCGAACCGAACCCAGGGCAGTTCAACTCACCACTACAGTCAATTATAGTTCCACTCTTATTCTACCGACTTTCAGACATTACCCCTAGGGGGCCCATGCCATTGTGAACTTGGAGCTACCTCAAGAAGAAGAGTCACATCAAAGTGGAATCCTCACACTGGAATCCACCCCTCCACTTTTCATTGTTTGATAAATACCTGACAGCGGTCCTAACCCTTCATTATTCTGAGCAAAGCTAAAAAGAAACGGGACTAGTTATGGCTTTAAGATGTCACATATATATGTAAGAATATTAACGCCCAACCCTGGATTGTTATCCTCTTAATATATATATATTTTCTCTAATATAGAACTTTCTCTAATGTACACCACCCCTGAGGAAGGAGTTTAATTGACTCCGAAACGCGTTGGTAAAAGAGGACTTCCTCAAACACTGTATATACACTACTGCAATATTGTCTGATCTACATTCCAAACAATAGAAGCTACAATTGTGTTATCTTTTTTTTATTGTGTTAATTTAATAAATGATATTTGTACTAACTATACCTTTTTGTGGTTTTTATATGTGCCTGAAAAGTCCACCAATAGGGGACCCTCTTTGTTGTTGGTTGTTCTAATTTTGAATGTGGCACAAATCTCTGGTTAGCTGCTGATCTACTGTATACGTTATACCTCAAGAAGAAGAGTCACATCAAAGTGGAATCCTCACACTGGAATCCACCCCTCCACTTTTCATTCTTTGATAAATACCTGACAGCGGTCCTAACCCTTCATTGTTCTGCACAAAGCTAAAAAGAAACAGGACTAGTTATGGCTTTAAGATGTCACATATATATGTAAGAATATTAACGCCCAACCCTGGCTTCATGTTCTCTCCCCCAAATGAACCCCGTGTCCACTGTGGCCCCAGCTTGTAATATGTTGTGCTTTATTTGTTTTATTATTTACCTTTTCCAAAAATCTTCAGGCCAAGTCATTTTCCTCTTTTCTATTGGCTTAGCAGTTGTTACTGATGCAGGGCTCTATGGTGAAGTACCCTCAGATTGCGAGATCATGACACCCTGCACTCACAGTATGTGCTCAGTCTTCTGGTTGAGTGGCCCTGTGCATCGTTCAACCTGGAAGACTGAGGACATCTTGTGGTGAAGAAAAGGTAATGCGGAGGCCAGCTCCATTTGTACTCTTCATTTGTGCTAGGAAATCCTTGCTAAAGCAGAATGGTGTAGTGAAGCACCTTCAGAGGGCAGGGTAATGACACCCTGCACTCATGGTCAAAGCTACAGGGGTCGCATAGTGAGTCTGCCCATGCTCCAGAGGCCCGTGTTATCACCCTATCACATTAGATACATTCATTTACACAGGGTGATGGGCCAAACTCGATCCCCCATCAGTGCACTCTCTGCTCAGCGTCCCCCCACGCGCCTAGCCCAGTACAGCCCCTCCCTACTCAACTATGCAAGTGCACACAAGGTGGGGGCAGGCAGGCCACACTCTGAGCTGCCGAGTGAAAGCGGTGGGCTTGTATGTGAATCTGAAATCTGAAAGTCAGAGGGCCCACCCTGGACTCCAGATCAACTTTTGCATTGGGGCCCACAAGCTTTAAGCTACTCCAGTGCCTGCACTCACTGTAGGTGCTCAGTCTTCAGGCTGAGCACCCCATGCATCAATCAACCTGGAAGACTGAGAACATCTTGTGGCGAAGAAACGGTACTGTAGCGACAGTTCCATTTCTACTCTTCTATGGGCTAGGAAGTCCATACTGATGCAGGATGATTTGGTGAAACACCCTCAGAGGGCAGGGTAAAGATACCCTGCACTCACAGTATGTGCTCAGTCTTCTAGTTGAGCGACCTCACATGTCAATCAATCTGGAAGACTGAGGACATCTTGTGGTGAAGAAATAGTACTGCAGGGACAGCTCCATATCTACTTTTCTATAGGCTAAGATTTTCTTACTGTTGGAGAATTATATGGTGAAGCACCCTCAGAGAAAGGGAGGCCATGACGCCCTGCACTCATAATATGTGCTCAGTCTTCTGATTATGCAACTCTGGATAACAATTAACCTGGAAAACTAAGGACATCTTGTGGTGAAGAAAAGGTACTGCGCTGAGAGTTCCATTTCTACTTTTCTATGGGCTAGGAAGTCCATACTGATGCAGAATGATTTAGTGAAACACCGTCAGAGAGCAGGGTAATGACACCCTGCACTCGCAGTATGTGCTCAGTCTTCTGGTTAAGCGACCCTGCATGTCAATCAATCTGGAAGACTGAGGACCTCTTGTGCTAAAGAAATGGTACTACAGGGAGAGCTACATTTCCACTTTTCTATGGGCTAGGAATTTCTAACTGATGGAGAATTCTTAGGTGAAGCACCCTCAGAGGATGTGAGGCCATGACACCCTGCACTCACAATATGTTCTCAGTCTTCTGGTTGAGCAACCTTGGGCATCAACTAATGTGGAAGACTGAGGACATCTTGTGGTAAAGAAAAGGTACTGTAGGGGACAGCTCCTGGATTGAAGGTTTCAACACCTGATTGTCTTTTTAAAAAGTAGACATTTAGCTTAACTGGTTCCCGACCGGCTCACGCACATTTACTTCAGCACAATGGCACTGCTGCGCGAAATCCTGTACATATACAGGTTCCCTTTAAGAGCCGACAGAGGGCGCGCACGCTGCACGTCAGGGAACTCGATGCGCGTGGCCCATGATCGCCGCCGGCCACGCACAATCGCGTGCATGAGAGCCAGGCACGGGGATTTGTGTGTGTAAACACACAAATCCCTGTGCTGTCAGGGGAGAGGAGACATATCGTTTGTTCCTACTAAGTAGGAACAACGATATGTCTCCTCCCCTAGTCAGTCCTATCCCCATACAGTTAGAACACACTGAGGGAACACACATTTAACCCCAGATCGCCCCCAAGTGTCAATATATGCTTAAAGAGATTTTTTTTTTACCAAAAATATGTAGAAGAATATATATCGGCCTAAACTGATGAAGAAATTTGCTTTTTAAAAACATTTTTAGGGGGTAAAATCTTCCGGGGCTGAAGTAGTTAAGGTTGGGCTTTATAGAAAAACGACAATTCCCCTGTAATAATGGCTTGTCAGATTTGAGACAATAAGACGAAATGTCAGTAAGCCAGAAGTTACAGATCATACTATAATATATCCAATCTTAGTACTTGATAACCTTATTGGAAAGCCATCCGGTACGGCACAGGCGGTGTATGTCACACCACCGAAATTGGATGAGCTGTTGTGGGTCCAGAGTCCTGATGGCTCTGGGGTACGGAATGACAGAGCATTCCCTCTCCAGCCTTATAATCGAATATGAAAGATTTGATGTGATCCAATTGTACCGCACTTGTCTCTAACGCTATTAAATAATGTACGGCAAAATGAAAGCGATGCTTAGAAGACATTTATTGGAGTACATCTTATAACCCGAGGGATGTGCCTTCAAAACAGAACACAAATTAAATGAACTGCCTAACAATAACATAAAGAGAAACCGAGGATGCCCATTGGCTAAGACGGCAGCGATGTATATGTGTATAAACAGAGAAAGAAGATAATTTGCCTCATGCTCAGAACTAAATGGATATAATATAACTAAGTGAGTTCATACTAAATGTAATGCAGGATATTGCTGAGGAGGAATAATCATACCTTTATGACAGATCCTTTAACCCTTTAGCTGTCAGAGCCATTTTTTTTGGCTTTTAGAAAACATGTTTCAAATTTCATTATGGGCCTAAAGATTAGTTAAACCCCCAAACATGATTTATATTATATATATATTCTAAAAGAAGAGACCCTGGAGAATAAATGGTGATAGTTTCAGTTAAAAAATACACTAAAATTCATTTTAGGACACATACATGCAATATGTTACCCAATTGTTTGGTAACATATAAAAGGTGAAATAGGTAAATAGACGAAAATTTACTTCAGAACCCCACATTTTCTATTGGCCACACTGTAAAACAGTGGTCTTCAAACTGTGTCCCGGGGGCAGGATGTGGCCCTTTGCTGTCCTTTTATATGGCCCTTGGGGACATATTCCTCCCACTGGCACCAACAATGGGGGTATAATTCTTGCCACTGACACCAGTGAAGGGGCACTATTCCACCCACTGATACCAATGATGGGACACTATTCCTCTCACTGACACCAATGATGGGGCACTATTCTTCCCACTGATACCAATGATGGGACACTATTCCTCCTGCTGACACCAATGATGGGACATTATTCCTCTCACTGACACCAATGATGGGACACTATTCCCGCTGACACCAATGATGGGACATTATTCCTCTCACTGACACCAATGATGGGACACTATTCCTCCCGCTGACACCAATGATGGGACATTATTCCTCCCGCTGACACCAATGATGGGACTCTATTCCTCCCACTGATACCAATGATGGGACACCATTCCTCCCACTGACACCAATGATGGGACATTATTCCTCCCACTGACACCAATGATGGGACACTATTCCTCCCGCTGACACCAATGATGGGACATTATTCCTCTCACTGACACCAATGATGGGACACTATTCCTCCCACTGACACCAATGATGGGACACTATTCCTCCCGCTGACACCAATGATGGGACATTATTCCTCCCGCTGACACCAATGATGGGACACCATTTCTCTCACTGACACCAATGATGGGACACTATTCCTCCCAATTATGGGACACTATTCCTCTCACTGTTACCAATGATGGGAGACTATTGCTCTCACTGACGTCAATGATGGGGCACTATTCCTCTCACTGACGACAATGATGGGACACTATTCCTCCCAATGATGGGACACTATTCCTCTCACTGATGCCAAAGATGGGACACTTCCTGCCAATGATGGGACACTATTCCTCCCAATGATGGGACACTATTCCTCCCAATGATGGGACACTATTCCTCTCACTGATGCCAAAGATGGGACACTTCCTCCCAATGATGGGACACTATTCCTCCCACTGACCCCAACAATGGGGCACTATTCCTCCCACTGACACCAATGATGGGACACTATTCCTCCCACTGACACCAACGATGGGACACTTTTCCTCTCACTGACAACAATGATGAGGCACTATTCCTTCCACTGATACCAATGATGGGTCACTATTCCTCCCAATGATGGGACATTATTCCTCCCACTGACCCCAACACTGGGGCACTATTCCTCCCACTGACACTAATGATGGGACACTATTGCTCCCACTAATACCAATGATGGGACACTATTGCTCTCACTGACGCCAATGATGGGGCACTATTCCTTCCACTGATACCAATGATGGGTCACTATTCCTCCCAATGATGGGACACTATTCCTCCCACTGACACTAATGATGGGACATTATTCCTCCAACTAAAGATGCGGCATTATTTACTTCCACTGACACCAGGACACAGTCCACCCCCCTAATGTCTGAAGGACAGTAAACAGGCCCCTTGTTTAGAAACGTTGGAGACACATGCTCTAAAAGCCCCTACAGGCCATCAGCTTAGAATTAAATGTGAGCAAGGGACCTAGAATTATTTCTCTCACTCCAGCATGTACGGCGACATGTAACATGCTTCGCAAGCAGCAAGTTCACAGTGTTAGATTGACAGCAGTATGCAATGCAATAGAGCCTGAATGCCTTCCTGGTGTGGTGACTAGTTTACAGGAGATTACAGGAAGCTATAATAAAAACATATTCCGGTACTTATATGAGTTGTACTAAAAGTTGAGCTGAACTATGAAAGCTAACCCCCAAAAAAAGGTAAGCAGAGGTTACCAGTATTGTCTGTAGGCTGCTTCCTGCAGACCATCTTTTCTCTATGACTAGTGTAGCAGAATCTCTAACCTCTTGCAGTCTAATGACAACCTTTGAGGCCACAGACCGCTAACATCCCTCCATATGTAGTGGGTTGTGAGGCATAGTGGGTGCAAAGGTGGTAAAAGTCATCGGGCAAAAGAAAAGGTCTTGCGAGCTACCTATTAAAATCTCCCCTACTACTCAGTGATAAATTGACAGCTGCCAGCACTAATCACATCCCATACTATCGTGTAATAGCAGAATAATAATAAGTTATGTGCTGCGCTACCTCCCAAATGGTCTGCCAAAAACCGCAGTCAATATAAAATGACAGAAACAAACTAATAAAGCTGTAGTGATATACAAATGACTGGTGTCACCATACAAAATCCCACTTCATAAATGGTGAATAAACACACACATACTTAGAAGATACATATATATATATATATATATATATATATATATATATATATATATATATAGCTGTTCACCTCAAAGCGTGTGACCTCACATTTAAGTTCGGTCAAAACACGCTTTTGTATCACTTTACCAGGATTCCAGGTTAGTTGCATAGGTCCCAATAGTGATGCTTCCTCATACATAAATAGCAAAAAGAAACTCCATAGTGTGACATCATTTAAAAAAGTTTTATTTTAGCAAACAAAACCCTAATACAGGGTACTCACATGGGATTGGTGCTTTAAAAACGCCGGGATACACTGAGGTCGTATGCTCCTACTCCGTGAGACAGACCAGCTGTCTCCTTCACCGTTCAGTCCCCTCCCCTACGCGTGTCGATACAAGGGAAATGACGTATCTTCCTCAGGCACTTCAGATACCTTCAGGCTTCACCCCTGCTAACCCAGCTCTGTCCATAGCTTGACACACAAGGCTGCTCTGCAAGCGTCACCTCCGCTGGTTGGGTCCCTGACTTGATCACCGCCTGAAGTTTCACGTTTCTCCACCATGCCTGTTCGATGAGAATACT
Source organism: Lithobates clamitans (assembly GCA_037952925.1). NCBI lineage: Eukaryota > Metazoa > Chordata > Amphibia > Anura > Ranidae > Lithobates > Lithobates clamitans. Next base: position 191,402 of record JBBGZY010001089.1, read on the forward strand.
GCTCCGGTACTTGCTTTAGTTACTCACTGCAGTCCCTGGTGAAGGTGGTTGATCCCTTAGTGGCGACAGCTTCCCCTCTACCTCCGACCACGACAGGTTCTCCGGCCGGCAGAACCTTCACACTTTTGGTTGGACTGCAAGTCGCAGTCCCAACCCTGCTCTGCCCTCTTACTTCTGGATAGGCCCTCATACAGCCTGGCAGCCAGATGTCCCTGGGATAGGCCCAATCTCTGGCCTAGCAGCCCGGGGCAGACGACACACGTCCACCTAGACGGCAGTCTGAGTGGCACAGAACACAGGTCACCTGCCTCCACCCGAATATATAGGCTCTCCCAGCAAGCCAAGGGATTCAAGAAAACCCCTGCCCATTGGCTGAGATACCCCATATAGAGATACCCATGACCTGACCTTGAGTTGTCCTTCTCATAACTAGTACCACCAAGTGTCCGGCCACCTAGTGGTAGAAGAGAAAAGAACAACAAGGCCAAACTTAGGAAGAAATCAATGGATCTCTAACAATTTAACTATGGTAGCTACCCCTGACAAGGAATTTGGTGAGGAGCTCCCTGACTAAACCCCAGGGCGCTACATCAGTGTATCAAGTCTTCTGCTGCACCGTATCTCTTTGTAGAGGTGGCCAACTTGGTAGAGGAGCTGGTCTGTACTTCCTTACCTTAGAGCTGCCCCCTCATGATTGGGGGGGGGGGGTTAATGATAAAAGGAGAAATAAGCACAGAACCACAGAATGAATGAAGCAGTAGCTGAAAGATACTTGCACTGCAGGTCCTCAGGTACAGCTTCCTCTCCAGCAAGGAGAACAGTGATTAGCACAGTAGCGACATCACCAAATCTCACCCCAAATCTGGTGAGACTAGCAGTCAGAGACAGCAGTGCCTTAGATGATCTCACACTGCAGATATACAGCCAGGGCTTTTTTCAGTGGGAATGCGGGGGAAAGCATTACCGCATCTCCAGCAAGCACTGAATGTATATAATGGCAAGGAGTGCTGGGTTGTGCAGCAGAGTCTATTAATGCTGGCTGCAGAGGGATCTATTGTTGCTGGAAGGGATCTTTTTTTATGCGGTGGAGGAGGGGTTATTGTTATTGTTGGGGGGGTGTCTATTGTTCCTCCTGGGGGATCTAATGTTGCTTGAGGGGATCTCATTTTGCTGGGGGTCCCGGTACAACACACAAAATATCCACGCATGATCTCCTCACTGCAGGGTGCTCACCCAGTTGCAGCTAAAGCAATAATGAAATGAAAATCCAGATGACCTCACACCAAACTGGGATCCAAATGCCTTTATTGGCATAAAACCATGAAGAACATGAAGAGCACTACATGTACAAGCAAGGGAGAAATGTCTTACGTGTTTCATACACAAGTTGTTTTGTGTGTGAAACACGTAAGACGTTCCTCCCTTGCTTGTACATGTAGTTCTCTTCATGTTCTTCATGGTTTTATGCCAGTAAAGGCATTAGGGAGTCTTGGTTGTCTATTGTTGCTGGGGGTCTTTTGTTGCTGGTGGCAGGGGATCTATTTTACTGCTTTTCTTATTATCATTAACAAATTCCATAGAAATTACTTAGTATCTCAACCTGGTTCTGTATTGTCTAAAAGGGGTGGTACTGGGAGGTAGGTAGGGGGTGGAACCAAGGGTGACTCTGAAAAGGGGAATTCCTGCACCTATTCTCAGAGGGAAAAAAAGCTCTGTATACAGCTATGAGGTCACAGAACAGGAGTGCCTAGGAAAGGGAACAATTCAAGACAAAGGGTAGATTTTTCACAATTAACATTTGTAGTTGCTCCATTTAACCGCTGCCCACCGGCCGTCAAATGACGGCTGGGCGGCGCGGCTCTCGTTCTGGGTGGACGTCATATGACAACCTCCCAGAATAACCGCTTTTGCGCGCCCGTGGGGGCAGGCATCGCGGCAAACGGTGGTGCGGTGTGTCAGTCTGACACACTAATCTCGGTAAAGGAAAGCCCGTAGTAAGACGCAGGCTAGGCGCAGGGCTATCATGACTGGGGCAGCAGGGAAAACCAGCAGTGGAAGGGGTTAACAGTGAGGGGGAGTGATGGCCATGGTAGGGGGTGGTACTAGGAGTTCTTTCCTGGTGGTAGGAGGAGCCAAGGTGGAGTTCAGCCGCTTATCACCAGCTGAAGAAGCAGCTCCCACCCTCCCGCCCTATTATTTGTGTTTTATGTATATTATATGATGTGAAGTGGTGGCGGCTGGGGATCTTCGGCGGCGTTAAAAAGTAAGTACAATATGGCATATGTGGGAAACCATCATGGTATGGGATCCTCTGGTGATGCCAGTTAACCAAGGTTTAACTGGCATTGGGAGATGGGTGTCAGCGTTGTGGGGTGCAGAGCGGTTTTGTCTTCGAGTCGACGAAGCTGCGACTGGGGGCCTTGTGTGGACACGTTAACACGAAGAAAATTTGGTCTGGGCCTCCAATGATCCCCAACATGGTTAATATATACCAGTATACATATCGGAGAGTATGGTTAAATAAAGCTTATGTTGTTATGTTAATAAAATGGCCGTTGAGGCCAATTTACTCCAAAATGGGTGTCGTCTGGTTATTTAAGAGGTATGCAGTAAGTGATGGTATTATAGGTAATATGCAGTTTGCATCTGCTTTACCATAGTCAAGAGCCTCTGACGGAGGCTCTTTACCACGTGATCAGCCGTGTCCAATCAGACGCGAGTACAGGAGAGCAGATCGGCTGCTCTCCTGACAGGGGGGGGTCTGTGCTAATTGTTTATCAGCGCAGTCCCCCCACGGACGCCCAGCAAGGACCACCAGGATGCCGCCAGGACCACCAGGGATGGCCACCACACTGGACCACCAGGTATGCCACCCTAGACTACCAGGAAAATGCCAATCAGTGCCCAGGCAGCTGCCAATCAGTGCCCATCTCCAATGCCTGCCAGTGCCATCAGTGATGCCCAACAATGCCATCTATCAGTGCCGCATATCAGTGCCCATCAGTGCCACGTATCAGTACCCATCAGTGCCCAGCAGTGCCGCCTATTAGTGCCACCCATAAGTACCCATCAGTGCAGCCTTCAAGTGCCCATCAGTGTCGCCTATCAGTGCCCACCAGTGCCACCCATGACTACCCATCAGTGCTGCCTATTAATGCCCATCAGTGCTGCATATCAGTGTGACCCATCAGTGCCGCCTACCAGTGCCCATTGTCAGTGCCCGTCAGTGCCCATCAGTGCCACCTCATTGGTGCCACCTCATCAGTTCCGCCTTATCAATGCCCAGCAGTGCCGCCTATCAGTGCCACTCGTAAGTACCCATTAGTGCAGCCTTTCAGTGCTCATCAGTGCCCACCAGTGCCACCCATGACTGCCCATCAGTGCCGCCTATCAATGCCCATCAGTGCCACCCATCAGTGCCGCCTACCAGTGCCCATCATCAGTGCCCGTCAGTACCCATCAGTGCCACCTCATTGGTGCCACCTCATCAGTTCCGCCTTATCAGTGCCTGTCAGTGCCGCCTTATCAGTGCCTATCAATGAAGTTGAAAACATACTTATTTACAAAATGTTATAACAGAAACAAAAGAAAAACTTTTTTTTTTTTTACAAAATTTTAGGTCTTTTTTTATTTGTTTAGCAAAAAATAAAAGACGCAGAGGGGATCAAATACCACCAAAAGAAAGCTCTATTTGTGGGAACAAAATGATAAAAATTCTGTTTGGGTACAGTGTAGCATGACCGCGCAATTGTCATTTAAACAGCGACAGCACTGAAAGCTGAAAATCGGCTTGGGCAGGAATGGGGTGTAAGGGCCCAGTATTAAGGTGGTTAAGGTAGTACACTTTTTGAGTCTGATCTATAAAAATACATTTCATGTTTTTTATTGGACAAATGGTGTTTTTGTTGTATGTGCCTAGAATTTAGCTTTCAGTCTCCTTTTTATCTTCAGCTACTGAGCAATTAAAAACCTCCAGTGTGGTTGAAGCCCAACTACGTGCTATCGCTCATTAAACGCACTTGGTGTACGATCCCCTCCAGCTGTTTTCTATGGGAGCCAGCTATCCAGCCCTCTCTATTATTCCATTTGCCTGCAGCTGACGAGCTGAGTCCCAGCATCTTGTGTTTGCACATTCTCCTCCCTACGAAGATTATCAATATTATTAGCGCCTCTCCATGGATGTGGCATGCTGCCTTCGTGACGCGGCATACGATGGGAAAACAAGTCATTATTCGGAGCCCAGAGCCCAAATCACAGCGCTGCACTCCAGAAGGGGAGAATCACATTTATTGAAGACAATGCCGTATTAGCGATGGAAGTAAAGCGCCCCGTGAATAATTTATAGGGAAGGCTTTGTGTGGAATACGGGATGTGGCATTTTTCAGAATGCGGAACATGAATTAACAAAACCACCGAGAGCAGCTGCAGTTCAAACCTCAAAAAACAAAAAAAGCCTAACACTATATAAATAAATAAAGCGTCCTACAGAACGTTCACTTTCTAGATCACATGTGTGAAGGTACAGAGTGCAAATGGCCCTGGGCTGATTTATATCTACACTATATTACCAAAAGTATTGGGACACCTGCCTTTACGGTCTGATTCACATCTATGCAGGTTGCAGTTTGTATATTGCAGGTGCATTTTGCGCTTTTTCAATACATGCTTTTCATCCATTAAAGCCTATGGAACCAAAAACCAGAAAAAAGTCCTTGACCCTTTCCATAAAATGCACAGATGTGAACTACATCCATGGGAAACCATGTGAAATGGACTGTAGTGTGGTTCTGCAAAACTGAAAACACGCTAAAAAATGCATAGGTGTGAACCAGGCCTTAGTCCGTAGGGTCCAATATTGAGTTGGTCCACCCTTTGCACCTAAACAGCTTCAGCTCTTCTGGGAAGGCTGTCCACAAGGTTTAGGAGTGTGTCTATGGGAATGTTTGACCATTCTTGAAGAAGTGCATTTGTGCGGTCAGGCACTGATTTTGGATGAGAAGGCCTGGCTCACAGTTTCCACTCTAATTCCTCCCAAAGGTGTTCTATCGGGTTGAGGTCAAGACTCTGTGCAGGCCAGTCAAGTTCCTCCACTCCCACACCTTGCTTTGTGCACTGGTGCGCAGTCATGTTAGAACAGGAAGGGGCCATCCCCAAACTGTTCCCACAAAGTTGGAAGCATGAAATTATCCACTGAAATTGTCCGCTGACGCCTTAAGAGTTCCTTCCACTGTAACTAAGGGGCCAAACCCAACCCCTGAAAAACAACCCCACACCATAATCCCCCCTCCACCAAATGATTTAGATCAGTGCACAAAGCAAGGTCCATAAAGACATGGATGAGCGAGTTTGGGGTGGAGAAATTTGACTGACCTGCACAAAGTCCTGACCTCAACCCGATAGAACATCTTTGAGATTAATTAGATCGGAGACTGTGAGCCAGGTCTTCCTGTCCAACATCAGTGCCTAAACTCAAAAATGTGCTTCTGGGAGAATGGTCAAACATTTCCATAGACACACTCCTAAACCTCGTGGACAGCCTTCCCAGAAGAGTTGAAGCTGTTATAGCTGCAAAGGGTGGGCCAACTCAATATTGAACCCTACAGACTAATGCCCCGTACACACGGTCGGACATTGATCGGACATTCCAACAACAAAATTCATGGATTTTTTCAGACGGATGTTGGCTCAAACTTGTCTTGCATACACACGGTCACACAAAGTTGTCGGAAAATCCGATCGTTCTGAATGCGGAGATGTAAAACACGTACGTCGGGACTATAAACGGGGCAGTAGCCAATAGCTTTCATCTCTTTATTTATTCTGAGCATGCGTGGCACTTTGTGCGTCGGATTTGTGTACACACGATCGGAAATTCCGACAACGGATTTTGTTGTCAGAAAATTTTATAGCCTGCTCTCAAACTTTGTGTGTCGGAAAATCCGATGGAAAATGTGTGATGGAGCCCACACACGGTCGGAATTTCCAACAACAAGGTCCTATCACACATTTTCCGACCGTGTGTACGGGGCATTAGACTGGGATGCCATTAAAGATCATGTGCATGTAAAGGCAGCCGTCCCAATACTTTTGACAATGTCGTGTATGTAGTTTAATGACACACGTAGCACCCTCCTAGTATAGGATGCTAGGAAAATTTAGTTTTTGGCTCCTCTGTAGTCATTGGACCAGCTATTAATTTCTTTGGGCTATTCTAGGTTTCACAGGCTGCTGGTTTGGTTGTTCCCAAACAAGCCCAATAGACCAACCGTCGCTTCCACCGGCTAATCAGAGAGCCAAACAAAGATGACCTTATATCACTTCCGGTTTACCCAAAAACATTTGAACCCACCAATCGTGGTGTTTTGAATGCTTTTAAGGACAGAGTAGAAATTTGGGGTCTTATAGACCCCAAATCTCTCCATAAAGAGAGTGTGTGTTTACATTGCTTGTGACGGCAATAAAAGTGATTAAAAAAAAAATTAAAGCGGCAGTGTAAAAATAAAAAAAGAAAGAAAGAAAGAAAAACAAAACATTTAAAGTGCCCCCATCCCCCTGTGCTTGTGCGCAAAGGCAAACGCATGCGTTGGTCCCGCACACTCGCAAACAGTGATCGTCCCACACATGTGAGGTATCACTACGAACCTCAGATCATGGGCAGTATTTCTAGCACCAGACCTCCTGTGAAATGGTAACCTGTAAAGACTTGGCTTATGGATCGGGTTATGTAGTGTGTTTTTTGCATTAAACAAAAAAAACATTGTGTATGAAAAACTGCTGTGCGAATACCGTGTGACATAAAAAATTGCAAAACCCACCAATATATTCTCTAGGGCTTCTGCTTTAAAAAAAAAATATATAATGTTTGGGGGGGGGGGGGGTTTGAAGATATTTTCTAGCAAAAAAAACCCATGGAGCCCCTCAACCTGCCTGGTTGAGAATGCTGGGTTAAAGTGACACTAAAGGTTTGGGTTTAAAAAAAAAAAATAAAAAAATAACAAACATATCATACTTACCTCCAGTGTGCAGCTCGTTTTGCACAGAGTGGCCCCGAACCTGCTCTTCTGGGGTCCCTCGGTGGCTCTCTCGGCTCCTCCCCACATGAGATAACCCCCTGGGAGAAGCGCTCTCCCGGGGGGCTACCTTGCAGGAGCGCTCCCGGGTCAGCATTCGGCCCCCTGGCGCTCACGTCATTGGATTTGATTGAAGACACTGGGAGTCAATGGCTGCGCTGCTATCAATCTATCCAATCAACAGCCAAAAAACCCCGGGCAGAGAGACAGCGGATCCCCGTGGGACAAGTTTGAGGGTTCAGGTAAGTAAAACAGGGGTTGCTGGGGGGCCGTTCACTGCCAGTTGTTTTTTCACCTTAATGCATAGGATGCATTAAGGTGAAAAAACACAAACCTTTACAACCCCTTTAACATCACCCTGGTGGGGCATCGCACTCCCACAACATGTATAATTACAAGTTATAGAGAGAAAGACTCTTTTAAACCAACACTCAATGATTAGATTATGGTTGAATACCCCAGGTATGTTATTAAAAAAAAATCTGTAAGATGTAGAATCAATTTTACTGCATGAGGAGGGTCCCCTAGGAACACCGACCTTGAAGTGTGTCTATAGTCTCCTGGATTAAACATTGATATACACAGAGAAGGAAGTAGAACCATTCTGTTCTCCTTGCTGACTGATGTGTCTCAGGAATTGCCCAGGGAAGGACCCACATCATAGATTCATGTATGCACATATGGCTTTAGTGAAGCGTTCCCTCTCATGATGAAGCTGTACGGGGTGGGACGCACACACAGCATGGAGGGAAACAAGTTCTCCGAAGTAACTCAGCCTGGAAGCATTAACATTTAATGGAAGCTGATCCTGATGTCACTTCACATTAGACGAGGCTGTGTGATTCCTCCTAACTCAATATGCGCCAAAAAGATCCGAGGAACCGAGGAACAGGCTGTTCTACATGGTGGATTATCTGCTCGGCCTGTGTGTTTCCTATTCAAGATAAATAGGAAAAATTAAATTTTTCAAATATCACATATATAACTGCAACACAAGACATTATAGATTTAATTTTATTAAAATTAAATGTGCCACCAACTTTTTGTTTTCTAAAACTGTCCAACCAAATTCCTTTTCCATGAAAACAATTCAAAAGTACGTAACTCTGGTCTTATCATCCTGCTCTTGCAGTTGGCTCACCTAAGTCTTCTGTAACATTCGCCCCCATACCAAGCTCAGAAGCTACAGCTAGAGAGTGTTTCCTTCACCTTTAGCAACCCCCTGTTCCCTTAAAGAACACCTGGATCAGCAAAAAAAAAAAAATCTTTCCAAATGTGTGAGAGGTGAGAGATTTGATTATGCAATGTCCAAAGGGAGAGTTAAAGTCCACATTAGGTCAAGTAGGCCTAAGGTCCGCTTTAAGGCAAGCAGGCCTACCAGTACTTGGTAGCTGCCATGTCTTTGCACATAATGCTAAAGGTTCTGGCCCGTGGGCACAGGGACTGAACAAAGGTAACAGAAAAGAGTACCTGAGTCTCCCTACCCATATTGTCTCCTACACCACGTTACCAGACATGATGTTTTCTTAAAAAGCTCTTTTAATCCAAAGGGACTTAACATCCGGGAGAAGCGCTCTCAAATTTTAACCAGAATGCATGCTCTAAAATATCCTTTTACAGGAAACATACTTTCGATCTGACAATATTCCCAAGCTGCCTAACCGGGCATACCCAACTGTATTTCATGCTACCAATGAGCATGCCTAAAACTAAAGGCGTCTCTATCCTGATCTCAAAAATCTATGCAGATTGAGGACTCCCTGGCAGATGATAAAGGCTTCTACTTTTTTTCTCAGAGGATCTCTCTGGGGAAGACTTATCACTTTTGCGAATATCTATAGCCCCAATGCTGCCCAGGTAGGGTTTTTCCAGAAAAATGCGCAAAATCTTGCAAGCGGCTTTACTAATCTTGGGAGGCCATTTTATTCTGGCAACCCACTGGAAGATACCTCCTCAGGCACCTCATCTATGCTATACCGGGTGTGCTCTCAAACAGATCAAATTAAAACTTCATGACCTCTTGCTCCATGACACTTGGAGAACCCTCCACTCCGGGGACAAAACTGCTTCTCAAGAATTGATTACCTGTTCCTCAGGCAAAGGGATCTTCCCTTTCTCTCAGCTGAAACCATTGAACCGGTGGTCATGTCCAACCATCATCCAGTCACACTAACTATTTGGTTCCCTGACAAACTTACCTATACCGAAACCTGGCAACTGGACCCCTCTCTCCTAACAAACCTTGCCAACGCCTCCCAAGTCCATAAACGCCTACAGGACTTCTTCAGTGAGAATGATACCCCAGAGGTCATACCACTCCTACAGTGGAAGGCACACAAATGCATAATAAGAGGGACCTTTATGGGACCTTTCTGTCTTTGGCAGTGGCACATTTGCTTCTCTCATGCACAAGATCTGAAAACTAGAGGCTGCTCACAAACGCATGCAGGCCCAGCAAACCTACTCGGAGCCAATCCACTAAACTGCTGGTCGAACTGGGTCAAAAAATGAAAAGTAAGTTTGGGCTTTCGCAGAAACTCTATTAAGAACAGGGCAACAAAAGCTGCAAACTCCTTGCCAGGGCCCTACAAGCTAGAAAGGCAACTACCACTATTCACCATGAGTGCACCCCCAGGGTCGCACCTTACTGACCTCCACCAACATTGCGGCACAATTCAAAAAATACTATTCAGACCACTACAATTTGCCGCCTACACAACACCCTCCAGATGATTCCAAACCTCGCATAGAGGTAATCCATGACTTTCTGACCCAATACTGCCCTAAGCCTATCCCCCACACGGCAGCTCGCCTTAGAGGAGTAAAATCTAGACATTAGGCAATTGAAAACGGGAAAAAGCCCAGTACCTGTCCTATTATAAGACATTTCTTGACATTTTAGCGTATCCCTACCTGCATGCCTTCAATTCTTTAGTGACACCTTCCCCTTTACTGCACAACTTATTGGAGGTTCACATTTATCTTATCTCGAAAGCTGGGAAGGATCCCCCTTCTTTTGCCAGCTATTGACCGATCTCATTGCTAAAATTGACTTAAAAATGTTTGTTAAAATCCTTGCAAAGCGTCTTGTCCTGTTGCTTAACTCCCTTATTACTACAGACCAAGTTGGATTCACCCCAGGGAGAGAAACGAGAGACAACATGATAAAAGCCTTAAATATACACTACTGGCTCACCACCTCCAAGCAATAGTTTTTCTACCTGTCATTGGACGTGGAGAAGGCGTTTGACAGGCTGGCCTGGGACTACATGGATGCAGTCCTTTGAATGATTGGCCTAAGGGATTGTTTATTTTTTTTAAATTATGTCCCTCTACCCCGCTCCCACCACAAAGGTGCGGGTTAGTGGCCACCTGTCGAACTCCTTCTCCAACCATAACGGTACCAGACAGGGCTACCCCTTTTCCCCACTGCTTTTTATACTTACGTTGGAACCACTCTTGCATCGCCTTCGTTCAAATGGGGATATTAGAGGAGTAACAGTTGCAGGTCGACAATACAAACTGGTGGCTTTTGCTGATGATTTTTTATTCTCTTTTGGAACCACACATTGCGCTTCCAAGTCTTCTGACAGTCTTTAATATTTTCCAGTACTTCTCCAACTATAAAATAAATTTCAGCAAGTCACACACTCTCAATATTATTGTACCTGCGCCTCTGGTTGTAGTATGTGCTGCTGGGCCAACTTTCCATTCACTTGGCAGTTGGATGCCATTACTTGCATAAAATGAGGTTTGCATTTGCATGTTAACAGTGAATTCAATTCAATGTGACAACATATAAATCAAGTCTAGTGCATAGAAATCAAAAAGTAATTCCCATGTGGTAGAACAGTCCGTAATGACACAGCATGAAAGTTCCAAGTGTAAAGGTTCCAATTACATTTAAGCCCAGCAAATGTGTCCAATGTATGAATATAGATGACAATACAAAAGGTAAATCACCCAAGTGTGCTTCCGCCATAGGGTAAAAGTTGGCTTCTTACCAGAAATTATGCACTCTTAATTAGAGTCAAAAGCACTGTATAAATAAAGTATCATATAAAATGGAAACCATTTTAATTTTATGCATGCTATTTACAATTTCATCTGATTGTTTTTTGCCAGCAGCTTGTTCTGTTTCATCTGCTAGCGCAATCATTTTTGTTTTTAGTTGGATACCATTACTTACCTTGGTATTCAGCTGCCTGCCCACCTGTCTGAATTATACTCTAGGAACTACCTACCTATCCTACGAACCATTACGAATAACCCCCCAAAATGGGACAAATACATTTTCTCCTGGTTCAGCAGAGCGACCATCCTCAAAATGAATGTGCTACCATGCCTGCTATAGATCCTTCAGGCAGTTCTGATTGGGCTACCACCTGCTTTCATGCGCTCCTACAAGAGGCTTTTCACAACCTTTTTATGGATGTTCAAAATAGTGAAGTGACTTCCGTGCTCCCCTTCAGATCCCCACTCACCAGATCCTATCACCCCTGCAGGGGTAAAGCGCTTATAGTGAGTGTGTGGCAATTTCCAGAGCGTTCACCTCCTCTTTGGCACATCCAATCTTGGGGTATCCAGATCCTTGTTTCCCAAGAGGATGAGGCGTTTGCACTGGGTAAGGTTCAAATAATCCCCTCCTCTGTGGCTCCAGTAGAATATCCTTGTTCTTAGAGTAGTCAGCATCCTTTATGTACGCAGTCCAAATCCCGTTTTACCCCAACAGTAGGGTAATGGCACTAATCCATTTCATAGGGCTATTGCCATACTGTTGGGGTGAAACGGGATTTGGACTGTATACATAAAGACTGCTGACTACTCTAAGAACAAGGGTATTCTACTGGAGCCACAGAGGAGGGGATTATTGGAACTTTACCCAGTGCAAACCCCTTATGCTCTTGGGAAACAAGGATCTGGATACCCCAAGACACAATCACTATAAGCGCTTTACCCCTGCAGGGGTGCTATGATCTGGTGAGTGGGGATCTGAAGGGGAACACGGAAGTTACTTCACTTTTTTGCACAAGAGCTGGGGTTAAATTCATGCACGAGTCACTTTGGATATCAGCACAAGTCACTTGGAAATTTGCCCTACAAAGACTGGACTGTTTTTTCATTTTAATTTGTATTTTTATTATTATTCTTTTTTTCATATATATATATATATATATATATATATATATATATATATATATATATATATATATATATATATATATGAACTTTACGCATATTGTATTTTGTACACACTGAATTTGATCTTTTGAGTTACACGGTTCTAGACGGAACCTACACATAATAGTCTAATAAGTGATAGACCACTAGATATACACACTTTTTTGGTATAGGATATAGGGTGATAACCCCTTAAATGACATCAGATTTAAATATTGACATATTACACTGAATGTCGCTTGGTTAAACTGCACTTTCACCTGAGAGGAGTGACTCACACAGGAGTTTCACTCTTTAGGTGACGGGCAGTGCCACTACCCCTACACTTCCATATATTTTTAACACTGTTGGTGCCCCAAATTTTGGAGCCTCTAAGGGGAGGTTGCAGCCTAGCCTACACCTAAACGCAGAATTGATTAATTTATATATACAAAAAAATGGTGTTCTCCCATATTTCATACCAGGCTCTTTAGGTCTGGTATGATTTTTAAAGTGGAGTCCATGCAAGAAAACAAAAAAAAAAAGTGAGGTCCCCCACATTGCATACCAGACCTTTCAGGTTTGGTACAGGCTTAAGCGGAAACCCTAGGCAAAAAAGAAGAAAGAAAAACTACCCGCCCACCCCCCATGCCAGTTTGCATCCATGCTGGCTGGGAAAGTGGGGGGAAAATGTGCTGTTCCCTCTTCTGAAACATACTTGGCCACATGCCCTTAATATGGGGGGTACCTTTCCAGGGGGACCCCTGTGGCGAAGCACTGTATCCTATTTTAAAGGGGGAAAAGGACTCTTCCCCTTACAACCTTGGCCTGGGGCTTGTGGGGATTTGCAGGTGGAGAGCTTAGAGGAATCTGGAAACCCTCTTCAACTATAAGGGTACCCCTAGATACCGACCCCCTTATGTGAATGAGTAAGGGGTGCATACCAGTGGCGGTGCGTTCATTAAGGGCGCACTGGCGCTGCCCCCTCTGTCACGCCAGCCCCTCTATGAATAATGGATAGATTCATGCATTGCATGAATCTATACATGGCCGCCACCCCCTATTGGTAGGGCCGGACGCCTGGCGCCTTGATTACAGCAGCAGGGTTTTTTTTTGAAGCACCTGATTAGAGTCATAGACTCTAAAAGGCTGTAAAAAAGGTGGACTTGGAGCGCAGAACATTGCGCTCACAGTTCACCCAGGTGGGTTAGAAAAGCGAATGAATATTTGCTTTTCTAACACTGAACCGCCTCTCTGCCAATCAGGTAGCGTGGGTCTAATACTGTTCACCTGATTGGCTGAAGGCACAAGCGCTCAGATTGGACGCCTAGCAGAATGAGAACAGACACATGGAGGACACAGGAGCCGTCCCACAGCTTGCTGCCGTCACCTGCTGCCTGACCCACTACCAATATGGGGTAAGTGCTGGGCGGGCAGGTGGCACAGTGGTGGCATTTGATGGGCACAAGTGGCGGCATTTGATGGGCACAAGTGGCTGCATATGATGGGCAAAAGCGGCTGCATATGATGGGCACAAGTGGCGGCATTTGATGGGCACAAGTGGCTGAGTCATGGATCTGCCACCTAAGGGTTAACAATAGTGCAGACTGATTTCAGTGATTGGCACCAGGCTGCCTTATTTAAACACCTCAGCAGCACTATGACTTTGCTGTCTGATCTGCAGCTCATACCTGTTCCCGTGACTTCTTCTTCCTGAGATCCGATCTGTTACCTGTGTTTGACCTGGCTTGTTTGACTACGATTGTTTTCTGTTATCCTGTCCCCGGCTTGCCTTGTAACCACACTTATTTCTACACTGCTTGATGTCCTGTTGCCGAACTTTGCCTGTATCCTGACCATTCTTTGCCTGTTGTCTGTACCTACATCTGATTGTCTGTTACCAAACCCGGCTTGTCTGACTATGTATTCAGTGTCTCCTCAGCCCTACACCTACCAGCTTGCTTCCTGTTTCCTGCTGCACCAGCTGAACTGACAACACCAAAGACGAACCAGACACCAATACACCGCCAGGCTCTTGCGGCCACTGTTGCAACACCGGTGGCCCTTGAGCCGAGGTTGTACGAGAAAGCCTTCCCACTGCACATCAGGCTTATCCGGCAGGTACATAACAGGCTGCATTTGATGGGCCCAAGTGGCTGCATTTAATGGGGTCCAAGTGGCTGCATTTGATGGGCACAGTGGCTGTAATTAATGGCACAAGTGGCTTCAATTGATGGCACAAGTGGCTGCGTTTGATGGCACCAGTGGCTGCATTTGATGTTTTTTTTTTTTTCAGTTTGTTTGCGCCCCCCCCAAAATTTTGAGCACCAGCCACCACTGGTGCATAGTACCCCTACTCATTCACAAAAAATAATGCAAACAGTAAAAAATAACACACACACAGTCTTTTAACCTGGGAAAAAAAATCCAATGATGCATGATGTACATCTATCGTCAATTGCGTCATCCAACAATGTAGATCCATGTAAATCAAGATGCCTGATGCCCACTGCATGAGAAAAAAATCCACCACAATCTCACCCCGATGAGCAATATTTATCTATCTATTTTTATATACTGTGTGTGATTTTATATATATATATATATATATATATATACACACAGTGCCTTGCAAAAGTATTCACCCCCCTTTTTACCTATTTTGTTACATTACAGCCTTTAGTTCAATGTTTTTTTAATCTGAATTATATGTGATGGATCAGAAAACAATAGTCTAAGTTGGTGAAGTAAAAGTAGAAAAATATATACATAAAACTATTTTTCAGAAATAAAAAAATGATAATTGGCATGTGTATAGGTATTCACCCCCTTTGTTATGAAGCCCATAAAAAGCTCTGGTGCAACCAATTACCTTCAGAAGTCACATAATTAGTGAAATGATGTCCACCTGTGTGCAATCTAAGTGTCACATGGTCTGTCATTACATATACACACCTTTTCGAAAGGCCCCAGAGGCTGCAACACCTAAGCAAGAGGCACCACTAACCAAACACTGCCATGAAGACCAAGGAACTCTCCAAACAAGTAAGGGACAATGTTGTTGAGAAGTACAAGTCAGGGTTAGGTTATAAGAAAATATCCAAATCTTTGATAATCCCTAGGAGCACCATCAGATCTATAATAACCAAATGGAAAGAACATGGCACAACAGCAAACCTGCCAAGAGACGGCCGCACACCAAAACTCACAGACCGGGTAAGGAGGGCATTAATCAGAGAGGCAGCACAGAGACCTAAGGTAACCCTGGAGGAGCTGCAGAGTTCCACAGCAGAGACTGGAGTATCTGTACATAGGATGACAATAAGCCGTACACTCCATAGAGTTGGGCTTTATGGCAGAGTGGCCAGAAGAAAGCCATTACTTTAAGCAAAAAACAAAATGGCACGTGTGAGACTCCCAAAATGTAGTCAGATTAGTCTGATTAGTCAAAATTTAGTCCGATTAGACTAAAATGTAACTTTTTGGCCATCAATGAAAACGCTGTACGGCGCAAACCCAACACATCACATCACCCAAAGAACATCATCCCCACAGTGAAATATAGTGGTGGCAGCATCATGTTGTGGGGATGTTTTTCAGCAGTCGGGACTGGGAAACTGGTCAGGGTTGAGGGAAAGATGGATGGTGCTAAATACAGGGATATTCTTGAGCAAAACCTGTACCACTCTGTGTGTGATTTGAGGCTAGGACGGAGGTTCACCTTCCAGCAGGACAATGACCCCAAACACACTGCTAAAACAACACTTGAGTGGTTTAAGGGGAAACATGTAAATGTGTTGGAATGGCCTAGTCAAAGCCCAGACCTCAATCCAATAGAAAATCTGTGGTCAGACTTGAAGATTGCTGTTCACAAGCGCAAACCATCCAACTTGAAGGAGCTGGAGCAGTTCTGCGAGGAGGAATGGGCAAAAATCCCAGTGGTAAGATGTGGCAAGCTCATACAGGCTTATCCAAAGCGAATTGGAGTTGTGTTAGCCGCAAAAGGTGGCTCTACAAAGTATTGACTTTAAGGGGGTGAATAGTTATGCACATTGACTTTTTCTGTTATTTTGTCCTATTTGTTGTTTCCTTCACAATAAAAAATAAAAAAAAATCTTCAAAGTTGTGGGCATGTTCTGTAAATTAAATGATGCAAATCCTCAAACAATCCATGTTTATTCCAGGTTGTGAGGCAAGAAAACATGAAAAATGCCAAGGGGGATGGATACTTTTGCAAGGCACTATATATATATATATATATATATATACCGTATATACTCGAGTATAAGTCGAATTTTCCAGCACATTTTTTTGTGCTGAAAGTGCCCCCCTCGACTTATACTCGAGTCAAGCACTTTTCTGCAGCAAAAAATTTCATTTTCCGAACCGACTTTGGGGCCCCGTATCTCAGGGCCACTTTGTGCTAGGAACCCCAAATTTGGTGTGCAAACCCAGTGGAACTGGTACCACAACATATCTAAAGCTGGGGTTTCTAGCCCTAAGTGGCCCCGAGATACGGGGCCCCAAAATCGGTTCGGAAAATGTCATTCTCTGCTGCAGAAAAGTGCACACCAAATTTGGGGTTCCTAACACTAAGTGGCCCCAAGATACAGGGCCCCAAATTTGGTCAACTGTGTCCATCTGCAGCAATGTCATTTCGGGACCCTTTGGGTTCAGAGACCCCAAATTTTGGCTGCAGCTAGGGGGCATCTAGGAACCCTTAACTACCGAGTTTGAAGTTCAGGAGACCTATGGCTGCAAAAGGGCACAGTGAGGCTGCAAATTGGTATTGTTGACCCTCTTTTCCACTTACAGTAGCTGTGCATTTCTCACCCTCGTCTTATACTCGGGTCACTAAGTTTTTCCTATTTTTTTGTGGTAAATTAGGGCCTCGACTTATACTCGGAACGACTTATACTCGAGTATATACGGTATATATATATATATATATATATATATATATATATATATATATATATATATACATATATACATATATACCATTTTACATTTCCTTTAAACAAGTCCGGAATCCAGCCATTTGCATGCAAACTGTGAGCTCCACTCCATTCTGCAATCCTATTTACAGTCCATCTTAGAGCCTGGAAATTGCCATGGTATTTCCCTTGTAATGATATTCATCTTTTCATGACCCGAAGATAAATTGAAGTGGTGAATTTGCCAGCAAATTGTTAAAAAATTGACCTTTCTTAACCTCGCACTAAATATTGCTGTGGAAATGCATCTGGAGCAGTAGGCGCAGTAGTGTCGTCTCTATAAATCTTGCAGGAGGTCGCAGCCCAAGGTTAACCCTGTAAATCCTATAATAACAGCCTTGACTGCTACTGCTGTCCAAGGGAGGTAATTAAGCATCTGCAATCTCAGAGGAGATGAAATCCTTTCATCAATTAGCAGAAGATCTTACATCAGGGTCCAAGATGACTTTTTTTTTTTTCTTTAATTCTTCTCTTGTCTTTGTGACTGTGATTTGGCTAATTACACTCTGGTGCATTTTCTCCATAGCGATGAATACTCAGAGTACTTGGATGTCTATGTGTAGCAGTGCAGAGAACAGGGGCAAGGTGGGGAGGTCATACATGACTTTGTTAGCACTGTCAGAAATATCTTGCCTTTAATTCTAGAATATAATGAGTTACTGCTTTGTTACATGTGAAACTGCCATAGTTTTAAGTAGAGACTACCAAGCTTACCGATGACTTAAAGCCATTTATTTTTTTTATTTTTAATTTTTTTGGGGGGGGGGGGGGGTTGGATTGAGCGTTCAAGGGTTAGAACCCCTCTCAGGTTTTTATTTCTCCCTGAAGTATTTAGTTTAACCATAAAAAACACTAATAACAAACATATTAACACTCTATATCCTTTGTGCGAGGAGAACCACCTAACCAAGGCATCGGGGAGATCCCGAACAGCAGATGGCCAAACATCAATGCAAATAACCTTTAGTTTATTTATTGGCCAAGGCTTAACCTTTAAATTACAGAAAGTCATGCCCGTGACCCTAAATCAGAGGCTGGGGCACAAAATAAGCTTTTTTGAGAAAAAATGTAACAGTAGGCAACCTTTGGTGTCTGGCCCTAGGTTGGGATGTAATACTCACATTTAATTTTAGAGCTGCCCCTTGCTCACCCATGTAGTAGTCTCTTTTCACCAGAAGATGTCCTCAGTCTTCTTGTTTGAATCATGTGTGAGTGCAGGAACCCACCCCCGAGGGGCCATCACCATGCCTCCTTGCACTCACTGTGTAATGGTTCAGAAAGTAAGGGTACATCCACACCAGGTGCCGTGAGACATGCGTTGGGTGGCTATTCCAGGGCAGCCCCATGGCACTCCCATAACATTCATAAAATACTGCTGCCATACCCCACCCATTGACTTATACTCATCACCTTGCACGCCAATGGTTTTAGAGGGCCCCAATGTAGCTGGCAGATAATTCATCACAAAGACTTGCCAAAGTTACCCTATCCTGAGGACAGGACTATGTTCTATTACAGAGTTTACGTTTGCAGGCCTAAACCTAGCTTATTTGTTTTTAAGGGCCCTTAAGGGGGTTATTTACGAAAGGCAAATACACTTTGCACTACAAGTGCAAAGTGCACTTGAAATTGCACTGAAAGCGCACTTGGAAGTGCAGTCGCTGTAGATCCGAGGGGGACATGCGAGGAAAATAAAAAACAGAATTTTAGCTTGCACATGACTGGATGATAAAATCAGCAGATCTACCCCTCAAATTTACAGCGACTGCATTTCCGAGTGCACTTTCAGTGCAATTTCAAGTGCACTTTGCACTAGTAGTTTGCACTTGTAGTTCAAAGTGGATTTGCCTTTCGTAAATAACCCCCATATTCTGCTCTACTTGTTGATTACCCCTACTGGGTTGCCTTAGGTGTATTGTCTCGTAAGGAGAGCTGTTGTTTATGCTCTTGAGGTCACAAACTAAAATTTGATTTTTCTTAAGCACCTCTTGTGGAGTGAGTTACAGCGGGGAAAGTAATTACTTGATTCCCTGCAGATTTGGTAAGTTTGCCCACTTACAAAGAAATGTAGGGTCTATAATTTTATCATAGGTGTATTTTAAATGATAGAGACAGAATATCAACCAAACATCCAGAAAAAAAAACATTAAACAAATTTTATAAATTAAGTTGCAGCTCAGTGAGTAAAATAAGTATTTGATCCCCAAGCAAAACATGACTTGATAGGAGAAACCCTTGTTGGCAAGCATAGAGGTAAGACATCTCAGGAGGGATTTTGGTCCACTCTTCTTAACAGATCTTCTCTAAATCCTTAAAGGAGTTGTAAAGGCAGAAGGTTTTTTATCTTAATGCATTCTATGCAGTAAGATAAATAACCTTCTATGTGTAGCAGCTTTCTCAGCACCCCCTAATTACTTACCTGAGCCCTATCTCTCTCCAGCAATGTCCACGAGTGTCTTAGCCATCTGGGACTCTCCTCCCGATTAGCTGAGACACAGCAGCGGCACCATTGGCTGCTGTGGCTGTCAATCAAAGTCAGTTAGTCAATCAGAAAAGAGAGGGGGCGGGGCGGGGCTCCATGTCTAAATGGACACACGGAGCTGTGGCTTGGCTTGGGTGCCCCATAGCAAGCTGCTTTCTGTGGGGGCACTCAACAGGAGGGAGGAGCCAGGAGCAGCGAAGAGGGACCCGAGAAAAGGAGGATCCAGGCTGCTCTGTGAAAAACCACTGCACAGAGGAGGTAAGTATAATATGTTTGTAACGAAAACGTCCCACATTCCGCTTGAGTGCTTTCTTCATATACCGCTTCCTCCCAATCTGAATATAGATTTCAGATCTTCCAACTGCTTGCCGCCATAAACTAGGCAGTACTTGTTTTGGCTGCTGACCATGAACTGTTTATTTGAACACAGGCACACAGAGATATTCAAACTTCTCATCAGTAGACTGTCCAATCAGCAGGGAGAGCTGTTGGAGGAATTCCCCCCCCCCCCTTCACAGCTAATCTACATAGACATATACATCCCATAATACTTTAAGGCATACAGACACAATGGAATACAGTCACACCCCAAATGACCCAGCAGAGAGCACACCATAGTATGAGACATATATACATAACACAGGAGGAGACCCCAGACAGATTGACTCCGAAGTTAGTCAGTAGTTCCAGTCCCCCAATGCCGTTATCCACACAGTACCCCAAATAAATTGTCCCAAACATTGCATTACTTACCCAGCCAACCTCTGCCTCTCTTAGAGAACATACCCGCCGCTGGAGAGAAGTGTGGACTGGCCCTTCCCCCTGGAGTCCTTTCAGCCACTGCAAAGAAGACAGGGTGGCTGGGCTCACTTCATCATGCTGTTGGGGATCTGGGCCTACTGCCTAATATCCCTGGAGTATACAGGTGGATACCACATCTTTTGTTAGTTGAGGGCAGAGGCCAGCAGCACTCTGCTCTGTTGCAAGCATTTCTGCTGGGTCAGTGGCATCATTCTGGGGTGCCATCTGCTGCTGGGAAGGGGAGCCAGCTGCTCCATCTCCCTTACCCTCATCTGGCTGCTGGGACGACATGTCTCTGGTACTGTCTCCCAGGTGCACTGATCTTTTCTGGGGAGGAAAGATCGCTTCCTCCACCCTGGCCATCTGTTGGGAAGGGAGGACGAACACCTCCTCTCCCTTCTCCCTCTGGATCTTAATCTGCTGCTGGGAAGTGACCATCTCCTTCTCACCCTGGGCCTCGAACCGCCGCAGGTGTGGGGCAGAGGTCTTGGACCCTCTGTCCAGTTGTCAGCGCTTCAGCTAGAGAAGTTTCTGGTAACCCCACAGATTCTGCTGGCAGAAAATCCCATGTCTCTGTCAGTATTGTGGGAGAAAGGCTGACTGCCTCTTCTATCAGGGAGGCTGAAGCTGCTGTTGGTGCTGGGCAGAGCTCAGTGATGTTTGGCCCTGATGCCAGGTCTTCTGCTGGAGGCTCACCAGGTTGTCCTTTCTCAGCAGAGAAGTCTATTAAATCCCCAGTCTCTGGAACTGGTGTCTGGGGATATTATTGTTATTTTTTAAACAAGACTTTACAATCACTTTAAGGTTTCTTGGCTGTTGCTTGGCAACTCGAAGTTTTAACTCCCTCCATAAATTTTCTATAGGATTAAGGTCTGGAGACTGACTGGGCCACTCGATGACCTTAATGTGCTTCTTCTTTAGCCACTCCTTTGTTGCCTTGGCGGTATGTTTTGGGTCATTGTCATGCTGGAAGACCCATCCATGACCCATCTTCAGTGTTCTGGCAAAGGGAAGAAGGTTCTCATCCAAGATTTTACAATACATGGCCCATCCATTGATCTCTCAATGTGGCAAAGTTGGCCTGTACCTTTTAGCAGAGAAACAGCCCCAAAGCATATTGTTTACACCTTAGTGCTTTACTGTAGGGAAGGTGTTTTAGGGTCATAGTCAGCATTTTTCTTCCTGCAAACACGGAGAAGATCCAGTTATCCACAACGGCTTTTGCAGGGGTAGTGCTACAGTAATGTTCTTTCTCATATTCATGTCCTAATTGGGAAATATTAAAGTAGAATGATGGAGTCACAGGGGTCATGAGTTGACACAGGATGCTCAGGGTGTAGGAAAGTGCAGTCTATTTTCTCCACTGCAGGCGGTGCTCTTTCTCAGCGGAATTGAAGTTGGCGAGGATGCAAAGTGGAGCGTGGCTCCTCTATGGTTTCTTGGGCCACCGGGGAAGCTATCCAAATGGATGCTGTCAGACTCTGGCGACAATCTTGGGTCAGGCAAAGCCAATTTAAGGCCCTGGATTTAAAGCACTGGCTCCCAGGCTTGGCGTGCATTTTGCAAGTGGGTAGGGTAGGGACAGGTACTCTGCCTGGTAGGGACAGAACTAGCTGCAGGGAAAGGTTCCTGAGGAGTAGGGAAAGCATAGGGCTCACAACTTCTCTAGACATCTTCCTGCTCGGGCACAAGATGGCCAGGCCGCATTCTGCCTCTCTGTTGGACCACGTTGTTGGACCTGTGAGTGTTTTCCGGTTGGGCTGTCTTCCCATCAGGTTTATTGTGAACTTTCTTTGCATTATTTCAATACAAGTGTGTGTGTTATTGCTGCCACACTGTGCTGCACCCCACCTACAAGTGTACTCTGCAGTCTCTTAGGTTTTGGGATGGCAGAGGATGCTCAGTGTGCTCTGGGTTCACGAGCTGACACTGAATGCTCCGGATGTTCTGGAGTCACTATTCTCACAGAGGTTGCAGGAGCATAAAGGGGATCCTGCAGTGAGGGGTCTCAGATAAGGCAAAGCAACATATTGTCAAAAGTCTTCTCTCCTAAATGTCCATGGCACTGGCTCTTCAAGTATAACCTCAAAATGGTAGCACCCAGCATTGAACCACAGAGGTAAGTACAGTATGACACATTATTTATATAATTTTTTTATATTTTGACCATTGTTCCAGTTTAAATAGCTCAGAAGAACCTATTTTCGTAGATTCGTCATGGTCACAGTTTATTAATCTGCTGTATCTGATCCGAAATTGTGAAACTTCGACAGCTGCCTTCTACCATAAGTCATTGTAATGTACCCGGTGTATATATTTCATATTAATCCTTTGTTCTGCTTTCTCCATGGCTCTCGCCATCGATTGTCGAAGATGATGTAAATTGCCCGAGGTGACTTACAAGGTCTTTGAAGTCACAATTCTTTCCCATGTATTTGATTTACACCGTTCTTTAATCTCCCCGTGGTGACACAGCCGAATTAATTTCCTTGTTTTATGGCTGCTGCTGTTTTATGTCTCCCACAAGTTCTTTGCATAAATAGACATTAATACATTTTAAATCCTTGCACATTAGGAGAGCCGCTGAGAGCGTACAGACAAGCCGTGGCTGTCAGGTACAAGTGAAACGAGACAAAAAAAAAGGTGACATGAAAAAACTCACATGAAACAATCGACAATGCTTACACATTCAATAGCAGGAGACGTGAAAACCGTGAGTAGACCCCCGCAATTGGCCTGACAGCTAGCACAGCCTTCCTAGGTAATCCCCACAAATGGGGACAAGTTATTGCCATGGGAATTCTACTGCTAGTGTGCTTCGGTGTTCTGTCCCTTTCTAAATAAGCAATGCTTTGCAGAGCCATGAAATGCATAGATAATAGGGGTCCATATCCACTAAGAATAGGATTGCCTACCTGAAGCCTATAGGGGACCAAGTGGAGATACAGGTGTTATGGAGGCACACTAGGAGTCATTAAAAGACATGGGATGCACTGGGGTGCACTTGGTGTCATTGAGGTACATAGGGTACACTGGAGTCACTAGATGACGCAGCATGCTCTGGTTGGACTAGAGTCACAGGATGCGCTGGGGTACATTAGATGAAAGAGGATGCTCAGGGGTGCTCTAGAGTCACAGGATGCATAAGGTGCACTGGGGACACTGAATGCAGTGGAAGTTTTAAGATGTTGGGGCGCCAGACCCTGCCCTTACTTTTTGACCCCTCTTCTAATAAACCCCATCACTTATAGACTTCACCCACTCTGTCCCCTGTATTCCACTCAAGGGGCGCTTGAGAATTCTGTGCCCATAAAGCACAAAATGGTTACACCATGTAGCCAGTGGCGGCTGGCACCCGCCGGACCACACGCGGCACTGACCACCAGCGGGTGGTCCGGAAGAACTTACCCGCTGTGTTGCGGGACTCTCCTCCTCTCCTGCAGTGGCGGGGCTGTCCTCCTCCTCTCCAGCAGTGGTGGGGCTATCCTCCTCCTCTCCTCCAGTGCGGGCAGTGGAGGCTCTGGTGTCTGCTCCTCAGGCTTCCTCCCCCTGTGTCTCCTCTTCAGCCAAAGTGCTAGGCATCCAATAGGATCACCTGGCGCTTTAGCCAATCGGGAAACAGGTCTCACAGCGAAAATTAATTTGCTATTGTCACACACCAGGGTGGGATCAGGACGCAGTGCTCTGAGCCCCGAGCCCACCCTATTTTGAAGCCTATTAGAGCCTCTGGCTCAAAATACCACCCCCCCCCCCCCGCCTATCCCTGCTATAGTAATTCATGCGTCCAGTGTCCTGAAAAGGGCCCAGCGCATGAATAGGGAGGGAGGTGGAGGTGTTAGGGGGGAGTGGAGCCTGTGCGCCCACAATGCACGGGCCGCCACTGGTCGCTGCGATGATCCAGATCTTCCCCAACTTCAGTGTGCAGGTGACGGCAGCCAGGAGTGGGAGAACCAACGGGAGCAACCCACACAATGTGCTTGGGGTCAGCTTGTACCAGCAGCAGAGAGTGCGGACTGTTTGCTGTGCACTCCATACCATCCTTACATACTTCTTCTATCGGGTGCAACTGCACCAGTGGAAGATTTCCACCCCCTGGTATAGGGGGCAAATTGGGGAGATCAATAGGCGGGCCAGGTCGTTATTTCAGCCCGCCCTAATGAGCTCCAATTAAACACAATGGGGGACTGGCAGGTAGCCAGTAAGTGTGGAGAAACTGTTACTCAGTGTTCTAATTTTTCGGACGGACAGTCTGTTGCTAGGCTTCCTGAGAGTGACAATGATTGGCCATGCCTCATAGTGTGTCACCACAGCCGCCAGTAGTCTAGACCAGGGGTGCTTTTGACAGGATGACAACCCAGGAGCAGAATGAGGACACAGGAACAGAGCGTTGTCACCTCATAAGACCTTCATGGCAGGATCAGATATTCGTTTAATGTAAGCTGTAGATTTAAAAAAGATGAAAACCGTTTTTAAAATCACACAAATGTGCAAAATCTTCTATGGGATTTCAGTGACTGGGTTTAACTGCTTGGATGTGGCCATTTTAAGAGAAGGAGTAGAGTGGTGACTCATCTGTATTCAAAGCCCACTGAGCTCAATGATTTATTTAGAACACATAACTTTCATGACAAGAAAGCGAAATCAAGGGGGCAGTTCATGAGGGCAAGATGTATGGAACGGTCAGAGGAGAACGATGAAAAACACGGCTGTGAAGTGGGCTAAATAATTCATTGAGTATGACCGGTCAGCGCATCTGTGGAATAAAAAATGAAATGACAAGATAGGGATTCCCTGCTGAAGAGGGAGGATAATAAAATTAAGAAAACGCAAATCATATTTGTTATGCAGAGCAACCAGTTTAATGAAATCAAAGGGATAGAAGAGAAACATTTTGGAACATTTGGCCATCTACGCAAAGGAACTCTGCTATTAACATATAAGAGAGCTGAAGCCAAAGGAAATTCAGTCTACAACAGCCTTTCTCAACCATTAAACCCCAGAGGAAGCCCTAAAATAATTTTCAGATGTAATGTTACCCTCATAGGGGCCACAGGTTTTACCTGGTTCTTTCCTAACAGTACAAAGCCTACCAGCCACCCAAGCAACAATCCAGTCACTCCGGCTCCAAAAAAACAGTCCATTGGTTGTCTATTTGTGATTTATTCCTTGTAGAACTTGTAACAAGAGAGGGATATTCCAAAACGAATCGCAAACAGCAATTAGAGGACAGTCTTCTTCTAAAGCTAATGTGAGCAATGAACAGTCTTTTCACTCACAGTTGAAGACCATGGGGCAAGTCTCTTTGGCATCTGGTTACCCCGCACCACTGCAAAGCTTTTGGTACCCAGTGCAATCTCAGGAACACTGCACAGTACAGGAGGACACTCTTCTCTAAGCTCAAGCTCAAAGTCCAGGACACTGCTGAGGCCAGGAAATGGCCAGTATCTTTGTCCCAAAAGCACACCAAAGTCCCCAGAACAACTGCCACCTTCCAGCTTCCTCCAGACATGGTCCAGTGAGTGGGGAAGTCCTTCTCTAGACCAGGTCCCTATGGTGAAGTCCTGCAGTCAGTTCCAGATCACTTCCAAGTCACAGCTATGCTATCGCTGAGACCTTACAGAACACCAATACTGTACACAGGCTGCCTCAGGGGCTATAGCCCCCTGAGGCTTGGATCTCACCTTTCTGGGGAAAGACCTTATCTTTAGAGCTCCAGATTTATCAGTTTCCCAGCCACCATCTGGGAACACCTCCCCAGGGATTGGATAGGCTCTGATCAATATGCAGGCTGGTTATGTTATTTGAATTCTCTTTCCTTAAGCTCTAGAAACTTTTTCCAGTGGCAGGGGGAAACAATTAAAATCCCAGCCCATGAAACCCAACATACAAGACCAAACATCCTATGCTAGGAGAGTGCTACACAGGTCTTGGGAAAACCCCTTCTAAAACCAGTTCATTGGGGGTCAGAGGGAATAATGTTCCTACTGTAGTGATCAGGAGGAAAAACAGTGGTGATCAGACTGACACCCTTACGGAGAGCTAAAAAGATCATTGGGGTCATGATGCTGGCTTTGGAGGAACCCTAGAGTTCCAGGGAACCCTGGTTGAGAATGGCTGGTCTACAAAGTGGTCTGGTATCAAATTTGGGGCCCACCATCTTTAAAGCTAAAGCTCACTTTGCTTTCTCATTATGATTTTCTTTCTCATTACCACAGCATCTCTGTGCACTACCTCATAAAGCTCACTACACATGTTACAATTCTTCTATACAATCACATTTAGATCTGCCCACAACTATAGTTTAGGTATGTCTTTATTAGTAATGAGCTTGGGTTCAGCCTGAAGTCATTGTTACAATCTGGTCACCATCAAAGAAAGAAGAGACTCGTGAGGCCATTATACCTGGCTGTAGACACCAGGAAAAATTATGTTTACAGACTTTTTTTATTGGTCAGGATGGTGGTGGGGGGTTCCAAGTTGGTGGGGGTAGCAAACGGGGGCAACCCAAATGCAAATTAGGGCTTTAAAGTTTGCAGCAATTAATGTCCATTTACTGATTTTGTGAAAGTTAAATTTGCTTTCTGTGATCTTCTAAAAAAAAATTTTTTTTTAGTGCCGAACAGCCTTGACTAGTCTTCTGCAGGGGACGTAGTCTGATCAAAAGATGCTACATGATTAGCTGTGGAAATTGAAAGGAGATGCAATTCTGAGCCAGGTTTGCACCAGAATCAGTTAGTACTCTTATTTCCTGGAGGCTAAAAGTCAAGGTAATTGATATATCAGAGTACGTGTGCACCATGTTGGCTGTGGGAAAATGAGGACAAGATCTTTTCCCCCGCATGATACGTGTCTCGGAGATGAAGTCATTGCAGCTTTTACATTTCATACTTAAAGTAATACTAAAGCTTCTGTTTTTTATATCAAATATATTTTTCCTGACCATTTTGGCATGGGACCAAACATTTTAATTTTCCAGAAATTCTACAACTGCTTACATTTCAGTGTTTTTGCAGCCTACGGCTTCTGCTTCTCCACTAGGGATGAGCTTCGTGTTCGAGTCGAACCCATGTTTGACTCGAACATCGGCTGTTCGATCGTTCGTCGAATTGCGAACGATATGGGCCGTTCGTGCCAAATTCGTGTGGCGCGTCACGGCCCATAATTCACTGCGGCATCGCAGTGCATTGCTTGCTGATGATTGGCCAAGCATGTACTATGACCCGCATGCTTGGCCAATCACAGCGCCGCCTGAACAGAGAACCGTAATTGGCCAAAGCCAAGGAGGCTTTGGCCAATTATGGCTCAGGGGATTTAGTACACGCCCCACACTATATAAGGCCGCCTGCATGGCGGCCCTGTGTAGTGTGTGTTCCGGCGTTGAAAGAGATAGACAGAGAGAGAGACATTGTCATTTGATTTGAGTTAGATAGATTAGGCCGAACAGTCAGTCAGTTAGCTGCACTTACAGTGTATTGTGTATATATATGCATCCCAGGTGTTGCATATATATATATATATATATACACTGTATTCAGTTTAGCTAGATCCGTTCCTGTTATCTTCTAGACTATTTACATTTAGTGCAGTGCGTCCTGCTCACAGTGTTCAGCTAGATCCGTTCCTGTTATCTTCCTACTGACAGGCAGGCTTGTCTTGTTACAGTATATAAAGCTACCTGAAGAAAATTACTGGTGTTCTTTTGATCCTATTAGTACCACGGTCAGGCAGCTAGACTATTTACAGTTAGTGCAGTGCGTCCTGCTCACAGTGTTCAGCTAAACCTACAAGTTAGTGGGGTGCGTCCACCTCACAGTGTTCAGCTAAAGCTACCTGTAGAAGGTTGGTGGTATTCTCATACTACAGGTAGGCAGTTGATTTTGCTAGCTGCAGTGTCAGTACTTATATATATATATATATCCCAGCATAGTGCAGCTACAGGCCATTAGTATGTCTGGAAGGCCAAGAAGGAGAGGCAGACAGTCACAAGCCAATAAGAGAGGGCAAGCAGGCTCTGTGTCTAGTGCTGGTCGTGGAGACGGTGCATCCTCATCAGCACGTGGCCATGGGACACGCTTGGCCTTTTTTTCGGCAGCTGGCCGTGTTGAGCCGCAACATGCGGAAGACTTGGTCGAGTGGATGACCAAGCCGTCCTCATCCCCCTCATCCTCTCTCACCCATGCCCAGGGTGCTTTGTCTGGAAAAGCAGCGGCCTCTTCCCTCGGCTCTCAATGTCATCAGTGACTCCTTCCCTAGCTCTACCATGTCCTCCTGAGGAGTCCCTCGAACTGTTTGACCACAGTGTTGGGTACATGCTCCAGGAGGATGCCCAGCATTTGGAAGGCTCTGATGATGATACTGAGCTCGATGAAGGCAGTAACATGAGCACGGACAGAGGGGGTGCCCAAGAAGGACAGCAATCTGGCAGTCATGCTCCCCCTGCTGCAGCATACTGCCAGGTTTGCTCCAGTGATGAGGAGGGAGGGGATGATGAGGTCACTGACTCAACGTGGGTGCCTGATAGGAGAGAGGAGGAGGAGGAGGAGGAGGCGGCACATCACCAACGAGGCAGGATGCCCTCCAGGGGCCAGCCTAAGGGCAGCACATTGACTGCATCACACCCCAAAGCTCCACATGTGCAGGGCGCTGCAGTCTCTGCGCGTTATTCAAAAAGTTCTTTGGTGTGGGCCTTTTTTGGGACGAGTGCATCAGATCGCACCGCTGCTATTTGCAGCATATGTCTCAAGCGTATCTCACGTGGCCAAAACATCTCCCGCTTGGGTACCACATGCTTGACCAGACATATGTTGACCTGCCATGCAGTTCGTTGGCAAGCGTATCTAAAAGACCCACACCAAAGAACAAAGAGGACCTCTCCTTGCTCCTCATCAGCTGAGATTTCCAACCCCACTAGACCTCCAGTCCTCTCTGAGACCTGCACTGAGAGTAATGAAGGTGTAGAATTAGGTGTGTCACAGCCAAGTACTTGTGGGCAATCTGCTTTTGGTACACCAACGTCAGATTGTACCAGGCAAATTTCCCTGCCCCAGCTGCTCCACCGCCGAAAAAAGTTTGCTCCCAGCCATCCACATGCCCAGCGGTTGAATGCTAGCTTGGCAAAATTGCTAGCACTTCAACTTCTGCCTTTTCAGTTGGTAGACTCTGCCCCCTTCCGTGAGTTTGTGGAATGTGCGGTTCCTCAGTGGCAGGTACCCAAACGCCACTTTTTCTCACGGAAGGCGATTCCGGCTCTCTACCGGCATGTGGAAGGCAATGTCCATGCCTCACTGGACAGGGCGGTCAGCGGTAAGGTGCATATTACCGCTGACTCATGGTCCAGCAGGCATGGACAGGGACGTTACCTAAGTTTCACGGCGCATTGGGTGACTCTGCTGGCAGCTGGGAAGGATGCAGGACAAGGTGCAGTAGTGTTGGAGGTTGTTCCGCCACCACGCCTCCAAAATGCTAATGATTGTGACACACCTCTCTCCTCCACCCCCTCCTCTTCTTCTTCCTCCATGGCCTCTTCCTCGGAACCAGCGGTGCTCCGTAGTCGTTCAAGGGGCTAGGCAAGTACGCAGGCCAAAAGATGCCATGCGGTGCTTGAGCTGGTGTGCTTGGGGGACAGGAGCCACACTGGGGCAGAGGTTCTGTCAGCTCTGCAGGGGCAGGTTCAGAGGTGGTTGACGCCACGCCAACTTAAGGCAGGAATGGTGGTTTGCGACAATGGCACCAACCTCCTCTCTGCCCTCCGACAGGGACAAATGACCCATGTGCCCTGTTTGGCTCACGTCCTTAACTTGGTGGTGCATCGGTTCTTGGGCAGGTACCCGGGCTTACAGGATGTCCTGAGGCAGGCCAGGAAAGTCTGTGTGCATTTCCGCCGGTCATATAATGCCAGTGCTCGGCTGACGGACCTCCAAAAGGAGTTTAACCTGCCCAAGAACCGCCTAATCTGTGACATGCCCACCAGGTGGAACTCAACGTTGGCCATGCTGCAGCGGCTGCACACGCAGCAGAGGGCCATCAATGAGTACCTGTGCGACTATGGCACCAGGACAGGGTCAGGGGAGCTTGGTTTTTTTTCCCCACGCCAGTGGGCCATAATCAGGGATGCATGCACTATCCTGTCACCATTCAAGGAGGCCACGAGGATGGTGAGCAGTGACAGTGCATGCCTCAGTGACACTGTCCCCCTTGTCCACCTGTTGGAGTACACGCTGCATGGAATAATGGACAGGGCACTTGAGGCAGAACAGAGGCAGGAAGAGGAGGACTTCTTAGCTCTCAAGGCCCCCTTTATCCAGACAGTGTTCCTGCGTGCCCGCCGATCACACAGGAAGAGGACGAGGAGGAGGAGGAGGAGGAAGATTGTGTCAGTATGGAGGTGGAGCCTGGCACGCAGCATCAGCAGCAGTCTTTAAGGGATCAGTCCCAAGAAACACATGGACTTGTACGTGGCTGGGAGGAGGTGGCTGCGGACGTTGTCGTCCTTAGTGACCCAGAGGACTCCGGACCGAATGCCTCAGCAAACCTACTCTGCATGGCCTCCCTGATCCTGCAAAGCCTGCGTAAGGATCCTCGTATTCGTGGTATCAAGGAGAAGGACAAATACTGGCTGGCAACCCTCCTTGATCCACGTTACAAGGGTAAGGTTGCGGACCTTATCTTGCCATCGCAGAGGGAGCAGAGGATGAAACATCTTCGGGAGGCCTTGCAGAAAGTCTGTGCAACGCGTTCCCAGAGACTGGGAGGTTACAAACTCCTGTTTCTGGACAACGTGTTGCTGAGGCTTCGGTCAGTCAAAGAAGGAGCGGTGGAGAAGGTGGCCGTCTAACCGATGCGTTCAGACAATTTTTTGGTCCGCAGCCCCAAGGTATGATCGGTTCCAGCAACCATCGTCAGTGTCTGTTTTACATGGTGCAGGAATACCTAGGGGCAAGATCAGACTTGGACACCTTTCCCACCGAAAATCCTCTGGGTTACTGGGTCTTGAGGATGGATCACTGGCCAGAGCTTGCACAGTATGCAATTGAGCTACTGGCCTGTCCTGCATCCAGCGTTCTTTCGGAATGCACATTCAGTGCTGCTGGAGGCGTGGTAACCGATCACAGGGTGCGTCTGTCCACCGACTCGGTCGATCGACTGACCTTCATAAAAATGAATCAGTCTTGGATCACCACCAGCTACCAAGCACCTGATGCTGATGTAACCGAATAATTTTTTTAGAAATCTCAGATCCCTTCAAAGACTGCCTATGCTGATGCTGAGTGACTATCCCTGAGTAATTATCCTCTTCCTACTCAATCATCACGCTGATAGCTTGTAAGAACATTTTTGGTTCTGGGCGCCACCACCAGTGCCTAAGGCACAATTTTTCAGCCCCTGTTTAACAGGGGCGTGTAATTACAATTTTTGATGTAACACTTTGCAGCAGGGCTCGTTCCTGCATTCCAACTAGAGTGTCTGTGAGGGGTTGCAGTGTTGTGGCACCAGCACCAGTGCCTAAGGCCCAATTTTTCTGCCCCTGTCTAACAGGGGCGTGTAATTACAATTTTTGATGCAATACTTTGCAGCAGGGCTCATTCCTGTGTTCCAACTAGAGTGTCTGTGAGGGGTTGCAGTGTTGTGGCACCAGCACCAGTGCCTAAGGCCCAATTTTTCAGCCCTTGTTTAACAGGGGCGTGTAATTACAATTTTTGATGCAATACTTTGCAGCAGGGCTCGTTCCTGCGTTCCAACTAGAGTGTCTGTGAGGGGTTGCAGTGTTGTGGCACCAGCACCAGTGCCTAAGGCCTAATTTTTCAGCTCCTGTTCAACAGGGGCATGTAATTACAATTCTTGATCTAATATTTCACAGCAGGGCCCTGTGAGGGCTTACAGTGTTGTGGCCACAGCAACACCTAAGGCCCAAATTTCTGCTGAGTATATAGGGCAGGACCCTACTTTCAAACATCTAACTTACAAACGACTCCTACTTGCAAACGGAAGGAGACAACAGGAAGTGAGATGAAATCTACCCCTAGGAAGGGAAATTCTCTCCTGTAAGAGTTAATATGGGAAAAACATTTCTCCTTTCCACTGATGCTTTCCAATCCTTGTTCCACAAAAAAATCCAAATTTTCAAAAAACATTTTTCATTGGGACAAAAAGTGAGGTGAAATCTTCTGAAGAGGAGGAAAGACAGCAAAACAAATGTCACAGGGGTGATAACCATTCCCTATGTTTTCCAAAAAGCTTAAAAAAGATTTTTTGGCTGGAGCTAAACACGTTAAAAATGTACCCGTTCAAAATTACAAAGAGATTCTACTTAACAACAAACCTACAGTCCCTGTCTTGTTTGCACCGCCTGTATACTGCTGTTCAGAGTATATAGGGCCTGGTGGCCCCACACCTTTCCTTATTTTAATTTGGGTGCGGGATTCCCCTTAATATCCATACAAGACCCAAAGGGCCTGGTAATGGACTGGGGGGTACCCATGCCGTTTGTCTCACTGATTTTCATCCATATTGCCATGACCCGACATTACATTAAACCCGCAAGCAGTTTTAAATGAGATTTTTTCCTTTGAAAATGACATTTGGTGCAGGGACTGTTCTAAACACGGGAAACACGCGTCACTTTACAGGCATACTATAGACACCCCCCAGGTACGATATTTAAAGGAATATTTCAGTTTTTTTTTTTTACTTTAAGCATCATTAAAATCACTGCTCCCGAAAAACGGCCGTTTTTAAAAGTTTTTTTTGCATTGATACATGTCCCTTGGGGTAGGACCCGGGTCCCCAAACCCTTTTTAGGACAATACCATGCAAATTAGCCTTTAAAATGAGCACTTTTGATTTCGAACGTTCGAGTCCCATAGACGTCAATGGGGTTCTAACGTTCGTGCGAACTTTCGGTCCGTTCGCAGGTTCTGGTGCGAACCGAACCGGGGGGGTGTTCGGCTCATCCCTATTCTCCACATCTCCAAAAGAGTATATTGCCATACCCTTTCATTCCTGGGTACCACTGCAAGGCCTCTTGCCCTAATTTCCGTGTGAGTACCCACTCCAAATGGGAGCAGATAAAGTGTATAGTTCAACACCCCATTTACTTTATCACGCCACAACGCCTTATCCCTCATTCACCCAGCTATGCCATGTCCTAGACAAGATTATGTCAAGAATAAAGAAGAGATGAACCAGTAGATTTTGGTATAGCAGTTGAGGCCATTCCAGCAGTGGTTGGCAGTATCTTCTCCAGGGTGGGCATACTTCCTCCTGTCCCTACTACTGCTCCCAGCTAGGGTATCAGGAACTCTCCAGATGTTCCCCAGCTGGGGAACACCTTGTACTTTCAAAATGATATGGCTGTGAATATGGCCCTGACCAGTCCCATGGTGGCCATCTCTAACAACTACCTCTATTCTGTTCCACGTCTCTGCTCACAGTCTCCAACAAATGTTATTCTATGTCAACTAATCCCCTTCCCAAGACTACATGGTCCTATCATTCTTATTGCTATTGTGGATAAGCTTGGATAACTCACCTATTATCCCGGCTTGTCCTCAACTGAGATATTCACCTGCCTAACGGATCCAGCATTGCCCTGCTGTAATCCACTGATCAGGTTCAGCAGCCTGGGTCCTGCACCGCCAACTTGGTACCCCTCAGTCATCGGAAGCTGGCTGTTTCTTCCAGGATCAGGCAGCTGGACAATGATGGTGTATGCAGATCTACCCACTGGTCGCTGTCCGCCCTTACTCCTGCGGCCTCCTGAGATATGTGATGTGGAATCCCAGGAGGCTGAAGTAGCAGGGACACCTAGGCAAGAATGGTGGTAGGGGGGTGGGACCATGAAAAAAGTGCAAATAAAGGAGTAGTCAAGCAAAAAAAAAAAAAGTTTAAAAAGGGCTTACTTTTTATTGCAGAAGGGGGTGGGAGTGCAGGAAGCCATAGGTGATCTGGGGGTGAAGATCCGCTATAAAAATAAAAAAAGAGAAATATTTAATACACCTCTCTACTTCCCATATTTTGTTTCTTCAAAAACCCTGCAGGTATAGAAAAACTCCCGTTAATCTGCCATAAATCCAGTGAGCTCCTAACATCCCCTGCACCCTGCTTATGCTGCACTGAAATCCTAAGCAGAATGCCCTGTCCAGTTCTCTTCTGTGGACTACAGAACACCATCCCACCCCACACATACATGTTTTATGAAGATAAGGAGAGTGTGAGGTTTTCCACAGTCCAAATCAGAAGAACAGCTGAAGGTGACAACACTGTTCCTTCATAGATACAGTACAGAGAGTAAGCCTTAGTACTTGTAGTGGGTTACTGGCAGGATCACTATTTGAAAATGAAGTCTGAAATATACTGGTAAGCTTAAGCTTACCAGTATATTTCATCACACTGTAGGGGTATAAGCCCAGTCTCCTACCATTTTACATTATCCCACATTACCCTCCCTCCAAAAACATTATAAATGACTCGAACTAGTTTTTGGAGTAAATGGCCTCACGGCCTTAAATTTCTTTATTAAATATAAAATACCATAAATATATACATAAATAACCGTAACTTTTAATAATACTTTATTGTGAAACTATCCGTAAACAACTGTCGCCATGGTCACTGTAAACAATTCTTTCCTTGAACCTACCAGTCGGGAACCCCTGACTCGGCAGTACCCTAACTTCCGGTGACCGAAACCATTTTAACTCATCCAAGCCCTACATAGCCTGAAAGTACACCACTTCAATCCCAACCTTCATGGATGGGTACCATCAACAACTCCCCATCCAATGGATGGGTAACATAACCAACCCCCATCCCCTGGATGGGTACAACATGTTTCATACATGTAACTAGAGCAATCCTATTAAAGGAAACCAAACAAACTGCCAAAAACTTAGGGCGGGTGGGTGGGAATCTTCTTCCCCGACGTTCTCAGAATGACATCACTTCCCCCCTCCTGCTCTACTTCCCCTCACTGCCCCTCCCTTATCCTTAAAGGGGCCAGAATCCTTATTCCCCATGATTACTGTGCAAACCCCAGCACTGTCATGCCGGCCCTGCACCGATCGTTTCACTCAGCTCCGGGCCTCTCTGACTGGGCTGTGGCTCCCCAGGTAACTGAGATAGTCACACAAAAATATGTTGCCATTCGGGAGCTGTGGGCCGCTGTCTGGGGGCAGGTTCGGCATTAATGGGGCACTGGAGGGGAGTGATAATGTCAGCAAGAGCAGTTTAGCCACATCCACTGTTTGCCACAGCATTACCACTCTCCTTGGGGCACCCGAAGATGTCCCAGGTCTTTTATAATCCTATAGTGTATACTATAAAAAAATGTGCCCTGTGCCACTAAAATGTTTGAGTTTGGCTTGAAGAAAAGGTGGCAACCCTAGCTCCGATCCTGCAGCTGAATCAAATGTAGGAGACGGTACTGGCGCTTGCTGGACTCTCTTGGGCACCCTGAACTTCTCTCATTGAAGTTCTTGATGATATGATAAATGGTTAATTTATTTGCAATTTTGATTTAGGTGCAATCTTAGTAGCAGCAATATCCTTGCCTGTGAAATCTTTTTTGTGCAAAGCAATGATGACTGCACATGTTTCCTTGCAGATAACCATGGTTAAGAGAGGAACAACAATGATTTCAAGCACCACCCACCTTTTGAAGCTTCCAGTCTGTTATTCTTACTCAAGCAGCACTACAGAGTGATTTTCAGCCTTGTCCTCATCAACACTGACAATTGTGTTAACAAGAGACTCACTGACATGATGTCAGCTGGTCCTTTTGCGGCAGGGATGAAATGCAGTGGAAATGTTTTTTTAGGATATTTCTTGGCAAACACGGACTTTGAAATTAATTGCAATTCATCCGATCACTCTTCATAACATTCTGGAGTATACATATGCAAATTGCCATCATAAAACTGAAGCAGCAGACTTTGTGAAAATTAATATTTGTGTCCTTCTCAAAACTTTTGGCCAGGGCTGTACACCATCATTACAATAGACAAACATTTCTGCTATCTTGGAATACCTTATTAGCTTGCCTGACCTCTAGACTTCCCAATAATTCACTGAAGAGCAAGGAGATATAAGGCTTATTCTCACTAGTGGTTGAGGGTTGGTAAAACTCTGCACCCCAACCAGTGGCTTTGCTATGGGGGGTGCGGGAGGGGGGCGGTCACACCGGTGACACCCGCCAGAGGGGTGACACCGGGGCCGCCGCCCACCACTACATACTGTACTAAATTGCTTCTGCTTGCGAGTGTGAGCAGGGCACCAATCCGTGTTGGGGAGGCTGGCTATAACACTCCCCCATCTTAAGCTGTCCCTCTAGGATCTCCAATATCTCCGGAGGCAGCCAGAGTTGGTGGGCGGGGCTGGGGGTGTGGCTACTTCCTCCACTCCTCCCACAGACTCCTTTACTCTGGCTGATCCCGCAGCTGAAGGAGAAAAAGTTGAGAACACAGCAGCCCGAGTTTCTTCATCTCTGGACATGCTGTAAGTTACTGCACACGTCACTACATAGAGTCCTAACCTGGCACTATACCACCACAACCTGTCCTATGCCACTGCAACCTGCCCTATGGCACCGCAACCTGCCCTATGCCACCCCAAACTGCCCTATACTACACCAACCTGCCCTATATCACCCCAACCTGCCCTATATTACCCCAACTTGCCCTATACTACCCCAGCCTGCCCTATACCACCGCAGCCTGCCATATACCACCCCGACCTGCCCTATATTATCCCAACCTGCCCTATGCCACCGCAACCTGCCCTATGCCACCTCAGCCTACCCTATACCACCCTAACCTGGTCTGTACCACCCTATACTATCATTTACAGGGGCCATGTGGGGGTGCGCCCTGTGACTGTGTGCTGCCTGCAGGGCGCTGGGTGGGATAGACAGGAGGGGGGGTGACACCATGTTTTGCCAACCCTTGTGATGCCACTGACCCCAACTGCTCCCTCTTTACCTACTGAGGCAGCGGCTGAGGTGTGTATACATGATGCGGCTACAATTCTTTGCTTTACAAGAAATAATTAGAACTCCTTGTGTTTTTTGCGGGCATAGTGCCCACGGAGCTCGACCTATTAAAGTGAATGAGGCCACTCCGCAAGCAATGCACAGAGCAGGGTTCAAGGGGTACAACAGGTGGTAAGGAGGCGATATAACGCCTCCTCACTGAATATCAAATGCTCTCTGAAGAACACAGATAACTCTTCAAAGACCAAAGCTAGTATGAACAAGCTCTAGAGGTTGTTTGTTCAATTTTAAAGCTTTTAAATGTAGATGCCATTGATTCCTATTAACGCACCTATCACATTAAGATGCATTTTGCACATGTGTTTAATGTATTTGAGACTCTTCCTTTGAGTTGGTTTTCTACTGGATGGATTCCTGTACTATCGTCACGGCTACTAACACTTTTTAAGTGCTTTTCCAACATGCTGTGAATCATTTAGGAGGAGTCCACATCCTTTTGGCCAAATACAGTAGATACATAGCTGTGATAGGCAAGTGTTCACAAAATATGACCATATCATGTATACTAATATATCCAACCAGATGATATCTAGATTATATAACAACACAAAACAGCAAATGGCGAAGACTGCAGCTGAATTTATTATTAAACAATGTATCATTCATCATTATTTTTCTCTGAAATTAATATATTTGGATTAAACCAAATGAAACCTTTCAGCCAAGAGCAGAGAAACATACCTCCCATTCCCTCAACTATGGTGGTCCAGGGCTGAGAACCAACTCAGAATAATCAACACACTGTGACAATATTACAGCCCTCTTTTTTTATAAGGATGATATAATTAAAAGAATACATTTAATTGAGGAGAGTGGGTGTTTGCTTTCACAGCTGAGCTGCCACACAATTGAGCAGTATTCCCAGATCCAACCAAAGTCTGCTTCAGTACTGTGCGGTTTCAGGTGACCCGGGGCATTATTTTGCTTTGAACAGCTTAGCTCATGGACATCATTGAAGTTTTTTACTTTATTGGTTTCTTGGTCCAAATAAAACAATAATCCTGTAATCAAAAGATGAAAATAAAGAAGGGGTCTCCAAGCTTTCTAAACAAAGGGCCAGTTCACTATTTTTCAGACTGTAGGACGGAACTGTGGCCACTGGGAGTAGAAAATATCAGTGGGTGGAATAGTGCCCCATCATTGGTGTCAATGGGAGATATAGTGTCCCATCATTGTTGGGGGTGGGAGAAATAGTGGTATTGGTTATAGAGGAATAGTTCCCCTTCGCTGTTGGGGGTGGGAGGAATGGTGCACCATCATTGATATTAGTGGGAAGAATAGTGCACCAACATTGGTGTCAGTGGGAGGAATAGTGCCCCACGTTTGGTATCAGTGGGAGGAATAGTGCACCAACATTGGTGTCAGTGGGAGAAATAGTGCCCCACCCATCATTGGAGCACAGGTGTGTCAGGAGGAAGGTGTCTTTCCTGCTGTGATTCTGAGGCTGCTGCAGGTGATCCGTGTGAGAGGGGAGTGTGGTGGTGAAATCTCTCCCAGCCCTCCTGGCTCCTTTCTGGGGAAGCCATGGAGGCCAGCGGGGCCTCTCCTGCTGGAAGCTCTCAGCCATCTCCTGTGCTGTTGGGTGACATGCCTGCCCCTGTATAAGCCATGGCTGGTGATCTCTCTGCCCCTGGTGAGGGTGAAGGCTTGGAGGCCATTCGGGAGCGAGTGGTGGCTGGGATTAAAGTCCTGAATAGGGAGAGAGACAAGCTCTACAAACTCAGAGCGGAGCTGAAACGTTTACGAAGGCAGCATGAGGGCTTGCACAGCAGGAACCGTGGATCGATGGATTCAGAAATCCAACGGGCTAAAGTCCGGGTGGAACACCAGGAGACCATTTTGTCCATGATGGAAGGAAGAGATGGGCCCTTCAAGGGGAAGTTTGGCAATGATCAAAGGTTTGGCGAGGTGGAGGAGACCCCGAGTTCTAACCCCCTGCCCCCCCAGGGAGAGGTAAGCAGCCCCATGCCTGCCCAGGAATCAGGAGACATGCTGAGGGCCATCCAGGCAATGGAGTCTCCTATGCGGGGGGGGGGGGGGGGGAGCCTGCGTTTGGTGATGAAGACATTGCTGATGATGTGTCTGATAATGTCAAGCAGGGGATAAAACTGTTTTTGTGCCATCTAACACCTGCTGAAAGTGTGCCCAGTGACAATTTAGTTGAAAATCTAATCCCATGTGTAGCAATGCTGTACCTGCTGATGCTGCAGTGCAGCAAAAGTTGCATTAAAAAAAATTACACTCCTGCAAAGGAACTACAAGTGTCAGCCCAGCCTGTTAACCCTCCTTTAGCTGAGTCTAAAGCTGTTTGCCCCACAGCTGCTGAAGACTCTACAGCACAGCTTCAGGAGACCACTGGTATTGCAGCAGAAACTGTTACTATTCCTAATGGGAAATTGAATGTGTGTGTGACTGAGCAATCGTCCCAGCACAAGTGTGATGGACAATCGTCCCAGCTCAGTCCAAGCAATTAATAATAATAATAATATACAGGTTACTGTGACATCATTGTGGGGCCTTGGCCCTGATAAGGCTACATTTGCTGAGGTGGTAGGCTATGCTCCTGGTAAATCCACTTCCAAGCGGGTTTTCCCCCAACAAGCTACCACGTTGAGCACTCCAGGATCTGGTCTTGGATCTCTGGCTTCTGCTGGGGGTCAGAGACGAAATGTAGTCATTCCTAAATGGGAAGGTGGTACAATCCCTCCAGCACTGCGTGCGGTGGTGAACATGATTTTGGAGATGGGTTTTGGGGCAAACGACCTG
Source organism: Lithobates clamitans (assembly GCA_037952925.1). Taxonomy (NCBI): domain Eukaryota; kingdom Metazoa; phylum Chordata; class Amphibia; order Anura; family Ranidae; genus Lithobates; species Lithobates clamitans. The sequence continues at coordinate 231,722 of JBBGZY010001089.1, forward strand.
TATGCCCTAATACATGCAGCTGGGAGCCGGGAATATACTATTAGCTTCACCAAGCCAGAGGGTCTTCACCTGTTCCGGGAGCGATATGAGGCTCAGGGCAGGTGAAGACCCGAATGGGAAGGTATGACCCCAGTCGCAGTTTCAAAAAGGTCAACAGTGAAAAAGATCACAATTATTCTCACTAATGAGAGCGTCCCTGCTCGGGATCTGGAGATCTGGTTAAAGAATTATGGTGAGGTTTTGACTAAGCCTGATAAAATCCCTTGATGAACGTAACATCTGGACTGGGGGTTGGTCGGTAACAGTCAGGTTGGCCAGGAATGGGAATGTTGTCCATCACCTGCCCTCCTCAGCTTTTATAGGGAGGGATAGGATGACTATTTTCTACCCTGGTTAGCCGAAGCTGTGTCACCGCTGTGGAGAAAAGGAGCATTTGAGCTCCTCCTGTTCAGCCTTGATATGTTCAGTGTGTTGGGGTCAGGGTCATGTGGCTAAGGACTGCACCGGGATGATAAGGTGCAATCTGTGCCAGCGCCTTGGTGACCCCTACAGCTGATGTCCTGAGGCCTGGCACAATATGGCGAAGGAGGTAATAGATGACCTTTTGAGGCTGGACAGGTTGGAGGGTGAGGCCCCTGGTGTACCACCCCCCTCTGACTGACTCCCCTGGTCCTGTTCAGGATCCCTCCCAAATTCCTGTGGCCACCCCTCCTGTGTCTGTAAGAACTCCTTGTCAGACTTACACGTACCTGACTGGCGAACCCGATATAGCAAGGGAAGGCCTCCCGTACGTATCTGGTTCCCGGCCCCTGATAGAGCAAACAGAAGGCACGGGAGCACAGAGTGGTATGAGAGCCTGGCGGGTGATTTGCAGGGATAAGGCCCTAGATCCTGATGCAAGCTGGTAGGAGATAATTGGTAGACTGAAGATCAGCTAACAGGTGCAGAGCAGGAGCAGAGCAGGCAGATCCGGTCACTAGCAAAGTTGGCAGCAGGGGGTCAGCACAGTACAAAAGGAGCAGGCAGATTCAAAGTCCAGGTCACAGGCAGGTTTGGCAGCGGGCGGTCGGCACGGTACAAGGGGTCAGACAGGTTCAAAGTCGGAGGTAGGCCGGGGTCAGATGCAGGCGGATAGCAGGGAAGAGTCCAGTAAACAAGCCGGGTCACAGAGAGATCAGACTAGCACACAGGCAAACAGGAAGTACGGGAACAGGAAGCTGATGATCGGACAGCACCGAGCACAGAATCCCAGCACCTTAAATAGAGCGACCAGCGCCAAACATCGCGAGCACGCGTGCGCTGAAGCGCCCAGGCGCGCACCTGCGCACTTCAGAGTGCCCAGCAATCGTCCTGTACCGAGATCCTCTCTGACAGTGCCCCCTCCTTAAGGGCAGCCTCCGGATGCCCAGCCGGGCCAGCCTATCCGCATGGGTGCTCCGAAAATCCCTTAAGAGTTCTTCAGCGTGCAAGTTAACTTCTGGTTCCCAAGAATTATCTTCTGGTCCATACCCCCTCCACTTGATTAAGTATTGGATTTGGTTGTGTCTCTTCCTGCAATCCAAAATTGCCTCCACCTCAAACTCTTCCTCGTTGTTGATAATTACGGGTTCAGGCGGACCCGATTCTCCGCAATACATGCATAAATTATTGACTCATCGGCGCTGTCGTTCTTCGGGGGTGAGGGATGGGCGGAGAAGCCCCAGTTGCATCGGTTCAGAAGTATCAAGGGCTGAGGTAGCTGGTGCATTAAGACTTTGGCCTACAGAGCTGGTAGCACTAGGGACCTTGGGGAGGACCCAAGTGGGACGGAACTGGTTGACAGACCTCTCAGAACGACGCTCTCTCAAGCGCCGATCAATCTTCACAGACAGGTTAATAAGTTCTTCCAGAGTTTGGGGTACACCAACCCATGCCAGTTCGTCTTTGAGTGAATCGGATAACCCCAAACGGAATTGATAACACAGGGCCACGTCATTCCAGTCCGTATCCGAACTCCAACGCCTAAATTCCAGAACATAGTCTTCTGCGGGCCTGCGCCCTTGTTGTAAGGCGTGTAAAGCGGATTCAGCAGTGGCTTTTAACTGAGGATCCTCATACAATTGAGACATGGCGGTAAAGAAAGTATCCAGGCTATCCAAAAAGGTTGATTTTTGCTCTAGAAGGCGGTGGGCCCAGGCCTGTGGTTCTCCAGATAGAAGGGAGATGACAAAACCCACCTTGGTTGCTTCTAAGGAAAAGGTGCGTGGTTGCAAGGCAAAGTAAAGTTCGCAGGCGTTGCAAAATGCTCGATATTTATTGCGCTCGCCGGTAAACCTTTCGGGTGTAGGGACCCTGGGTTCGGGGGGTAACATAACCACTGAGGGTGCGGATGAGAGTCCAACTGCGGAAACAACTTGTGGGTTAGCTGGTGAGGACAACACCTGAACTCGTTCCTCCAGTCTGGTATAACCCTCTTGAAGGCTCTTCACAGCCTGTGTGAGACCCGCCAGGTGTCTGCATAGTTCCTCCATTGGAAAGGTCCCCTGCTCGGGCTCGGACATGGCTGTCCGATACTGTCAGACTTACACGTACCTGACTGACGAACCCGATATAGCAGGGGAAGGCCTCCCGTACGTATCTGGTTCCCGGCCCCTGATAGAGCAAACAGAAGGCACGGGAGCACAGAGTGGTATGAGAGCCTGGCGGGTGATTTGCAGGGATAAGGCCCAAGATCCTGATGCAAGCTGGTAGGAGATAATTGGTAGACTGAAGATCAGCTAAGATCCGGTCACTAGCAAAGTTGGCAGCAGGCGGTCAGCACGGTACAAAAGGAGCAGGCAGATTCAAAATCCAGGTCACAGGCAGGTTTGGCAGCGGGCGGTCGGCACGGTACAAGGGGTCAGGCAGGTTCAAAGTGGGAGGCAGGCCGGGGTCAGATGCAGGCGGATAGCAGGGAAGAGTCCAGTAAACAAGCCGGGTCACAGAGAGATCAGACTAGCACACGGGCAAACAGGAAGTACGGGAACAGGAAGCTGATGATCGGACAGCACGGAGCACAGAATCCCAGCACCTTAAATAAAGTGACCGGTGCCAAATATTGCGTGCACGCGCGCGCCGACACGCCCAGGCGCGCGCCCGCGCACTCCAGAGTGCCCAGCAATCGTCCTGTACAGAGATCCTCTCTGACACTCCTTCTGTATCTGTCTCTGTGTCCCTCCAGCCTACTGTACCCACTCCTCTTGTGTCAGAACCTTCCAAGTCTGTGCCCCCCGAGTCAGTCAGCCCCCATGAGTCTTCCCCTCCTACTGTAATGCTGCATACACACGAGCGGACTTTACGGCAGACTTTGTCAGGTGGACTTTGAGACGGACTTTACAACGGACTTTCCAAATGAACGGACTTGCCTACACACGATCAACCAAAGTCCGACGGATTCGTACGTTATGACGTACGACCGGACTCGAGTCCGTCGGACTAGCATACAGACGAGTGGACTTTTCGACCGGACTCGAGTCCGTCGCACAGATTTGAAACATGTTTCAAATCTAAGTCCGTCAAACTTTTGAGAAAAAAAAGTCCGCTGGAGCCCACACACGATCGAATTGTCCGACAGACTCCGGTACGCCGGACCAAGTATGCTGGAAAGTCTGCTCGTGTGTACGCGGCATAAGTCTGACTTAAAGGAAGCCCCTCCCCACCAGGAGTGGTAGCAAGTACTAAAAAGGGTGCTTCTTCTGCCTCTGTAAAGAAGTCTTCTGTGAAGACTTCAAAGAAAAAAACAAGAGATAAGAGCATCTCTGAAGCTGACCTACAGTACCTGGAGGAGAGAAGGAAGGTTGGGCGGCAGAAGAGGCAGGCGGTGGGGACGGAACGGGGACGGGAAGCTCCAGTGTCTGTCTCCAACCGTCATAGGGCCTCTAAGTTAGATATTTCCTCATCTGGGGCTTCTACGGAGCAAGGTTCAGATTCAGAAATGGAGTTTGAAGCGGCCTCAAGAAAGAGAGAGGCTTCTGGTGATGAGCAGCAGAGGGGAGCTAAGAAGCAATCCACCAAATATCCCAAATGGCGGTTCCCCCTCCGTTAAAAGTGCTGTCAATAAATGTTGTCAACATTAAGTCAGTAAGAGCTTGCTCTATGGCCTTCTTTTTGTTCAGCCAATTAGATGCTGAGATTTTATTTTTGCAAGAGACTAGGTTCACCTCCTTGGCAGATATTCATATGGCCAAGAGAGAGTGGAGGTATGGTCCATCTTACTGGTCTCTTACGGCGGTGTTGTTTAAAACTGCCATGATAACTGTCTGGCGGATTATTGAGGTGGAGATTGGGAGATGTATGGTCTTAGTTGTCCTTGTGGGAGGGCAGCACCTGCGCCTAATTAATGTTTATGGGCCGCACACAAAGTGGGACAGGAAATGTCTTTTTACAAGGATCAAGCCATTTCTTTTTACATCTTGACAAGTGGTCTTTGGAGGTGACTTTAATACAGTAACTAGGCCCAAGGACAGGAAGGGCTTCAAGGACAGGCTGGGATAAGATAGCGTTTTTTTTAAATAGTATGGTTAGGGATGCTGGTCTTGTGGATGTGCACATTAAGCACCTCCCAGATGACACCGGGTTCACCTTTCATCGAGGTAGTAATCCAGAGTAGGATAAATATTTTTTTGTTTTGTTTTTTTTGTTTTTAAGCAGACCTGCTTTCTCGCCCCCAGTGGTGCAGGCAGAGTTCTCTGATCACTGTATGCTATCTGTGGTCCTGAATGCTTCAGACGCCCCTCAGAGGGGCAAGGGCATCTGGAGATTGAATTAGACTCTTCTCAAGGAAGAACGTGTTAGACAATCCTTTGAGGAATTCTTTCAGGCACAGGTGACCATTCTAGACTTTTGTAGCAAGGCTGAGTGGTGGGAGCTGACCAAAAAGAGGATCGCTGGATTCTTCAGGGGCCTAGCCAAAAGAAAACAGTTTAAACAATACATGACCTACCAACGTTTACGGAAGAAGCTGGATATTCTTGTCTTGAGAGGAGGAGATCCTGGGGCAATCTCCGAAGTGAAACTCCTTCTCAGGAAGTGTCAATATGACCAGCATGCCTCTTTGATTCTGGAGAGGGACTATGGGAAGTACCACTCGCCTGACCCTTACCAGAACTGCAAACAAGGTGTAGCTGTTAAAACGATTGTTGGCCTTAAGGGTGGTACAGGTTCCTTGACAAAGTCCAGGTAAGGGATCCTGGAAGTCATGAGGTCCTCCTTTTAATGCTGACCTTCTTGGGAGGAAAGAGCTTGCCCGTCTGCATCTGGCCGACAGTGGCGATTGTCGGCTGAAGATCTCAGATCGGTTCCGAGGAAAGTCCTTATGAGTCGAGTCTTGAGCGAAGTCTTACATTTTAGGATTCATTTTTGATAAATGGCTGCGTACATAGGTGATGGGTTGTGCCTCTTAGGCCCTCTCTGCTGCTTTATGTAAATAGTTTTCTAAAAATGTTTTGGTAGTGGATTATGTATATATTGTATATATTCTGAACATGGATGTTAATTCCTTTGATTTCTGTTGAAGTTTTGTACTAACGGTTTTGTTTTTTACCTTTGTATAAAATTGGTTGCTTGATTCTTTTTAAAAGATCAATAGTACCCCATCATTGGTATTAGATGAATAATGCCCCATTATTGTTAGTGGGAGGAATGGTGCCACATCATTGGTATTAGTGAGAGGAATAGTGCCCCATCATCGGTATCAGTGAGTGGAATAGTATCCCATCATTGGTATCAATGGGAGGAATCGTGTCCTATCATTGGTATCAGTAGGAGGAATGGTGTCCTATCATTGGTATTAGTGAGAGAAATAGTGCCCCATCATCGGTATCAGTGAGTGGAATAGTATCCCATTATTGGTAACAATGGGAGGAATTGTATCCTATCAATGGTATCAGTAGGAGGAATGGTGTCTCATCATTGGTATTAGTGAAAGGAATAGTACCCTATCATTGGTATCAGTGAGTGGAATAGTGTCCCATCATTGGTATCAGTGGGAGGAGTGTCTGTCGCTGCCACCCCTGGGGGATTCCAGCAATTGGTACTCTGGCTGCATCCATTGGTGAGTGTGTTTTGTTTTTTTTACCCCTGGCCCCTCTTACCAGTCGCCTCAAACATTCATCACAATGTCACATATAAATATATTTTTTGCTCTTTTAGATATATCAAACATGCATCTACCCCTGAGGAAGCGAGCTACAGTCTTGCAGAAACGCGTCTGATCTTTTGAAGCCTCTGCACACTGTATGACATTCATGCATTAATGTTAATTTTACTATGTGCAATCTTGTTGGCTCAGCAATTATTTACATCACCCATGTGTGTATACTATATTTGAATAGATTTGATTTGATAGTTTGAATAACTATTTTTACTACATTTACTCTTCTTACTTAGTGGCTAAATTGTGCTCACCTCATCTAAAGTCCCAGGGCGACTTCTTGTATATAGGAGTAGTAGCACATCATTGGTATTAGAGGAATACTGCCCCATCATTGGTGTCAGTGGGAGGAATAGTGCCCCATCATTAGTATTAGTGGGAGTAATAGTGCCCATCATTGGTATCAGTGGGAGGAATAGTGTCCCATCATTGGTGTCAGTTTGAGGAATGGTGCACCATCATTGGTATTAGTGGGAGGAATAGTGCCCCATCATTGGTGTCAGTTTGAGGAACAGTGCACCATCATTGGTCCCAGTTTGAGGAATGGTGCCCCATCATTGGTATTAGTGGGGGGATACCAAGTTAAATAAGAGATTGTATTTAAAAAACACATGTAGGGATGGATTACTGAAAAATTGGACTGCTTTACTTTGTGTATATTTTAATCTGCTGAGGCACATTCCCCCACCATCTCAGTCCCACCATGGGCACACATTTACTAGTTTAACATAGAAGGAAATGTTGTTAAGCAAACATATCTTTCCTGGACATACAATTTTAGCCCGCATGGTGCCGAATTAAATTTGGCGAGTAGAGAAAAAGACGGCTACGTATAATTGCCGATCAATAGTTCAATTAACTCCGCTCATTCTTCTCTTCCCTTTCCGACAAACGCGGTCTAATGGTAGAATTGAGCTTTTCTAGTCATCCGTGTAGAGTTGAGGGAATGTGGAGCGGGTGGAGCGGTGGGACACGCTGAGATGTGTTTACAAGATTAAAAGCATCAGTGACTGGAGAGGGAGGCCGGGGACTTCTGTTCTTCCCGATCTAACAAGCTCATCGTTCCGGGGAGCTGACGGGGATACAGCCGTGGTTTTTCTGTCGTGGTGCGCTCTCTTTTGGATCGTCCTGCTTGATTCTTAGTAACTTTGAAAAATGGCTCCCAATCGGATTGTAATATATGAAAAATAACATTTTTATTTTGAGTTTAATTTGTACTCGGAACTTTGAGGGACCAATTTCCTTTTTTGTGGTGCGTTACGTTCAGGGCTTTTTTCTCAGAGAATCGGTGCAGGAACTCCTCCCTTCTACGTTCCCCCTTGTCTCTGCACCCTACCCTCCTCTGAGCACCGTCCCTTGGCAGCCCGTCCATATGGCCGCCCCCCTAATCCATACGCCCGCCCCCTAATCTACATGCAGGACGCCAGACGCATGGATTTCAATGTTGTTGTTTTGTTTTTTTTAGCACATGATTAGAGCCTGAGCCTCTAATTGGCTTAAAAAAAGGGTGGGCTCGGGGCGCAGAGTATTGCGCCCTGAGCCCACCCAGTTGTGTGACAACAGCAGATTAATATTCGCTCTTGTATTCATGATTCTCCTCCCAGCCAATCAAGAAACCCCGATTGGCCAAGGAGTCTTAGGTGATCGCCGCTGTCTCCCGCAGGGAGGGGTGTGCCGTCCGTCTCCCGCACGCGGGCGGTGGGGGTGTTGTTAGTTTACCGCTCCACCCAAAATATTTAGCACCAGCTGCCACTGGTTAAATGATTTGTGTGTGATTTGTTCCTGTCTATTAACAAGCAAAAGCAGTAAAATTGATCCCCTGGAGCCAGCCACAATAGATCCCTCAGCAACAATAGATCCCTCACACAACAATAGTCTCCCCCAGCAACAACAAACCTCACCCCAGCAACAATATACCCCACCCCAGCAAAAATAGATCTCTTACACAACAATAGACACCCCCAGCAACAATGGACCTCACCCCAGCAACAATACCCCCCAGCAACAATAGATCCTTCACACAACAATAGACTCCCCCAGCAACAACAGACCTCACCCCAGCAACAATACCCCCCAGCAACAATAGATCCCTCACACAACAATAGACTCCCCCAGCAACAACAACCCTCACCCTAGCAACAATAAACCTCACCCCAGGAACAATATACCCCACCCCAGCAACAATAGATCTCTTACACAACAATAGACTGACCCCAGCAACAATATACCCCACCCCAGCAACAATAGATCCCTCGCACAACAATAGACTTCCCCAGCAACAATGGACCTCATCCCAGCAACAATATTCCACCCCAGCAACAATATACCCCACCCCAGCAAAAATAGATCTCTTACACAACAATAGACTCCCCCAGCAACAATGGACCTCACCCCAGCAACAATACCCCCCAGCAACAATAGATCCCCCAGCAACAATAGATCCTTCACACAACAATAGACTCCCCCAGCAACAACAGACATCACCACAGCAACAATATCCCCCAGCAACAATATACCCCACCCCAGCAACAATAGATCTCTTACACAAAATAGACTCCCCCAGCAACAATGGACTTCACCCCAGCAACTATACCCCCAGGCAACAATAGATCCTTCACACAACAATATACTCCCCCAGCAACAACAGACCTTACCCCAGCAACAATATCCCCCAGCAACAATACATCCCTCACACAACAATAGACTCCCCCAGCAACAACAACCCTCACCCTAGCAACAATAAACCTCACCCCAGGAACATAATACCCCACCCCAGCAACAATAGATCTCTCGCACAACAATAGACTTCCCCAGCAACAATGGACCTCAAAAAAAGGGGGGAAGAGAAACAAGGAGTTTCTCTAAAGAAGGTCAACAGAGAACACTATTGTCAATTACAAAACCAGCTTTATTAATTACCAAAAAATATATACCAATTAATATAACAAGGTGAAAATATAAGCAATATGGACAGACGGTTATCACAAACCAATTAAAAATGGACAACGTCCTTGTTTTTCCAACAATGGACCTCATCCCAGCAACAATATCCTACCCCCAGCAACAATAGACCCCACCCCAACAACATCAGACCCCACCCCAAAAACAATAGTTCTCCCACACAACAATAGAACCCCCACAACCACAGCAATAATGGACTACTCACAACAAAATATCACCCCCAGCAACAAAAGATCCACCCAGCAACATTAGACCCCAGCAGCAACAACAGATCTCCCAGCAGCCAGCATCAATAGACTCTCCAGCAGCCAGCAACAATAGACCTCTCCCTCGACAGTAGATCCCTAGCAGCAACATAAGATCCCCCCCCCCAGCAACAATAGATCCCCCACAAGCAACAAGCAACAATAGACCCTCACAAAAAAACAGATCCCCACCAGCGTCAATAGACCCTCCAGCACACCCCACACCACTTGCCATTACATACATTCAGTGCTGGAGGTGCCGGAACTGCATGCCCCCACGTTCCCCCGAAAAAGCCCTGGTTACATTAACCACCACACCACAGGGCACTTTCACTCCCTTCCTGCCCATGCAACACTGCACCCATATGAAATGTTTATCATTTTTTGGAGACAGATAGCGCTTTCTTTTGATGATATTTAATCACCACTGTGGGTTTAATTTTTTTCTAGATACATGAAAAAAGGAAGAAAATGTTGAAAAATTAGCAAATAAGTAATTTTTCTTCTTCACTGATGGGCACTGATAACATTGTGTCAGCTGAGATTGGACACAGGTGATCACATGGTTAAGGGCCACTGTGATTACCCCCGATCTGTGATACGGTGGACACACAACGGGCATGCAGCGGTTACAGAGCGCATCTGATGGGGACACATGGGAGACGCACAGTGGGGGGGATGTCCATGGACATCTTCCTAGAACGGAAGGCTATAACATAGGCAGCAAGTGGTTAAGGCTGCCCATTCACTATAAAAGGGCTGCTAATGCATCCTAACATGCCTTAGGGTGACATTCATTGTACAGTGCTCCCCAATACACTAAGGCAGTGCACCTAAATTGTAATGCTTTACAACACACAATTGCACTTCCTTGCCAATTACACTTCCACCAACTTACATATCTGCTCCCAATATACTTCTTCCCATTTGCACTTCTGCACCCATTACTATTCTGCCCATTTACACTTGGGTGGCCATTACCTCTACATATTTACACTTCCTACTCCATTACACTTCTGCTCACATACCATTCTGTGCTTTTTACACTTATGTCCCGTACACACGATAGGATTTTCAGACGGAAAATGTGTGATAGGACCTTGTTGTCGGAAATTCCGACCGTGTGTGGGCTCCATCACACATTTTCCATAGGAAGTTCCGACACACAAAGTTTGAGAGCTTGCTATAAAATTTTCCGGAAATTCCGATCGTGTGTACACAAATCCGACACACAAAGTGCCACGCATGCTCAGAATAAATTAAGAGACGAAAGCTATTGGCTACTGCCCCGTTTATAGTCCCGACGTACGTGTTTTACGTCACCGCGTTCAGAACGATCGGATTTTCAGACAACTTTGTGTGACCGTGTGTATGCAAGACAAGTTTGAGCCAACATCCGTCGGAAAAAATCCATGGATTTTGTTGTCGGAATGTCCGATCAATGTCCGACCGTGTGTACGGGGCATTACACCCATTTACACTTCCATGCCCATTTCACTTACACCCATTTACACCTCCACAACCAATACAGTTCCACCCATTTGTGCTTCCACTCATTTACCCTTCCATGGCCTTTACACTTCTGCCCACTTACTCTTTCATACCCATTATACTTCCACCCATTTAATCCTCTGTGCCCATTACACTTCCGCCCATTTACCCTTCCATGCTCATTACACTTCCACCCTTTTAAATGTTCGCGTCCATCATACATTGCCCATTTACATTTCTGTGCCCATTTACACTTCTGTGCCAATTACACTTCCCTCAATTACACTTCTGAGCCCATTACATTCCACCTATGTACACTTCTGTACCCATTACACAGCCAATCATTTACATTTGTTTTCCCAACACACATTTCCCATTTACAATTCCTCGCCCATTACACTTCCACACCCACTACACTTCTGCTTATTTATCCTTCTGTGCCCATTACACTTCTGCCCATTTTCTCTTCCATGCCCATTACAATTCTGCCCATTTTTCCTTTTTTTTGCCCATTACACTTCTGTTCATTTTCCCTTCTGTGCCCATTACACTTCTGTCCATTTACTCTTCTTTGCCCATTACACTTCTGCCCATTTACCCTTCCGTGCCCATTAATCTTCTGTCCATTTACAAGTCAGTGCCCATTACTCTTCTGCCCATTTACCCCTCTATGCCCATTACACTTTTGCTCATTTACACCTCTGTGCCCACTGCAAATCCGCCCATTTAGACTTTAGCACACATTACACAATCACGTATTTCCACTTCCGTGCCCGTTACATTACTGACCATTTACTTTTCCGTGCCCATTACATTTTTGCCTATTTTACACCTCTGCGTTTATTTACACTTATGCCCATTTACACTTCCATGCCCACTAACCTTCTGCTAATTTACACTTCTGTGCCCGTTGCAATTCCACCCACTTACACTTCTGTGCCCATTACACTTCCGGCCATGTACTCTTCTGTGCCCATTCCATTTCTGCCTATTTTACATTTGTGCTTTTATTCATGCGTTTGCCCATTTACTCTTCAGCACCCATTACTCCTCTGCCCATTTACACTTCTGTGCCCTTTACAACTCTGCCCATTTAACTTCTACCTCCATTAAACTTCTGCTCATTTACCCTTCTGTGCCCTTTACACTTCTGCTCATTTACCCTTCTGTGCCCATTACACTTCTGCCCATTTTTTCTTCCATGCCCATTACAATTCTGCCCATTTTTCCTTTTATGCCCAATACACTTCTGTTCATTTTCCCTTCTGTGCCCATTACACTTCTCTTCATTTTCCCTTCTGTGCACATTACACTTCTGTACATTTACTCTTCTGTGCCCATTACACTTCTGTCCATTTACTCTTCTGTGCCCATTACACTTCTGCCCATTTACCCTTCCGTGCCCATTACTCTTCTGTCCATTTATAAGTCAGTGCCCATTACTCTTCTGCCCATTTACCCCTCTATGCCCATTATGCTTTTGCTCATTTACCCTTCCATGCTCATTACTTTTCTGCCCATTTACACTTCTGTGCCCACTGCAAATCCGCCCATTTAGACTTTAGCACCCATTACACAATCACGTATTTCCACTTCCGTGCCGTTACATTACAGGCCATTTACTTTTCCGTGCCCATTACATTTTCACCTATTTTACACCTCTGCGTTTATTTACACTTATGCCCATTTACACTTCCATGCCCACTACCCTTCTGCCCATTTACAGTTCTGTGCCCATTGCAATTCTGCCCACTTACACTTCTGTGCCCATTACACTTCTGGCCATGTACTCTTCTGTGCCCATTCCATTTCTGCCTATTTTACAGTTGTGCTTTTATTCACACACTTGCCCATTTGCTCTTCAGCACCCATTACTCTTCTGCCCATTTACACTTCTGTGCCCTTTACAGCTCTGCCCATTTAACTTCTACCTCCATTACACTGCTGCTCATTTACAATTCTCTGCCCATTACACTTTCACCTACACCATATTACCAAAAGTATTGTGACGCCTGCCTTTACACGCACATGAACTTAGATGGCATCCCAGTCTTAGTCCGTAGGGTTCAATATTGAGTTGGCCCACCCTTTGCAGCTATAACAGCTTCAACTCTTCTGGGAAGGTTGTCCACAAGGTTTAGGAGGGTGTCTATGGGAAGGTTTGACCACTCTTCCAGAAGCGCATTTGTGAGGTCAGGCACCGATGTTGGACGAGAAGGCCTGGCTCACAGTCTCCGCTCTAATTCATCCTAAAGGTGTTCTATCAGTTGAGGTTAGGACTCTGTGCAGACCAGGCAAGTTCCTCCACCCCAAACACGCTCATCCATGTCTTTATGGACCTTACTTTGTGCGCTGGTCCAAATCATTTGGTGGACGGGGGATTATGGTGTGCCTTTTTTTTTTAGGGGTTGGGCTTGGCCTCTTAGTTCCAGTAAAGGGAACTCTTAAGCGTCAGCATAGCAAGACATTTTGGACAATTTCATGCTCCCAACTTTGTGGGAACAGTTTGGGGATGGCCCCTTCTTGTTCCAACATGGCTGTGCACCAGTGCACAAAGCAAGGTCCATAAAGACATGGATGAGCGAGTTTGGGGTCGAGGAAATTAACTGGCCTGCACAGAGTCCTGACCTCAACACCTTCGGGATAAATTTGAGCGGAGACTACCAGTCAGGCCTTCTCATCCAAGCCTACTCATCCAGACCACGCCTGACCTCACAAATGTGTTTCCCGGAAGAATGGTCAAACATTCCCATAGACACACTGCTAAACCTTGTGGACAGCCTTCCCAGAAGAGTTATAGCTGCAAAGGGTGGGCCAACTCAATATTGAACCCTACGCATTAAGACTGTGATGCCATTAAAGTTCATATGTGTGTGTGTGTGTGTGTGTGTAGGCAGGCGTCCCAATACTTTTGGTAATATAGTGTATATATACTTTTGCACCTATCACAACTCCCCCATTTACACTTCTGCACCCATTGCACGTCTGTTCCTTTACTCTTTCATGCCCATTACTTTTCTGGCCATTTACACTTCTGTGCCCATTACACTTCTGCTTATTTACATGTATAATCTGCCCCTGGTGTCAGCTATGCTAGGTACCCCACTGATGTGGATCATAAAGAATTCATATGCGAAAAAAAAAAAGATTAATTGAAATCTTGATTGGTTTTTGGATAAAAGTTGGATAAAAGTTTAGTGTGGTAAAATACTTTTGGAAGTTAAATAATAAATAATAAAAGACGGACAATTTGGGAGGGAGGAGGCAAAGAGGGATTTGGTTGTAAAAGAGGAACAGTCCCTACAAATGAGTTATGGGGTCTTCTGGCCTGTCTGTTGTAACAGGTCCTTCTTTATCTCCTTAAGTGTTGGTGGTGGGTGGTCCATGCGTCCATTTGCATCTAGTTACCCCCAACTCCGTTCAGGTCCAGAAAAACAAAAATGGAATAGGTTTGCATCCTAACTTGGTGATTGGAAGTAGTATGATGTAAACAGCCACCCATAGATCCAACATGGACCTTGAATGCTCTGGTTTTTAAAATGGAGATAAACACTAGGGATAAGCTCAGGCATGTTCAAATACTAGTCCACACCTGATTAAGCTATCCCACCAAGAAGGCGTCATTCCAAACTGCCAATCATAAGCAGCCAAGGCATTCTTGGCCCCAAGAGAAAAACTCACCCAAGCTCTACCGCTATATAGTATAGTTGGTGTGTAGAGTAGTAGGTGCTCAATAAGCTCACAAAAGATCCATAGAAAGTACAGGCCGGCAACTCGACAGCTTCTCCATAGAAAATATTTGCTTAAGCATTACAGCAATAACATCATCCAAAATTGCTCACACGTTTCGGCCTTAGGCCCCAAAAATGCTTACACGTTTCGGCCTTAGGCCTTCATCAAAAGCATTCTTGGCCCTACATCTGCATATATTCTAGGGGCTGCGGGGTGGGGAATGCTCTGGCTGCTTATGATTGGCAGTCCACAGTGACACCTTCCTGGTGGGATAATTCAGGCTGGTTCGGACTAGTTTCTGAACATGCCTGAGCTAATCCCAGGACTAGTTGTGGAAAACTCAGGACTGGATAGACATGGATGCAAATCTTTGGCCAGTAACACAACTATTGTATAATTATTTTATCCTATTAAGCTTTTTGCATAGTGTTCAGATCTAAAAGTTCTTTAGAAGACTGGATAACATTAAAAAAAAAGCCCTATAATGTGAAAGTAATAATGCCATCGGTATATTTTCAATTCTGTAGATAGAAGCAGAAAAAAAAACACGTTTACATGTAACATTCTACTGGAAAATGTTAACAACATTGAAGGTGATTCATGTCGTAGATTAGGCCCAGCGGTGTTCTGCAGTTTTTTTATGAGCGCCATTACATTGGAGGAATTTCATGTGAGACATAATTGGATCTTGTATGGTGCACAGCCAGCGCTGGTAAATTGACACGTAACAGATGAAGGCTATTTCCTGTAGAAAGAACACAGAAAAGAAATAGGAATTGGTGAATAACAACAAGGACAGATCACAACCATGATAAATATATTGCATTTTCATTAATAAGTCTTGTTTACCCTTCCGAGGATGGCTAAGGGCGCCTTGGATCCAAGGTTATATGAGGGATCCGTAGAGCACAAACTGGTGCAGATAACGTTAGAGAATAGGAAGAACAGCAAAGAGAATTTTCCTACAATCTTCTTTACACTTGTGCCGATAGGTTTACATACCCCTGGCAGAACTTGCAGGATGTGCACCAAACCATGAGTGATCAGACCAAACACATTTCTTTTTATTTTTAATGTGACTCAAATTAAACTCTGAGTCATCTCAGAACATTGCAACACTTAAGCTGGAGTTTCTCAAACTTTTTTTCAATCATGACACAATTTGAAATAATGCAAAATCTTGAGGTGCCCCAAACTAAAATAAGGTCCCCCGTTACATCAGAATCCACCCTTTCACATCAGCATTCTCCGCCCATCGCTTCCTCGTTCACATTAAGGTCCTCAGTAACCTCCTTCACAAAACTTCATATATGGCTTCAACTATTTTTGAAACAAATTTTGCCAATGTATATCCGGTTATGCCCACTTATATAACGCAGACATCTTTTTAAATACAAAGCAATACAAAAGTACTTCAGCACAATTTCTGTGTTTTATAATACAGTCTACATAAAGCCATTCATATCAGTTCCTGGTTTCGATAAAGATTGAATTGTAATCTTCCTTTCACAGCCTTACCTACTATGGCTAGTTTGGTTTTAAAGGAAATTGAAGCCCAACCACGACAAATTTAAATAAATATTAAACAATAAGTAGCCAAGTTCTTCAAAAAATAAGAAACTCAGAGGTGGCTGACATAAGCCACCTCCTCTCTGGCACTGTACCCTGCACACTCAGGTCTCCATGGTTCAGGGCCAGTCTTTGACTAATGAGGTTTAATGATGCCCAATCCAATTTCTGGGGGCCCATCAGTATCTTGGTTCCAAACACATCAACGCTACTACATTCTCACACACTCTCCTAACAACCTAAGCCTGATCAAAACCTGTCCAGGCCCTACTACATACCACACAGACTTCCACCACCTTGGGCTCATGAATCATTCAGGACTTGTCTTCCAATGGAGAAGGTAACCACACAACCATGGAAACAAGGATTTTATACATATTAAGGAAGCAGGGGGATGTTGCATAAACTTATAAAGGAGGAGGGGTGATAGGTAACCTTGAGTTGACCTTCAACCTTTCGATATGATTTTGGATCATGGGTGGAAGGCAAACCATGCAAAGAAGAACTTCAGAGGAAGAGTTGATTCAAACTGCTGGCAGATAGAGTTGTAGGATGAATGCAACACTTGACTCAAGCTGTGCAAGGCAAAAGTATTACTTACTAGGCTTACCAAACTTAAAACCGAATTCAAAACAAACTTGTAGGCAGGTGCAGTCTACTTTTTCCACTGTAGGCGATGCTTGTCCGCAGCGGCATTGCAGTTGGAGAGGAAGTCAAGAGGAACATGGTTCCTCTATGATTTCCTGGACCACTGGATAAGCTATCCAAATGGATGCTGCAACCCCATGTGACTCTGGTGGCCATGTTGGGTCAGGCAGAGCCTATTTAAGGCCCTGGCTCTCTGGCTTTGCTCGCTTTTGCGAGTGGGTAGAGTAGGGACAGGTACCCCGTCTGTTAGGGACAGAACTAACAGCAGGGAAAGGCTCCCGATGAGAAGGGAAAGCATAGGGATCACTACTTCTCTGGGCATCTTCCCACTTGGACACAAGACAGCCTGGCCACAGTCTGCCTCTCCTAACAGGTCTTGTCAGTTTGGCTCTACACGCTGTTGAGATCCATGAGTGTTCCAGGTTGGGCTTTCTTCCTACTGGGTTTATTGTGAACTGTCTTTGCATTACTTCAATACAGGTTATTCATACCGAACTTGGACTGTGTGTGTTATTGCTGCTGCACCACGCTGCACCCCACCTGCAAACTCTACACCCCACCTCTAAAGGATTAAACTGGCAGTGCACAGCGAATCCACAGACATGACTGGCCAGATTTTGACAAGTGGCAGTTATGAAATGCACAGCCACTGTCTCACTAGACCAGGAATAGATGGGTATAGGACTGGGAGAGAGTGGTGGTGGTGGGGGGGAGGGTCATATTTGTAATTGCAAGATGAAGTCACGCTTTAAGATTATAAAATCTCTCTTACCCTCCATAATAGTACACACACCCCAAGCATATGGTAGAAATTGTGCTGACTTAAGCAAGATAAGGATACTAGCATTATTCATGACCACTTAGAGTATAGGCTTAGGACTCGCCTAGGAATCTTTCTTATGACAGTCTTTTCAATGGCTATAATTGTTCCTGATGTTAAATATAGGACAGAAGGAACAGCGGTGTATATATATATACACCTTTTATCCCTAGGGGAACAATGGAAAATGAATTACACTTGTTTATAACTTCTTGTATAAGTATTGTCAGCAGGCAAAGGAGAAGCAATGCTATTGTCCAAAAAAAAAAAAAAGGAAAAAAAAAAAAATAATAATAATAATTTAAATTTCTATCACCTTGAGGGGTCGAGAATGATTGAAGTTGGTATTCAAGGCAGTTGAAAGAAATTGGTTTTTAGCATATTCAGTGTTTTCAGAGGCTAATACGCACTCCAGATAATGCAGACGGAAAAAACTAGACCAGAATTAAAGTGTATATAAACCCTCACAATAAATGTTTCTTATTTGTTTCATTTATAGCCTGATAAATATAGAGTTGAAAGTGTTTTGTTCTATCGACTTGATAAGACAAAAGTCCATCCAGTTCAACCAACATAGTAATATGAAAAAAAAAAAAAAAGAAAAAACACACACAAATAGAAAACCTCCATATATACAATCCTATACCCACAGTTGATCTAGAGGGAGGCAAAAAAACCCCCAAAACAATAAAGCAACTTGTTACGCAGGTCTTTTGACTGTTCCTTTCTACCTTCTCATGGCTCAGTGTCTAGCCTGCTTAGTGCATCCATTTGAGAGCTAACAAACTCATTAGCTATTTATACACAGACACTAATTGTGATTTAAAAATCCACAAATGTGAGAAATAAACCTTTAATTGCCATTTTAACCTGTGTGTGCCACCTTCTGTGTCTGGACCAAGGCCAAACATTCCAGGGTATGTAAATGTTGGATCAGGGCCATTTGGGTGATTTCTGTTATCATTATGATTTAAAAAGGATCCCAAAAACTATGTGATAATAAATGGCTTCATGTGATTGCTATCCTTAAATAAAAGACAGTTTTTTGGCATGATCCGTCATATTTTCAATATTAATGCCAAAATTTTACAATTTCTGGCAGGGTGTGCAAACTTTTGAGCATGACTGTATATTAAAAAGTAAGGATCCCAACACTGAACCTTGGGGTACACCACTGATAACCTTAGACCATTCAGAGTAAGAATCATTAACCACTACTCTCTGAATTCTGTCCTTTAGCCAGTTTTCTATTCATTTACAAACTGGTCTTTCCAAGCCTGTAGACTTTACCTTACACATGAGCCGTGTGTGGGGAACTGTGTCAAACGCTTTTGCAAAATCCAAGTAAATCAGGTTCGGTGGCAGCTGGTGCTCAACATTTTTGGCAGGGGG
The DNA here is from genome assembly GCA_037952925.1 of Lithobates clamitans. Lineage (NCBI taxonomy): Eukaryota > Metazoa > Chordata > Amphibia > Anura > Ranidae > Lithobates > Lithobates clamitans. The sequence goes on from JBBGZY010001089.1 coordinate 250,749, forward strand.
GCGCAAACAAACTATCAAAATTTTGAAAAAAAAAAATCAATTGCAGCCACTATGCCATCAAACGCAGCCACTGTGCCCAACAAACTCTGCCACTGTGCCATCAAACGCAGCTACGGTGCCCATCAAATGCTGCAAGAGTGCCCAACTGCCCATCATATTCTGCCAGTGTGCCCATCAAATGCTGCCAGTGTGCCCAACTGCCCATCATATGCTGCCAGTGTGTCCATCAAACGCTGCCAGTATGCCCATTAAATGTTGCCAGCGTGCCCCCCACCCGCTCGCTATCTGCCCGGCACTTACCCTGTGCCTGTGGGGCAGCGGTTGACAGCGACGACCGGGGTCCTTCATGCGTCTCCTGCGTCCTGATAGGCGTCCGATAGTGGAGCCTGTCATTGCAGCTGCATCTGGCGGCAGGCGACGGTGGCAAATGACATGCTGCATCTGACAGCAGGTGACGGTAGCAAGTGACACACTGCATCTGGTGGCATGCCACAGTGGCAATTGACACGCTGCATCTGGCAGCAGGCGACGGTTGCAAGTGACACACTGCATCTTGTGGCATGTGACGGTAGCAAGCGACATGCTGCATCTGGTGGCAGGCGGCGGTGGCATGCTGCATTTAGTGGCAAGTGAAAAGCTCAGGGTTCCCATTGATTCTGCATTATGGTGAGTTGAACTATTTCATTATATATTACAATGTAGTAATAGAAATAATGTGATTCAGTCATCCTGACACCATATCAAGCATGGTGTCAGGATGATTTAAGCGCTAACACGTCCTTTGGAAGGGTTATTTCATTTTCCTTGATTGGTGTTAGAAATGTTGAAGGAGCCAACAGGAGCTGTAGACTTTTACTGCATTCAAGTGTTCATCAATGACAATATTCCCTGCCAGTCTAAAGGTCCGTACACACGATCAGAAAATCGGACAAAAAATACCACTTTCTAAGCGATTGTATGATAACCTGATTATTAGTACACAGCTCACCAGAGTCGTTCATGAAATTATTAGATGGGACAAGCACAAAACTTTTTCTCGTACAATACCAGATCGTACTATTTTTTCGTTTAATCAGTACAGTTTTTGTCCAAAAATCCAATACAAATCCAATACAATACATTAAATCACTTGCAAAGTTATATTTCGTCGTACGAGAATTTTTGGAACTTTAGTAACCTCTTCATTTTGGATATGGAGACTAGCATGAAAAATAAATAAAATGAAACAGACGATCATTCATCTGATGATCTCATCATGTGTACGGGGCTTAAGTCTTGGAGGGCAGCCTTCAGCCTTGGAAAATGTGCTCTCTTAAAGTTGCGTTTTTATCTTTCTAGTATGCACTTGTTGTTTACAGCAAACATTAAATTTAATCTCAGCTCACTAAAATTAAATCTCCCCTGACTATAGAACACCTCCCCCATGTTAGGGAGGTAAGGAAGGAGGGAAGAGTTTTTCTGTCCTAACAAACTTCCTGCCCAAGCGATACAATACTGCTGCTTCATATGAAGATATAGTATGGTATCCCTAGGATAGGAAGTGTTGGCAGAATTGCCAGGTGAAATGAAAACCAGACTAAACCCCTTGACATAAAATCCAAAGGGGATTCTAACTCTTCCCCACTTTGTCCAAAATTTAAAAATTTTAATAGAACTTACACTTTAAGCTTTTTTTAAAAGGTCTCAAAACAGTATAGGCCATTTAAATGACGTTGGCCACAAATATTTGGGCTTTTGACACACCTAGAAGATATGTATGAGCTCGCTTTCTGTCAGGAACCCCTAGAATCAATGTGATGAGCATCCCGGAAGAATTGCTTTTTAGGCTACACTTCTTCTGTAGTGCAGAACAAAGTAACGCAGCTTCACCCGACAGCGGTCCAGACTCTGGAGGAATCCCCACCTTAGTGTCGGGATCCACCCAGATGCTTTACCAGCAGCTGGCTCCACCTCTTAGCACGCCGCTGAGAGCCTGAGCCAGCCAATCCCGCCCTCTCCACAGGTCCAGTGATCTTAGGAAGGGCAGAGCAGAGGCAGTGACTGACAGTCACCAGCTATCTGCTCATTGAAGATCTGAGCGATCAGCAGTCATTGATCCCTCAATTCTCAGTCCTAGAAGTGGAGGGGGACCGATGCAGCATCAGATTGGTGCTGGATTCACCTAGGTTAGTATAAGGGTTTTTTTTTTTCAAAAGTCAAACTTATTTTAAGGGTGTTATTTGCCCACTTTTATGTCACAGAAAAGTTAAATCCCACATTTTAAAACAAAAAAAAAAAAGTCCAACACAAAACAGCTGCCCTCGCAAGGGTTTTCACCATCAAAGTAGGAAAGGACAAATAATACCCAGCCTCCTATCAGGAAGGGCATTCCAGTAAATGAGCTGGCCCCTCTGGATGATCTTCTGTGCACCTTCACAGGCTAATACATGTTCCTTCCCATGCACCCAGGAATTGGGCACATGATCATGCATGTGCATGATGGTGGGCGTCCCTGTGAACGCTGGCGTGCTCACGTGCACTCATGACAGATGTTGGTGCCAGACAGGCTATTTAAACTGTGCCAATACTCAAGATCAGTGCTGCTTTGTGTTCAGATCCTATCCAGGTGGTCGGAAATTTTAATCAGGAACAGTATACCACTGGGTCCTTACCTTTTTTACTACTTGTCTATATGCCCGACAATCAATAAATTCAGACTTTTTTGACATAATATTGGTATGTTGCCCTTTCATTAACCCTGCTTTTCTCTGTCCCCTTCTGTTTGGGATACATAGCTTATTTCCTGTTTTTTGGGGTTGAAGAGCAATAACAATATTTATTTCCTTTTTTTAGGCATACACCTGTTACATGGATATCAAGCCTCTTTTTTCTTTTACATTTTCAATTGGTGTTCAGCCTCGAGTGCATCCTGTGATCCTGTATCTTGATTCCTGTTGCTGACCCGGCTTGTCCTGATTACCCTCTGAACTCTGACTGCACTGACCTCGGCTTGTCATCTGACCTCTGCTCCAGTCTGTTCCATTGGCTTTTGCTTCACTGATCGGTTCCAGACCTGGCATGTAGCTTGACCACCCTTCTGCCTGTGCCCCTGTACCTGATCCATCCTGCCTGTGTATAACCCAGCCTGCTTGACTTTTACTAATTTGCCTGTTGTCACTGGTATCTGCCTACTACACTGCTGTTCCTGCTGACCTACAGTTTGCTACCAGCAACCATCTCATCTGCCTGCTGTCGCCAGTACCAGGCTGCTTTAGTCCACTGCCTGTCTGCCTGCTTTATTGAAGACCCCTGACGACTTCACCTACCCAACGTGGATACCTGCTCTGCTGCTAGCAAGACCTACAGGCACTTGTGCCACTCTGCACTTCTGCACCTTCTGTTTACACTATCAGGGGCCCTGAGGTATAATAGAGCCCTTCCTCATCATATCAGGCTCTGCTACAAGGTAAGTGCTACCTCCCAGCTCTTTCTCGCAGCACCACTGCTAGGCCTCAAGCTTTGTCCTTGTCGTTGAAAAATTCAAAGATCACACAAAAGGGTTACCCTCGCAGGGGTTTTTGGCATTCCATTGCCATAATGCAAATTTCTTCAGTCTTCTGGCTATAAAGCAGCTCAACCTGGACTACACTGTCTCTTAGCCTTCTAGAATGCAGTGTCTCAGTCGAGAACACAGTGAGGTTCAAACACTACCCCTAAAACAACTCTATCTAGAGGTGTCGGCCTGGTCAATAAAGACAGAAACCTAAAACTAGTGTGTCTAGACTCCTAACGCTCTCTGCAAGCAAGTTCTCTGCAGTAGGGTACCCTGAGGTACAGTTGGTAATCATACTAAAAAAGCTATGCACACCTGCACAATCAAAATGTGGGTTGCCAGAAAACCATGAACCAGGGCTGGAGGAGTCCTCTCTCCAACTCTACAAAGTCTCTAGGCTCCAAGACCCATACCAGGACTTGCCAGTCCTAGAGAATTCTGCAAAGTCAGTTTTTCCAGCTGAAAGAAAACAACCTAACTCCTCAACCTGCGTAACTTCTATTTCTTATTATCTCTTCTGACACTGTGACATAGCCCTGTCTTGTCACAGCTGTTATTTATTTTTTCTATGTAGCACTACCCCGTAAGGATTGCAGATGACAGGGTTTCCCACTGCTGCACAGTCAGATACACAACTTCAACTTTCATCCAGACACAGTGAACATTCCTTGGGCTTTTTTTGTGTTTTTATTAGGGGATAATATCTTAGATGGGGATGGGAATTATGGGATGCCCAGCTTTGTAGCAACAAACTTAGCAACAACTTCCTCCCTATGTACAGCTTCAGCAGTACTGGCAGTCTCTTAAAAGATGCAAAAGTCCCTTGCAGGCTTGGAGCTCTCAGTTGTAGCATAAAATTGGTTGTGGCTTGCCTACTGAAATACCTCCAGCTCTCTTGTAGATACTGATGCCAGTTCTACCCTCTGCAGAAAATGCTAGCCCACCTGGCTGCTTCTCTTCACCAGACTACCCAACTGACCCTCTTCATCAGTCTACCCGACTGACCCTCTTCACCAGTCTACCTAACTGACTCTGAGGAGATCTCCCAGGGCAAGGAGGGTAGATTTAAGCAGGTCGTTATCTTCCAGAGAGACCTGCTACCTGTGGCAGTCTCTCCCCTTGTATGCCCTTGTCCCATGCTGCAGTACTCACACTGTCCTCTCCTGGCTCCCGCTGCCTCACAGGAAAGCCTCCTCTAACTTCTTCTGTGGTAGGATACTTCCAGTACAGCGACCTGAGCCCCGGCCCGATGTAGAGCTCCTCTCCGGCAGGGGTCCCTCGAGTGCCACAGACAGTCCCCTCAGCACTCCATCTCCATCTTTCACCCAACTCCCCTGCTGGCATGACTCAAACATATTTAAGGGCTCACTTAGTCCCTTGCCAGGCCCACCACCTGGGGAGTGGCTAAGCTCCCCTAAATAAATATGCAGGACAACCCTCCTGGCCTCTGCGCTCTAATTTCTGGAACGTTCTCCAACATTCCAGAACCAGGGGGAATCAACAAAGAGCTGCCTGGATGAGTCACCCAGCCCTGAACTTTAGCAAACCCTGACCCAGATTCTATAACTCAGGCTTAGCCCTAAGCCAAACTATGGTTTACCTATTCTCACACTAGTAGCACGCTACAGGGTGCTACATTTATTTATTTATTTATTTTGTTTAATTCAAATGGTAAAAAAAAATCAATGTGATAATAAATAAAAATGTTTTACTAAAAGTTGAAACGTTCCTAATGAAACGTTAAATCGCTACCTTGCTCTAGTGACCTTGTAGGGGTCCTTCGTTCCAGATCTGGTAATTTAGCTATGTTCATTACCTTTATGCATCTGAAATTCCCTGATTCAGCAATCTTGGATGCAAGCGGTAACAAGTGCTGGTTTCATCTCTCGTTTGATCCTGTTACTTTATTACAACTATTGCTTTTCTGTGTTTTTTTTTTCCTATAAGACATTAATTTATCAGTAATATACTCCGTCCTTTATATGAAAGTTGATATTGATAGCATTTGCAGATGTCTGCTCCCTTCCAGATCCTACTCTGCGCTATTTTTTTAATTTTTTATTAATGTCATCTTAGCTGCATTGAGCAATGTGAAATGCAGAGACCAGGATGAGTAATGGACCTGGAGATGAACAATGCATCGTGCACCCTCCTGGAAAATGCATATATAAAATTTCATCATTGTAATGCGTATTAGAAACCAAATTATTTATGAATCATTTAGTGCTCTAATTAAGCACAATGCGGGAAAACGTTTTATGAGTCCTACTAGCTTTAGCAAAATGCTGAATTATAATTTTCTTTTCTGCTTAACTGGATCAGCATCAATCAAGAGACATCTGGCATTTGTTAATACAGATGATGGTATTTGGGAAAGTGGAGCCTTCGCTGAAGTGTACTCATATAATTAATAAGGCTGAAAGAAGACCGATCAAGTTGAACCTCTCACAACCTCCCACAGCTTTGGTATAGAGGAAGGCAAAAAAAAACACCCACATGCAAACACAAAATGTGGCCCCTGAAGGCACAATCATCCTAGTTTCAAGTGTTCCTATATTTCTTTTTTATATCTTTAAAATATTTTGTTTGTTTTTGCTTTTCTTACTATTTGGAAGGATTTGGGTCCTTCTTATCTCCTTTTTTGCTTAGTTGTATTTCATGTAATATACAGCTGTGACGATTGCGCTCTCAGCCTCACCTTGTGCTCCAGCTTGTGGGACAGCAATCTACGCACCAAATTTCGCACTTAACCCTTTATACCAGTGTTCTCCAAACTGCAACCCGCAGGACGGATGCGGCCCTTTGCTTGCTCTTTATTCAGCCCTTAAGGCACTGTTCCTCCCAATGACATGAGGCACTGTTCATCCCACTAATATGAGGCACTATTCATCCCACTAATACAAAATCAGTATCTCACAAAAGTAAGTAAACCCCTTACATTTTTGTAAATATTTTTTTATACCTTTTCATGTGACAACACTGAAGAAATGACACTTTGCTACAATGTAAAGTAGTGAGTGTACAGCTTGTATAACAGTGTAAATTTGCTGTCCCCTCAAAATAACTCAACACACAGCCATTAACTAAACCGATGGCAACAAAAGTGAGTAGACCCCTAAGTGAAAATGTCCAAATTGGGCCCAAAGTGTCAATATTTTGTGTGGCCACCATGTTTTTCCAGCACTGCCTTAACCCTCTTGGGCATGGAGTTCACCAGAGCTTCACAGGTTACCACTGGAGTCCTCTTCTACTCCTCCATGATGACATCACGGAGCTGGTGGATGTTAGAGACCTTTCACTCCTTCACCTTCCGTTTGAGGATACCCCACAGATGCTCAATAGGGTTTAGGTCTGGAGACATGCTTGGCCAGTCCATCACCTTTACCCTCAGCTTCTTTAGTAAGGCAGTGGTCGTCTTGGAGGTGTGTTTGGGGTCGTTATCATGTTGGAATCCTGCCCTGCAGCCCAGTCTCCGAAGGCAGGGGATCATGCTCTGCTTCAGTATGTCACAGTACATGTTGACATTCATGGTTCCCTCAACGAACTGTATCACCCCAGTGCCGGCAGCACTCATGCAGCCCCAAACCATGACACTCCCACCACCATGCTTGACTGTAGGCAAGACACACTTGTCTTTGTACTCCTCACCTGGTTGGCGCCACACACGCTTGACACCATCTGAACCAAATAAGTTTATCTTGGTCTCATCAGACCACAGGACATGGTTCCAGTAATCCATGTCCTTAGTCTGCTTGTCTTCAGCAAACTGTTTGCGTGCTTTCTTGTGCAATATCATTAGAAGAGGCTTCCTTCTGGGACGACAGCCATGCAGACTAAATTTGATGCAATGTGCAGCGTATGGTCTGAGCACTGACAGGCTGACCCCCCAACTCTTCAACCTCTGCAGCAATTCTGGCAGCACTCATACGTCTATTTCCCAAAGACAATCTCTGGATATGATGCTGAGCACGTGCACTCAACTTCTTTGGTTGACCATGGCGAGGCCTGTTCTGAGTGGAACCTGTCCTGTTAAACCGCTGTATGGTCTTGGCCACCATGCTGCAGCTCAGTTTCAAGGTCTTGGCAATCTTCGTATAGCCTAGGCCATCTTTATGTAGAGCAACAAGAGGTGTTGACCTTGTAACACTAATGAGTCACATGACACCGGGGAGGGAAAATGGATAATTGGGCCCAACTCGCACATATTTACTTAGGCATCTATTCACTTTGTTGCCAGCGGTTTAGACATTAATGGCTGTGTAAATTTACACTGTTATACAAGCTGTACACTCACTAATTTACATTGCAGCAAAGTGTCATTTCTTCAGTGTTGTCACATGAAAAGATATAATACAATATTTACAAAAAATGTGACGGGTGTACTCACTTTTGTGAGATACTGTAGATAAAAATAAATCAGGTAAAATGGTGAATAGTATCATACAAACTTTGCAGTTAAATGTTTACATATATTTATCATGGGCGTGCTTGATCTGGGACGCGTTTCATGGACTTCTGCTTCCTCAAAGACCATACAAGGAAGCAAGTGTTCAATTTGACTAAAAATAGAAAAAATCATTTTAGATACTTAGATGCTGTTCTCATGCATAACAAACCATAATTCAGGAAGGGATGGGAGAAAAGATGTGTTCAAATCTAGTACACTAATGAAGTTTATGGTTTTTATATCCACAGGAGACATATGGTTCACAGTTATTTTATTCTGATAGAGGTATTATCACTTATGTATCTGATTTTATTAGCTTAGAAGGATACATTGTTGCAATAGCGCGGTTACACATTATTTTAGTAATGATAGACATTCACGTATGAATAGAAATACTTATTTGTTAACAGCGCTGATTTTATAGATACATATTTATAAAAATGATTTAACTGACTTAATTAATTATGTTTAGTTAATTTTAGTCAAGCAAAATTCTTTGAAATGACACAAAAGTTCGGTGTGAGTATGGACAGGAGATTATGAAAATAAATGAATATTTATTTACAAAAAGTCACTTTACAAATACCATTAATAGTTTGATGAATATGTTAACATAGACACTGTGGTCTGCAATGAGGATAGGATATTATTTGTTACCATAAAGTATACCTATGAGATTGAATAAAATCATGATTTCCCCTACTGTAGATATCCTAAATTGCTTTTATAAAATTTGGTAGATAATCATCATCAATTGTAGTTTGCCTTCCAAAATGGCATCTAGCTCAGTTGAAGCTGTGTCCTGGCGTTACTGAGGGGTCAGATGATGGGATGTCTCAGATGATGTGTGTGTATCCAGATGATGTATCCCTGTGAGTGTGCTACTTCCTCTTTTATCTGGTTGTAAATAATAAACTCCTAAAATATGCCCAGAGGGTGGCCCAGAATGTGTAACCTAATTCCTATTGTTATTAAACATGTGTTTACTTAAGCATTCCCTCCATTGGCCACCGGGTGTCACTCTATGACAAGACTATATTGAGTTTAATTGGAAACTCCCTGGTGATTAACCCTGATATAATAAATTCATACACAGCTACAATTATGTCAGTTTCTCTGAAAAATGTGAAATGCCTAAAATAATAGTTCTACACATATAGAGCAAGGAAGAAAATAAATATTTTGTATACTAAACTGCTTATTTGATTATAGGTGCCCTATAACACACATATGTTTTTAACAACCATATTTATTTTGAGAAACCCTTTTCTGGTAATAGGAGATTTTGTAAGCATAAGGCCCCGTTCACACTTGTGCGACCTGAAAGCCGCACAATTTTGCAGAGATTTTTGCCGCAACTGTGACACAATTTTGACGCAACTTGAAGCAATGCCTGTGTAATCTTGAGGTCTTGAAGTCGAACCAAAGTAGTGCAGGGACTACTTTGAAGTTGCCGCGACTTGAAGTCGCACGGATATGAATGGTACTTGTTAGAAATCATGGAGTACGACTTGTCATGCGACTTTGCAGTCCCAAGTCGCAGGACAAGTCGCACAAGTGTGAAAGGCACCTAAAAATCTTTTTGTAACCAATCGACAAAGATATCTTGCAGCATTGTGTTACCCTCTAAAGTCCTATATTTACCAATATGCACATGATAGTTTTTTGTCCTGTGAAAGAATTTATAATGCATTGGCTATTAGACAGGTACAAAGAGATAAATATACATATATATATTACAACCTTGTAATAAGGGCTTAACCTTATGTCTTGCAATATATCGCCTCAGTGTGGCGGCCCCACTGTGAACACAGAACAGTGGTGATGCGGGCGGTGAGAGATCATCTCTTACTGTCTGCCTGCATTGCCGCTCTTCCACGCCCACAGTGGGGCTGCTATAATGCTGGAGGTGAGGCGGGGGAGCAGAGAGATGAGATCATCTTTAACTGCCTGCCCGCATCACTGCTCTTCCGCATAAACAGCACGGCAGAACACTGCTGGAGGTGAGGCAGGGAAACAGAGAGATGAGATCATCTCTCACTGCCCCCCCCCCCCAATCACCGCTGTTCTCCCTGTCTACCCACTACTGCAGGTTTGCCTCTGAAATAATGCGCACCCCTGCAGTGACAATCTTCATGTGGTGGCAAGTGAAAATCCACATCTGGTGGCAAGCACTGTGGCAAATGACAATCTGCATCTGGTGGCAGGCAAAGTGGCAAGTGACAATCTGCATCTGGTGGCAGGCGAACTGACAAGGGACAAAACGCATCTGGTGGCAGGCGACAAGGCAAGTGACACTCCGCATCTGGTGGCAGGCGACGTGGCAAGGGACAAAACACATCTGGTGGCAGGCGACGTGGCAAGTGACACTCCGCATCTGGTGGCAGGCGACGTGGCAAGGTTCAAAACGCGTCTGGTGAGAGGCGACGTTGCAAGTGACAAGCTGAATCTGGTGGCAGGTGACATGGCAAGTGACACTCTGCATCTGGTGGCACATTCTGCATTATGGTGAGTTGAACCATTTAATTTTATATTACAATGTAATAATAGAAATAATGCGCTTCAATCATCCTGACACCAAATCAACCATGGTTTCCAAGGTGATTAAAGTGCTAACACCATCCATTGCCCCAATAAATTGCCTGCAAAAGGCTGCATACACGCCCCTCCCCCGGGTCTTGGCACAATTTTCTTCCACAATGCCGGTCACTGGTGTCAACAAGGTTGGGGACCACTGTTATAAATGGGCAGCTTTGTGTAAAAAAAAAACATTTTCATTTTCTTTCCACATTTTCCAAAAAACTTGTGGAAAAAAATGACATGTTTAAAAGACTCATAATGCCACATAGAATATTATAATGCCACATAGAATATACGTTGGGGTGTTTGCTTTCCAAAATGGAGTCATTTTGTGGTTGTTTTCATTGTCCTGGTGCTCCAGGGCCTTCAAACGTGGGGTGGGTTGTCAGGAAATTATATGTGTAATTTATACTCCTAGAATGCCTGGAGGTGCTCCCTGCATTTTGGGCCTCAGTATGTGTCCAGGCTGTGTAAAAGTCTCACACATGCGTTTTGGGGTGTAGTTGCAAGTATGCCTATACAGTGTGTGAGAAATAACTTGCAAATATGACAATTTTGTTAAAACAAACATAAAAAGATCTTCATTTTGCAAAGAATTGTGGGAAAAAAATTACAATTTAAAAAAACTCACCATGCCTCTTACTAAATACATTGGAATGTCTACTTTCTAAAAAGGGGTAATTGCACTTTCCTGGCTTGTTAGTGTCTCAAGAAATGAGATAGGCCGTCAGTACATCAGGTGTGATCAATTTTCAATGATTGCCACCATAGCTTGCAGACTTTCACAAAGACCAAATAATATATACTGTAGCTGTGCGTCCCAGAGAGAGCCAGGAAAAGTCCTGTTCGGGGCTTATACATCTGCCAGGCTCCTCTCCTACACTTTCAGGGATCTCTGATCCACGATCCAGTTCGAATATTGGTCCTTCCTCCCCCCAAGGCCAATTTAAACTAACCTGAGACAGCCAGCCAGTGCTTTCTGCTTGAGAAAATCAGACAACACCCGTTTGTGAGAGCAAAAGGTTGGTGAAAGCTATCAAGCTGTATATGTGGAAGCTGACAAGCTGTAGGCTTGCTCAGCCTGGTAGTGAGTGCCTGTATATTTTGTAGAGTTAGTGCCAAGACACGACTAGGTTTTTGTTTTGCTATTTTTGTTCCTGGTTGTTTTCTGAGACACTGTAAAGCACCTGTATATAGACTTGTATATATCACCAATAAACGCTGCACTGTTTTGACACTACCTCACTGGGTTTGGTGTCTGTGCCTAAGAGACTGCTCATCCCAGGGAGCTTTGTGCCTGCTACCTGTCCCCCAGTTTACAATACAGTAAAACCTTGGATTGCGAGCATAATTCCTTCCAGAAACATGCTTGTATTACAAAGCACTTGTATATCAAAGCGAATTTCCTCATAAGAAATCATGGGAACTCAAATGATCCCTTCCACAACCATTTATTCATAGGTCCTTCAGTTTATAGTCTATATAACAAGATTATAGCAATGTGATAGGTTGTCTAACCATAAAATGTCCATCCACAAATGGAAGCCTCCACAAGGGGATTAGAAGCAAAATCCAGCAGGAGCTGGAGAGTATAAAAGAGGAGAGAGGCGCCTCTAAGTGTAGCAATATGTTTCTAAATGTTGTACCTTCATTAAATGTAACCATATTGCTACACTTAGAGGTGCCTCTCTTCTCTTTTATACTCAGTTGTGACATGACGCTACTTGTATATCAAGACATCGCTTGTATATCAAGTCAAAATGTATTTAAAAATTTTGCTTGTCTTGCAAAACGCTCTCAAACCAAGGTTTTACTGTACTTATTTGGGTTATTTTTACCAAATATATGTAGCAGTATAACTTTTGCCCAACATGTATAAAGAAAAATTACTAAATTGCAAAATTTTATAACCGAAACAAAGAAAAATGCATTTTTTTTTACAAAATTTTCAGTCTTTTTTTCATTTATAGCGCAGGAAATAAAACACCCAGTGGTAATTAAATACCACCAAAAGAAAGCTCTATTTGTGTTAAAAAAAAAAAAAAGGACAAAAATGTCATATAGGTGTACAGTGTTGCATGACTGCGTAATTGTCATTCAAAATGTGAGAGAGCTGAAAGATAAAAATTGGCCTGGTAAGGATGGGGGTATAAGTGCCCAGTGGGCAAGTGGTTAATATAATATTGTTTTGCAAAACGGACGCAACAAAACTAAAAAAAACAAAAAAAAAAAAAACACTTTTTTTTATTTTGATCACTGTTAGAAAAATGTTCTGTAGATAAAGTATACATTTCATACTATATCTTCTCTTGTTTTAAATAATACAAAAATGTAATTCTGGTACAAAGCCTTCTGAGTTAAAAATAAAATAAGGGTGTTTTTCAGCGAGACTCTTCAAAAATGAATGATAAAAACAAATGAAAAAAAACAAAACTGTTTAATGGTTAGAAAAAAGGAATCAGTAGGAAAATAATAGCTAATGGGAAAGGGGGAAAAGGAGCCAATAAGGGGTTAAATTGAAAGAAATTTTATTAAAACAATTTTTTTTTTTCTGGCTGCTTTTACTGCCATTATATGTGGATTGCAAATTTCTTTGTTCTGCAGATAATTTAAAGCAAATAAATACAAAAAGAACATGTTATTATCATGCCTAAACACTGTGTCAGATGGCCTGTTTTTTTTAACAACTATAATAGCTGCCGCATTTACACAGCAACTCCCAGCTGTCATTTTGACAGCCACGAATTGCCAGTAAATGTGTGTGTGTGTGTGTGTGTGTGTGTGTGTGTGTGTGTGTGTGTGTGTGTGTGTGTGTGGGGGGGGGTTGGGCATCTTTTTCCTGGACTGAGATGCAGGTTCAGATTTGACACAATTGTATAAACCTGGTCCTTGTGCAGGAGAGCCCCTACTGAAACTTCTCATTTTGTGACTTAGTGCAAGACGAGTGAGAGTAGTTCCACCTGCCTGCAGATTTATGACATCAGCTTAGCCTAGGCAAAGTCACTGGACTGTAGAGCAAGGATGGTTGTTCATTGAATGAAAATATATTGCTAAGATCCACTTTGAATAGTGATTGAACTTGGTGTCTATTGTGGTTATGTTCTGAGATGCTAAACCTAACCTTCCAGTGAGACCATTGTAGACATAAATTCCCTAGAGGTGGTATGTGAGAGACATTTTGCTCATTTTGCTGTCAGTCAAGAATGCAACAATGACATTTTTCAGTACATGCAGCACTTCTACTGTAAAAAATAATCCCATCTACAATTCTTTTAACAAAAAGAAATTCTATATCTGTGTTTAAAAGAAAAAGAAAAAAGATATTTTTTTTCCTTGTCATCACCATTCAACAAATGTGAATGAAATTCCTGAAGAAATCATGAGATGAAATAGATGAGATGACAGGTTGGATAAGGTCTATCCAGATTGCTTCACATCTGAAAATCCCACTGTAAATTGGTAATGGCCCATCTAAAATGTAAGTAGACTTAAAGTGGAGTTCCACACAAAAATGGAACTTCCGTTTTTCGGAACCCCCGCAGGGGGTCTACGCCACTTCCCCCCGACTGTCTACTGCAGTGGTGTCCAAACTATGGCCCTCCAGTTGTTAAGGAACTACAACTCCCATCATGCCTAGTCATGTCTGTGAATGTCAGAGTTTTATAATGCCTCATGGGAAGTGTAGTTCCGCAACAGCTGGAGGGCCGTAGTTTGGACACCCCTGGTCTACTGGGAGACACACAGGTCCCAGAGACAGCAAGGACCATTCGGATTGCGCAGTAGGGAACCAGGAAGTGAAGCCACAAGCCTTCACTTCCTGATTCCCTTACCGAAGATGGCGGCGGCAGCACCCAAGGACCGAGGGACGGTTCGGCCTCGGGTGCCGACATCGCAGGCGCCCCAGACAGGTAAGTGTCCTTATTTTAAAAGTCAGCAGCTGCAGCATTTGTAGCTGCTGACTTTTAAAAAAAAATGGCGGACCTCCGCTTTAAGCTGGCCTTTAGACCTGTAGAACCTGTAGAATTTAATTTGAACCTTCAGACGATAAATTATAAAAATCGGTCATCTGACCATTTGATAGTGTCCATATGAATAAGGCCTTATCATATTGCTTCATATTCGGCCAAAAAAATAAATTTCACTGTAAAATAAAAATGGCCCATCCAAAATGGAAAAAGACTTAAGCAGACCTTATACCTCTAGAATGTTGTTTGAACGTTTGGACAAACAATTATAAAAATCACTAACGTGACTATTCGATGGTACCTTCATGGACTAGACTAAATAGGTAAGGCCTTACCAGATTACTTAATATCTGAAAATCCCACTGTAAAATTGATAATGGCTCATCTAAAATGGAAGCAGAATTAAGCTGGCCTTTCGTTTGAACCTTCAGACGAGAAATTATAAAAATCATCCAACCATTTGATAGTACCTTTATGGACTAAACTTCTTGAATAAGTCCTTACCAGATTGCTTTATATTTGGCCCCCCCCCCCCTAAAAAAAAAATGCCCACCGTAAAATAACAATGACTCATCCAAAATGGAGGTAGACTTAAGCAGACCTTATACCTCTAGAATTTAGTTTGAACATTTGGACAAGCAATAATAAAAGTCACTAATGTGACTATTCGCATTTGATGGTGCCTTCATGGTGCCTTCATGGACTAGACTAAATGGGTAAGGCATTACCAGATTGCTTATTATCTGGCCTAGAAAAAAAAAACACTGTAAGCTGATAACTGCTCAGCCGCTCATCCAAAATTACCCTAATCAATGTTCTCACTACAGACTGCTGAGATCCGAGGGCCACACATCATATACCAAGGGGTTGGGCACCAGGACTCTATACACATTGAGAGAATTTTTGCCGTATGTAGTTTTGGTAATTCCAAGGGAAGCCCATTACTATAAATAGGGATTCTTAATCAGATCAAATGTTTTAATTGTTTTTAAGTGATCAATTTTCTCTTAATAAAGGCTGTAAAACAATCTTTAGCTTGTTCATCCTTCAATGCCATTAAAGTCCATAGTGTCCTCCTTTTGTATTGCAGGGGGAAAGGGGGTCAAGCCTCCACAGCTGTAAGAAGGGATAGGCCTTGAGTTCTGCATTTCAAATCTTAGACTCCAAGCTAACATTTGCAACTTTGGCCAGGAAGTGTGACCAATAACAATAGAGGTCCTTTGTTAAAGTTCAGTTACAAACATTTATTACTAATATCTGTTCTGCAGATAATTAATTCTCCATGCCCAATTTCCTGGCTGGACTGGAGCAAGGCACCAATTTGTTTTAGCAGACATGAAGTCAAGGATAGGTGAAGATCAGGGCTGGAGGTAGACAATTTAATACCAAAACCAGCCATCACGGAAATTATTGTTGATATAAATCAACATTGTATTTACAAATTGTTGTTTGCTATAAAAATTAATTCACAAATTCCATCTTTTTTGGAATACGTGGCTTACTCGTCCATATTGCAACCTTTGAACTATGTTCTTCATGAGAATCTTGCCTCTAATTTTCCTTAAAGATATATTATAGGTTCTTTTTTTCAATAAAAGGTCCTCAGCTGGTGCTCCTGGCTCTTCCCCCTTGACCAGTGCCACCAATAGCAAGCTACTTGCTATGGGGGCACTGCTGTGTGCTCGCTTCCGAGCCCCACTATACATGTCCATAAGACACATAAAGCTGCGGCTCAGCCACCCCACATGCTCTCTGCTCATTGGCTATGATTGGGAGTCAATGGCCCCCACTGCTGTCTCAGACAATGAGGAGAGAGAGACCCAGGACAGCCAAGGCTCCCGTGCGCATCGCTAGATCGAGAGGGGGCTCAGGGGAGTATTAGGGGGGCTGTGGAGGGAGCAGCACACAGATGTTTTTTTACCTTCATGCACAGGATAGAAACCTTCAGAATTTACAACCACTTAAAAAATTAGGACTTACTACTGGTACTCTTATTGTCTATACCTGACTGGTACTTTATATAAAAATTGTTATAATTTATACTCTTATCCTATTTCTGATGCTTTGTTGTTATCCTGTTTGTTATGACATCTTGACTTGCACAACTCAGTACACTAATATGTACTAGTAGACTATATATACAATATATTTGTTGGGTGCAGCCCTTCACATCTATGTTTGTAGTTATTAATTCTTCTTTATATTCATGTCACTAAAAACTGATTGGATTTTTGTATTGATATTTACTAATAAAGACAAATTGAAAAAGGAAAAAAAAGCTGATGGTCAGAGTAGGCAAATAGTCTGAATAGTAACCAGTGGCAATCCGATGTAGAGGAATATAATGATAAGCCAAGAGGCAAATACTCAGGACAAGTTGAGTCATAACAGACTATCAGATCTAAGTACACCATAGTAGCCTGGCAAGTATGGTTTACAGTACCTCCAAGGTCCTCATCTGTTTATCCCAAAACCTGAGGGCCTGGTCCATCTTGTCTGTCTGCGCTGACTTTCGCACTAAATTGTGGCTTTGTGACTATGGCCAGTTGTACACATAGGCGTGGAGGTGTTTGTTATGCATCAGCGCACGTTCTTTAGCATATGTTGGAGTGTGTCTCTGATGTTGGGCACACACACAAGCCTTGGAGGACATTTAAACACCTTCCCTTATGGTGGCCAGTGCTGTGGCTTCTTGGAGTTACCTAGAGCATGACAGCACTGTTGTATCTGCCTTACCCCTTTCTGACCCAGATTGCATGACCCTGCAGATTTCTCCTATCCCCTTTGCTGACTCTGCCCATTCCTTTTACCCTCTTGCCTGCTGCCTGCCTCGACCTTTGCTTGTTTTTTCTACCTTACCTCTTGCTGACCAAGATTTCCTGACCCTGCCCATTTCTCCTATCCTCTTTGCTGACTCTACCCATTCCTGTTATCCTCTTGCCTGCTGCCTACCTTGATGTTTGCCTGTTTTTTCTGCCTTACTTCTTGCTGATCCATATTGCCTGACCCTGCCCATTTCTTCTGTTCCCTTTGATGACTCTGCCCATTCCTGTTATCCTCTTGCCTGCTGCCTACCTTGACCTTTGCCTGTTTTTTCTGCCTTACGTCTTGCTGATCCAGATTGCCTGACCCTGCCCATTTCTTCTGTTCCCTTTGATGACTCTGCCCATTCCTGTTATCCTCCTGCCTGCCTTGATCCTTGCCTGTTCTTTCTGCCTTACCCCTTGCTGACCTAGATTGCCTGACCCTGCCCATTTCTTCTGTTCCCTTTACTGACGCTACCCATTCCTGTTATCCTCTTGCCTGCTGCCTGCCTTGACCTTTGCCTGGACATTCATTACTCCCATGCCTGACACACACCTTAACCTTTATCTGGACATTAGAGTGCAGTTCCACCCACTTTTACAACTCTTCAGCATCCCTCACTAAACTGTGCACTGTAAACAAATTGGATATTTTTTAATTTTTTTTTTCTCAGCACCTACTGTATATCTGCTGTATTCATTTTTCACTTCCTCCTCCCTGGCCGCAGCCCCTTGCATCATTTCCTGTTTGCAATGCTTTCTGGGAAGGGGCGGCAACTTCCTCTGAAACTGCCGTTGCTATGGAAACCTGACCTGAAACCTATTACACTGCTTGTGCTGCACTGAGCATGTGCGAGATCTGCAAGGATGAGATCCAGGAAGAAATACAGTCTGGCTTCAGATGCCCACAATTAAGATGGCCACGGCCTGCTGAAAGTTTATAAAATAACAAACTACTGCTATAAACTAACAAAACAGACCTTAGTTTACAGACTAACTTTACTAGAATACATTAAGCTTGTGTATTATAGGGGTATTTTTATTTAAAAAGTATAATTTCGTCCGGAACACCACTTTAATTACTCATTTGTCTGCCTTGACCTCTGTTTGTACTCTGACCTACCTTGTATCGAAAGCATTCTCCACAGTGTGGTCAACATGTTCCTGTGACCCCTTGGTGAGGGGAACCTGAGGGACAAAATCTGCTGTCATCTTTCAGAAAAGTAGTCCAGGGACCCGTGTGGTCACGGGTCCTCCACTCCCTGTGTGGTGCTCTGGTGAAGACCAAATTGTCATTGGTCACTCTATACCTTGGGTGAGCCCTTGTCACCTGGCAGGGGTGTCACCCTAAAGCTTTTTTTTTTACAGGGACAGAGAGGGGGCCCTAAATGTAGGTGATGGGCAGTTGGGAGGTGGTAAAACCGCTGCTCAAACTAAATTCTACTATTGCAGCTAGACAGGGCTGTACACATGCCACAAACACGATGCTTAGCCGCTGCAACTTGGCTTGCAGGGTGTGACTCATGACAGTGTCTGTTAAATGCACATGTTAAGATCAATAGGAGCCCATGAGATTAAGAAGAAAAAAAGCGCCCCAGGTCAGAAAGCTTGAACACGTCTGGAAGACCGCAGGACGTATATCGCTGTGAGCAGATTGTTACAGCACCTCTTTACGACCAACAATCTTGAACCCTGACCCTTAATGGTTCATTTTCCAAGCCAATATTATCTATTCATAACAGAGAAAAACAAAAATGCGAAAAATAATTTCCTTGCTGAAGATATCTTCTTGCTAAAAATTGGGTTCAACATTGCTATTTGTCAGAAATGCAGATGGTAGAAAAAAGCTATAACTATAAAGTCGAACTGCCAAGAGGCACAATATATTCCTCCATGACAATGTATTTGACATTCTACACCTTCGCACTTTCGCTTCATTGTTCTCCTATAATTTGGAACCGAGAAAGTGGGATATAAAGTAAGAGAACACAGATGATTGAGGTTCGTGCCTCTTTTTTTTTTTTTTCTGTCTTTTTCTAAATTGCGTTTTTCTTTTACTGTCCTCTTATGATTTATTGAAAAGAACATCCAAAGATGTGAAAGTAAGAACAAACAAATAAAAATATGCTGCTTGTATATCCTTTTTTTTATGGGCAAGCTGTTTTATACCGCAGAATGTACCTCCATTTACTCCTTATGAGTGAAGTGAATGATACTTTTTTGGACCGTTTCTATATATTTATATAGTTTTGAACACAAGTAAGATGAAAACTGTCTAGATCAGGGGTCTCTAAATTTTCTAAATAAATTGCCAGTCTACTGTTTTTCAGGGTTTTGGGGGAACAGATGGTGGCCAGTTGGGGTAAAAAATGTGCCAGCACCAGCAAAAGTAATCAAAGTCCTAGGCTTAGTGGTCAGTGGGTGTAAAAAAATTACATAGCACCTGTGGTTGGTAGGAGGAGGACTAGACCTCAATCATTGGTATCAGCGGAAGGAATAGTACCCATCAGTGGGAGGAATAGTGCCCCATCATTGGTATCAGTGGGAGGAATAGTGCCCCATCATTGGTATCAGTGGGAGGAATAGTGCCCCCATCATTGGTATCAGTAAGAGGGCTAGTACCCCATCATTGGTATCAGCGGAAGGAATAGTACCCATTAGTGATATCAGTTGGAGGAATAGTGCCCCATCATTGGTATCAGTGGGAGGAATAGTGCCCCATCATTGGTATCAGTAGGAGGAATAGTACCCCATCAGTGGTATTAGTGGGAAGAATAGTGCCCCATCATTGGTGTCAGTGAGAGGAATAGTGTACCATCATTGGTATCAGTGGGAGGAATAGTGCCCCGTCATTGGTATCAGTGAGAGGAATAGTGCCCCATCATTGGTGTCAGTGAGAGGAATAGTGTACCATCATTGGTATCAGTGGGAGGAATAGTGCCCCGTCATTGGTATCAGTGGAAGGAATAGTGCTCCATCATTGGTATCAGTGGGAGGAATAGTGCCCCGTCATTGGTATCAGTGGAAGGAATAGTGCTCCATCATTGGTATCAGTTGGAAGAATAGTACTCATCAGTGGTATCAGTGAGAGGATCAGTGCCCCATCATGGGTATCAGTAGGAGGAACATTACCCCATCATTGGTATCAGTGGAAGGAATAGTACCCCATTATTAGTATCAGTGGGAGTAATAGCGCCCCTTCATTGGTGCCAGTGGAAAGAATAGTGCCCCATCATTGGCATTAGTGGGAGGAATAGTGCCCCATCATTGGTGTCAGGGAGATGAATAGTGCCACATCATTGGTGTCAGGGGGAGGAATAGTGCCCCATTATTGGTATCAGTGGATGAATAGTGCCCCATTATTGGTGTCAATGGAAGGAATAGTGCCCCATCATTGGTATCAGTGGGAGCAATAGTGCCCCATCATTAGTGTCAGTGGAAGGAATGGTGCCCCATCATTGGTATCAGTGTTAGGAATAGTACCCCATCATTGGTGTCAAGGGGGGGGGAATAGTGTCCCATCATTGGTATCAGTTGGAACAATAGTCCCCAATCATTGGTATCAGTGAAAGGTATAGTGCCCCATCATTGTGGAAGGAATAATGCAGGAATTATGCCCCACTATCAGTGTCAGTTGGAGGAATAGTGCTTCTTATAAGTGGGAGAAATAGCACCCCAAGAGCTGGATAAAGGCTAGCAAAGGCCCAAATCCAGAGACTCCTGACCTAGTTTCATAGCTCCCATTTCTCTTTCTCTGCTCCCCATCAGGAAAGGTATGCCACTTCCTTCTTGGACTACTACCAGTACATTGGTTTTCAGCTTATGAAAATTGGCATGGCTTTTTACACAGTGGTAATGCACCACGCATTTTGTCATGTGGATCTTCAGAACCAAATAACTTTACAACATTGTGTTTGCATATTGCATGCGATCAACCACCTTGGTGGACCAGTGTCTTCATAAATAGCATTTCTATATTTTAATGTCTTTTCATTTATCTAGTTATGGCAGAGGTGAGTATATTTTAGCAATTGTAGTATACTACTTATCATGGACAGTAATGAAACTGTGCCAAAAGAATGTTTTTTTAAGGGGTTTTGGTACAGAAATATGGACACTGGTGGATTTCGGTGTAGGATAGGGATATTTTTATGACAACCGTTGTGGTTCCTGGGTTTTCATGAGTTTATTTTAGCAACAGGTTAAAGCAGCCTTCTCGTTTTTAAAATAGAGGAATCTTTGAAATCACTTTTTTGGTCTCGGAACCCCTGCTTATAATTACAATTTTGCTATCTACAGCTCATACCTTACCATAATGGTCATTGGGAAGAATGTCTCTTACATTGGTGATCATTAGGAATAATGCTCCTTACATTGGTTGTCAGTGGAAAGAATGCTCTTCACGCTGGAGGTCAGAAGGAAGAATGCTCTTTGCATTGGTGGTCAGTTGGAAGAATGCTTCTTTCATTGGTTGTCAGTGAAAAGGATGCTCCTCACACTGGAGGTCAGAAGGAAGAATGCCCTCTGCATTGGTGGTCAATAGGGAGAATGCTCCTTACATCGGTGGTCAGTGTGAAGAATGCTTCTTCCATTGGAGGTCAGTGGGAAGAATGCTTCTTCCATTGGAGGTCAGTGGGAAGAATGCTTCTTCCATTGGAGGTCAGTGGGAAGAATGCTTATTCCATTGGAGGTCAGTGGGAAGAATGCTCCTTACATCGGTGGGCAGTAGGGAGAATGCCCCTTACACAACTAGTCAGTGGGAAGAATGCTCCCTCCATTGGTGGTTAGTGGGAAGAATGCTCCTTCCATTGGTTGTTAGTGGGAAGAATGCTCCTTCCATTGCTGGTCAGTGGGAAGAATACTCCTTACATTGGTGGGCAGTATGCTCCTTATATTGGTTGTCACTGGAAAGAATGCTCCTCACACCGGAGGTCAGAAGGAAGAATGCCCTTAGTATTTGTGGTCAGTAGGAAGAATGCTCCTTACATTAATTGTCAGTGGGAAGAATGCTCCTTACATTGGTGACCAGTGAGAAGAATGTTCCTTACATTGGTGATCAGTGGGAAGAATGTCCCTTACATTGGTGACCAGTGGGAAGAATGTTCATTCCATTGGTGCCCAGTGGGAAGAATGCTCCCACCATTGGTTTACAGTCAGAAGAATGCACCTCATACTGAAGGTCAGATAGAAGAATGTCCCTTGTTGTCATTGGGAAGAATGCTCCTTACATTGGTGATCAGTAGTTAGATTGCCCCTACATTGGTGGTCAGTGAGAAGAATGCTACCTACATTGGTGATCAGTGGGAAGAATGTTCCTTACATTGGTGATCAATGGGAAGAATTCTCCTTACATTGGTGATCAGTGGGTAGAATGTCCCTTACATTGGTGATCAGTGGGAAAAATGTTCCTTACATTGGTAGTCAGTGGAAAGAATGCTCCTTGTGCCTCGTACACACGAATGGAACATCTGTCAGAAAAAGTCTGATGGGAGCTTTTCATCGTATATTCCGACTGTGTGTATGCCCCATCGGACTTTTTCCGCCGAAAATTCAGACGGACTTAGATAGTGAACATGTTCTAAATTTTTCTGACGGAACTAATTACTATCGGGAAACCCGCTCATCTGTATGCTGTTCCGACGTACCAAAAACGACGCATTCTCTGAAGCAAGTACGAGACGGAAGCTATTGGCTATTGCACTTCCTTTTTCTAGTCCAGTCGTATGTGTTGTACATCACCGCGTTCTTGACGCTCTGACTTTGGTGTGACCGTGTGTAGGCAAGACCGCTTGAGCGGAATTCCGTCGGAGAAACCCTTAGAGTTTATTCCGACAGCAAAACCGCTCGTGTGTATGCGGCATTACATCGGTGGTCACTGGGAAGAATGTTCCTTACATTTATGGCCACTGGGAAAAATGCTCCTTACATTTATGGTCACTGGGAAGAATGCTCCTTATATTTATGGTCACTGCAAAGAATGCCCTTTTTGCAGATAGTCAAAATTATCCTTGTGGTCAGTGGTTGCATTTCTAATGCAAAAATTACATTTTCCCCAAGAAACCCCTAGCCATCTCTGAAGGAAAGACATGGTTCCAAGGAACCATGGTTATGAAAGGCTGGGCTAAAGGTTAGGTTAAGGTGCACGAAATTGATCTAAATTCAACCATTAACTAGTTCCTCAACCCCCCTCAACCCCCCACAACCCACAGACAATGTAAATTCAACTCTACATGTAGAAACTTTAATGCATACTCACAGAGGTTGCAAGCAAAAATTTGAGAAAATACGGCATGGTTGGCCTAATGACCCTACTCACGAGCGCCCTGCTTTAGTCATGCTCAGTCAGAGTCTCTGGAGTTTTTTTAGCCCACACAGTGGATGGATGAACTGTAGCCCATAATATCCACGGTGTATTTTTATAGCTATGCATGAAGGGTAAAACAATGAGATACAATCTTATATTGAATGTATTTCTAATTTTTATATACTGAACATTGCAAGTATTTCCTCTGAATATTACATTGCTGTATTCTAAAGTGTAATAGACATTTACATGATATGATTGTAACATCTTGCTCGATGACCGCATTTAAATTTTGCAGCGCTCTATTGCTATATCACTAACAGTACAACAAACATTTTTGGTGCCCGTGCACAAAGCCAATGTTTTATACATAGACCCCTATAAGTCAACCAGGCAAAAGTAAAAGCAGAATTGTTCTTCGACCCAAGGTGCAGCTGCCATACATGGAACATGCTGGGAACATCATAAAGAATGTAATTTGAAAAGATCTTCGTAGCACATCATAGAATGATGATAGAGACTGAAGAGGTCAGAATCTCGGCAAAGACTCCGATTTTTCCTTGTATGTATTTTGCACCAGCATTTGCTGCTAGACCAGAATCCTAAAATGGCCCCCTGAAACTACTACTACAAGGGGTATTGAGCAACCAGAAATTGTCTTACAATATAAAGAGTGCAGTGGCGGCTCAGTCTAGTCTCCCAGACACCCCCCACCGGTTGATCAGTCCCTACACTTACCCAATCTAGGTTCTCCAGGCCTCCGAGCGGCATCTCCTCCTTCCTCGGCTTCACAGCGGTGCGGCTTCCCCCGCATCTCCTCCCTCCTCCCAGGCGGCCAATAGGATTGCCTCTCAATTCGGCCAATCGGGAAACGGGTCTCAATATTGTCAGTGTGACAATAGTGAATATTCACCCTGTATTCTGACTCTAATCACGTGCTTTAAAAAAAAAAAAACTCCAGTTGAAATCCATGTACCCGCCGCCCCACATGTAGATCAGGGGGCCAGACGCATGAATAGTGGGGGCAGCAGGGCTGGGCTGGGCCAAAAATTTTGCCCTGGACTTCATCCAGACTGGCCAACTTTAATTTTGCAAACATGCAAAAAACGAGTGAACAAGTGAAGTGGGAGGGCTAACATCATGCAGGAACATTGCTACAGCCTCATTGGCTGGAACTTCAGAAACTGCCATTGATGCACAGTCATTGGCTGCCTTTCAGCAATGCAGCGGCGCTGAGGCTGAGCCGGGTTGCGCACTATAAAGTGAGGTGATGGGCAGTGCGGATGACAGGTCTCTCCCATACCGGTCAGCCAGACAAACCCACCCCCCCGGCTGGCCGGCCAACCCCGATGGCCACCCAAGCTCCCCCCTTCACTGGCCATTAGGCATTCTGCTTTATTTCTCTTATAGGTAGTGAAGTCTCCAGCTTTCATATTTAGGGGGGGGGGGGCACATGGGGGGACAGGGACAAAAGTAGGAGGGCCAACTATAAAACAAGTGGCCCATTGAACCACCAAATCAGCGCACAATCTGTGCCCAGCTGGTTTTATAATGGATATTGATGTTATGAAGCAAGAGAAATATGCGGCAATGTGGTAACATAATTTAATGTTAAAAGCAGCAAAGGAGGTTTAACAAAAATAATGCATCAATGCAGCATCAACATACCCATCAATGCAGCCTGATCAGTGCCCATCAATGCAGCCTGATCAGTGCCCATCAATGCAGCCTGATCAGTGTCCATCTATGCAGCCTCACCGGTGCCCATCAATGCAGCCTGATCAGTGCCCATCTTTGTAGCCTCACCAGTGCCCATCAATGCAGCCTCACCAGTGTAGATCAATGCAGCCTGATCAGTGCCCATCAATGCAGCCTTACCAGTGCCAATCAATGCAGCCTCACCAGTGCCCATTAATGCAGCCTAACCAGTGTCCATCAATGCAGCCTGATCAGTGCCCATCTTTGCAGCCTCACCGGTGCCCATCAATGCAGCCTGATCAGTGCCCATCTTTGTAGCCTCACCAGTGCCCATCAATGCAGCCTCACCAGTGTAGATCAATGCAGCCTGATCAGTGCCCATCAATGCAGCCTTACCAGTGTAGATCATTGCAGCCTGATCAGTGCCCTTTAATGCAGCCTTACCAGTGCATGGTGATTAGAGAGAGGAGAGCTGCTGGATTACACAGAGCAGGGATCTCCCACTTACATGACACAGCTGCTGTGTGCAGTCTATCATAGTAACCCGTCCAGGAAGCGGGACTTCATATGATAGCGGTCACTGGGTAAGTGGGAGATCCCCACTCTGTGTAATCCGGCAATGCTCGCCCCCCCTTCCTCTCCGAGGCAGCCCAATGGGCCCAGTGGGACCCATGGTAGGTTCAGCCCTGGGGGCCCCCCTCTGCCCCAGCTTTTGGGGACAGACTTGGTCTGGGGATAGTGTCCTCAGTCTGGGGACTGTCCCTGGAAGCTGGGGACTTCTGGTCACCCTAGGCTAGTGGCCAGCAGGCCCCACAGGCCAGCAGCCAACAGAACCAACAGGTCAGTGGCCAGAAGGACCCACAGGTCCACGGCCAGCTCCCAACAGGACCCACAGCCTGTGGGCTGGCTGCAGACCTGTGGGTCCTGCTGGCCACTAACCTGTGGGCCCTGCTGGGAGCAGACAATATCCTATGGGTCCTGCTGGCCGCTGGCCTGTGGGTCCTGCAGGGAGCTAGTCATGGCCTATGGGTGCTGTTGGCCTGTGGGTCCTGCTGGCCGCTGGCCTGTAAGCCATGGCCAGCAGGACCCACAGGTGACTGGCCAGCAGGACCCACAGCTCCACAGCCAGCCCCCAGCAGGACCCACAGGCCATGGGCACTGGGGCAGGGTAAATGAGGTGTATGGGGGGGAGACAGATGGGATGATCATGTGGGGGTCAGCTGGGGGTGTCAGGGTCTCTCACCTCAGAAATGGGCCAATGGCAGCTGGCAGCTCAGGCTCAGAGCTCAGCAGGACAGGTCTTCCTCTTTGCACAGCTTCAGCCTCCTCCAGTTCTGGGGTCAACTTCAGGTGCGTGCAGCGTGCACACTGCACAGCGTACTGCAGCCAGCGGCGCGCCCAGGCCGGCCACGGGTATGTCCAGTCAAACTCTCCAAAATCTGACCGTAGAAACTGGGAGTTGCACCTATCTCACTAGGTTCAGGCTGGCTGCTCTCCAGACTCCACCCAACGGGATTAAGGAGCTTGAGCGTGCAGCCGCCGCCACAGACTACAACTCCCATAAATAACAGCGGTGGATGGCGGCATCACGTGATGACAGCTAGCCTCGACTTCCTCGAGGCTCCAAGACTGACAGACAAGTGACGAGTCAGTCGGACAGCCGCGGCGTCGGCCATTACATGAATGAGTTATACATGGGGGACACACTATACTATAGCCCCCTCAGGCCCCTCCCGAGTGACGCCAGTACAGCGGTGCTCAAAGTAATGGCTGCACGGGCCGCGCAGCCATTACTTTGACAGGCTGTCACTGAAACCGGCCCACTGAGCCACCGGCCCACCGGGAAACTCCCGGTAGTCCCAATGGCTAGTACATGCCTGGGCAGCACCCCTGCGCCCATAATGGACTGGTCGCCACTGGTGCAGTGGTCAGGAGTGTGAAATACACAGCATAGCGTTAACAATGCAGGGATCAGGAGTGTGTAATGCACAGTACAGAGGTCGAGAGTAAATATTGTCCAGAGGGGCAGGGGCCAGAAGTGCATAAGACATAGAGTGTAGGGGTCAGGAGTGCATAATGCACAGAGTTCAGGGGACAGGAGTGTATATTGCAAAAAGTTAATGGGTCAAGAGTGTGTAAGGCACAGAGTTCGGGGGTCAGGTGTGCATAATGCACAGAGTACAGGCATCCAGGGTGTGTAAGGCACAGAGTGCGGAGGTCAGGAGTGCATATTGCAAAGAGAACAGGGGTCAGGAGTGCAAAAGACGCAGAACGCAGAAGTGAATAATGCACAGAGTGCAGGGGACAGGAGTGCATATTGCACAGAGTTAAGGAGTCAGGAGTGTGTAAGACACAGAAAGCAGAGGTCAGGAGTGCATAATGCACCACGTGCGGGGGTCAGGAGTGCATATTGCAAAGAGAACAGGGGTCAGGAGTGTGAAAGACGCAGAACGCAGACGCAGAACGCAGAAGTGCATATTGCACAGAGTGTGGGGGTCAGGAGTGCATATTGCACAGAGAACAGGGGTCAGGAGTGTGTGAGACACAGAGAGCAGGAGTGCATAATGCAGAGAGTGCAGGGGACAGGAGTATATATTGTACAGAGTACAAGGGTCATGAGTACAGAGTGCAGGGGAGAGGAGTGCATAATCTACAGAGTGCAGGGGTCAGGAGTGCATATTGCAGAGAGTACCGGAGTCAGGAGCGTGTAAGACAAAGAGTGAAGGAGCAAGAGTGGATATTGCACAGAGAGCAGGGGTCAGGAGTGTGGAAGACACAGAATGAAGGAGTCAGAATAGGATAAGACGCAGAGCACAGGGGTCAGTAATGCACAATGCACAGAGTGCAGGGGACAGGAGTGCATAGTGTTATTTTTATATTATGTTGGTATTGTGTTGCTTTTTTATTTGGGGTGGTGTTAGAGAAAATAGTGTATTATTTGCATTTGGTAGTTTGATTGTCTGTTATTTTAATCTGTGTTATTTATTCTATGTTGTATTTTAATTGTATGGATGTTTTATTTGTAGTGTAGTTTTAATTTGTTTTATTTGGTGCTAATGGCTGCTATTGGTCATTTTGTTGTGTTTTTGTATCTTGTTCAGTTTATTGTTGTGATCTTGTGTTGTCGTTGTTAAGTGTGTCTGTGTCTCAACAATTTCCCAATATCTCTTTGGGATTAATAAAGTATTCTGTATTATGTACAGAGGAGTGTAAGGCACCACATATGGGGGTCAGGAGTGCATATCGTACAGAGAGCACGGGTTAGGAGTGTGTAAAACACAGAGTGTAGGTGTCAGGAATGCATATTGCACAGAGAGCAGGGGTTTAGGAGTGCATAAGACACAGTGCATAGGGGGTCAGGAGTGTGCAAAGCACATTCAGCACATTACCTCAACATGTGGTACTGAATTCTAGCAAGCACACCTTGCAGCAGGGGCGGACTGATAACTCATGGGGCCCCCGGGCAATAGGAGATTATGGGGCCCCCAGGCAATCAGAGATTATGGGGCCACACAGTATACACACACACAGTATACAATCACACAGTATACACATACATGTACACACAGTATACACAGACAGATGTAAAAAAAACACAGATTTATACATACTGTCCCTGGTTTTACTGAGGCTGGCAACCCTGATGAGGCCCCCTAGTGGCCCAGGGCCCTCGGGCAGTGCCCGAGTGGCTCAACGGTCAGTCCGCCCCTGCCTGGCAGCTTCCTTCCTGGGATCTCAGCAGACAGCAACGCCAGTAACAGCTTCCTTCCTAAGCTCTCAATATAATTATCTCCTATCAGCTCCATCTAGTGTCCAGGATATGGTATTTTTACTGAAATATCTCAATCTAAAGAAAATAATGCATTATGGCCCCTATATGGAGCTGAAGACCATAGGAAATAATTAGATTACAATTAATATGGCAAGAATTCATTGTGCCCATGCGAATGGTTAAGACATCCTCCCAGCAGATGTTTTATACATACTGTAGACTAGGGATGAGCCGAACCCCCAGTTCGGTTCTCAGCAGAACATGCAAACAGGCAAAAAATTTGTGCGAACACAGCTAAAGTCTATGGGACACGAACGTGAGAAATCAAAAGTTCTCATTTTAGAGGCTTATATGCAAGTTATTGCCATAAAAAGTGTTTGGGGACCCAAGTCCAGCCCCAAGGGGACATGTATCAATGCAAAAAAAAGTTTTAAAAACAGTAGTTTTTTCAGGAGCAGTGATTTTAATAATGCTTAAAGTGAAACAATAAAAATGAAATATTCCTTTAAATATCATGCCTGGGGGGTGTCCTTAGTATGCCTGTAAAGTAGCACATCTTTCCCATGTTTATAACACTGCCACAGCAAAATTACATTTCTGCTTGTGGCTGTAATGTATTGTCGGATCCCGGCAATATATATAAAAATACCAAAAATACCCAAAAAAAAGGCGTGGCTGTCCCCCCCCCCCCAAATCCATACTAGGCCCTTCAGGTCTGGTATGGATATTAAGGGGAATCCCGCACCCATATTTTTTTAAAAAATGGCGTGGGGGGTCCCCCAGGCCCCCAGGCACTATATACTCTGAAAAGCAGTATATATACTATACGGCCTGCCCTATATACTCTGCAGAAAATTGGGCCTTAGGTGTTGGTGGTACCAGAACACTGTAAGCCCTCACAGTTACTCTTGTTGGGCGCAGGAACGGGCCCTGCTGTGAAATATTATATTAAGAATTGTATTTACATGCCCCTGTTAAACAGAGGCAGAAAAATTAGGACTTGGGTGGTGGTGCCACAACACTATAAGCCCTCACAGTTACTCTTGCTGGGCGCAGGAATGGGCCCTGCATTGAAATATTATTTAAAAAATTGTAATTGCATGCCCCTGTTAAACAGGTGCAGAAAAATTGGGCCTTGGGTGGTGGTGGTGGTGCCACAACACTGTAACCCCTCACAGATACTCTTGTTAGGCGCAGGAGTAAGCCCTGCTGCGCAATATTATATACAAAATTGTAATTACATGCCCCTGTTAAACAGTGGCAGAAAAAATGGGCCTTGGGTAGTGGTGATGGTGCCCTAAACCAAAAATATTGTTGGAAGCTAGCATTATCAAGATTAAGGAGGAATAGGATAGTCAGCATAGGCAGTCTTCAAGGGATCCCACATCCATAGCAAATTTAATCATTTACATCAGCATCAGGTGCTTGATAGCTGCTGATCCAAAACTGATTCATTTTTATGAATGTGAGCCTACCAATGGAGTCTGTGGGCAGGCGCACTCTTTGATCAGTTACAAACCCTCCAGCAGCACTGAATGTGCATTCAGAAAGCACGCTGGATGCAGGACAGGCCAGTAGCTCAATTGCATATTGAGCAAGTTCTGGCCAGTGGTCCATCCTCAAGACCCAGTAACCCAGTGGATGCTCTGTTGGAAAGGTCTCCAAGTCTGCTCTTGCCCCTAGATATTCCTGCACCATATAATGCAGATGCTGGCGATGGTTGCTTGAACCAGTCAGACCTTGGTGCTGAGGACTGAAATATTTTTAAAGGCATCAGTCAGATGGCCACCTTCTCCACCGCTCTTCCTCTGACTGAATGAAGCCTCAGCAACGTGTTGTCCAGTACCAGGAAATGGTAACCTCCCAGGGTCTGGAAATGCATTGCACAAACCTTTCTTCAAGGCCTCCTGAAGATGTTTCATCCTCTGCTCCCTCTGCGAAGACAGGATTAGTTCTACAACCTTACCCGTGGATCAAGAAGGGTTGCCAGCCAGTAATGATCCCTCTCCTTGATACCACGAATCCTAGGGTCCTTTTGCAGGCTTTGCAGAATCAGGGAGGCCAGGCAGCGTAAGTTTGCAGAGGCATTCGATTCTGAATCCTATGGGTCACTAAGGATCACATGATCCGTAACTACCTCCTCCCAGCAATGTACAACTCCTTGGGTTTCTGGGGACTGAAAACCATCCCTTGAAGACTGCTGCTGAGTGTTATCCTCTACATCAATGCTGACACAATCCTCCTCCTCATCCTCCTCCTCTACTTCCTGTGTGTTTGGGGGGCCCGCAGGAATGCTATCTGGACAAAGGGGGTCTTGAGAGGAAAGGAAGTCCTCCTCTTCCTCCCACTGTTCTGCCTCAAGTTCCCTGTCCATGATTCCACAAAGCGTGTGCTCCACAGCAGGAAGACTAGAGGGACAGAGTCACTGATGCATGCATTGTTGCTGCTCACCATCCTTGTGGCCTCCTCAAATAGTGACAGGACAGTGTATGCATCCTTGATCAGTAGCCACTGGCGTGGTGAAAAGAAGCCAACCTGCCCTTACCCTGTCCTGGTGCCATACTTGCACAGGTACTCATTGGTGGCCCTCTGCTGTGTGTGCAGCCGCTGCAGCATTGCCAACGTTAAATTCCACCTGGTGGGCATGTGACAAATGAGGCGGTTGGTGGGCAGGTTGCATTCCCCTTGAATGTCAGCCAGCCAAGCACTGGCATTGTAAGACCGGCGGAAATTACCACAGATTTTTCTGGCCTGCCTCAGGAGATCCTGAAAGCCTGGGTACCTGCTCAAGAACTGCTGCACCTCCAAATTCAGAACGTGTGCCAAACATGGAACATGGTTCAAATGTCCCTGTCAGAGGGCGGAGAGAAGGTTGGTGCCATTGTTGCATACAGCCATTCCTGGCTGAAGCTGGAGTGGCGTCAACCACCTCTGAGCCTGCCCCTGCAGAGTTGACAGAATCTCTGCCCCAGTGTGGCTCCTGTCCCCTAAGCAGACCAACTCAAGCACCACATGGCATCTTTTAGCCTGACTGCTTGCGTAGCCCCTTGAACGCTTACGGAGTACAGCTGGTTCAGAGGACAAATCTGCAGAGGAGGCCATAGAGGAAGAAAAAGAGGAGGGGGTGGAGGAGAGAGCTGTGGCAGAATTACCACCAGCCTTTTGGAGGCATGGTGGTGGAACAAGCTTCAACAACACCAACCTGTCCTGCATCCTTCCCAGCTGCCAGCAGAGTTACCCAGTGCGCCGAGAAGGAAAGGTAATGTCCGTGCCCATGCTTGCTGGACCATGAGTCAGTGGTAATATGAACCCTACTGCTGACCTCCCTGTCCAACAAGGCCAAAACTTTGCCTTCCACATGCCGGTAGAGAGCCGGAATGGCCTTCCGTGAAAAGAAATGGAGTTTTGGAACCTGCCACTGAGGTACAGCACATTCTACAAATTCACGAAAGGGGGCAGAGTCTACCAGCTGAAAAGGCAGCAGGTGCAGTGCTAGCAATTAAGACACTGAGCATGTGGATGGCTGGGACTGAATTTCTTTTTATGGGGAGGGAAATTTTCCTGCTAAAATCAATTGGTGGTGTACTGCTAGCAGATTGGCTGCAAGTACTTTGGACACCTATTGCTATACCTTCATTCCTCTGTGCAGGTTTTTGAGAGGACTGGAGATATAGTAGGGTTGGAGATCCCAGATGAGGAGAAAGTAGAAGTCCGCCTTTTTCTTTGATGTGGGTCATTCAAGTGCTGTTGCCAACGGACTGCATGGCAGGTTGTCATATGTCTGGTCAAGCACGTGGTGCCCACGCGGCTGCTGTTCTGGCCACGCTTGATCCGCTTCAGACATAGGTTGCAAACAGCAACGGTGCGATCTGCTGCACACGTGTTGAAGAAGGCCTACACCAAGGAACTTTTAAAAGTCAGTGGGGAGTCAGCAGCACCCTGTACCTGAGGAGCTCTGCGGTGTGATGCAATAGGGTGGCTGCCCTTAAGCTGCCCCCTAGAGGACATCCTGCCTCATTGAAGTTGTGCCTCCTCACTTTCCTCCTCTCTTCTCTCAGGCACCCAAGTACAGTCACTGACCTCATCATCCCCTCCCTCCCCGTCACTGGAGCAAACTTGGCACTGTGCTGCAGCTGGGGGAACACGACTGCCAGTTTCTTTTACTTCTGTGGCACCACCTCTCTCTAGGCTCACATTACTCCCTTCCTCAACCTGTGAACCAACATAGGAGCCTTCAAATCGCTGCGCATCCTCCAGCAGCATATAACCGACACTGTGGTCGAATAATTCTGGGGACTCCTCCATGCATGATGATGGGACTTTGGCAGCTGCGTTGGAAAGCAAACTACTCTGAGCCTGGGTGACAGAGGATGAGGAGGATGAGGACAGCTTTGTTATCCACTCCACCAACATTTCTGCATGTTTTGGCTCAATGTCATGGCCAGCAGCAGCAAAAAAGGATGAGCGTTCCCCACGCCCACCTGCAGAGAATGCACCATGTCCACGACCACCACTGTTGACTGCTTGCACTCTTTTAGTGGCTTGTAAGCGTCTGCCTCTCCTTGGTGGCCTTCCAGACATGATGTATTTTTTGTTTTGCAACACCACACTACACTGTATTAGTTACTGTGTACACTGCCTGAAGTGTATTAGAAAGTGTACAATGGCTGTACTGTATTGTATATTGTGTACACCACCAGAAGTATAGTAGAAACTGCACACACTGTATTAGATACTGTATACACTGTCTGAAGTGTATTAGAAACAATACACCACGGAATGCACTGTAGCTATAGGATACACTGAATGCAGAGTATATATATATATATATATATATATATATATATATATATATATATATATATATATATATATATATATATTACACTAGACTGTGTGTGTTTGTATATGTATGTATGTATATGCCCAATTTGGACATTTTCACTTAGGGTCGGTTCACACTAAGGCAGCACGACTTACAGCGCGACTGCCTCAGGCGACCCAGGACACGACTTCTGTATAGAAGTCAATGAAAGTCGCCCCGAAAGTCGTACAGGAACCTTTTTCTAAGTCGGAGCGACTTGCGACCGATTAAAACGGTTTCATTGCACAGAACGGGACTCTACTTGTCAGGCGACTAGGTCGCCTGACAAGTCGTCCCAGTGTGAACCAGGGCTTAGGGGTGTACTCACTTTTGTTGCCAGCGGTTTAGTTATTAATGGCTGTGTGTTGAGTTATTTTGAGGGGACAGCAAATGTACACTGTTATGCAAGCTGGACACTCACTACTTTACATTGTAGCAAAGTGTCATTTCTTCAGTGTTGTCGCATGAAAAGATATAATAAAATATTTACAAAAATGTGAGTGGTGTACTCACTTTTGTGAGATACTGTATGTGTGTGTGTACTAGACTGACTGTGTGTGTGTGTGTGTGTGTGTATGTATATATATATATATATATATATATATATATATATATATATATCAAATACACTGCCACTAACTGAATAACATACCTGCTTAATCTAACTCAAGCTCTCTCTCTGTCCACTCTTAGCCTTATATAGTGTGGGGCATGGACTTAGTCCCCCTGAGCCATGATTGACCAAAGGCACTCTGCCCTTGGCCAATTATGGCTCTCTCAGCAGAGCGCGCTGTGATTGGCCAAAGCATGCAGGTCAGGTGCATGCTTAGGCCAATCGTCATACAACAATGCACTGCGATCTAGCAATGCACTATGGGGCGTTCCGCGGCACTCAAATTTCCCGCAAACACCCCATATGTTTGGTTCATTTTAGAACAAACGAGCACACGATGTTCAGTCGAACTTACATTCGACTCGAACCACTGGCTCATCCCTACTGTAGACACCTAGAAGTCAACTAGGTAAAAGCAACAACGGAAAAGTTACATTAGTCCTTCGACCCATAGTGCAGCTGTCATACATGGAATATTTTGGGAACATCATAAAGAATGTGCTTTGAAAAACTCTTCTTAGCATGTAACAGTGTGCTGATAAAGACGCCAGCACCTCAGCAGCGACTCCAATCTGCCCTTATCTGCATTTTGCAGCAGCGTCTGCTCCTAGATCAGAATTCCGAGACGGCCCTCTGGAACACCACCTACACAATAGCCGAACCGGAATTAGGGACGTTAATGAATAATTAACACAGCCAATTCTATGGGGGCCCGCTTTGAGGAACGTGCCACCATTGTGCTTGTTTCATAATTTAAATTAAGGGACTTTCGTCCTTTTGAACAGCTCAACCTTGCAGACATTGTCTGTGGAGCTCAGCATTAAGACTTCATCCTTTATTGTTTTTATTTTTATTAAATTGAATTTTCCTCTTTGATTAAGTGCTTGACCCGGGGGGTCTCTGATATATATTTCTCACAAAGAGGATGCTGAGATGACAAAAAAAAAACATTAATTAAAGTTCACCATAATGCTAAATTGAGTCAAGTGCTCCTCAACGTACACTGAATGACTGAAATGAGAGAGAGGCAATTTTATATTTTTACTGAAATTAAAACTCCATTATGGATGAAGAAAAAGTGACAACACCATACCAGGCTATGCCTTTTTTTCCCCATTTATTAATTGTATTAATATTTTAAATTATTATTAGTTTTATTTATTTATATGTGTATATATATATATACCTGTGTATATATATATATATAGATATATATGTGTGTGTGTGTGTGTATGTATATATATGTATATATATATATATATATATAATGTGTGTGTGTGCGTATATGTATGTATGTATATTTATGTATGTATATATATATATATATATATATATATATATACATATATATATATATATATATATATATATATATATATATATATATATATATATATATTCGGTTTGAACTTTTGTGTTTGAACTGAAGTGCTTGGGCTGGAAGAAAACTATACAGATGTTATACATACACTATATGAGAGCTGTACAAAAATATTTATTTCTGTCCCTCCAGTACCTTGAAAAAACACAGCTCTGCTCCAAAACACGGTCCTGTCTGGCAGGGCAGGAGACCTGATCTTATCTCTCCTGGAGTTCAGTAACACTTACAGGTTTTTCCCCTCCCCATGGCTGCGATTTGGACTTTTCATCTCTCTGTAATTCTCTTTTCTCCTCCTATTAGCATGCCCCCTTGTACTGCAGCACAACTGATTGGCTCCTTCTTCCTTCACCAGTCTGAGCTCTGATGTACATGCAGTTGCAAAGGGCCTGTAAGTAGGGAATTGCGATTGGTTAGATGTTGGCGCCAAGAGCATGAGTCCCTGCCCCTCTCCTCCCCTCCTG
The DNA here is from genome assembly GCA_037952925.1 of Lithobates clamitans. Taxonomy (NCBI): domain Eukaryota; kingdom Metazoa; phylum Chordata; class Amphibia; order Anura; family Ranidae; genus Lithobates; species Lithobates clamitans. Next base: position 287,170 of record JBBGZY010001089.1, read on the forward strand.
CAACTCTACTCTTCTTGCTAGAACAGTCCCTCTTCTGCTAAGGGTGTACCCTCTGTCATCTTGTGCCCACTTCTTGCCACAGGCCTCCTCCCGGCATTCCTAACCTTTAAATCCCCCAAAGAAAGGAATGTCCTCATGTAAATAGAGTTGCTGCTCTTTACTGATGGTACTTAAAAAATGGCACAAACAGTCATATCACACCGACATATCTGGGATCACTTGATAGTACACTGTCAATCACATTTACTGTAGTGGATGGTCCACAGTCTTCACCTCCTCCTTAGGTACACCTCTCCCAAGATCCCCCAGGAGATTAGCCTCGCTCAGGGAACTAAGAAACCCTTTGGTGCTATAACCCCTAAATTTAGTGTCTACTGTAACCGGTGCAGTGGTCTATGACAGGATATATGCTGTACATGCCATAGACAAGCAAGAAGAAAGTAGAAGATCACTCAAGGAACTCTTGGCCAGGCGTTAAGACATTTCACAACCTGCCCTAGCCCCCACCTCCATAAGGGTCAGGAACTCTACAGCCATCTCTCCTGAGTGCAGTCTTCCTCTCCCCGGCCTCCAGCCCTGTCCAGGGACTTCACTTGCTAGCTACATCTGCCTAGATGTGGGGTGTTTGGCTCCCATGCTCCAACTGCACTAGGACTCCTCCCAACCTGGCTTATATCTGGGAACTGACTCACCCATTACATCACTACAGGAGGGCTCTAACTAAAAGGGCCTAGCATCTGATGACACTATCTTCTATAACCAGACGCTTAAACAGAGACACCTAGGGTAGTCTGACCAGATGTTCCCATTTTCCCGGGGACAGTCACTGACACTGTCCCTGGACCAAATCTGTCCACAGTTGTGTCCCCGGATTGGCGGAGCCACTTCCACCATAGCATCCATGGCACTATTTTTTATTTTTGGCTGCCCAGTCTCAGGCGGTGACCGCTTCCGCTTTCCCTAGCATTTTAGCTTCGGCTGGCTGCCCAAGAGTAGGGCTGTATAGCCTCTGTTGCCTGTTCCATCAGCACTTCCTAGCTCCTCCCTCACTCAGCCACCTGTCGAATCTGACACTCCGCCTCAAATTGGTGTCCGCCCAACCCTGCCCACACTCCAGCCTCCCGCAGACAATGCATGCACTGTGCTCAGCCTACCTGGGAGACCAGCCTGAGAAGGAAGGCATAATTGGGGAGTGAGCCATCTGCTCCGTGAACAACCCTCCTCTCTCACCCGACCGACCTCTTCGCTTTGCCTCTTTTCCTTCTCATTTTGTTCGGAGGGGGGATTGTACAAACAGGGTGGGGGATTGTGCAGACTGTGGCAGTGGGGATTGTAAAAACTGGGGGGGAGGGAGATTGTGCTGACCGGGGGGAGGGGGATTGTGCTGACCGGGGAGGGGGATTGTGCAGACTGGGGGAAGGGGGATTGTGCAAACTGGGGGGGGTGATTGTGCCGACCCGGGGGAGGGGGGATTATATAAACTGTGGGGGATTGTGCAGACTGGGGGGATTATGCAGACTGGGGGGAGGAGGTTTGTACAAACGGGGGGGACTTTGCAGACTAGGGGGAGGGGGATTGTACAAACTGGGGGGGATTGTGCTGACTGGGGGGAGGGGACATTGTGCAAACTGGGGGGATTGTGCAGACTGGGGGGATTGTGCTGACTGGGGGGATTGTACAGACTGAGGGGCTACACAGTGCTCTGGACGGTGGTCTGAGGGGAGGCCTGTAATGTACAAAGTCTCACTATGAGAACTTGCTGAATGGTCTTCAGCTTGTTCCTGTGTTCCTGAGACCCGAACTTGCTTACCCAGGTGTGACCCAGGTTCCCCCTTGGACTTTGCCTCTGCTCCTTCCTCTTCTCTGTTCATCTGATTAGTCTCACCTCTGCTTGTTTACTGGACTTGACTTTGCCTGCTGAGTCTGTACTGCTTTTTCCAGCTGTTACTGACCCTGGCCTGTTTCCTGGACTTGCTCTATCTGTTGATTTGGTCCCTTGGCACCTGCCATCTCCATCCAGGCTTTGCTTCTGTTTTCTGCTCTGGTGCCAAGCTGCTTCAGCCACTTGTCCTGAGCACTGCGGCTTCTAGCTCTACCCACCTAGAAGTGGATATCACCAACCAGCTATTCCAGCACTCAAGTCACTCCGTGCCTTCAAACTCTCTGTCTCCACCTACAGGAGTGTTGATGCAAGAGAGTTCCCCACAATGTTCCAGTATTCACCAGGTACGTAATAACAGCATTACATTAGGCATTCAGAATTTCATCCCGGTCTAAGAATCGGTACTCTTTAGCTCATTCTAATATATTTTCTCCTTCAGTGTCATCCTTGGAGTGTATTTTTATAATACCAAGAACTACAAATTCCTCTACACGGTTCACTGCGTGTTGTCTATAACCAATCCCATCAATACCCAACACTGTGACTTATGTCTAACGGGCCGATAATTAAGCCGCCCCCCCGTTTTTTTTTCTGCATGCCGAGGCTTGTCGTCTTCCCAGCACTGTACAGCAGGCAGCCCATCTATTCCAGCAGCGTGATCCGAAGTCAATTCCCTGTCAATAACTCCCTCCGCGCTAATGAAGACCCAAGTGTGGAGATGGAAGTGTCAACGTGGGGGCTGTATAACCCGCGGCTAACGGCCGTTCTTTATCAGGAAGATAAATGAGCGCTATTACACCTCCTGCTTTCCATTCTCTAATGAAATGCAACTGACAAGATTGTTAACACCATGAAATCAAACTGATTATGAATGCAAATAACAGCATCTGGCCCGCTGCTATGTCATTTTCTGCACCGGAGCTGTAGAATGAATATATGTGCTGCTTTTTAAAGTACAAAACTTACAGACAAAATGTATTTTTTAGTTTTGGATAGAGTAAGTAAGGTTAAAGCTGACCTCTGCCTTTTCCGGTTATACAGGCTCCTCTCTTGTACTGAAATGGCTTACTCTGATCTCACTGCACACTGTAAGCTTCTCACTATGTGCATTAGAAGTTGCAGCAAGTCAGATAGAGCCCACCTCATTTCCAGTCCGGAAGATATCTAGCCCTTTCCCTACTCTGGCCTGACTGTCTCTGGCCCACCCATGGGCCATGGATTTCATTCATGGAGGCCCAGCATGTTGACATTACCTAAGGAGGTCTGCATGTAAGAGGGCCTGAGCTGCCTCACGCGTGGCCATTGCGAGCAGCCAGGTCACCACCCCCCCTCCCCAGATTTTGCAGATTCCAGGACGTGTCATTCTCCACCCAATCCGCACTCCTTTTGCGAGGATGGTGTTCGGAGACCAGACCGTTCCACCCTCCTGGTTGCGCCTGCTCATCCCCTTCACTCCCAGGAGTATTCACATGCTGGACCCTCATTCTTTCCAGGACTTGGCAGACAGATTTTTACAGATAATACTTGCTCTCACATTCCCCATTGGCTATGAATGACATTGCCTGTGCGAATATGCACAGGGAGGCCATGTCTTAGTATTAACTTCCTTTACTTATTGCAGTTGATAAGCAGCAATACAGATCAAGTTTCGGCCAATCAAGTACAATCTCCAAACACTGGCAGAGGTAGTATCCAACTACCCTATGCTAACAGATGCAGGTGTCTCTGGCTCTAGGCAGCATTAATTGATCTATGACTTCTTCACATATGCTTTCACAATTAGCTCCTTCCTCTCTGTACGGGAGAATCAAGGAAGGGACCAAGTCCTATCTGCCTTTTCCCTTTTTTCTCAGGTTCCTCTACAGTTGGGCAGTACCTTCTCCCAGATGTCCTGGAAGGAAATCCCGGACAGCAAGTCCCCCTCTTTCAAAAAAGGGGCAGAGCAGGAGCCCCACAACAAACTCCTCACAATCCCCCACCCCCTTCAGCTAATAAATTGGCTCCCAGAATCTTCCATTCTAAGAAGAGCAACCATTAAAGGGTATGGGATACTCCAAGCTACAAGGAGCCATAAGAGGTCACTCTTCCCCTGTGTTACGATCCTTAAAAGGAAATTTTCTGCCACAGTTCAGAATACATTCCCCTTTGGAGTGATTAAGGGAAAGGCCAGAGGCATGGACACCATAAAAGAAGAACTACTTGGCTCAGATATTAAAGGATCTTGCGGAACAGCATAGGCATGCACAGGGGCTGTGCCAGGTGTGCCTGGGCACATCCTAATCACTGAATGTGGTGCTGATTGATTCCTCCTATTGCCTGGGCTTCCCACCGTGTTGCATCCCCCCCCCCCGTAGTACTGCTGGATTCCCTCCTCTCCTCCTCTCCTGGCTGCTGCGGGGGATGTTTCAGAATGGAGAGTGGGGGAAGAGACTAGCAAATATGTCATTTACCTGCCGCTTCCTTTTCTAAATGAACACACTCACCCACTGTGTTCATTCATAACTGAAGCATAGTAAACTGTGTTTACTGTGCTTTAGTCTGTGAATGAACAGGAAGACGCTAAGCACAGAGCACTATCCCGCTCATCTACTGTCCAGTGCTGCTGAGGGAAAGAGAGAAAGCAATGTGTGTTTAAGCTTTGGGGTGCACACCCTTATGTAATAGGCTGCGCAAAGCTATGCAGAACAGTAAGTACTCATGAGGCCAGGGAACAGCCTTGACCATTCAGCTTCCTCCAGGTGCCTTCTAGTAGATAGGTACCCCATAAACGAAGAACTACTTGGCTCAGACATACAAGGATCTTGTGGAACAGTCAATATTCTCAAGGCCAGGAAACAGCTGGGTTCATTTAGTTTCCTCCAGGTGCCTTTTAGTTGGTAGGTACCCCATAAAAGAAGAACTACTTCACTCAGACATCCATGGATCTTGTGGAACAGTCAGTACTCACAAGGCTAGGGAACAACTGTGCCCATTCAACTTCCACCAGGAGCCTTCTAGTAGTTAGGTACCCCATAAAAAATGAACTACTTGGCTCAGACATCCAAGGATCTTTTATAACAGTCAGTACTTATGAGGTGAGGGAAGAGCTGTAACCATTCATCTTCCTTCAGATGCCTTCTAGTGAGATTCTGCAGACTGGATGCTTCAAGTGGAACTCGGGGTGTTGAAGATAACCTTAGATGTAGGCCCCCAGCTCTGCCACAGCTGGGACCTCGATGACCAGCAACTGGACTTGGTAGGACTTTTCTTTGGGGGGGGGACCAGTGGAATCCCTTCTACAGAAACACCCCACTACTCTGAAGTTCACACTTTTTATCTCCACCTACTGGGCCACCCCTCCCAGGGTTTGGCTGGTATTCAATAGTTATTAGGCTACATGCATATTTGACCCCCCCTCCCTGTTCAGGAAAGCCTCCAAAAGGCAGGGGGAAATGGTCAAACCTGCAGCCTGTGAAACCCAGAGCAGCCTAAAGTAATCAACCACTGATCCAAAGACTACAAAGGAGTCATACAAAAAAGAAAATACATATACTTGAGATCCCAGCAGCCTATGAAGTCTAACATCAACATGTCATAGCAACATAAATGCATCATGAGAGTGAAACTTTTTTTTATGGTTTATAGCAAGCTTATCTATGACATACTGGGAAAGAAGAGTGGACAATAGAGATGAGCCGAACATCCCCCGGTTCGGTTCGCACCAGAACATACCGAACAGGCAAAAAATTTGGAAGAACACACAAACACCGTTAAAGTCTATGGGACACGAACATGAAAAATGAAAGTGCTTATTTTAAAGGCTTATATGCAAGTTAGTGTCATAAGAAGTGTTTGGGGACCCGGGTCATGCCCCAGCAGGGGACATGTATCAATGCAAATTAAAAAAAATAAAAAACGCCCTTTTTTCGGGAGCAGTGATTTTTTTACTGCTTAAAATAAAACAATAAAAATTAAATATTGCTTTAAATATCGTGCCTGGGGGCTGTTTATAGTATGCCTGTAAAGTGGAACGCTTTTCATGTGTTTAGAACAATACCACAGCAAAATGAAATTTGTAAAGGAAAAATTGTCATTCAAAACTGGTCGCAGCTGTAATAAATTGTCGGGTCTCGGCAATATAGATAAAACTTATTGAAAAAATGGGCATAGGTCCCCCCCCCCCCCAGTCCATTACCAGGCCCTTTGGGTCTGGTATGAATATTAAGGGGAAAACCAAACCAAAATTAAAAAAACAAAAATTGCTTGGGGGTCTCCCTAAAGTCCATACCAGGCCCTTCACATCTGATATGGAAATTAAGGGAAACCCTGCGCCAAATTAAAAAGAAAAAATAGCGTAGGGTCCCCCCAAAATCCATACCAGAGAAGGGTCTGGTATGGGTTTTAAGGGGAACCCTGCACCAAAATTTTAAAAAAATGGACCCCCCCAAAATCCATACCAGACCCTTATCTGAGCATGCAATCTGGCAGGCCACAGAAAAAGAGGGGGGGGACAAAAGAGCGCCCCCCTCCTGAACCATACCAGGCCACATGCCCTCAACATGGGAAGGGTGCTTTGGAGTAGCCCCCCAAAGCACCTTGTCCCCATGTTGATGGGGACAAGGGCCTCATCCCCACAACCCTTGCCCGGTGGTTATGGGGGTATGCGGGCGGGGGGCTTATCGGAATCTGGAAGCCCCCTTTAACAAGGGGACCCCCAGATCCCAGCCCCCCATGTGAATTGGTAACAGGGTACATTGTACCCCTACCATTTAAAAAAAGGGGTGAAAAATGGTAAAAAAGAGATAGCTTGGGACAAATCCTTTAAAAAAAATAAAAATGTCCCTCAATGTAAATCCACGCCGCACGACGGACCGAAAAAAAGAAAAGCCGCAACCGTTGACTGACACTTCTTCTGGGTGACAGTTCATATAAAGCTGAGGGCGGGGCCACCCGGTGACGTAAATGGGTGACCCCGCCCCCTCTGACGCCACAGGGGCTTCCCCGTGGCATCAGAGGGGGCAGGGTCACCCATTTACGTCAATGTCAAAATTTTTGCATTGATACATGTCCCCTGGGGCAGGACCCAGGTCCCCAAACACTTTTTATGTCAATAACTTGCATATAAGCCTTTAAAATGAGCACTTTTGATTTTTCATGTTAGTGTCCCATATACTTTAACGGTGTTCCAGCGGCTTTCGAATTTGCCCTGAACACCGCATATTGTTCGGTGCTCGCAGAACATCTGAACAACCAAAAGTTCGGTCCAAACCTATGCTTGGGCCGAACCGTTCGCCCATCCTTAGTGGACAAACACAGCTTCTTAGAAAAGCATTCTCACCGTCACCAGACCATTTACTTCAACAACAATCTTCCCATAAGATATGTGCATTCACTGAATTTTATGCATGTTTTTTTGTGTGGTGCACTGCAAAGGGCAAATTACTTATTTTGGTCTAAGGGAAAAAAAACAGGAATTACTTACCTGATCCAGAGCTCCTCAACTCAGCTAGACCAGTCCACACAGCTTCTTCTCCCCCAAGCTCCAGCGGTCTAGGGTCCTGATGCCAACAAGACCAAAGTAAGGTTCATAGCTCTGCACTGGATGTGATAACACATGTGATAACACAGAGGGACAGGCCATTGCTGAAGTGTGGGGGAGTGCCATCAGCTGGGGAAGAGGAGAATCAGGTATATAAAACCTGTATGTTTCTCCGACCCTGTAGACAAGATGAGTTATCAACCCTTGCAGTTCAGGTTCAGCCCCCCTGAAAGTGATAATTCTTTATTTGCCTGGGTTCAGGTTGGATTTAACCACTTAACGACCACCCACCCTACATATACTGTGTCAGGGCGGCCACTCTGAACCAGACAGGGCCAGTGCTACCACTAGGCAAACTAAGCAGCCGCCTAGGGCGCACTGTTGCCTAGGGGCGCCCAGCCACTGGTGTTCCTACTCTTCTCTCTGAAGCAAGCAACTAAAACTCAGCATCAGCAGGCAGCCGCCACTCCATTCGCGCATAGTGTCAGAGGCGCAATCTCGACTGCCGAATGAGTGGAAGCAAGCAAACAATCATTGATGGGCACTAGTAGACTAGATTGAGGGGCGCTGGTGAGGCTGCATTGATGGGCGCTGGTGAGGCTGCATTCAATGGGTGCTGGTGAGGCTGCATTTGAGGGGCGCTTCATTAAAAAGGTGGGGTATACATTGGCAGGAGCCAAGGGGGTGTGTGGCAAAACGAGGTTTCGCCTAGGGTGTCAAAAATACTTGTACCAGCCCTGGAACCAGATCACATACCTAGCTTGTTAGGTTCCAATGGGCTTCAAGAAAACAGTGCTCGTCCATGCACAGACGACATATCAGTAGGACCAGCATGTAGCTAAACTAGTGCAGGACAGACAAAATCAGCTTTTCTGGCTCCAATTGGCTTCAAGAAAATGGTGCTTGTCCACACACCGACTCACTGTAAGATAAATCTAGATAGAAGATGGCTTCAACTCATGCTCTCCACCTGTGGAGAACTCTACGATTAAACCTCAAAAAGGGTGAAAAGCATCTCAGGCGTTCTCCACAGGTGGAGAGCATGAGTCGAAGCCATTCTTTTATCTAGATTTAACTTACAGTGAGCCATTTGTGTGTGGACGAGCACCATTTTCTGAAGCCCATTGGAGCCTGACAAGCCGATTTTGTGTGTCCTGCACCAGTTTACCTACGTGACCCAACTAATACAGGTTTTGAGGGGCATTTGGGTGATACTATTTTAATCTGTCTGGGAAATTGAATATTAATTCTACAGAGTTGGGAGTCCCTAGAGTTGGGCTTTAAGCCCTGATGAAGCAGGCAAAGCATGGACCCAAAACGTGTTAGTAATCAAGTATAATAAATGCTTGAAATAAAATCTTTTTTCTGGGGATTTCAACTTTTCAATGTTGTGCTCCAGTTTTCTGGTCTAACTATTTAATTTATATCAACAAAAGTTTTCCATGGTAGTTTCGTGGTGTACGGAAGCAGCCCACGTATCACTCAAAGGCCCCCAACTGGGATAACATAAGTATAGTTTTGAAAAAAATTAGCAAGTGCCAAGTAATTATCTACCTAAGGTTCCAGCACCATCAAATCCACTACCTCCAACATGATGGCAGGGGGCAGGCTTTTCTACTTGGGGTGGGGCTGCTTTCTGAAACTGCAGAAGACTTTGCACTTTTTTTGTTTTGATAGACCTGGAATGTGTTTGATTGATTCAAAAATGAAAGCTCATTTGAGCTTTAATAAGAATCTACTGAAACAAAAAAGAACAATGTGGACAATGTGAGAACTTGAACCTGTGAATAAAGCTGGATACCCACTATACAATTTTTCAGATTTTTTTTTCCTTTAGATTTACCAAAACCATATAATATGAGGTCAAACTGAAATACTTTCAATTCGTATGCAACCAGGCAGGCTCTTGCACTACATAGTTGAAGGTAAATCTAAAGGAAATCGAACAACAAAGCTTAAAGTCCATGTCTGACCCAGAGTGCTTTGTTTGAAATTGTTTGCACTCAGCCAAAGTCACAGAAAGTTGATTGGATTATGGAAAATGTTTGTCATTCTTTCTGCCCCATTACATCCATGTTTCCATCCTCGTGCTTGTTGCCTCCTGCTGCGCCTTTATTTTATTTATAGCGCAGTAATTAGCTAAATGCTGATCATATACTGCAACCTTGGTCTTTCTTCCACCTCATTTATTAAACCATCGTCATCATCACTTACAGTAACTGAATTGTTTTCATAATAGCTTGGCACATTTTTTTTTTTTGTATTTTTAATGTTTTTTTTTTTAAAGTCAGCAATCAAAAAGCTCAACACATTACTGGATCGCAAAACAGTGAAAAAGTGCTCTTTTGCCCTAAAGGCCCAACCAGACCAGATATGGGTGTGCTGTGGCAACTGAATGGGCTACAAGCACCAAAACTACCACAAAAACGAATATGCAACATTTTTAGCAATGCAGCACACCATTCATAGTAGAGAGTTACCATGCATTGTATTGTGCTGCAATACATGTGCTGAGCTGTGTTGCTTTAAGGAGTTGGATTACCATTTAAAATAAATAACAATGAAGTGCGCTCATGGAACATGCATTGCACCCACGTTACCACAATGCACTACAGTGGAAAAGTGTGTTTTGGGCTAAAAGCGGAAACTATTTTGCATTTCTTATTTTGTTTTGTTTTTTTGTTTTTTTTTTGCAAACTAACTTTTTTTTTAGTTTAAAATTGATTATCTTAATTTTTTTAATTTTTGACATAAAAAATTTGTTCTTGTTTTTTTTTGGAAACTATTTTGTATGTCTTATTTTGGGCTTTTTTTTTTGTTAACTAACTTTTTTTATTTTATTAAAATTTATTAACTTAACTTTTTGAATTTTTTACATAAACCATTTTTCCTGACAGACTTCATAGCAGCCTAAGTGTGGGTTAACCCCGCCTGCTCTACAATGCTATAGGACAGCACTCCCATAAATTTGAGCTCACAGCCAGAGACTGCATTCCTTTTTTGTCCTCCTCACATGGACCTACGAGATATGCACTTACGTTTACTCCTATGGCGTCCAGTCCGGTTGAAGATGTCTCGAGGCCGAAGTCGGGCATACCAATCAAGCGGTGCAAGTCCAGGGCCCAGCCATCGGCGGGTGAGTGGCTTCAGGCATAGATGCCCCAGCGGTGGAGGGGCAACCTGCGTATGTCCAGGATGGGACATCTACCGGGTGCAGTCGGCAGCAAGGTCTGAAACCAGCAAAAATTTCTTCCCATGGCAGCAGGTTATATTATATTTGTTTGTCTGTTCGTCTCCCTGTCTCTTTCTTCCTCCCTATTCCCTGGCTCTAGTGGAACGGCCTCTCATGGCATCTGGAATGCTCCTGCGTTCCAGAGCGCCGTTTATTTCCGGGTTACGCCCGCAACGAGCATCTGTGCATGCGCAAAGCCACGAGTGAACTGGGAGGGGGCATGTCTGCTTCACTTTCGGCACATCTGGGTGACTTCAGTCTTGGACTACTGGACCATCAGGACGGTGTCCGTAGGCCACACATGGTCCTGCACCGGTACTCCTTCCCTCAAGTTTATTCCTACCCTGCTTCCGCGGTCAAAAGAAAAGAAGCAGGTGCTACTATCCTATGTGGATTCACTGATGGCGCAGGGAGCCGTGGTACCTGTTCCGAAGGTCGAAGAATTCCAAGGGGTGTACTCCCCTCTCTTCCAAGTGCTAAAGAAAACGGTTCATGAAACCCAGTGATTGACTTAACGTACTTAAATAAGTTTATTAAACACGAAACATCCAAAATGGAGGCTCTATCTACCATCCAGCAAGCCATGCAGCCAGGCGACTGGCTAGTCTCATTTGACTTAAAAGATGCCTATTTCCACGTGCATGTAGCGGAAGATTTTCCCAAATACTTCCGGTTTGTGGTCGGGCAAGAACGCCGACAGTTCACCTGCCTCCCTTTCGGGTTGACAACCCCACCTCGCGTTTTCTGGTCGTGGCAGCCCTCATCAGAACAAAACGGCTGTACCACTATCTCGACTTCCTTCTGTTACTATCTCAAGACAAGGATTAGCTGCTGATCCACAGGGCTCAGGTCATCACAACACTGCTTGTGTTTGGTCAGCTGTTAAAATTTGGAGAAAAGTCTTCTAGAACCAGGGCAATGTATGGTATACCTAGGGGCCCAGTTTGACACTGTGGAAAGTACCATTTCTCTGCCAGTGAAGAAGATCCCAGTCATACGGGAAAGAGTGTCACAGGCTCTAACTGCCTCACATCTGAGGGCCTCACAGTGCCTAAAAAACATCGGCACGATGGTCTCTACGTTTCCCCATGGTCAAATGGTCTCTGTGGAGGCTACGCCCTTTCCAGACAGGGTTTCTCCAGCAATGGAACTCAGGAGACAGCATCCAATTAATTCACATAACAACATTGATGAGGAACAGCCTCTTCTGGTGGCTACAATGCAGGAATCTGCTCACGTGCTACTCCATCTCCCCCGCCTCATGGGTTACAGTCACAACCAATGCCAGCGGTGCTGGATGGGGAGCCCTTTGCATGTGAGAGTTGGCACAGGGTAGGTGGGATGCCCATCTCTACAACCTGGGCTCGAATGTCCTGAAATTGCGGGCAGCCTGGTGTACCCTTCAGGTCTTCAGTCACCTCCTGCAAGGGGAATCGGTTTATTGTGAATGGACAACACCATGGCAGTGTCCCCTGTGAAGAGACAAGGGGGGGACTCGGAGCTTCACCTTGCTCCAAGAAGTCGAGCCCATCATGGCATGGGCCCAGGAAAACCTGGCCAATATGTCGGCAGTTTTCGTTCCAGGAGCCCTGAATGTCCGGGCGGGCTTTCTGTCTCGCATGCAACTAGACAACAACGAATGGTCCCTTCACGCAGAGATGTTCAGGTGGATCCTGTCCTTGGGGGTTGATCCTGAAGTAGACCTATCTGCATTCCCCGGCAAATTCAAGATCAGGAAGTATTACACTTGGGGCCATTGCAGCCAGGCCTTCGGAGTAGATGCTCTGACAAATCAATGGAGCTCCAGCAGGGCATATGCCATTCCCCCATTCATGGTCATCCTCAGATTCCTGCAGAGCCCTCGAATTTGCATCAGGTGTAATTTCCAGTCTCATGAGCTCAAGAAGGGCAAGCACAAATATGGTCTACGCAAGATTATGGGCCAAGTTTGTTGAGTTCTCCTTCTCTACGGGATGGTCATTCAGAGATCTGGGAATCCCAAGACATCCTGGAAGTCCTACAATCTGGTGTACATCTGTCTCTGTTCATCAGCCCCCTCAGGGTCCAAGTCTCAGGTCTGTCTGCCTTCTCCATAACATCATGGACCATTCGTCCTCTAATCCGTCAGTTTATCCGAGGGGTGGCAAGGTTCAGGCCCCAAAAGATTCCTCGCAGCCATCACTTCGGCCAAAAGGGTCTCTGGGTCCTTAGGTCATAAAGAACCATTCCTGACTTTCTTCCCGGACCGGGTGGTCCTTATCCCTATGCTTGGCTCAAATCCAAAAGTCACGTCAGTGTTCCATGAGAACCAAGAAATTGTCCTACCTACACGCACGACTCCTGGGGCCGTGGAGACTCTCTCCTTGGATGTGGGAGAAATACTGAAGGAATACCTGCATGCTACTTCCTCCTTTAGATGCGCGGAGCATCCGTTTATCCTACACTCAGGGAGTAACAAGGGGAAATGGGCTTTGATCAGAACAATTGCGGCCTGGATCATCTAAACCATCCAGCAGGCTTATAAGGCCAAGGGCTTGACTCCTCCGGAGGCAGTGATGGCACACTCAGCAAGGGGCATGGCAACTTCCTGGGCGGCGGTCAAACACGTGGCTTCAGATGTAAACTGCAAAGTGGCCTCGTGGGCCTCCATTAATACTTTCATGACGCACTATTGTATAGAACATGTATCTCTATCGCCTGTAAACTTTGGCTTAAGAATCCTGTCAGTTGACAGGGAAAATTAAGAGTTTTTTGTTGATCAGCATACCCGCCCGTGTGGTTTGGCTAGTTATTTCTCACACGTAGGCTGCCATGGAGTCTGTCAGGAAAACTGAAAATTTTCTATCAAATATACTTTTTAAGCAAAATAAATGAAGATTTTCTATCAAATACTTACCGTAATTTTCCTTTCCTGATAGACTCCATGGCAGACGGAGTTCCTACCCATTGGTCAAGAGTCGGCTAGTTACGGAAGGCAGTCTCAGGCTGTGAGCTCAAATTTATGGGAGTGGGGTCCTATAGCATTGAAGAGGAGGTGGAGTTAACCCACACGTAGGCTGCCATGGAGTCCATCAGGAAAGGAAAATTACGGTAAGTATTTGATTGAAAATTTTCACGTTTTTTTGCTTAAAAAATATATCATAGAAATGCCAATTTAACTAAAAGTAGTTAAGTAGAAAAAAGTAGAAAAAAAATCTAAAACAAAAAGTCTGCAAAAGAAGACTCTTATATATAGTAGTAGTATAGTAGGTGAGGTTGAAAAAAGACACAAGTCCATCAAGTCCAACCTATGTGTGTGATTATGTGTCATATTACATTATATATCCCTGTATGCTGCGGTCATTCAGGTGCTTATCTAATAGTTTCTTGAAGCTATCAATGCTCCCCGCTGAGACCACCGCCTGTGGAAGGGAATTCCACATCCTTGCTGCTCTTACAGTAAAGAACCCTCTACGTAGTTTAAGGTTAAACCTCTTTTCTTCTAATTTTAATGAGTGGCCACGAGTCTTGTTAAACTCTCTTCTGCGAAAAAGTTTTATCCCTATTGTGGGGTCACCAGTACGGTATTTGTATATTGAAATCATATCCCCTCTCAAGCGTCTCTTCTCCAGAGAGCATAAGTTCAGTGCTCACAAGCTTTCCTCATAACTAAGATCCTCCAGACCCTTTATTAGCTTTGTTGCCCTTCTTTGTACTCGCTCCATTTCCAGTACATCCTTCCTGAGGACTGGTGCCCAGAACTGGACAGCATACTCCAGTTCTTTGCTTTCTTCAACAGCTATGGTCTCCAGTAGAATCCTCACATGCAACTAGACAAGTGCAATTTGTTTTGTTACAAATTTGTTTTTGGACAAAATTCTGCATATTCGTTCATTCAGAAGCACCTGAATGAATGAAAGACTCTTTTGATGAATGCATATGAAAACAAATTGGCAGAAAGAACGAAAACCCAAAATAATGAGAATCTGAAAGAACAATAATCCGAAAATACAAAAATCCAAAAGAACGAAAAACAATTCAACCCACAAGTTTATCGAATCAATTACATTCGGATAATTTTGTTTTTCTGACTTTCTATTATAATTAAATATTAACTATTAATATAGTTTTTATTATTATTATTTATTATTTTAAACTATTACATTATAGGTAAAATAGCTGAAGTCAGTAATTCTTCTATCCAGGTCTCTGCGCCATAGCAGCTAATTTGGGATAGATTAGATTTCAGTTTTAATGGAATTTCCTTTCAAATTTGGCTAAAGTAACTGTTAGTGAACGTAAAGAATACGAATGGATCTGAAGTTACGAATTATCCCATGTAACGAATGCCGTATCTAAATGAATGGAACGGAACGAATACGAATGCATCCGAAGTTATGAATTATCCGAAGTAACGAATGCCGCATCTAAAAGAATTTAACGTAACGAATATGAATGCATCCGAAGCTACGAATGATACGAAGTAACAAATGCCAATCATAACGAATGATCCGATATACGAAAAAAAATAAAAATGAATGAAGCGAAAATTAAACTAAACAAATTTTTTGGTAGTGCACATGTCTACATGCAACACACTTCTAGGATTGTCTGATGTCTGTTTCTCCTCTACTGTACCTCAGGACATTCTTCATGTCACTAATGTGACCTGGACTGCCAAAGGAGCTGGCAGATGAAACCACAGAAAGTGGTGAGGGACATAGGCATCCAACACATCCAGATTCACACATGGATCCTGGAGATCCTTATAAAGGTCTGAGCTCTTTAAGTTTTACAAGTCTTCTAATGTAGGCTGCATTTTTTAGAGTTTTTTTCAAGTCAGTGTCTGTTTTCGTGTAGGAAGTCGATGGGCTCCAAAGGGCGAGTCTAAAAAGCAAAACGTACATGGTCAATAGTACTCAAACACCCTTCCAAATGATTAAGTTCAAGTACTTCCAATGGAAGGTACTGTTGATGCTGCAAAATACAACGTCATTAAGACAATTGTGCTCTTCTAACTTTGGGGTAATGTGGAGTTAGACCTTTTTCTGCTCCAACATGACTGTACTCCTGTGCACAAAGCCAGCTCGATAAAGGCATGGTTTGAGGGGTTTGATGTGGAGGAACTCAGATGTCCTGACTTCAACCCTACTGAACAATTTTAGGATGAATTAGAATGCCAAATTAGAACTCTATTGGTTGAGGTCTTAATATCATCAGTACCTGATCTCAAGGTTGTTCTTTTGGCCAAATGGGCAAGAAGTCCCCCAGGCAGACTCCCAATTAGAACTACTGGATGAGGTCTTCTTTTTTTTTTTTTTTTTTTTTTTTTTTTTTTTTTTTTTCTTTTTTTTTTTTTGCCACTCAGTTTACTTTAAGTAGTGAGACAACCATCAAATTTTCCATTCATGTACGTCTCTTGTTTCCTTCACATCACTGTGGCTAGAATTCACATCACTCGATAAGATTTGAAATAGACATAGAAGGGGTAGTGGCAACATGATTCTCTCATAATGTAACAATCTTCTCATCTCAATATAAACCCCTCCCTTCTTTCCCTCTATCCACCCTTACTTCGAGAGAAGAAAACAAGAAAACATCCTTTATTATTAACATCTCGATCGTTCTTCTCCCTAACGTTGTTTCATCTCCCCTCCTCCCCCCTCCCCCTTATTCTCTGATGTAGATACTCTAACCGAATGTAACTCTACTGATACCTCACTTTCTCAGCGTAACTCCATGTTTTTTTAAAGTCTCTCCAACTCTTCCAGTTATCTTTCCTTCCTTCACCACCTCCCTCCTTGCTACCATAGAACCTCTCCATGGTATAGGTTTCCTCCACAGCATTAATCCACTCCCATATCTGTGGGGGTTCTTTTTCTCTCCAATTTTTGGGTATTAGTTTTTTTGCTGCATTGATTAGGTGAGGCACCAATGACGCTTTATATTGTTTCTCACTATCCTTAATGCCGTGGAAGAGCACCAACCATGGATCTTTTTTCACCTCCTTTCCCGTAATTTTTTTAATCATACCCAGAACATTCTCCCAGTATTCTTGAATCTTAGGGCATTTCCACCATATGTGTGCCATTGAGCCTATTTCCCCACATCCCCTCCAACATTCTGCCGATGACTCTTTTTGGAATTTACTAGCCCTCTCTGGTGTCATATACCACCTCACTAAACACTTGTAGTTCATTTCGGTTGTTTTTACGTCTATCGCCGATCTATGGGTAAGGTTCATAATCTTTTTTACCGTGCTAGTATCAACCAGTGTCCCCAGGTCCTTTTCCCATTGTTTAATATAGGTGGGTTTCTCTGTTTCATCTTCAACTAATAATAGTTTATATAATTTTGATATAGTGTTTTTTGTGTTTTCTAATGTGCATAATTTTTCTAATCCCGTCAATTCTTCTCCTGATCTTATCGGTTGTGGTAGTTTTCTAATAAATCTTTCAAGCTGTGTATAACGCCATGCATTGATCACCCATGCTTCTGTGTCCTGTTGTAGTTCGTGCATTGTTTTAATTTTCCCCTTATCCATTATCTCTCTTAATTCCACCTTGTCTTTCTTTATCCATTTCCCTCCTATACTTATTTTCCCTGGTGCGAAAAACTCATTGTCATTAACTCTTATAAGTGGTGAGTTGTATGTCTTATTTAACTGTTTATAAGTTCTATCCCATAGCCTAATTACTAGACATGTGCATTCGTTTTCGTTCGAATGCATTTTCGTCCGAATTTCAGGTATTTTCGTTATCGTTTTAACAAACGATAACGAAAGTGCAGAGTCCGAAAAACGAAAGATCCGACATAAACAAATGCTTTATTTTCGTTTTCGTTGCTACAACAGTTCGATATAGATAGGAGATTCGACATGATGATGACAATAACAATCTGTGTCCATCAAACCTGTGGTCGAATGTGCCTAACCTTAGCTCTATTAGTCCAAGATTATTCTACATAGAGAGAAAAGATTCGACGTAGAGAGAAAAGATTCGACGTAGGGGAGGAAAGATTCGACGTAGGGGAGGAAAGATTCGACGTAGGGGAGAAAAGATTCGACGTAGGGGAGAAAAGATTCGACGTAGGGGAGGAAAGATTCGACGCAGGGGAGAAAAGATTCGACGTAGGGGAGAAAAGATAAATAAAAATAATGATGATGATGAATGTTATTGGCTGATTGTAACCAAAGAGGAGGAGCAGTAAAATAGCTAGAACTAAGTACACACGTACTTTGGCTTATGGTGTCTGTTGAAAGTTCTAAGAAGATTCGACGGAGCAGGTAAACTATACGGCATTGTACAGTTTAGCTGCTCCGTCGAATCTTATTTGAACATTCGACAGACACCATAAGCCTTCAATGACAGATTCGACCTTAATTTGGATTTTCGGACGAATGCAATTTTTAACGAAAAAAGAAATAAATAAAAACGAATTTCGGGAGTAACTAAATAAATTTATTTTTCAGACGAAAACGAAATTCCGAAACGAAATATTTCAGTGTGCACATGTCTACTAATTACCACCCGTGTTAACCCATGTGTATTTTCGTCTAACGTTCTATGTTGGGGGGGGTTCCAAATAATTACTCCTAACTGTGCCTTACTAAAGAATTTTTCCAAATTTACCCATCTTTTTTCTTGATTATCCCTTACCCATTCTATCGCTCGTGAGAGAATTATTGCATTGTAGTATGTTACGATATCCGGTGCCGCTAGGCCCCCATTCCTTTTCTCTTTTCTTAACATCTTTAGGGATACCCTCGGTTTTTTATTTTTCCAAATGACATTTGTTAGTATTGTTTTTAATTTCTTGAGGTAATATGTTGGTAGTTCAATAGGTAGCATTTGGAATTTATAAATAATTTTTGGTAGCAGGGTCATTTTTATGGCGTTTATCCGGCCTATCCAAGAGATTGGTCTAATCTGTATTTTTTTTCCTTCTTTCCTGATATCATCCAATAGAGGGATATAGTTCACTTTATATATTTTATCCAGGGAATTAGCTAATTTTACGCCTAAATATTTTATTTCTTTTTTCCAAGTAAATTGAAATTTCTTCCTCAACTCCTCTTCTTCTGCTTTCCTTAAGTTTATGTTTAAGATTTCGGATTTTCCTATATTTATCTTAAAATTTGAGAGCTCTCCATATTGTTCTATCGTTCTAATTAATTTTGGCAGGGTATATTCTGGTTTAATTATATAGAAGAGCACATCATCGGCAAATGCCGATAGCTTGTGCTCCTCTTTGCCCACTTTTGGTCCTTTAATGTCGGGGTCGTTTCTTAGGGTTGCAAGAAGGGGCTCTAATGAGAGGATAAAAAGGAGTGGAGACAGGGGGCACCCCTGCCTTGTCCCTCTCCTCATTTCAAAAGTTTCTGAAATTGCTCCGTTGATCCTAATTGCTGCTCTCGGTTGTCTATACAGTGTTTTAATTTTTCCCATCATCCTTGGGCCTAACCCCATTTTGCCTAATGTTTGGAACATGAACCCCCAGTCTACTCTGTCAAACGCCTTTTCCGCGTCGCAAGACAAGAGCAGACCGGGGGCCCCGTCCTCTTTTATTTTTTGTATAAGGAGCAGAGTTCGCACCCCATGATCCTTCCCCTCTCTTCCAGCCACAAACCCTGTTTGATCCGGATGGACCAACGAATTCATTAGTCCCTTCATCCTCTTTGCCAATATTTTTGCGAAGATCTTTGTATCTGCATTTAGTAGCGATATGGGTCTGTAGCTGGAACAGAGGGTCGCATCTTTTCCTTCCTTTGGGATCACCGTAATCAAAGCTGTTTGTGCCTCCCTGCTTAGTTCAAAGTCTTTTCCTAACCCGTTCATATACTGGCACATCTTCGGGATTAGGATATCTTTAAATTTTTTGTAATATCCTACAGTGAATCCATCTGGCCCTGGGCTCTTTCCTTGTGCTGTCTCTGATATTGCTTCCTTCACCTCTTCTTCTGAGATAGCTTCCTCCAGGGCTTCCCTTTCTCTCTCCTGAATCTCTGGTATTCCCGCATGTTTTAAGAATTCCCTTATCTTTTTTTCTTTTAACCTCTCGTGCTCCCCCTTATGTTCTCTTGAGTACAGTTCTTGATAATAATTTCGAAATGCCTCTCCTATTACTTTTGTTTCATGGACCATTGTGCCCTGCTTAGTTTGTATCCTATCTATAAAGTTACGGGCTTTTTTTTCCCTTAACATTCTAGCCAGATGTTTCCCAGTTTTATCCCCCCATTGGTATCTCTCTTTCTCAATTAGAAAGTATTTTTCTTTTATTTCTTGCTCTACCAGTTTTTTCAACTCGCCTCTTTTGTCAATCAGTTTTTGGTATATTTCTTTATGGAGTCCTCGCGTTTTTTTGTGTTCTTGTTCTATGTTAAATATTTCAGTCGTAAGATTTCTCTTTTTGTTGTTCCTTTCTTTTTTTTTCCTGGCTCCCTCTTTTATTAATATTCCCCTTATATATACTTTATGGGCCTCCCACACCACTGCCCCCGAGACATCTCCTGTATTATTTCTCCTAAAATACTCTTTAAGTTCCTCTTCCACCCTTTGAGCCACCCCCTCATCATACAGCAGGTCCTCATTTAATCTCCATAGGGGGAGCTTTCTCTGTATGTGGGAGGTGTGCAGTTCCATTTCCACAGGGGCGTGGTCTGACAGTGTGATGGTTCCTATTTTTGCTACAATGACCCTCTCCAACCATCTGTGTTCCAGAAGAATATAGTCCAGTCTGGAATACGTCCGGTGTGCGGAGGAGTAAAACGTATAATCTCTTGTTCTACCATTCAGTATTCGCCATATGTCTATCAGTTGGTTCTCATGTAATTTCTGTCTAAGCCGTCTAAGCTGCTCGTTATTCGTCCCCTGCACACCGGACGCACTGTCCAACGTTGGTTCTAGACACACATTGAGATCCCCCATCACTATCAGGCCCCCTTTCCTGAAGGTTGTCAATTTCTCCAGTGTACTTATCAGGAATTTTACTGTATTTTTATTAGGAGCATAAATATTTGCGATAGTGCAATCCAACCCGCCTAGTGATCCCTTTAAAAAAAGGAATCTACCTTCCGTATCCTGCATTCTTCCATCTAATTTAAATTGCACTTCTTTTGCTATTCCTATTGCCACTCCTCTTGCTCTATTAGATATTGTATCGCCATAATACCATGTCGGGAAATTTTTAGACCATAATCTGATGTTAGATTCATATGTCAGATGTGTTTCTTGTAATGCCACTATTCCTGCTCCCTGCTCTTTCAGTTCTCTTAATACATGGTTTCTTTTATAGGGTGTGTTCAGACCTTTAACATTGTATGTCAAAAATTTAAGAGTTGTCATGTTTATCTTAAGACAAAATGCTGCGCTTCGATGACTTGATTCGAGTTACATTCGTTTTCCCCTTTTACACCTTTCCTTCCCCCCTCCCCTTCCCACTCCCCACCTCCCCCCTCCCCACCTCTCCCCCCCTCCCACCCCCCGCCCTCCCCCCCCTCACCTCCCCTCCTCCCCCTCCCCCACTCCCCCATTGGCCCCTCAGGGCCCCTAAGGTCATCCAGGAACTCCGTCTGAGCCCTTTCTGATCCCCTTGATCAAAAGGTGGAGCTCCAGGTGTTTAGCTACCTCCCACTCCTTAGGATAACTATTGTAGTGGGGTGCCTGCCTATTTCATTCTTATCTTGGCATTATTTTCTTATCTGTTATTTTCCCACCTCCCTCCTTTCCCCATGGCTAAGAACTTGGTAAGTCCCCTAATCTTCTGTTGACCAGCCTGGTAAATCCGGAACCTGTATGTCCAGCCTTTTACAAAATTCTTCTAAATCCTCTGGGAATCGCAATATAGCAGACCTCCCTTCCTTATGTCCTTTCAGACAGGCCGGGAATCCCCAAAAATATTTGATGTTTTGTGCAATCATTAATTCCAATAGGGGTTTCAGTAATCTTCTTCTTGCTAGGGTTTCTTGCGCCAGGTCTGCATAGAACTGGATTTCCACTCCATCAACCCTTATTGGTGCTTTTCTTTTCAGATTTTTCCAGATTTCCCATTTATCTTCGTAGTCTCTGAATCTGACTATGATGTCTCTTGGTCGTTCTGTCCTTGCTTCCCTGGCATACCCCACCCGATGGATCCTTTCTATCTTTAAACAGTCCTCTCCTTCTTTATTAATCAAAGGCCGAAGGATTATGGGAATCAATTTCTTCAGATCTTCATCCTCTTTTTCTGGGACTGAACGAATCCTGATGTTCTTCCGTCTGCTCCTGTTCTCCTGGTCTTCCAGCTTGTATAGTAACAACTTTTGATTTTTCCGCGTTTCCTTCATTTGCTGTCTAAGATTTTCAATTTCTTGCCTCTGTTTTTCAGACGTTTTTTCCGTACACTCTACCCTTTCTAATATATGTCCCAGGTCTCCTCTCAGGTTTTGAATATCCGTTTTTATCGAGTTTTCCATTTTCCGGAGCAAATCGCACATCTCGCCTTTTGTTAATATGGAGGACCCTGTTGCTTCCCCATTGATTCCACTTACGTCATGGTCCTCCTCTGTTGATAAATCATCTTTAGAATGTTCTGGAGAGTCTCCTGTTTTTTTTTCGGATCCTTTTTTTTTTCTGTTTTGCTTTGACTTTGTCTGATCAACTCCATACTCCTAGGGCTTGCTCCCTGTGTCATATATTGTTTTAATGTGCTGACTGTTGGTTTATCTTTGGGGGATTTGGGAGCGTTTCCCCTTGTTACTTTGGTTGTGTTTTTATTCATTTTATCTCCCTTTCTCTGCCCCCTAATTCGCTTCCCCAGCCTGGTCTTCTTAATATCCCTCCACTTCCGTGAGGGGGCGCCCTAGAACATTAAAGAGTCTATTTGGAGGGGTTTTTAGCAGTTACGCGGGAGGAATCTGTTTTATGTCCCTTGATTGATTTCTACTGTTGTGGGGTCCTATAAGATTGCTGCCCTTGTTCCCGTCCCAATTTGTGCGTTTAGTGTTGTTCACCCCCGTTTACTTGCTTTATTCTCGGGCTCACTTGGTATGTGTAGGGGGCAGCCCCGCAAACCTGGGGGCCCTTTTATAGTCCGTATAAGTAATTGCTCGTCCCCCGTTTTATTGCTCAGACCTCCTATCCCGGTAACAGAAAAATGATCATACAAGCAAAAACAAAACCAACCATTTAAAGCACCATCAAGGGACCGCAGCCTGTGAACAGTGTATACTTAGTTGCTTACTTGTTATGTTGTTTTTGCTCTTCACCAGGAGTGTTTTCCTCCCCTCTCGTGAGGTGACTATACTTACAGCCTTTCGTACAGCCGGATGGGGGGGTATGCTAACATCCCGGAAGGTGGGGGGGGTGGTGATATCCGTGCTTCTCCGTACCAAGATGTCAGACCTGCGGACGCTGTTCCCTCTGTATCTGGTATGGTTTGTCTCCCATTTCTCCAGTCACGTAGCGGCGGTTAATGTCTCTCCTCCTGTGGGGGGGCGAAGCCTCTCATCTGTCTCCTGTATGCCGGCTATCCGTGGCGTCCGCGTCTCGGTGTCCTTGCCTGATCTCGGCGGCCAGCTGACACTCTGGAGCTCCTCCCTCCGTGACGGGCGTTACGTCCTCACGTCTTCACCTCCCATCTCACACTGAGATAGGAACCAGGTCTTCTTGTGCTGGATGAGGTCTTCTAAATAAACATCGTTACCTGACCACAAACATTTTTTTTTTTTTTGAATGGGCAGAAATTCCCACAAACACACTCCCAAGTAGAACTGTTTTGGATGAGGTCTCGTGATCTCCAAAATGTATCTGGCCAAGGATAGGCCAGAACCCTGACTTGAACCCTACTGAACACCTTTAGGATGAATTGGAATGCCAAATTTGAACTTCATTTGGTTGAGGTCTTCAGATCTAACATCAGTACCAGATCTCAAAGATGCTGTTTTGGCTGAATGGGCACACATTTCCCACAAACACACTCCAAATTAGAACTCTGTTGGATGAGGTCATCTGATTCAACATCCATATGTGACCTCAAAAATGGCTCTTTTGACTGAATGGGCACCAATTCCTACAGATACACAGCAAATAAAACTGTTGGATTAGGCCTTCTGATCCAACATCAGTGTTTGACAACAATGTTTCTTTTTGGCTGTATGGGCACAAATTCCCACAGACACACTCCAAAATCTTGTGAAAAGCTCTCCCAGAATAGTGGCTGGTATAGCCACAGAGGGGGAAAACTCCATTTTAATACACATGATTTGGGAATGGAATACACAACAAGTTCACTGTTTACCGAAAAGTCTTGGCCATACTGTGTATTTTGGCACCTTACAGTGGCTTTTCAGGTATCTCGGTGTTGCTCTATGCATTTCTTTTTTTAGTGACACGACAAGCTAGATCTCAAAAATGTACCTGGCCAGAGCGCGAACCTCAACCGTACTGAACACCTTTAAGATGAATTGGAATGCCATTTGGCATTAGACTCTTTTCTGCTCCAACATGACTCTATGCCTGTGCATGAAGATGGCTCCATAAAGAAATGTTTTGATGGGTTTGGTGTGGAGGAACTCAAGTGTCCTGCACAGAGCCCTGACTTCAACCCTAATGAACATCTTTAAGATGAATTGAAATTAGAACTCCATTGGTTGAGGTCTTCAGATCCAACATCAGTACCTGACCACAAAGATGCTTTTTTGGCTGAATGAGCACAAATTCCCCCAATCACGCACAAGCCAAGTAAAACTCAGTTGGATTAGGCCTTCAGATCTAACATCAATAGCTGACCTCAAAATCACCCTTTTGTCCGAATGGGCACAAATTCCCAAAGACACATTCCAAGTTAAAACGCAATTGGATTAGGCCTTCAAATCCAACATCAGTGCGGCAGTGACTGACCTCCAAGTGGCTAGCTTGGCAGAATGGGCACAAATTCCCAAATTCAAAATCTTGTGAAAAGCCTTCCTAAAAGAGTGGAAGCTAATATAGTCACAGGACAAATTCCATTTTAATATGCAAGATAAAGGAATGGAATAGCCAACCAGTTTGTGGCTTTCCCCAAACATTGGGCTTACAGTGTATATTGGCACATATATTCTTTTACCTCTCCCAGTCTAATGAGAACCTTCAAGGCCAAAGACAGCTGACATCCTTCAATATGTAGTGGGTTGTGAGGCATAGTGGATGCAATAATGGTAAAAGTCATTGGGCGCCAGACACTTCTTGGATGCAAAAGAGGTTTTATTTATTTTAACAGTCCTTTTTATATTTTGCAAGGGGAAGAGGGTTTGGGCCAGGACATCCTTACAGACGTACAGGAAAAGGCCTGGTCGGAGGTAGAAAGGAAGATAGAAGGGAAGCTGTAGCTCTTCAGCCCCTTGAACTCCTAGTCTCTCACTGGACTCTATAATTCACTGACTCTGAATCCCGTGACCTCCTCAAGGATTTTGTGGTGGTATCTCCCTCAAGCGTCAACCACACTTCCCTGCTTGGTCCCTAGCTTGGCACTCCAGATACCTTTCAAGCTTCACCCCTGCTAACCGGCTCAGTCCCTGGCTTGACACACAAGGCTGCTCTGCAAGCGTTACCTCGGCTGGTTGGGTCCCTGACTTGATCAACCCTTGAAGTTTCCCGATTCTCCACCGTGCCCGTTGGGTGAGAATACTGCTCCGGTACTTGCTTCAGTTACTCACTGTGGCCCCTGGTAAAGGTGGTTCATCCTTTAGTGGCAACAGCTTCCCTTCTACCTCCAACCACGACAGGTTGGCAGAACCATCACTGTTGGTTGGACTGCAAGTCCCAACTCTGCGCTGCCTTCCAACTTCTGGATAGGCCCTCACACAGCCTGGCAGCCAGATGCCCCCAGGATAGGCCCAATCACCGGCATAGCAGCCCGGGGCGTACGACACACGTCCACCCAGATGGCGGTCCGGGTGGCACAGAACAATAGATCACCTGATTCCACTCAAAAATATAGGTTCTCCCAGCAGGCTAAGGGATTAAAAAAAACCCTGCCCATTGGCTGAGATATCCCATATACCCATAACTTGACCTTGAAATGTCCTTCTCACATTGAATGCCACCAAGTGCCCGGCCACCTAGTGACAGAAGAGAAAAGTACAACAAGGCCAAACTTAGGGAGAAATCAATGGATCTCTAACTATCTACAGTAGCTACTCCTGACAAGGAATTTGGTGAGGAGCTCCCTGACTAAACCCCAGGGCGCTACACAGGTATGCTAAGGCTGCTGTTTAATTTTATGTGTGTAGTGCTATGACTCATTTTTAAGATGTATCTGGCCAAGAACAGGATACAGACTGCAAGCCAATGTTTTAAAGGAAATGTATATTTTTTTTATTTGTTGTCTTGATTTTCTTTGCATATTTATTATTTCACATTTGCCTAACACAATTGGCAGGGCTTTATGCAAGAGCTCTTGTGGTAAAAATAGAACCGAATGACTCAGAGGAGGGGACACCCCACCTCTCTCTGAACATTTTAATTAGGAAGCATCCAAAGCATCCCCTGCGGAGTGTCATGTGCGCCATATACTAAATGTGAATTTGTCAAGAAACATTATCTAACTAAAAAAAAAATGGAAGATTAATTTAGAAACTTGTACGAAAAAAAGAAAATTAAGATGATGCGAACCAGTTATGGTTAACCTTTTTTCTTCTCCGAGTTTGTCTGACCGAGCAGCTGCAGGAATTCATAGATCTCTATATGTTGAGACTCCATCCGAGGAATTTCCTCAATTACATTTTTGTTACTTTTTGCTGACCCAGCCTGACACATCACATCAGATGAA
This sequence comes from Lithobates clamitans, assembly GCA_037952925.1. Taxonomy (NCBI): domain Eukaryota; kingdom Metazoa; phylum Chordata; class Amphibia; order Anura; family Ranidae; genus Lithobates; species Lithobates clamitans. The sequence goes on from JBBGZY010001089.1 coordinate 313,567, forward strand.
CAATCCCGGAGTCAGCAGTCAAAAAAAATTACACAGCACCTTACAGAGGTCTAGCAAGGGATAGATTATTTCAGTAATTATAATTGAGTTCATTAGGGATATTATCCATGCTTGATGTTAGTAATGGTTTATTATACCAAACACTGGAAAAGAGTAAGGTTCCTGCGGGCATTTAAAGCTAAAGTTTGATCTGCTGTTATATTTTGCCTTCCCTTGTTCCTCCCTCCCCTCATCAACATGCTATTGACATTTAAATATAAAACCTTTTTAATGTTATTACAAATACAATGGGTCTCCGTGCTTCTGTATGCAATGTAAGTAGATGATGGACAGCGGGAGGGATGTATGTATACAGGAGAGCCCCAGAGTAAATTATAACCCTGACTCTGGTGGTGACTAGATGGAGAGAGATCTGCTTGCTTTATGGTGGAAGATGAACTCTCTAGTGTTGGCACATGTATTGTGATCCAGGCCCCATATGTCACATGGGCATCGAAGGAACTCCTGGCACTAGTCTGTAACTATGAAATATGCAGAGCCTTGCAAGAAAGTATCTCCTGGCCAAAGTGAGAGGTCAGATTCGACCAGTGGGGTGGCGAAAAGAGGTTACTGACCCACCAACCACACACAGTTGTACGAACACATGGAAAGTCTGTGTTGGGTATCTGGGCCAGGGACTGGTTATTGCAATTCTGCCCCTGGGTTACAGATCCTAAACTCCTGCAAATAGAATAATATGCTGCCAATCTGAGGGGCTGTGGGAAGATCTAGGTGCGGCTTTTTAGTGATAGGGCTAGTCATGATGTCATGATCTAAGCAATTACGAAAGCAGCAAGGGTTTTGAAACCTCTCTTTTTGGCATCCCTTTCATTAAACATCCAAAGGGAATGAACTCAACTTACCGTTCATGTTATTGTATCTACAGCTCAGAGTTCATTAATTCTGATCAGAGGTTCCTTAAGACCTGAAAGTTATTTTAAGGGTCCCTCCATATTGATGTTGAGAAAGACTGATCTTAAAAAGATATATGGACTATTCAGTGACAGTGAAACCAACTAACCCTAGTAGGAAATGGGAAATACAGAAAAGAGAAAAAAAGAAAGGTTGGCTAGTCCAAGATGGAGGGCAGGTTATACCTCCTATACTGTTTGCACTGCACTTTGTGTTTCTGCTTTTGGAATGTCCATGGACTTTGGCATCCACATCTACAAAAACGCTTTGCTGCTTCGCTGCTCTCTTGCTCACCGTAAGACCTGAGAGATCCGTCTAATCATTCACACAACAGCCCATTACCCCTCTGGATGAATGCTGACTAACATAACCCGCGACCTTTCTATCCGCTAAGTGATTAATACGACGTGTTTGGGCAGCAAAACAGGTCCGAGATACACACACGTCAGCATTTACCCCTGAGCTCTGCACACGATGTCCCCACTGCGTACCGTATTTCATTCCCACTGTGCTCACAAATGGCATTTCAGGGATATTATAACTGATTTTCACTGAGTACTCTTCCTGAGCTGTTACCGCAAAGTTCACCTGGAAGTAAGTTTTGGTGTGTTTTTACAATGTCTGTATATCAGGCTGTGCAGTCATCTTCCTGAATGTTGAGTTAAGTTTCCAGATTCCTTCTTCTATATATTATACTATACAATCTATTCTGCAAACAGAATGATATGATTTAGAACAATAGAAGAACTTTAGTAAAACAAAGCAACAAAATTCCATATAAACGTGAGTCCACCCTTTACATCAGAGTCCCCAGTTAAGTCCCCGCTTACATCAAAATCCACTCTTACATCAGTGTTTCTCCTTGCATCATGGTCCCCATCAGAGTTCCCCCCTTATATCTGGACCCCATTCAAAGTTCCCACTTACATAAGGGTCCCCATCAGAGTCCCCCCTTACATCAAGGTCCCCATCAGAGTTCCCCCTTACATCACAGTCCCCCCTTACATCAAAGTCCCCCCTTACATGAATGTCCACTCTTACATCAGAGTGTCTTCCTGCATCATGGTCCCCATCAGAGTTCCCACTTACATGAGGGTCCCCCTTGGAGCTCCCTGTACATCAAGGTCTCCATCAGAGTTCCCCCTTACATCAGAGTGCTCAAAGCCCCCTTTACGTCAAAGTCCACTCTTACATCAGAGTGCCTCCTTACATCATGGTCCCCATCAGAGTCCCCCCTTACACCTGGGTCCCCATCAAAGTTCCCACTTACATCAGGGTCCCCATCTGAGTTTCTCCTTACATCAAGGTTCCCATTAGAGTTCCCCCTCACATCAGAGTCCCCAACAAATTCCCCCCTTACATTAAAGTCCATTCTCTCTTCCACTCCTGAGGTTATAAAGATACAAGCACCTATCGCACTATAAAAAACGCTAGTTAGCTGTTGTTCTTTAGGTGAAAGTAATCCGCTTGGCATACCCCCCTTCCCCCCCTTTTTTTATTTCTTGTTTACAAGTTAGTTTCTTTTTTATTTCTACTTTATATATACTAAGAAATATGCATTTATATGTATGTATATGAGCTAACCTGCCTTGGCATTACTGCACTGTACATGTTTATACTATGTAAACCTCAATAAAAAAAATTTCCAAAAAAAAAAAAAAAAGTCCATTCTCTCATCAGAGTGCCTCCTTACATCAGGATCCCCATCAGAGTTTCCCCCTTACATCAGGTTCCCCATCAGAATTTCCCCCTTACATCAGGTTCCCCATCAGAGTTTCCCCCTTACATCAGGTTCCCCATCAGAGTTCCCCATCACATCAGGGTCCCCATCAGTGTCCTCTCTTACATCAGTGTCCTTATCAAAGACCTCACTTACTTCAAAATCCACCCTTACATCAGGATCCCCATCAGAATTCCCCCTTACATCAGTCCCTATCAGAGTTCCCCTTTACATCAGAGTCTCCATCAAAGTCCCGCCTTACAGCAATGTCTACTCTTACTTCAGAATGTCTCCTTACATCGGGGTCCCCATCAGAGTTCCCCCTTACATCATGGTCCCCAGCAATATTTCTTTTTCTTTTTTTGATTTGTACTGTAGTGAGAAACAGGTTCAATTGCTCCCTGTGACATCATCATCAGGCTTGTTGCAACGTTGTTTGGGCAGCTGCTGGGGGCTTAGTTTTTACTGACATAGCCCACCCCCAAGAACTACATTACTCAAGAGCCTTTTTCCTTAGACATAGTGTTTGGGCATCATCTCGGGGGTCAATGCAGCAGCAGTGTTTTGCTGGAAAATAAAGCAATGTATGCATGTGGAGATGAAGAAAGATGGGGATGGGCTGAGTTCTGTAGTTTAGTAGTGTCACTTACTTGTATGTAGAGCCTGATATGACAAGTGTGGCTCCTTTCACTATTCCCATCCAAGCACCCCTAGAAGATGAGATCGGGTCTGCAGAGGTGAAGGAAAGGCACAAATGCCAGGCTGCTGGATCCTCTGGCCAGAGTGAAAGTTCAGGACCTTGGCGTAGTATCCACGTTCTGGGCTTGGAGTGGTATTGTGGTCCTGGGCTTAAAGTGGTATTGTGGTCCTTGGCTTGGAGTGGTATCGTGGTCCTGGGCATGGGGGTCCTGAGCTTGGAGTGGTATTGTGGACATGGGCTCGGAGTGGTATTGTGGTCCTGGGCTTAAAGTAGTATCGTGGTCCTGGGCATGGAATGGTATCATGTTCCTGGGCATGGAATGGTATCGTGGTCATGGGCATGGAATGGTATTGTGGTCCTGAGCTTGGAGTGGTATCGCGGTCATGGGCATGGAGTGGTATCATGGTCCTGGGCTTGGAGTGTTATTGTGGCCCTGGGATTGCAGTAGTGTTATTCTCATGGGATTGGAGTGGAATTGTGGTCCTGGTCTTGGAGCAGTATCGTGATCCTGGGCTTGGAGTGGTATCATGGTTCTGGGCTTGGAGTAGTATCATGGTCCTGGGCTTGGAGTGGTATCATGGTCCTAAGCTTGGAGTGGTATTGTGATACTGAGCATGGAGTGGTTTTGTGGACCTGAGCTTGGAGTGGTATTGTGGTCCCGGGCTTGGAGTGGTATTGTGGTCCTGGGATTGGAGTGGTATTGTGGTCTTGGGCTTGGAGTGGTATTGTGGTCTTGGGCTTGGAGTGGTATTGTGGTCTTGGGCTTGGAGTGGTATTGTGGTCCGGAGCTTGGAGTGGTATTGTTGTCCTGGATTTGGAGTAGTTTTGTGGTACTGAGCTTGGAGTGGTATTGTGGTCCTGGGCTTGGAGTGGTATCATGGTCCTGAGTTTGGATTGTTTTCATGGTCCTGAGCTTGGAGTGGTACTGTGATCCTGAGCTTTAAGTGGTATTGTTGTCCTGAGCTTGGAGTGATTTTGTGGTCCTTTTTTTTCCTTATTTTTTTCTGCAGCATATTTAAATAGATACAACTTGGGGAAAAATGAATGTATTACAAAGATGTGCTGCATATATATTTTCATTTTGCCCTGACATACACTTTAATTTTTATTTCTGAAACTCTTTGTTATTTGTTACATTTCTTATATAAGGTGTTCATATTCCTGCTCTATGCAATCAAGTGTTGCACCCTTCATTTGTATTTTGTACTGTTCTACTTGCAAGGTTCCCCTGCTTATTCTGTCTGCTTTATTGTGTTATTTTAATTCATTGTTTTTCTGTAGATTACTTCTAAAACCTAATAAAAAATGATTCAAAACCAAACACTGAGCTGTATTGCTAAACAAGAAACCTGAGCTGCCTATATAATGACAAAATATCAATTCCTCTATGAACATATATAATTACAATCTAAACATTAGCATGCAATGTCTGCAAGGGAAATGGAATACAGGAACCCGTTACAGACTATGGGGCCAAAGGACACATTTAGCACTATAATTATGCTCCCTGCCTCCACTAGCCTAATCAAATTGTGCTGCCCCCTCCCACCTTAGTTGTCAGTTTGCTATGTGGCAATACGTTTGGATCAGATGACCAAAAGAGTAGGACAAACCTTTACAGTGGTGAACTGTAAGTACACGGTACAATACCCCACCAGCAAAAATGCAAAAACCAACAACAATGTATCTGTACAACCCAGTTAACCATCCAACCATGATTAAAACTCCTTTGGTTTGCCAACGTCGGCAGCAAGATACCTTTTTTGTGGTATGCAAAGACCAACAAACATTGTTGGATGTTGAAAATGGACATTATCTTCTACTAGACCAGCTTTCTCAGCTAGACATGGACATTTCCAGCACAACTTCTGGTATTATATGCACACAACTTTGGAAGAACAAAGCCATTGAAGTAGAAGGTAAGAGCGGAAGCACCACACCAGAATGTTGAAGTCCAAAACAGATCGCAATTAATCTCTTTACTGATTCACATATGGAGTCCATTATTGTGATATCCAAATATAGATCAAGTCTCGATGAAGCGGGCAAGTTTGAGTCCCCAAAATACGTTGGGTAAATAAAGACTTTGCTTGGACCTTTTATTGGATTAAAGACTTTTGGACTTAAATTCTAGTGTGGTACTCCTTTTTTTTTCCTCTTCCTTCAGTTTCAGCCTGAAGTGGGAGCCTTTCTATAAAGCAGTCAACACACTGAACATTCAATTTCTAGACTGTTTAGTAGAAATAAAACCAGCTTGGGAATTCTGTGCCATCCACTCTACCCTTGGATTGTTCTGGCAGTGTTACAGTACACACAGAATTCGTGCTGGGGCTTCTAGAATTCCTGCAGAATCTCTGTTAGGACTTCCAAAACTCCCACTGTCGGAATCCCTGACAGGACTACCAATGGTACAGGCAGAATCCCTGCCAGGAATGCTAATGATACACTCAGAGTCTTTTGCCAGCACTTCATAAACTTTCTACTCTCAGAATACCCTACCAGGACTACCAATTGTACACACAAAATCCCTGCTAGGACTGCTAATGATACATTCAGAGTTTTTGCCAAGACTTTCTGAACTTTATTCTCAGAATCCCTGCCAGGACTACCAATTGTACATGCAGAATCCCTGCCAGGTCATCCAATACTAGTACACTCAGAATCTCTGCCAATACTTCCAAAACTCAAGTCAAGTGAGGAATCCACATATCACCACATCACAACCCTCATATGAATGAGTACTCATTCACACAAAAAATTAAACAGTAAATAAAGACACTTACACAGTTTTGATGGGACCTTTATTAAAAAAGAGCCAAAAAATTATGTAAATCCATCGTCAACAATGTCATCAAGTGATACAGATCCACACCGATCATTGGGAACAATGCCCATTGCAAGACAAAAATCCTGTTGATCAATGGACACATCCAATCCCATCAATGAACTGCTGAGATACATCTCCTAGGGGAATTGCCATATATGGCCATATTTGGTCTGTGATGTCTTGCTATCCTTGCAATTTTGTTTATGTAGCACCCTCTAGATGCTAGATTAGGTAGGTTTTTTCATAGGGCAGGTAAATTGTTAGGCTTGCCTGGCAGCCAAGCCTGTTTTGAATCTGGGTCAGGGTGAGTGATCCAGGGAGGCTGGATGACTCATCAGGCAGCAACTCTGGTACCTCCTTCTACTTGCTGGAACCTTGGAGAGTTTTCCAGAAGAATAGGAGGGAGATTAGGAGGAGCTGAATGGAGTATTGAGGAGCCAATCACCAGCAAAATGGACTGGGACGGGGTGGGCCTCTCTTAAATACTCAGAGTCAGGCCAGCAGGGCCAATGTGGAGTTCAGGTAGAAGCTGGTGATGAAGTGGTGAGGAGGCTGTCGGAGGCTCTTGAGGGTAGCCCCCTAGTCTGGGGGAGTGACCTCTGGTCTCGGGCTCATGTACTGAAGAGATCTTCTCAAGACACATGGAGGAGTCCTCTCCAGAGGCACGGGAGCAAAAGTGAGGACTGCAGGAGCCAGCTAGCACATTCAGGAGATCTCCAGGGAGAAGACAGCCAGGTGGCTGGTGAGTGAGAAAGTCTAGGAGGACTTTGCAAAGTAGCCAGGAGGGATAGTGAAAGGGGCAGCTGCAGCCAGGCGGGCTGGCAGTGCCTGAAGAGGTGGTGCTGGGTTCAGTAGCCATAGGAATGTAGCTGGACACTGGACTTTTTCTACACACCAAAGGGGCCCACAGTCCTTATCTTGAGAGGGCTTTTGCTTGATCTGGCTGAGTGCCTTGCCAGATTCACCAAATAGTGTTCCAGCTGGGTCTGAGTTGTTCTGCAAACAATTGACGTGCTGAAGAAAAGAGGAGTGTATACAGAGAGTGTATATAGTTAGAGTGTCCCTGAAGAAACTTTGTTTTAGTCAAGAGTGGGATCCCTATTCACCAGCGGCTCCTACGGTGATGCGCTACATTTACATATTGGGGGATTAATGGACAATTAATGAATGGGCATGGGTGATATCACTGGTTGCTAAGGATGCGACAGGTGGCAGCACCCATGGTTGGTGTAGCAACCATTGGCAGATAGGAAGCTGTCATGTACAGCAGCGGTAGACAGCTGCTACATATGATATTCAGTTACCACTGAACAGGCTAAAAGTCTGGTGTTTATACAAATACCTGATAACCCAACAGGAGTTCGAACCTAATTTTGAGCTCATTCCTAATCACCACCAGGGCCGGTGCTACCACTAGGCAAACTAGGCAGCCGCCCAGGGTGCACTGCTGCCTAGGGCACCTGGCCACTGGTGTTCCTACTCTCTTCTCTCTGCATTAAGCAACTAAGTCCCAGCATCAGCAGGCAGCTACCGCTCCGTTCGCACATAGTGTCAGAGGTGCAGCAGCAGCGGAGGACTGTACCTGTGTCCTGACTCCCAAAGGAATAGAAGCAAGCAAACATTCATTGATGGGCACTGGTAGGCTGCATTGATGGGCGCTGGTAGGCTGCATTGATGTACACTGGTAGGCTGCATTTGATGGGCGCTGGTAGGCTACATTGATGTACACTGGTAGGTTGCATTTGATGGGCGCTGGTAGGCTGGATTGATGGGCCCTGGTAGGCTGCATTGATGGGTCCTGGTAGGCTGCATTGATGGGTGCTGGTAGGCTGCATTGATGGGTGCTGGTAGGCTGCATTGCTGGGTGCTGGTAGGCTGCATTGATGGACGCTGGTGAGGCTGCATTGATGGGTGCTGGTAGGCTGCATTGATGGGCGCTGGTAGGCTGCATTGATAGGCACTGGTAGGCTGCACTGATGGGCACTGGTAGGCTGCATTGATGGGCGCTGGTAGGCTGCATTGATGGGCGCTGGCGTGGCTGCATTTGATGGGCGCTAGTGGGCTGCATTTGAAGGGCGCTTCATTAAAAAGGTGGGGTATACATGGGCAGGGCAAAGGGGGTGGAGCCAGGGGGGCGGCAAAATGAGGTTTCGCCTAGGGTGTCAAAAATCATTGCACCAGCTCTGATCACCACCAACCCAACCTTTAGATGCCAGACGTCAGCACTATAAACACCTCACTGCCCATGATATTCTCTCTCACACACACCAATATTAGGCTTGAATCCTGATCCTTGAATGACCTTTATGCTCATGCAGCCCGACAGAAGTGGATGGAATCAAAGCCCCAGATAACAGTGCCAAAAAGCTCCCTTCTGATATTTCCCTAAGGCTTTAATTCAGCATCTACATGACAAAGTGGAAGGTTGGCATATTTGTACAGCTAAAAAAATAATACCAGAGTTCCCTTTTAACCGTACTGCAGGCTTTTATTTCAGAGGTCAACTGTTTCTATTGACGGAGCAGCGGCCATGTGCATAAATCCTGTTAGAGGGCAGGCAATAACCATGAAAGCGTATATTTCACACAGGCTGAAACTTACTTTAATAGAAGGAGGTTAATGGTCCCAGGTCAGGCTAGTAAATCACTAAGGAAAAAGTCAAGTTCTTCATTTGATACAAACTGCATCATGTATCACAATGTATTCAAATTATCCCTAATAAATAATAAGTTAGATGTATTACCCTGGTGTGTGCTTCCATTGGTGCCCTATGAGCCTCAGATCAATACTCTGTAGTGCAAGGGAACCTTATTCCTTCCACTTATTTTCTATCTAGCTTAATTAGGACACCCAGGACTGCTCTATGACAATATTATTTGCAATAAAAAAATAATAAAATAAATTAACAATAATCATGACAAAAATAAGCAAAAAAATTAAAATGTTAGTGGTCGGGGGAGAGGGGCCTACTTATATTTGTGGACACTGGGAAAAAAGTCCCATTACTTTGGTGGTAACATGGAAATCTGCCCCCTACCTTGATGGAAAGAATGCACCTTATGTTGGTGGTTGGTGGGAAAAATGATGCTTACATTGGTGATCAATGAATAGAATCCCTTTACATTGGTGGTCTGTGGAAGGAATGTCCTTGCATAAATTGTCAATGAGAAGAATGCTTCTTGCATTGATGGTCAGTGGGAAGAATGTCCCTTATATTGGTGACCAGTGGGAAGAATACTCCTTACATTGGTGATCAGTGGGAAGAATGTCCCTTACATTAGTGATCAGTGGGAAGAATGCTCCTTACATTGGTGATCAGTGGGAAGAATGTTCCTTACATTGGTGATCAGTGGGAAGAATGTCCCTTACATTGGTGATCAGTGGGAAGAATGTCCCTTACATTGGTGATCAGTGAGAAGAATGCTCCTTACATTGGTGATCAGTGGGAAGAATGTTCCTTACATTGGTGATCAGTGGGAAGAATGTTCCTTACATTGGTGATCAGTAGGAATTATGTTCCTTACATTGGTGGTCAGTGGGAAGAATGTCCCTTACATTGGTGATCAGTGGGAAGAATGTTCCTTACATTGGTGATCAGTGGGAAGAATGTCCCTTACATTGGTGGTCAGTGGGAAGAATGTCCCTTACATTGGTGATCAGTGGGAAGAATGTCCCTTACATTGGTGGTCAGTGGGAAGAATGTTCCTTACATTGGTGGTCAGTGGGAAGAATGTTCCTTACATTGGTGGTCAGTGGGAAGAATGCTCTTTATATTGATGGCTTCTAGTGAGAAGAATGTTCCTTACATTCATGGTCTGTGGGAAGAATGTCCTTACGTTGGTGGTCAAGGAGAAGAATACACTTTACATTGGTGACAAGTGGAAAAAAATACTCCTTACATTGGTGATCAGTGGGAAGAATGCTCTTTACATAGATGGCTTCTAGTGAGAAGAATATCCCTTGCATCGGTGTGAAGAATAATAATACATTGTTGGTCTGTGTGAACAATATCCTTACATTGGTGGTCAGGGAGAAGAATACACTTTACATTGGTGACAAGTGGAAAGAATTCTTACATTGGTGATCAGTGGGAAGAATGTTCCTTACATTGGTGGTCAGTTGGAAGAATGTTCCTTACATTGGTGGCTATTAGTGAGAAGATTGTCCCTTACATTGGTGGTCAGCAGGAAGAATGCCCCTTTTACGGATAACTAAAAAGATCATTGGTATCAGTGGTTACTTATCTAATAGACGAAAGTTGCTCATTGCTCAAGGAACCCCTAGCAACCTCTGGGGGGAACCTTCAACAGAGCCCTGGTTGAGAAAGGCTGGTCTATAGCATATTAATATATAACGTACAGGTGACAGTCTGTTCCTCCAAGTTGTGTATATTATGCATTGCCCATATACAGACAGCTAATCCAATTAATTCTTTATATACCCCTGATTTGGTTTGATTTGTTCTGTACATCAGGGAACATTGTGTTTGTGCTGAAAAATATTTTATTTTCTGCTTTTTACATTAAATGAAACAGATTTTGTTTCCTCGCCAAGTTAATTATCCTTGAAGGAAATACATTCTTTTTATTGCAGCGGTTGAAAGGCAGTTCGGTAATGTATGGCGGCCTCGTCTTTCTGTTTAAAAGCCATCAGAAAGCTTTTACTGACATCCTAAAATCAAATGAGTGTTTACATCGAGACGGCGCTCCTGGCGAACGCATTGCAATAAAAACGCTTCTATAGATGATACAACACGACCAGAAATTAAACACAAGGGGCCCTAGATTAACATACGTTATGATACAAGATCTTGGTGTATATTGAAGAAGATAATTAGAAATGGAGGGAAGTCTTTATTTAATATAGAATGTAAATGTTTTATATTTATTATATTAATCAAAAAAAAAACCAGCACAAACAAATGCCTGGATAAAAATATTGAGTGTAATATATTGCTTCTATCTCCAGTTAAATATTTTGCATTTAAAGGAATGCTCCAGCTTTCCTGAGGAAATAAAAGCCTCTCCAGGTCAATTATACACATGGCGAGGACATTACTACATCTTATTACAGATCCTTACCTGCTTCGGTTATGTAGATACTAAGCTGAGATATCAGTTCCAAAGCCTGCCCTCCAATAGTACATGCTCTATAAGGTTATGACTAAGCGAAGAAATACGTGAAAAGCGTCAACCATGCTCCCCTCTGTGCTGTCATGATGCTGTAACCGCGATGGTTTTTCATGTTGGATGTGTTTTTACCAATAAAGCAATTTTCCTTATCCTTGGAGTCAATCGTTTTGTCTCCTGCTCTACAAGGTAACTCACACATGCATGGGTCATTTTAAGGGGGCTGGACTGCACCTTAAAGCCGCGTACACACGAGCGAAATGGCCAACAGAAAAAGTCTGATGGAAGCTTTTCATCGTCTATTCCGATCGTGTGTAGGCCTCAGCGGACTTTTTTTTTTTTTTAATTCTGACGGACCTAGAAATGGAACATGTTCTAAGTATTTCCGACAGAACCAATTCCTATCGGGAAAACCGCTCGTCTGTATGCTGTTCCGACGTACCAAAAACGGCGCATGCTCTGAAGCAAGTACGAGACGGAAGCCATTGGCTACTGGTTATTGAACTTCCTTTTTCTAGTCCCGTCGTACGTGTTGTACGTCACCACGTTCTGGACGGTCGGACTTTGGGCGGACTTTATATTGACCGTGTGTAGGCAAGACCGCTTGAATGGAATTCCGTGGGAGAAACTTTCGGAGTTTATTCCGACGGCTAAACCGGTCAAGTGTACGCGGCATAAGGCTCAATGGGGCAAAAAGAGAAGTATAGCCAAAGCTCTTATGTCCATATTTCTCATGTGGGTCACAGAAGTGCACTTACTTGTCAGCCAACAATGGGCTGAAGTCTACTGTTGGCTGACGTCACAGACCTGCTCCAGACTCTGGAGGAATCCCAACAATAATGTCAGGATCCACCCAGATGCCTTACAAGCACCTGGCTCAGTCTCTCAGCGTGCTGAGCCAGCCACTCTCACCCTCTCTCCTGCCTGGTGCTTCCTTAAGCACTGGAGGGGCAGAGCAGAGAGCCAATGATTGGCAGTCACTAGCTGGTGGTGGAAAGCTTGCAGCATTGGACCAATGCTGAAGCAGGTAGGTCATTTTGTGTCTTTATTTTTTTAAATTGCCGCACTTCTTTAGGCAATTTTTTTGGTGGAATGTTTTTCATTGATTTAAAACAAAAAATACCACATTTAGCCACTAGATGGCCCTGAGTATCAAAGGATACTTAGGGCCACCTAGTGGCCAAATGCAGTCCAGTCCCCTTAAAAATGTACTTAAAGAGGAAGTAAACCCTCTGAAAAAAATGAAAAAATACACCCTGCAAGACAAAGGTATAATGAGCTAGTATGCATAGCATACTAGCTCATTATGAATTACTTACCTGAGATTGAAGCCCCCGCAGCGGTCCTCGTTCCCCTCCTCCATCGCCGCCATGTCTCTCGGAGTGACTTCCGTGTTCGCGGACTCCGGCTGTGTGACTGCGCACGGGAGCTGCCAGTGACGGCACGATCACCCTCTGAAACAGCAAGCTCAGTGCGCCTGCGCAGTCGTATATGGCGCACATGCGCCGTAGACATTGGTACAGTCTTTTTTGCAAATATCTTCTAAACCGTGTAGGTTAAGGAGATATTGCAAGCACCTACAGGTAAGCCTTAATCTAGGCTTTCCTGTAGGTGAAAGTTGTCCCTGAGGGTTTACAACCACTTTAAAGCGGAGTTCCCACTGTTAAAATTTTTTTTTTTGGATGCATATTTTTTTTCAGTAATGATTGTTTGGAGCACTCACCTTTGTGTGATTAATCGGCGCTCAATTGCCGAGTTCATCGAGGAATATATGTTATTTTCCTCTATCGTGGCAGTTTCCATAGTGCTTGTGGGCATGTGAAGCCCACAAGCACTATCTTCCGGGCTCTGGTGCAGCTGAGCGACCAGCATGCACCGCCTGTTCTTGCACATGCGCCGTATGTACGGCGCAGCGCCGTACACTACTGACGTTGCCATCACAACGGGCGGCGGCGTCGGAAGTGCCCGCCCCCGTTGTGATGGCAACGAAGCCCTCGGCGCTGCCCAGTGACTCCTGAGAAATGATGACAAGCATCTCCCAGGAGCACTAGCAAGCATGGGGAAATGACGTCAGGCGCCTTGGAGAGGAAGAGGCAGATTACGAGGGACCCCCTAGCAACAGACCTCAAAAAGTGAGTAAAAAAAAATATATATATTTTTACAGGTTGATGTTTAGATTTAATGCTGCTGAATACTAAAAAAAATTTATGACTGGAACTCCGCTTTAAAGCGGTAATCTGCCTGGAAAAAAAAAATATAAGTCAGCAGCTACAAATACTGTAGCTGCTGACTTTATATATATATGGACACTTACCTGTCCAGGGAGCCCGCGATGTCGGCCCCCCAGCCGATTTTTGGGTCAGCCGTTGGGTGCTGCCCCTGCCATTCGCCGTAAGAGAAACCAGTTCCTTGCTGCGCATGCGCGAAGCGCGATGTGCTTTCTTTTTTTAAAACAAACGTTTTTTATTATAGAAAAGATCATGGTACAAAATATATACAATGAAAAAAGTACAGGTGAAGGAGCAGCTTTTGATTACAGATAAACATGCGGTATATGACAAAATATTTGATAGTACATACATGTAATATATTTTTAGCATCATTTTAACTGACAATTGCGCGGTCGTGCGATGTTGCACCCAAACAAAATTGATGTTCTTTTTTCCCCACAAATAGAGCTTTCTTTTGGTAGTATTTGATCACCTCTGCGATTTTTATTTTTTTGCGCTATAAACAAAAAAAGAGCGACAATTTTGAAAAAAAGCAATATTTTTTACTTTTTGCTATAATAAATATCCTCCAAAAATATATAAAAAAAACAATTTTTTTTTTTCAGTTTAGGCCGATATGTATTCTTCTACATATTTTTGGTAAAAAAAAAATCGCAATAAGCGTATATTGATTGGTTTGCGCAAAAGTTATAGCGTCTACAAAATAGGGCATAGTTTTATGGCATTTTTATTATTAATTTTTTTTTTTTACTGGTAATGGCGGCGATCTGTGATTTTTATCGGGACTGCGACATTATGGCGGACATGTCGGACAATTTTGACGTATTTTTGGGACTATTGGCATTTTTACAGCGATCGGTGCTATGAAAATGCATTGATTACTGTAAAAATGTCACTGGCAGTGAAGGGGTTAACCACTAGGGGGCAATCAAGGGGTTAATGTGTTCCCTAGTGTGTGTTCTATCTGAAGGGGGGATGGGACTGTCTTGGGGGAGATGACAGATCGCTGTTCATACTTTGTATGAACAGACGATCTGTCTGTTCTCCCCTCAGAGAACCAGAAACTGTGTGTTTACACACCCAGATCTCGGTTCTCGGTGTGCCCGGAGCGATCGCAGGAGCCCAGCAGTTATCGCGACCGCCGGGCACTCGCATCGGTTCCGTGGGCGAGCAGGGGGTAGCACGCACGCGCCCCCTAGTGCATGAGGGTTGTCATGCACCCTCACCCCACTCAGCAGCCCATGGGTCTGCTGCGTCGGGCTCTGGGTCACATTTACAGCACCTCTTGACGGGATTGCGCATGCTAGTCCAACGGTGTGAGGAGAGTGCGAGTAATGCTTCCCCAGTGTCCGGGTGGGTCTCCAGCCATTCGGAGGTGGGTGCCTTGTCCGCAGCGGTTCCGGAGTCTGTAGCGGATGGGAGCTTAGTTGCGGGTGGGGGTGCGGTGGTGGGTGTAAAGGCAGGGGCTTCAGTTCCAGACAAGGCCGACAGGGATTCAAGTAAGGTGGCCAAGTGTGAGGTGTATGTATGTTTTGAGGGCCCTTAGGGGGCGCACCTCAAGCCGGAGGTGCGGGAGAAAATATGGAAGGGTGAGTATGTGGACATTTAACCGAGGTTTAACTGGCATTTGGAGATGGGTATCAGCTTTGGAAGGTGCAAAGTGGTATTGACCTTGAGTCGGCGTGCTGCGACTGGGGACCTTGTGTGGCCACACTGATAAGAAGTAAAATTTGGGCAATGCCTTCAATGATCCACAACATGGTTACGATTTATCTGGGAGTATTGTTTGTAAATAAATGTTTATGGTTAATTGTTAATAAAATGGCCGGTATGGCCAATTTTAATCCAAAAAGGGTGTCGTCTGGTTATTTAATATGGTATACAAGAGTAGATAGGCATATAAGTAATAGGCATATGTCTTACTATAGTCATGAATAAAATAATGCTTATTGGTTGGTATTCATCCATATACACATTAGAACATGCCTCGTGTATAGTATTATAGAAGAAATATAATGAGTCGATGATGCTATACCCAGACGAGGTAGAACAATATACAACTTGTATTTAGGACATTTACTCACACAATTGAGTTTTAAATACTACACAATGGAAGTATGTTCATTTTGATTGAGGGACTGTGGAGGACAGAGGAGTATATGCCTATACAACCTATCAAACATCTCTAGCTAAATTCAAAGAGGGGAGAGGAGGAAAGGGTATTGATCATCTATTGTAACACACCCCAGCTGGGGAAGGTGCTGTAAAGCCTCGTACACAGGATGGTACTTCAAAGTAACTTTTCCGAGGATTTCTGTCCAAAGGGCGTTGGCCATGAACTTGGTATGCATACACAGGGCAGGACTTTTTCAGCCAACTTTCACCAAATCACGTGGTTTTTCAGCTCTTTACCGCATCCCTTTGGTCAACTTCTGTATTGTTGTCTGATCTTTTGCATTGGTTCTGAGCATGCATGTTTGTACTTTGGACTACAGTCCGATGGATTTGTGTACACACGATCGGACTAGCCTGCGTAGGACTTTTGTTGCAGGAAAGTTTGTCCAATGAAAACCGGAAAAGTTTGTCTGATGGAGCGTACACACTGTCAGATGTTGCCTTAAAACAGGTAATTTGCATGTTTGTTGTCAAAAAGTCCGATCGTGTGTATGGGCCTTTAGACCCCTTTCACTGCTCCTGTCTCTTCAGTTTGAAAGCCCCGAGGGCTTTCATACTGGAGCGGTGCGCTGGCAGGATGGTAAAAAAAATCCTGCTAGCAGCATCTTTGGAGCAGTGTGTATACCGCTCCTCCACCGCTCCTCCACCGCTCCTGCCCATTGTAATTAATGGGCAGCGCGGCTATATCACCGGAAAAGCGCTGCTGCTGCAGAGCTTTGCGGGTGGTTTTAACCCTTTTTCAGCTGCTAGCAGGGGTTAAAAGCGCCCACACCATTCCCAGGGTCCCTGATCACCACCACACAATTCCCAGGGCCCCCCCCACAACACCCTCCCCAGGGTCCCTGATCACCACCACACCATCCCCAGGGTCCCTGATCACCACCACACCATCCCCAGGGTCCCTGATCACCACCACACCATTCCCAGGGTCCCTGATCACCGCGACACCATGCCCAAGGTCCCTGATCACCGCCACACCATTCCCAGGGTCCCTGATCACCGCCACACCATTCCCAGGGTCCCTGATCACCACCACACCACTTCTAGGGTCCCTGATCACCACCACACTAGTCCTATTATCCCTGATCACCACCACACCATCCCAGGGTCCCTAATCACCACCACACTAGTCTTAGGGTCCCTGATCACCAGCACACCATTTCCAGGGTCCCAGATCACCACCACACTAGTCCTAGGGCCCCTGACCACCACCACACCATCCCCAGGGTCCCTGATCACCACCACACCATTCCCAGGGTCCCTGATCACCAGCACACCATTTCCAGGGTCCCAGATCACCACCACACTAGTCCTAGGGCCCCTGACCACCACCACACCATCCCCAGGGTCCCTGATCACCACCACACCATTCCCAGGGTCCCTGATCACCAGCACACCATTCCCAGGGTCCCAGATCACCACCACACTAGTCCTAAGGCCCCTGACCACCACCACACCATTCCCAGGGTCCCTGATCACCACCACACCATTCCCAGGGTCCCTGATCACGGCCACACCATTCACAGGGTCCCTGATCACCACCACACCATTCCCAGGGTCCCTGATCACCACCACACCATTCCCAGGGTCCCTGATATCCGCCACACCATTCCCAGGGTCCCTGATCACTGCCACACCATTCCCAGGGTCCCTGATCACCACCACACCATTCCCCGGGTCCCTGATCACCGCAACACCATCCCCAGGGTCCCCCACCACCACCACACCATCCCCAGGGTCCCTGATTACCGCCACACCATTCCCAAGGTCCCTGATCACCGCCACACCATTCCCAGGGTCCCTGATCACCGCCACACCATTCCCAGGGTCCCTGATCACCGCCACACCAGTCCTAGGGTCCCTGATCACCGCCACACCAGTCATTTTATCCCTTATCACCGCCACACCAGTCACAGTGTCCCTGATCACTGCCACACCATTGCCAGGGTCCCCGATCACCACCACACCAGTCACAGTGTCCCTGATCGCTGCAACACCATTCCCAGGGTCCCTGATCACCGCCACACGAGTCCCAGGGTCCCTGATCACCGCCACACCATTCCCAGGGTCCCTGATTACCACCAGACGAGTCCCAGGGTCCCTGATCACCGCCACACCATTCCCAGGGTCCCTGATCACCACCACACGAGTCCCAGGGTCCCTGATCACGCCACACCAATCATTTTATCCCTAATCACCGCCGCACCAGTCACAGTGTCCCTGATCACCTCCACACCAGTCCTAGGGTCTCTGATCCACACCACTGCTGCAGCAGTCATAACGTCACCATAAAAACTTGTTGACATGTGTGATGCTCTCTAAAGAGCCATTCATGTTCATATCGCTCTTCAGAGAGCTTTTGACAGGCAGTGAGAAGGCAGACCTCACCACCTATTTTAACCCCTTGGACTTCGCACAAGCAACACCATTCACTTGAATTGGTCACAACCACTTGTATAGAGGCGCCCATTACAGTACATTTGTTTTGATACAATTGGATGATTTGTGTGATACACAAGATACATTGTCTGGCATAAAAAAAAAAGGTCTGGTCCAAAAAAGTGAAAATATCTCACACATGTCACACACATGTGGTGTTGTCATACTTAGGAGTAGCAGAATGTGTTTTGGGGTGCTCCTTGGATTTTGGGCCCCTCTATGTGGCCAGGCTGTGTAAACGTCTCACACATCTGTTATCCCCATACACGGGAGGAGTAGCAGAATGTATTTTGAGTTGTCAGTTTAAGTATGCCTATGCTGTGTGTGACAACTTTGTGTAAAAAAAAAAAATTAATTCTTTATTTTCCAAAAACTTGTGGCAAAAAATAAGGTTTTCTGAAGACTTCCCGTGCCTCTTAGAAAATACATTTGGGTGTTTGTTTCCAAAATGTGGTCATTTTATGGGTGTTTCCACTGTCCTGTAGTCATGTGCAGAACAAAAAAATGTGTTTTGTTTTGTTTCAATTCGTTATTTACATAAATTAGTGTAGTCAAATTAGTTTAATCCATTTAATTTGTTTTTGGAATTTGTTTAGTTTATTTATATTTGAATCGATTCAAATTTGAATTTGGATCGATTCGAAAAGTGTTCGAATCAATTTCGAATAGTTTTTGAATTCGAATCGTTTTCCAATTTCCAAAGAGAATAAAATAGAAAATAAAGGAATAGAATAGAAAAAAAATAGAATAGAATAGAATAGAACAGATAATAAAAGAATAGAATACAATAGAGTAAAACAGAACAAAATAGGATAGAAAATAAAAGAAGAGAATAGAATTGACTAGAATAGAATAGAAAGGAATAGAATATAATTAAGAAAAGAATTAAACAGATTATAGCCATCTTCTGAAATTCGAATATAATAGAAAAGAATAGACTTAAAAAAACAATTGAATCGAATAGAATAGAATCAATTTGAATTTGAATAGAATAGATAAGAATATTATTATTATTATTATTATACAGGATTTATATAGCGCTGACAGTTTGCGTAGCGCTTTACAACATTAGGGCAGACAGTACAATTACAATACAATTCAAAATGGGGGGATGTAGAATACAGAATAGAGTAGAACAGAATAGAAAATAACAACAGTATAGAAAATAACAACAGAATAGAATAGAATAGAATGAATATAACCATCTTCCTATTCTAATCTATTCTTTTCTATTCTATTCAAATTCAAATTGATTCTATTAGAATTTTGGGAAATGGTTATATTCTTTCTATTCTATTCTATTGTTTTTTTAAATCTTTTCTATTCTATTATAGTCTATTTTATTCTATTCTTTTTTCTATTCTATTCTTTTCTATTCTATTCTTTTCTTATGTATTCAAATTCAAACTTATTTTATTTGAAATTCGGATTTGAGAAGATGGTTACATTCTTTTTATGGTATTCTATTTTATTCTATTTGTTTCTATTATATTCTAGTTTATTCTGTTCTTTTATTTTCTATTCTATTTTGTTTTGTTTTACTCTGATATATTCTATTCTTTTATTTTCTGTTATATTATTTTCTATTCTATTATTTATTTTTCTATTCTATTCCTTTATTTTATATTCTATTGTATTCTCTTTGGAAATTCGAAAACTAGTCAAATTAGAAAACTATTCAAATATGAATCAAATTCGAAAACTATTCGAATTCGAAAAACTTTTCTAATTCGAATTTGAAAACTATTTGAATTCGAAAAGTATTGGAAAACGATTCACATTCCAATTTCGTCCGAATTTTTTTTTTTTGTTATTTTGGATTCGTTTAAATTCTGTACTAATGTAATTCGGAAATTCAGATACATCCAAATTCCTGAAGAATGAAATTCAGTCTGAATTTTGATTCGGAACGAAACGAACCACACATGTCTACTGTCCCGTGCTCCAGGGCCTAGGAGAATGTGATAGGTAGGTAGTCAAGAAGGTAGATGTGTAATTTATGCCCATAGAACACCTGAAGGTGCTCCTTGGATTTTGGGTCCCTCTATGTGGCTAGGCTATGGAAAACGTCTCGCACATGTGGTATCCCCATACGCGGAAGTATTAGCAGAATGTGTTTTGGGGTGCAATCCTAAGTATCCCTATGATACGTTTTAGAAATATTGTATTAATTATCAACTTTGTGTTTGGAAAACAATTGTATGTAGGGCAAATTGGAATAACATCTGCCCTATGCTTGTTACGTGCTCTAATTTACATAGTATAATTTAAATATTCAAAAACATCCTTTCCTTTACATTTTATATGTTCTTTACTGATAGTGCCAACACTAAAAAATACATGTATACCTTTGTTTATGAGAGGGCTGGGGAGCTGTTTTTTTCATAATTAACTCCATCTTTACTGTGCTGCCAAATCTCATTTTCAGTTGTAAACTAGATTCGATTTGTGTCCTAATAAAAAGAAAAAGATGTAGGAGCTAGGCTTCTAAGCTTTAGACTATAGGGAGTAGGGTACAGAGTGCAGTGATCAGGAGCATGTCATATACAGCCTGGCATACAGAGTGCAAGGGTCAGGATTATGTCATAGACAGTCCAGGGTAAAGAGACACTGGTCAGGAGTATGTCATATATAGGGAGTAGGGTACAGAGTGCAGTGATTAGGGGCATGTCATTTACAGCCTGGTGTACAGAGCACAGTGGTCAGGAGTATGTCCTATATAGCCTGAGGCAGGGCTGGGACAAGGGGTGGGCAGGAGGGGTGGCTGCCCTGTGAACTGTGGTATCATGTGATGTGGGGGGCACCACAAAGAGGATGGGGGGAGGAGATTTGTGTCGGGAAGGGAAATTTGGGAGGCGGCAGGGGATTAGAATTGTTCCCTGAGGGGAAATTTGGGGAGGTGTGCTAGGAGTGATGATTTGAGGGGATTTGTGTTGGATGGGGGGATGGGGGAAGAAGATTTGTGCTAGGAGGGGGTATTTTGAGAGGTTTGTGCTAGAAAAGGTAATGTGGTAGGGGGGAGGGGATTTGTGCTAGGACAAAATTTGTTTTGGGAAGGGATTTGTCCTAGGAGGGAAAATATGGGGGGTTTTGTGCTAGGATGAGAGATTGGGAAGAATTTGTGCTAGGAGGGGGGTTTTGCAGTGGGGGAGGAGGAGAGGGGTAGAGGATCTGTACTAAGAGGGGGGAATTTTTTGGGGGGGGCGGGGGTGGTGTAGATTTGTCTTTGGGGCATACGCAGTCTCACCAGCGCCCATCAAATGCAGCCTCCCCAGCGCCCATCAAATGCAGCCTCCCCAGCGCCCATCAAATGCAGCCTCCCCAGCGCCCATCAAATGCAGCCTCACCAGCACCCATCAATGCAGCCTCACCAGTTCCCATCAATGCAGCCTCACCAGCGCCCATCAATGAATGTTTGCTTGCTTCCATTCACTCAGGAGTTGGGACACAGCCACAGTCTTCCGCCGCCGCTGCACCTCTGGCACTATGTGTGAATGGAGCGGCGGCTGCCTGCTGATGCTGAGACTTAGTTGCTTGCTGCAGAGAGAAGAGAGTAGGAACACCAATGGTGGGGCGCCCTAGGCAGCAGGGCGCCTTAGGCGGCTGCCTAGTTTGCCTGGTGGTAGCACCGGCCCTGTATACAGCCTGGCGTCTAGAGTGAAGTTGTCAAGATTATGTCTCTTCCCACTACTTGCATCAAGGCTGAAGGCTCGTGAAAGGAGTAATGAGACAGGGGGCTGTGATGTTTTCAGGAAACACCCTCCCACCAGCCATCATCTGCCTGCATTGCATAGAGAAGCACAGGGACCCCGTGATGATGTCACTGGGTCTAAAATAAGGTGTGTAACGAAAAAGGAAAAGTTTTATTTTACAATTTCATTAGCGTGTTTATGAGGGGCTTAAGGAGGAACGAGTAAAGGCAAAATATTAAACTTCAGCTTTAATACTGCAAGATTTCCCCCTGCAGAAAACGCATGCCATAGAGACAGATCGTGTTTTTGGCGCACTTTAATTGCTGCAGTGTAATGAGAGCCTTGGAGCATTCTGAAGTCCTCTGCTCTTTTTGTAGATATAGCGATGCAGCGGGTGAGTTGGAGTGATGGAGTGATACTTTAAGCCTAATTTGATTTTGCATCTCATTAATTAGTGATTATCATATGTTGTAAACGGTAAGCGATACATTTCCCGCAGCCCCCTGAACAGAACCCGCCACAATTGTTCCAGTACCTGTAAATGAAGATAAACAACATTTGTTATTGTTAGATAAGCTGCCTCCGTAATTAACACCGTAAACCGGCGCGCCACTTGCCGTTACCTAATGTAATTAGTCTGATTAGCGTGAAAACACTTTCCCTTTGTTTAATAAACTGTTATGGAGAGTAATTAGCCAAAGTTTTCAAACTTTCACAGTGTTCATTGCAGATTAGATATTAACAGAAAGCAGGAAAAAACTCTCCAGGGAGCACCCAGTGCTGCTCAGCAAACGTTGCCATCTCTGAGCTGAGTTCCCGGGAATGCACAGCAGTTGTTCCCATTATGAGAGACCCCCACTTTACCTGTGCTAAGTCATGAGTCTGTACATCTGGTGTGCCTATTATGAGGGGTTCCCACCATCCATGAGCTAAGTTCTTGGGTCTGTACACCTGCTGTGACCATTATGAGGGGTTCCCACCATCTATGTGCTGAGTTCCTGGGTCTGTACACCTGCTGTGCCCATTATGAGGTGTTCCCACCATTCCTGTGCTGAGTTCCTGGGTCTGTACACCTGCTGTGCCCATTATGAGGTGTTCCCACCATTCCTGTGCTGAGTTCCTGGGTCTGTACACCTGCAGTGCCCATTATGAGGGGTTAATTTTGTTTATTGAAAATCTTACAAACAACAACTTATATACAATAAAACCATAATAAATAAATAAAACATATTTACAAAATAATTGAATTTGATAATACAAAACAAGAACATAATAAATGGTACAAACCAAAATGCGCACAACACAATCCCTACGGGAGAGCCAGACTAAGGAACATCACCGTCACCATGCATGTAGCCTTTTATCAAAAATATATTTGATCTTGAAAATCTAGGGGAGTGAATCAAGAATACAAAAAAAAGCCGTACACCCCGAGATCAACAGGCAGCAGCTACAGAGTCCTGATATTCCTCCACGCCCTTATCCAGGCCTCCTGCTGCCACCTGCCTTTCTCAAGACCCCGAATCTTCCCAACCTCACCCAGAATGTCCTGCACCACCACTTCGACAGGGAGGATTTTACCCCGTAAGGATACCTGACACCGTGCACTCCACGTGAAATAACGGACTACCAGACTAACTAAAAATAGTGTTTCCAAATCATAATCCCGACGAGTCTGGAATGCCCCATACACCCACTCTGCATAACTCATATGGGGGAGGAAGGGTATACTCAGAGCCCTCCCAACCCTCTTGTACACCTCTATACTAAAAGGGCATTGAAGTAGAAAGTGATCCATGGACTCCACCACTCCTCCACACTCCACTCTCGGGAAGCCCCGATCACTCATGGAAAGAAACTTCAAGTTGCCCTTCCCATTATGAGGGGTTCCCACCATCCCTGTGCTGAGTTCCCCGGTCTGTACACCTGCTGTGCCCTTTATGAGGGTTCCCAGCATCCCTGTGCTGAGTTCTTGGATTTGCACACCTTCTGTGCCCATTAGGAGGGGTTAATTTTGTAGAGGATGAACAGGTGTGGGACTTTATACAAGGCACATGGGAGCAAGGGTATGAGTTGGATAAAAAATGTAATTTATTAATGAGAGAAGTTTAACAAAAAGTCATACAGTACATCATTGAGCATAAAATAGTACATAAATAGTTTTACAAAAATTCATACAATACATAATTAGGCACATGGCTCTGCATATGTTGGCACTTAGCTCTAAGGTGTTAAATATTAAAGGTGTATTCGAAAACTAATGCATCAAAAATGACAAATATAAACAAATGGGTACATGTTAGTAGGAACGTTATATGCATATGGGTTCATATAGTGTACACCTAGCGGTAGATTGAAGCTCTACGTCGTTACGTCGTTTCGGGGCCTTAAAGCCCCGGTTCTCTGGGCTGCTGGTGCCTGACGTTGGGGGCCTTCTGGCGGCGTGCACCGCGGCATCGTCCCCCCAGGCTGTGGTCCCCTCCTCTGTCTTTCCAGCCCTCACCATCCATCTGCACATCTCACAGCCGGCATCCACGCCCCTACTTGCACCTGCACAGGTATGTTTTTCTGCACCTTCCTCACCCCCCTTGTTCCTTTTCTTTTCCTTTTTCTCTCCCTTTCATTCCTTTCACCTTGTTGTCCCTCAATTTTTTTCTGTGCTCTCCCTCTCCTTCACCGCGTTGCCTTGTCTTACTTTCCTTCTCCTGTCCTCGCTACTTTATGTCCCCGCTCTCAGTTCCCCGCTATATCCCGCTATATCTTTTCTCTCCTTTCCTCCTTTTTTCTTTTTTTCTTCACAATTTTTTATGTATTTTTTATGTGTTTTTATGTCCCTTTTACACAGACATCTAGCGCCCATCTTCCCTCACCCAGGGATCATCCCCCACCCACACATCCGTTCTCACACTTTGACCCCACCTGGGGGGTTCGTTGTGTTGGTCTCGCCTGTCGGACCATGCCCCCTCAGCTTCGGGACGGGGCATCTATGGTTGGCGTGGCGCCCTGGGCCGCGTCGCT
Organism: Lithobates clamitans; assembly: GCA_037952925.1. Taxonomy (NCBI): domain Eukaryota; kingdom Metazoa; phylum Chordata; class Amphibia; order Anura; family Ranidae; genus Lithobates; species Lithobates clamitans. The sequence continues at coordinate 338,449 of JBBGZY010001089.1, forward strand.
TCTGCGCAGACACCACTGTGAGTCCAGAACTACCACCAATAACATGGTATTCATGACCTATATTTCTCCCTTTGCAAGTTTTCACTATTCATTACCGCTATTTCCCCAACCCATAGGTACCACCTCGGTATCGCTCCTGATGAGGCTTTAAGGCCCCGAAACGACGTAACGACGTAGAGCTTCAATCTACCGCTAGGTGTACACTATATGAACCCATATGCATATAACGTTCCTACTAACATGTACCCATTTGTTTATATTTGTCATTTTTGATGCATTAGTTTTTGAATACACCTTTAATATTTAATACCTTAGAGCTAAGTGCCAACATATGCAGAGCCATGTGCCTAATTATGTATTGTATGAATTTTTGTAAAACTATTTATGTACTATTTTATGCTCAATGATGTACTGTATGACTTTTTGTTAAACTTCTCTCATTAATAAATTACATTTTTTATCCAACTCATACCCTTGCTCCCATGTGCCTTGTATAAAGTCCCACACCTGTTCATCCTCTACTCAACTATTTAATTGGGATGGAGGAGGGGTTTCGAACGGCCCCTATATCCTCATGCAAAGTCCCACCCGGTCGTTCTTACTTTCATTACACGAGGGGTTAATTTTGTTTATTGAAAAATCTTACAAACAACAACTTATATACAATAAAACCATAATAAATAAATAAAACATATTTACAAAATAATTGAATATGATAATACAAAACAAGAACATTATAAATGGTACAAACCAAATTGCGCACAACACAATCCCTATGGGAGAGCCAGACTAAGGAACATCACCGTCACCATGCATGTAGCCTTCTATCAAAAATAGATTTGATCTGAAAATCTAGGGGAGTGAATCAAGAATACAAAGAAAAGCCGCACACCCCAAGATCAACAGGCAGCAGCTACAGAGTCCTGATATTCCTCCACGCCCTTATCCAGGTCTCCTGCTGCCACTTGCCTTTCTCAAGACCCTGAATCTTCCCAACCTCACCCAGAATGTCCTGCACCACCACTTCGACAAGGAGGATTTTACTCCGTAAGGATACCTGACACCGTGCACTCCACGTGAAATAATGGACTACTAGACTAACTAAAAAAAGTGTTTCCAAATCATAATCCCGACGAGTCTGGAATGTCCCATACTCCCACTCTGCATAACTCATATGTGGGAGGAAGGGTATACTCAGAGCCCTCCCAACCCTCTTGTACACCTCTATATTAAAAGGGCATTGAAGTAGAAAGTGATCCATGGACTCCACCACTCCTCCACATTCCACTCTCGGGCAGCCCCGATCACTCATGGAAAGAAACTTCAAGTTGCCCTTCACATATAGTTTTCCATGAAAGGCAAGTCAAGCCTGATCCCTAAACTTCATTGGGATTCTCTCCAAATTAATCAATCGCAAACCCACCCCCAAAACCAGGCTTGGGCAATCCCTCAAGGCCAGTGGCTCGCAAAAAGCAGAGCTCATGATCCGCTTCTCAAGAAGTTTCCTTGGAAGAGATCTGACTTCTCCTGCTGTTACTTGCCACTGCTGAAGCATTTTCAAACATGGGGCAACATAAGCCGGGAGCTGTTCATGCTTGACCCTCAGGCTTTTCACTGGCCCACTATTTTCACTGTCTCGCCTTCCCACCATCCCTGTGCTGAGTTCCCAGTTCTGCACACTTGCTGTGCTCATTATGAGGGGTTCTTACCATTCCAGCACTGAGTTTTCTGGATCTACATATAGGTTGTTCACATTATGAGGGATCCCCTACACCCTTGAGCTGAATGTCCATTTTTACACACCATTATAAGAGGTTCCCACCATGCATGTACTTAGTTCCTAAGCCTGCACACCTGCTGTGGTCATTATGAGGGATTCCCACCATCACTGTGCTGTGTTCCCTGGTCTGAACACTTGCTGTGCCCAATTTGAGGGGCTCCCGCCATCTCTGTGCTGAGTTGCAGGGTCTGTACACCTGTTGTGCTCATTATGAGGGGTTCCCACTATTCCCATCTTGTGCATTACACCACGTTCATTATTTGCAGGGGGATATGACGTGTATTACATCACTTCCGGTATCATTATTCGCAGGGGGATTGGAGGATGCAATGTGTATTACATTACTTCCAGGTTCCTTATTCACAGGAAGATTGGGGAATGTGACATGCATTACATCACTTCCAAGTTCATTATTCGCAGGAAGTTTGGGGAATATGACATGTATTACATCACTTCCGGGTTCATTATTCACAGGAAGATTGGGGAATGTGACATGCATTACATCACTTCCGGGTTCATTATTCACAGGAAGATTGGGGAATGTGACAAGAATTACGTCACTTCCAGGTTCATTATTCACAGGAAGATTGGGGAATGTGACATGTATTACATCACTTCCGGGTTCATTATTCACAAGAAGATTGGGGAATGTGACATGTATTACATCACTTCCGGGTTCATTATTCACAGGAAGACTGGGGAATGTGACATGCATTACATCACTTCCGAGTTCATTATTCGCAGGAATATTGGGGAATGTGACATGCATTACATCACTTCCAAGTTCATTATTCGCAGGAAGATCTGGGAATATGACATGTATTACATCACTTCCGGGTTCATCATTCACAGGAAGATTGGGGAATGTGACATGCATTACATCACTTCCGAGTTCATTATTCGCAGGAATATTGGGGAATGTGACATGCATTACATCACTTCCAAGTTCATTATTCACAGGAAGATTGGGGAATGTGACAAGTATTACGTCACTTCCTGGTTCATTATTCACAGGAAGATTGGGGAATGTGACATGCATTACATCACTTCCGGGTTCATTATTCACAGGAAGATTGGGGAATGTGACAAGAATTACGTCACTTCCGGGTTCATTATTCACAGGAAGATTGGGGAATGTGACATGTATTACATCACTTCTGGGTTCATTATTCACAAGAAGATTGGGGAATGTGACAAGAATTACGTCACTTCCGGGTTCATTATTCACAGGAAGATTGGGGAATGTGACATGTATTACATCACTTCCGGGTTCATTATTCACAAGAAGATTGGGGAATGTGACATGTATTACATCACTTCCGGGTTCATTATTCACAGGAAGATTGGGGAATGTGACATGTATTACATCACTTCCGGGTTCATTATTCACAAGAAGATTGGGGAATGTGACATGTATTACATCACTTCCGGGTTCATTATTCACAGGAAGATTGGGGAATGTGACATGCATTACATCACTTCCGAGTTCATTATTCGCAGGAATATTGGGGAATGTGACATGCATTACATCACTTCCAAGTTCATTATTCGCAGGAAGATCTGGGAATATGACATGTATTACATCACTTCCGGGTTCATCATTCACAGGAAGATTGGGGAATGTGACATGCATTACATCACTTCCGAGTTCATTATTCGCAGGAATATTGGGGAATGTGACATGCATTACATCACTTCCGAGTTCATTATTCACAGGAAGATTGGGGAATGTGACAAGTATTACGTCACTTCCTGGTTCATTATTCACAGGAAGATTGGGGAATGTGACATGCATTACATCACTTCCGGGTTCATTATTCACAGGAAGATTGGGGAATGTGACAAGAATTACGTCACTTCCGGGTTCATTATTCACAGGAAGATTGGGGAATGTGACATGTATTACATCACTTCTGGGTTCATTATTCACAAGAAGATTGGGGAATGTGACATGTATTACATCACTTCCGGGTTCATTATTCACAGGAAGATTGGGGAATGTGACATGCATTACATCACTTCCGAGTTCATTATTCGCAGGAAGATTGGGGAATGTGACATGCATTACATCACTTCCGAGTTCATTATTCGCAGGAATATTGGGGAATGTGACATGCATTACATCACTTCCAAGTTCATTATTCGCAGGAAGATTGGGGAATGTGACATGCATTACATCATTTTCGAGTTCATTATTCGCAGGAAGATTGGGGAATGCGACATGCATTACATCACTTCCGAGTTCATTATTCGCAGGAATATTGGGGAATGTGACATGTATTACATCACTTCCGGGTTCATTATTCACAGGAAGATTGGGGAATGTGACATGCATTACATCACTTCCGAGTTCATTATTCGCAGGAATATTGGGGAATGTGACATGCATTACATCACTTCCAAGTTCATTATTCGCAGGAAGATCTGGGAATATGACATGTATTACATCACTTCCGGGTTCATCATTCACAGGAAGATTGGGGAATGTGACATGCATTACATCACTTCCGAGTTCATTATTCGCAGGAATATTGGGGAATGTGACATGCATTACATCACTTCCGAGTTCATTATTCACAGGAAGATTGGGGAATGTGACAAGTATTACGTCACTTCCTGGTTCATTATTCACAGGAAGATTGGGGAATGTGACATGCATTACATCACTTCCAGCTTCATTATTCACAGGAAGATTGGGGAATGTGACAAGAATTACGTCACTTCCGGGTTCATTATTCACAGGAAGATTGGGGAATGTGACATGTATTACATCACTTCTGGGTTCATTATTCACAAGAAGATTGGGGAATGTGACATGTATTACATCACTTCCGGGTTCATTATTCACAGGAAGATTGGGGAATGTGACATGCATTACATCACTTCCGAGTTCATTATTCGCAGGAAGATTGGGGAATGTGACATGCATTACATCACTTCCGAGTTCATTATTCGCAGGAATATTGGGGAATGTGACATGCATTACATCACTTCCAAGTTCATTATTCGCAGGAAGATTGGGGAATGCGACATGCATTACATCACTTCTGAGTTCATTATTCGCAGGAATATTGGGGAATGTGACATGTATTACATCACTTCCAAGTTCATTATTCGCAGGAAGATTGGGGAATATGACATGTATTACATCACTTCCGGGTTCATCAGTCACAGGAAGATTGGGGAATGTGACATGCATTACATCACTTCCGAGTTCATTATTCGCAGGAATATTGGGGAATGTGACATGCATTACATCACTTCCGAGTTCATTATTCACAGGAAGATTGGGGAATGTGACAAGTATTACATCACTTCCGGGTTCATTATTCACAGGAAGATTGGGGAATGTGACATGTATTACATCACCTCCGGGTTCATTATTCACAGGAAGATTGGGGAATGTGACAAGAATTACGTAACTTCCGGGTTCATTATTCACAGGAAGTTTGGGGAATGTGACGTGTATTATGTCACTCCCGAGTTCATTATTCGCGGGGTGATTTGGGAATGCGATGTGTATTATATCATTTCCAGGTTCCTTATTTGCAGGTTGATTTGGGAATGTGATGTGCATTGCGTTACTTCCAGATTCTTTATTCGCAGAGGGATTAGGTAATGTAAAAAAGTATTACGTCACTTTCGAGTTCATTATTTGCAGGAAGATTGGGGAATGTGACATGTATTACATCATTTTATTATTCACAGAGGGGTTGGATGATGCGATGTGTATTATGTCCCTTCCGGGTTCATTATTTGCAGAGAGATTGGAGAATGCAGAGTGTATTAGTCACTTCCGGGTTCCCAGCTATCATTCCCCAGCTACTGTAGCCGAGGATACAGCTAATCATGCGCAATCTAAATTTGATTAGCTGAAGTGGAGTGCAAGGGAGACATTGGTGGTTTTATTATACCCCCATTGTCCATTGGGAGGACCTGTTGCATGCTCAATGCTATCCTATGCTGCATCAGGATGGCAAGCAGAAGATGGTTTTTAAGCTTTGCACGTTTATTTTTTTTAATTGACATGCATTCTTGCACACGTCTTGCTTGCCATGTTTGGGGTGCCATTAACATCGCAAGTGCAACACATGCTTTTTCAAGTGTTCATGCGCTACCCTTATGTGAATGCGGGCAAAGGAAGTTCTAACCACTGGCACCTAATCTGGAACACCAGATTGCAGATTAATGCCCCGTACACACGGTCGAATTTTCCGATGGACAATGTCCGATCGGAGCGTGTTGTCGGAAATTCCGACAGTGTGTGGGCGCCATCGGACATTTTCCATCGGATTTTCCGACACACAAAGTTGGACAGCAGGAGATAAAATTTTCCGACAACAAAATCCGATCGCGTCAATTCCGACCGTGTGTGGCCTGTTCCGACGCACAAAGTGCCACGCATGCTCAGAAGAAATTCCGACACGGGACAGCTCGTTCTGGTAAACTTAACGTTCGTAATGGATAAAGCACTTTCGTCACGCTGCAATGTAAAAAATGGTTTAATACAGCGCACTCTCTTCTTCTTTATAATGTGACAAGAATTAAGTCGTTTTGATGCTCATATTCACACACACTTCTCACAAACTTCTTTCGTTACTATTTATCGGGATTCCCTTAATATATTTTGATTTCCCACATCTGACAACATATTTTTTTTTTTTTTTGGATTTTGATTTGTACTCCCGAAAATGTTTGTGTGTTTTTTGTGACAAGTTCCCACAACACCATTGATATGTTGTTCTATTTAATCTGTAGGAGATTGTTTGGTGTTGTTGTCCCTTGTTAATTTCACATTGTACTTTAGAAATGTACCTGAATACTCACCAACAAACTGTCCTTTTTGGATGAAAACACACACAGGAGAGTAGAATTTACCTAAAAATATTTTATTAAGGGGTCACAACTATAAACAAAGAGGGAGGCAACGCTGGAGAAACTGCAGAAGTGGGTGAAGCCTTGGACCCCCAGGGCAGACATCAATTATTTAAAAGCAAAATTGGTGGCCTGAGGAGTCCATATCTAAGGGAGGGCAGTCTGGTCCAGAAGTCCCAGAGATCCGGAAAGCAGCAGATGACATCTGTGTCCCCAGGCTGTGGTCATACGAGAGACTGCATCTTCTGTCAGACCAGACTGAACCCAGGGTCATCACTCTCAGGTCTTCTTTCCACGCTTCCTTCCAGCCTTTGGCTGTGGTGGTGGAGTTGTGGCAGCAGGAGGAGGAGGAGGAGGAGAATCGTCCCTCTCCATGACATCCGTCTTGTGTGTCAGTTCCCCACTCTCCCCCTTCCGAAGGACTTTATAAATCAGGTCCTCAGAGATCTTGCGTTGGCCCTCCTGCAGCAATTTGGTGCCAGCCATGCAGGCAAAGGCCTCTTCAGGACTGGGGAAGGCTCTGAGGGACGCCGAAGCCTCCTGGATCAGCCTGTACGCTGAATCCTGCACAGGACTGGGAGTGGCCTTCCTGGACCTTTTATATGGCAGGCGGAGGGGAGGGACCTGAGACTCAGTCAGGCTGCGACTTGTCCCAGGCTTCTCTTGGCTGCCACTTAGCCCCGCCTCCTCCTGGCTGCCACTAATCCCCGCCTCCTCCTGGCTGCCACTAATCCCCGCCTCCTCCTGACTGCCACATTCCACAGCCTCCTCCTGGCTGAGGTCTTCCTGTGTATGAAAAAGGGACATAGTTCTAGTATTGTTTTCATCAATCACACACAATTTTCACCTCCTGACTGCTGCAAATTGAATGTTAACAAATATAACAGACTATCCTTCTGAGCCCAGCATTTTGCATTCTTGTCCCAATTATTTTTGCCCACTACTGTCTATTGATATGTAAAACACTTTTTTTAAGCAGCAATTAGTGATCAATAATAACATCTAGTAAACATCATTTCTTTATTGCCCAGAAATCAGTAGAAGAATGCTATACCTGACTCCAGCTGGGCTCCTCCACTTCTTCCTGGCTGGAAGGCACAGGTTGGACATCGGAAGCCTCAGCTGGGATGGAAGGAAGAGTGGAAGGAAGAGTGGAGAGGGATTCCCTGACTTCAGTGTGGTCTGACAGAAATCGCAGTCTCTCATAGTACCAGAGCCTGGGGACATAAACGTCATCTGCTGCAGCTCCGGACCTCTGGGAATCTGTGACCTTCTTGCTCTCCCTAAGATAAGTGCTCCTCAGGCCACCAATTTTAGCTTTTAAATAGGGGATGGTTGCTGTGGGGACCACCGGCTTCACCAACTCCAGCAGTTTCTCCAGCGCTGCCTGCCTCTTCTGTTTATGGTTATAATGGGGGTGTCTCACCTGCCACAGACAGGGCAGCTCTCTGTACTTGTCAATAAACAGGGGCAGGAAATTGTGGTCCTTGAACCCATCCATTTTCTCTGCAAGACACAACACAAGACAAACCCTAATGTCAGGCCAAACTCCCCTAATCTTGTTACAATATAGGCTTCAATTTCGAAGCAGTATAGGCCCAAGTTTAGATCCTACCTTCGTTAGCACGATCGGCGTCTCCGATGCTCCTTCCTCCGCTCACAGATCGTACGTAAGACGCGCGCGTTACGATTTATACACACTGCGCATGCGTATAACTCCGCCCGCCCCTGACGTTCTTTCTATTCTATTCCCCGCCCCTTTTCGTTCGGTGCAGTGGAGGAAGAGCACATGGCGGAGAGACAGCAGGATAGTGCTAAGTACAGCAACGAGGAGGAGGAGGAAAGGCTGGAGCCTGAAACGTCCCGATCCAGAAGGAGATTAAAGGACTCAAATATGTCCTTTGGGGAGATGTTGGAGATGGTGGACATCCTGAAGAGGGCCGACTATGATGGAAAGTATGGGCCTTACCCCAACCCCAATGTCCGAAAGGACAAGATCATGGCGAAAGTGGTCAGGAGTCTGCAACGGAAATTCGGGGTACGACGATCGAAAGATCAGCTCAGGAAGCGATGGTCGGACCTGAAATTACGAGAACATGAGCAGTACAGAAAGATCCGGAGAGTGCTGCAAAAAAGTAAGTAGTTGTGCTGTGTTCCTATTGTTCTTGTGTTTATTACGTTCGTGCTGCTCCATGTGCTTTTAGGAACTGTTGTACAGTTTAAAATGGCAACTTTCATGTTCATGGGCACATTATTCGTTCGGATCACACATTTTTCGTTGCAAATATAAAATACCATTGTTTAGCCCATATGCATTTGGCCACCATTTTGACGCCCTATACTTGTCTTCAAAGAATTGGGTTGTGTAGATGGCTTTGTTACTAGAATGAAATGCAAACTAGATTCTGTGTAAGGAGAGGACACTGAGCAGCTGTTTTCACATCTGGACACTGGAGCACTAGTGTGGGACCCCAGAACACCCTTTTTATTAGGGGGGCCACACAGGTGCTCCAGTGTATACTATAGGGGGGTCTCCATCTGTGAAGCTTGTACCAAACAGGTAAAGTATTGCAGGTTGACAAAGGACACTAAAAAAGCTACATCTTGGAACTCTGCTAAAATAGATAATTGTACCCCACTTCCAAGCAATGTTTCATCTTTATAGTTCTGACATTAAATATCTGTGTGCTAATTATACCATTTTTGTTTTACATAGGGGAGAAAAGACTCGGAGGACACCCCTCATCCGAGGAGACCAGAGCCCCCCCCCCCTTTGGAAGAAGGGAAAATCCACCCAACACAAGCTGAACAGGAGGAAGAAGACGTGGTGGAACTAGTCACCACAACAGGTGAGTGTCTGCAACCACAGGCTCAGATAAGAGATGGATGGCGGCATATTTTTTAGACCTAATTTATTTTTGGGTTCCTCTCTTTTTATGTGATCGTGATGTTGTGGATCCAGATCCTTTCACATCCGAAAGTGCCCAGATCCTGATCGGGGAGATCATGGGGTGTAATTTACAATTGGAAAACATCCAGCAAAACATCAATGATGTTATTCCAAAATATAAAAACATCATTGATGTTTTGGGGAGAGTTTAAAGCCCCTCAAAATCACTTTCTTCTTTTGTGTGCTACAATGTGCGAAATGTTTTTGTGATTTTTCCCAAAGCCAAATTTGGAGGATGCACACAGTGTGCCAACATGTGCTATCTGCCATCACGGGAGATCAATGGACGCGTTTTGGGGATGCAACCCCTTTCTCAATAATAAAGTAGCTGTGAGGAAGGGCTTTCTCCCCCAAAACACGTCCCTTGATCCCCCCTGATGGCAGCTAGCACATGTTGACATTGTGAAATTTGTGTGCATCTTCCAAATTTGGCTTTTCCAGGGGTGATTTCCCCCATCTGAACGCTATATCAAACACAGTTCCTAAATACTCATGTCTGATATTGCCTTCCAGTTCTACCAAATGTGAACTTTGTAAGATCAAGATTTGTGTCTTTCTTGTGGGTTTTACACAGGCCTGTTTTCTATAAAATGTACATTTTGATTTTGGATAATGACACCACAAAATATGTTATACAACAAACATGTCGGTTTGTCAGAAAAACCTTTGGTAAATGCACATGTGATTGTGCAGGTATTAAAAAGATTGTTCATCAAGAATGTGTGGATTATTGTCTCAACGCTACAACACTTTTGGGGTGATGTAATTGTTGTTTTATGAGAAAATGGGGGTAATTTCCTAAGGGCAAATCCACTTTGCACTACAAGTGCAGTTTCAGTGCAGTTGCAAGTGCACTTGTAGTGAAAAGTGTCTTTGCATTTAGTAAATAACAGCCAACAGTGCTTTGTATAAGGTTACACAATCACGACATTTTCTGGACTCCACACATTTCTGTCAGGGTCAGCTAAAACAAACACAAGCAGTAAATGTCCACAAAGAAGAGCCTGGGGGGAGATGCCTGTCGAGAACTTGAGGTCCTGCGAAGGGGGGTCAGCGAAGCCAACAAACGGTGAAACACGGGGTCCGTCATCCTGAGAAAGTTCCTGAAATCATCAGGATTATTCTCACGGATCTCACGGAGCAAAGGCATATGAGAGAACTGGTCACGCTGAAGCAACCAATTCTTGGTCCATGAACTCCTCCTCACCCTGTTCATGGACTGGACTTGTGTCAAGGTCAGGACCCCAACACCAAGCCCCCGCACAGCACGAACTCTACGAGGAGTACGCATACGAAACATGGCTAGAAAACGGTCGGCTGCTCAGAACGAAGTAACAGAACGCACTGAAGAACAGCAAGGCCTGTGAAGAGCGACCTGAAAAACAGCAACGAGCGGACAAGATCGCACAGAAAACTCCGATACGAACTGAATGCACGCACTGAAGAGCAGATACAAACCCACAAGCACAAACTGAACGGCAGAAAACGATCTGAAAGCCACGAGTCTGAAAAAGCGCGAATCGTCTCTCACCAAACTTTTACTAACACGAGATTAGCAAAAGGAGCCCAAAGGGTGCTGCGCTTGGTTCTGAACCGGCCTTTTCTAGTCTCGTCGTACGTGATTGACGTCACCGCGTTCTTGGCGATCGGAAATTCCGACAACTTTGTGCGACCGTGTGTAGGCAAAACAAGTTTGAGCCAACATCCGTAGGAAAAAATCCGAGGATTTTGTTGTCGGAATGTCCGATCAATGTCCGACCGTGTGTACGGGGCATAAGAGTGGTGGTACATGTAGGGTTCTACTTACTTTTTCCGTATGGCAAATCTGCCGTTTTAGTTTTTTTACATGGTGAAAATAAAGATACAATGTCAATTTTATGTGTCCTTTCTTCGGGTATATATCCTTTATCAGCAGGCACTATTTGAATCAAGATCTAATGTTTGCCAGTTTAAATATATTGAAAAAAAATAAAAGAAATAAATATATTGAAAAGTAAACAATTTCCTTGGGGTATTACATGAGATGGGTGGTCATACAGCTGGTTCTATGATTATGTATGTTCACCAGTAAATTGTAATGAATGCGGTGATGCATATTTAGCAACAGTTCTGCTTGCTTCAGCATTTTACTGCAAATTAAAACACAATGCAGCCTCTGAATGTATTCTGAAAAGAGGAGTGTGGGTTAAAGGGGAACTCTGCCTAACATACAAAAAAAAAAAACATCATTTGCATGTTCACCTTGGATGGGAATTTTCACTTAACTCACTGAACGTAGTGAAAATTCATCCTGCTAAGTAGAAAGCCTACTGTAAACTTCTCTAGTACAACCCCTGCTGTAGCTTTGTGTACTGTATAATGTTCAGAACAGCCATGTTAACCCCCAAGATGCAGTCATTAATGCATCAAAATGCATCAGCATGTATTTTGGAAGTGTTGCATCACATGGACTTATTTGGATTTATGATGCCGATCATGGGTTTACTACCCATTACAGACATTACCAAGTTTACACTACAAATTAGGAATGGATTAGTAAACGGCCTTTTGGATCTTTTTATTAGTATAGTCAGTGTTTATCTGGTGCTCCAGATGGAGTAATCCTTAGGGGTATAGTCTGTGGCTGTAATAGCCGGAGCCTCCCCCTTCCTGTTTTTTTTTCTTGGATCTTTTTATTGGCTCACTTGTGTCTTTGTTTGTTGTTACCCATGGACAGCAGAGGCAAGACAAACATGCAAGCAAGATCTGACCTACAAATAAAAGGATTATGCCGGCAACTCTGTAGTCCATATAGCGATTTTAATGGTTGGTTACATAAAGTGACAAGCAAAACCTCCGACGCGTTTCGGCAACAGCCTTGGTCATAGCAAGATCTTACCTTCCATTCAGACTGCAAATTTTCTGAGCAATGTAAATGCTTCAAGAATGTACAACGTCAGCCCTACTGAGAGGTGTTGTCCAAAGCAGCCATTATAGCTTCCCTTTTCATTTTCTAGAAAACATGAACAGGAGTTTTCATTGGTCGCTATTAGGGATCAGACAAACAGACCTGGGTTTGATTCAAGGCGGGTTGGCAGAACATGATGAAGTTCAGTTTGCCAAATCCATATCTTATTGATGCCAATGAGAGCCAAATGTTAAAAAAAAAACAGTAAAGGCTGGTTTACACCAGATGCAGTCAGTATAAAACGCAGCCTAAACACAGTATGAACACATTTCCAAGAAAATGGATGTATTCCTGTCAGGGCTGGGCTCAGCCCTTCCTTCTCTGAGCTGGCCACTCAGCTGTTGGCTAATTGCCAGCTCCTATCTCTCCACAGTTACTCAGCTGTTGATGATATCCTGCTCATCAGTCCTGCCTACTGCCGTCCAGTCCAGATGATCTCTGCCTTCGCCTTGGTCAACATCACAGAAACTATCCTCTGGCTCCAGATCCTGCTTGCTGTTCCACTACATTGATCCCTGACTTCTGGCTTGGCTGACTATCTGTTCTGGTTACTGAACTTTGGCTATATTTTGACTACGTTTGTTCTTTTTACTTTTGTTATTAAACAAGTGAAATTCAACTGTACTTCTGTCTCGGCCTGATTTTACGGTTTCTGACAATTTCATTTTACACCGTTTCACATGCATTTTAAAAAAATGACTATTTTCTGCACCGGGATGTACGGCAAAGGTAAACATGCATACGCATGCAAAACGCGTATGAACATGTGCAACTTAGAAAAAAGATAATTAAAATAAATGAAAAATGTATTTGAAAAAAAATTCAATGCAAAAGCATTAAAAATGCAGTGCAATCGCATGTAAATGCACTGCACATGCACCCAAATATTCATGCAGAAATGTACAGTGAGCACAGAGATTGCGGTGTAAATGAGCCCTAATGGCCATTTTCTAGGAGTTTAGGAAAGGGATTGTCAAAGAATTACATTAGGAGCTGGCCACTAGACATGTGCAATTCCTTTAGTTCCACATTCGTTTAACAAATTTGTTAATTCGGAAATATCTGAATTAACGAAAACCCGTTTATCGAACTTTTCCGGATATTTGTAAATTTGAATATTCGTAAATTCGAGAATTCGTAAATTGAAAATTTGAAAATCCAAAGATCCGAAAATTCGAAAATTTGAAATAATAACGAACTAATATTATTATTATTTATTATTATTATTTAATATTAATTTAACTATTACTAACACTTGAGAGGGGATATGATTTCAATGTACAAATACCGTACTGGTGACCCCACAATAGTGATAAAGCTTTTCCACGAAAGAGAATATAATAAGACACGAGGCCATTCACTAAAATTAGAAGAAAAGAGGTTTAACCTTAAAGAACGTAGAGGGTTCTTTACTGTAAGAGCGGTAAGGATGTGGAATTCTCTTCCACAGGCGGTGGTCTCAGCGGGAAGCATCGATAGTTTCAAAAAACGATTAGATAAGCATCTGAACGACCACAACATACAGGGATATACAATGTAATACTGACATATAATCACACACACGGGTTGGACTTGATGGACTTGTGTCTTTTTTCAACCTCGCCTACTATGTAACTAACTATTAAATTATAGCTAACTATTAAATTATAGGTAGGTTATGCAGTATAGGTACTGGAATTTCCTTTCAAATTTGGCTGTTAGTAAATGTAACGAATACGAATTTACCCAAAGTTACGAATTATACGAAATAACGAATGCCGTATCTAAACAAACGGAACGTAACAAATTATTAATAATAAATAATAATAAAAACTTATATTATTATTATTAATAATAATTCTTTCCATTCCACTTGTTTAGATGCAGCATTCGTTATTTCAGATAATTTGTAACTTCGGATAAATTCGTATTCGTTACATTTACTAACAGCCAAATTTTAAAGGAAATTCCAATGCCTATAATTTAATAGTTAGTTATTATTAGTTAGTTAGTTAAGTTATTCTTTTGAATTTTTGGATTTTCTTTCTTATTCTCGGATTTTCAAATTTATAAATTTACAAATTTTCTAATTTTCTAATTTACGAATTTATTTATTGCAAACATAACGGATGACCCGAACAACGAAAGAAAAAAAAATGAATGAAACGAAAACGAACACATTTTTCAGCAGTGCACATGTCTACTGGCCACTGCCCTGGGAATATGTACTAAAGCAAAAAAAATAAAATAAATTCAGCTTGACAAGGAGCAGCAATTTTAGTAATGCTTAAAGCTTAATTCCATTTTTCTGTACCAAACCATATATGCTATATGAGGGTCTGATATAGATGTTAGTGGGGGACCCCCACACACAAAAAAATAGGCGTGGCGTTCCCCCTAAAAATACATACCAGACCCATTAATGGGGGCATACCACACACAAAGGAAAATGGGGTGGAGTTCTCCCTCAAAATACATACCAAACCCATTAATGGGGGACTTCCCCACACAAAAAAATGGCATGGAGTTCCCCCTTAAAATACATACCAAACCCATTAATGGGGGACTTCCCCACACAAAAAAATGGCATGGAGTTCAGCCTCAAAATACATACCAGACACATTAATAGGGGACCCCCCACACTAAAAAAAAAATGGCATGGAGTTCCCCCTCCAAATACATGCCAGATCCTTATCCTTTAGGTCTGGTATGGATGTCAAGGGGGACCCTACCGAAAATAAAATGAATAAAAAATTAGTGCCCCCCCCCCAAATCCATACCAGACCCAACATGTCTGGTATGAATGGTACAAAAAAAGCCCCCAAAAAAGCATAGCCCCTGCAAAATTCATACCAGACCCTTATTAGAGCATGCAGACTAGCAGACTAGAGAGAGAAGGAAGGGGAGGAGCAGCCCTTCCCCTCCCAAACCTTACCAGACCATAGCATGGGTTCCCCCCTGGCAAAGTACCTTGTTCCAATGTTAATGAGGACAAAGGGCCTCTTCCCCACAACCCTGGCCCGATGGTTGTGGGGGTCTGGGGGCAGGAGGGAGGCTTATTGGAATCTGGATGCCCTCTTTAATAAAAGGTGGAATCCAGATACTACCCCCCCCCCCCCACCATGTGAATGAGCAAGGGATACATAGTACCCTTACTCATTCACAAAAAAAATGTAAGGACAAATCCTTAAAAAAAAAAAAAATGTTCCAATTGCATTATCCAATGATGCAGATCCACGTCATTGACAATGAATGATGCCAGATGAAAGAAAAAATATCCAGACATGTCCGATGCTGTTGCTGACTAGTGGCAAATAATATCTCCCAGGCCCTGCTGCTAAAATTTGCAAATGGACGGGGGGTGCCCTGGGTTATATCATTGACCAAATATGGGCATATTTGGTCAATGATGTCACACTGTCCCTGCCCCTTTGTTTACATGGTTAGGGATTCCTGGCCAGTAAATGAATGGGACCAGGTGGTGTCACTATTTGCTAAGGGCGCGGTGTGCGCCATTTTCTTAGCGATTATTGACAGATACTGAAGACGTCATATTAGTGATAGAGATACCCTTACTATAATGTATATGATCTTTAGCCCCCTGCCAAAAAAAGAAAAAGTTCGGATGAGCACCTGAACAGTCAACGTCTGGTCCCGATTCCGAACTTTGAGCTCATCCCTATTGTCCAGATATAGGAGTTCTGATTGGTTGCTATGAAAAACATTTCCAATTTTGTTTCTGTATCTACTCCTTAGAGATCTATCAATGGATGGGAATAACATACGTAATTTATTTTCTGTACTTCCTACCATCCCCGAGGCAGCTGCAACCCAAATAAAATGTGTAAAGCGGTCAATAAAGTTGAGATGACATTCCTCTTGTGTTGTTTTATCGGTTCTGCGTCCATTTTTATTGTCCATGTAAGCACTATTTACTAGTAGGTGCAGTATGTACAGGATGGTAATTAGAACCACATGCTGTGCCACACAATGCTTACATAGTTTCCAATGACTTATTTTACTGACGTGGCAGGTCCAGAGTTAACCTCTTCCATTCCACTGTATATTACACCCAGAATTTCCTGAACTATGCCACAAAATGTAAAAAGTATGTACCGTATATACTCGAGTATAAGTCGAATTTTTCAGCACACTTTTTTGTGCTGAAAGTGCCCCCCTCGACTTATACTCGAGTCAAGCATTTTTCTGCAGCAAAAAATTTCATTTTCCGAACCGACTTTGGGGCCCCGTATCTCAGGGCCACTTGATGCTAGGAACCCCAAATGTGGTGTGCAAACCCAGTGGAACTGGTAACATAACATATCCAAAGCTGAAGTTCCTAGCACTAAGTGGCCCCGAGATACGGGGCCCCAAAATCGGTTCGGAAAATGTCATTCTCTGCTGCAGAAAAGTGCTTGACATTTTCTGAACCGAATTTAGGGCCCCATATCTCAGGGCCACTTGGTGCTAGGAACCCCAAATTTGGAGTGCAAACCCAGTGGAACTGGTACCATAACATATCCAAAGCTGGGGTTCCTAGCACCAGGTGGCCCCGAGATACGGGGCCCAAAAACTGGTTTGGAAAATGTCATTCTGTGCTGCAGAAAAGTGCTTGACATTTTCTGAACTGAAGTTTGGGGCCCTGTACCTCAGGGCCACTTGGTGCTAGAAACACCAGCTTAGGGAATTTTATGGTGCTAGTTCACCTGTGTTTGCACACCAAATTTGGGGTTCTTAGCACTAAGTGGCCCCAAGATACAGGGCCCCAAATTCAGGCAAATGTGTCCATCTGCAGCAATGTCATTTTGGACCCTTTGGGTTCAGAGACCCCAAATTTTGGCTGCAGCTAGGGGGCATCTAGGAACCCTTAACTACCAAGTTTGAAGTTCAGGGGACCTTTGGCTGCAAATGGGCACAGTGATGCTGCAAATGGGCATTGTTTACCCTCTTTTCCACTTACAGTAGCTGTGCATTTCTCACCCTCGTCTTATACTCGGGTCAATACGTTTTTCCCTTTTTTTCTGTGGTAAATTAGGGCCTCGACTTATACTCGGAACGACTTATACTCGAGTATATACGATAGATGAATTATATTCACTTTTACACAAATGTAATGAATTAAAAGTTGTGTGCATCCACTGATCCACAAGGCACTCTGATGGCGACATTTGATGTAAGGGGGCACTCTGATTAGGACAGTTGATGAAAGGGGGGCTTTGATTGGGACAGTTGATGAAAGGGGGGCTTTGATTGGGACAGTTGATGAAAGGGGGGCTTTGATTGGGACAGTTGATGAAAGGGGGGCTTTGATTGGGACAGTTGATGAAAGGGGGGCTTTGATTGGGACAGTTGATGAAAGGGGGGCTTTTATTGGGACAGTTGATGTATGGGGGCACTCTAATTAAGGACATTTGATGTAAGAAGACATTCTGATTGGGACAGTTGATGAAACAGGGGCTTTGATCGGGACATTTGATGTAAGAGGGCACTCTGACAGGGACATTTGATGAAAGAGGGGCTTTGATAGGAACATTCGATGTAAAGGGGCACTCTGACAGGGACATTTGATGAAAAAGGGGCTTCGATAGGAACATTTGATGTAAAAGGGCACTCTGACAGGGACATTTGATGAAAGACGGGCTTTGATCGGGACATTTGATGTAGGACGGCACTCTGATTGAGACATTTGATGATAGGGAGCTTTGGTCGGGACAATAGATATAAGGGGAATTGTAATGTGGACATTTGATGAAAGAGGGGCTTTGATTGGGATATTTGATGTAGGAGGAGATTTGAGTGGGACAGTTGATGTAAGAAGGCACTCTGATGGGGACATTTGATGATGTAAGGGGGCACTTTGATTGGGACAGTTGATGAAAAGGGGGCTTTGATTGGGACATTTGATGTAGGAGGAGATTTGAGTGGGACAGTTGATGTAGGAGGGCACTCTGATGGGAACATTTGATGATGTAAGAGGGCACTTTGATTGGGACAGTTGATGAAAGCAGGGCTTTGATTGGGACATTTGATGTAAGGGGGCACTCTGATGGAGACATTTGAGGTAAGGGGGCACTCTGATTGGGACAGTTTATGAAAGGGGGCTTTGATCGGGACATTTGATGTAAGGGGGCACTCTGATGGGGGAATTTGATGAAAGAGGGGCTTTGATCGGGACATTTGATGTAAGGGGACACCCTGATGGTGACAGTTGATGTAAGAGGGCACTCTGATCAGGAGTGTGGATGTAATAGGGCACCCTAATGGGGACAGTTGATGTAAGAGGGCACTCTAATGTGGACAGTTGAAAAAAGGGGGGACTTTGATTAGGACAGTTGATGTAAGGGGGGACTATAATGTAGACAATTGATGTAAAGGGACACTCTGATGGGGACAGTTGATGAAAGAGCGCACTCTAATGTGGACAGTTGATGTAAGGGTGCACTCTGATGGGGACAGTTGATGCAAAAAAGCACTCAGAAGGGGACAGTTGATGCAAATGGGCACTCTGATGGGGACAGTTGATGTAAGGAAGCAATCTGATGGGGATAGGTGAAGTAAGGGGACACTGTTATAGGGACAGTTGATATAAAGGGGCACTATGATGGGGACAGTTGATGTAAGTGTAGCACCCTCTACCTTAGGTATGTGCTAGTGTAGGTTTTTTGTGTAAGCTGCCAGCGCAGGTAAATTTAAGCAGGCCTATGCTGTGAGCTAGGCCTGTTTGTTTTGATCTGGGGGCAGGAGAGTGGTTTAGTATAGCAGTAGATGATTGACATGTGCCTCAGCTCTTGGGCGCCTCCTCTGTTTCCAGGGAAAAGGTTCTGGAAATGGGGCAGGGCAGAGAGCTGGAGTGACGTGGGGTGCATGTGAGGAGCTCTGACCAATCCTCAACTAGAATTGGCAGGGGGCAGGCCTCCAACATATACCCATTGTCAGCATGCTGGGGGGGGGGAGTGGTCGGGTGGGTGAACTGGATGATGGAGTGTTAGACTGTCGTGTCTGAGGGAACCCTCTTTCTGGGGGGGGTGTACCTCAGGCAGGGAGCTCGGGATCTGGGAGGGAGCCTCTCCTTACACGGTCATGGAGAGGTGTCCTGGAACATGACCATTGTATAACAGATGATCCATACTTCCCCAAACCTGCCCGACCAACCCATACTCCAAGCAGCCTTACCATTAACCCCATTAATGGAGACCACACCAAGTTGGAGTAAATATTGTCCGTAGCAGCCTTTTTATTAACAAACTCAACTCAATTTAACATAACTGTATAAAACATCTGTTTAACCAAAAACCCATCAGTCAATACTCGCGTTGGTCTTTGCAGGAAACCCCAAACTACAATATGATTTAATAATGCGCTGCGGTACCTTTTCTATCCTAATAGGCCTCCAGCTGACATACTAGCTCAGAGACAAACCACTGACCACAGTGAACCTGTTAACCAAATTCCAGCTAAACCACCATTAACTGAAATACCACCAGTGGTACCCATACCACCGATGGGTCCCGAACTCTTCCTTATCCGAGGTTTCTTCATTCACCCACAAAGACCAACACCAGCCAACTGCCACGACATCCTTAGGACCCAACCGCTCTGTGGAAAAAAGGCTTAAAAGAGAAAAACAATAAACAACCACAAACAGGGAGGGTGGGTGGGAAGCTCGCTCCTCATGCTGCCACTGAACGCTGGGGAGGGGCCATCTCCTTTTTACTGCCTATGCCCCCTCCTCCTCCAGCTGCTACAATCAGGTGACCTCTCTAATTTTTGCCACTCTGTCCCCTGTTTCCCCTGTCATGTAAGCCCTGTGCTATTTTTTTTTTTTGCTCCGGGCTTCTTAACTGGAATACCACCAGAGGGACTCATACCACCGATAGGTCCTGAACTCTTCCTTATCCAAGGTTTCTTCATTCGCCTGCAAAGACCAACACCCGCCACAGCACCCAAGGGGAAAACCTTACCCTTGTGTGCCCCTCTACACCATCAACGCACTCTGGATACCATCCTGCAACCCCAGTGCCCACATGTCAATCCCCACCGCATTGAGGTGTACCCCGACACCCCGAAGGTATTGCCAAGTATCCACTTCCAGCTTTAAATGTCTGATAACCAGCCCCCATTCCTAACCACAAATCAGCTAAGATCCCTGTTTTTTTCCGGCCTTATTGAGTTGCTCCACCGATCTAGCCAATTGCAAATTCGTCCGAGCAATGATATCGGACCATACAATCAACATCTCCGGAAAGACCATGCAGAGCCGTAGGAAGTCAAATTTGATATCTTGCGTAATGTCCAACATGGACCTTAAGCCCAAATCATTGCAGCCGATGTGTAACACCAAAACGTCCGGCAGCCTATCCAGATGTGCAAAGCGATGCACTTCTGGGACCATCATGCTCCAGAGCATGCCCGGTACGCCCAACCACCAGACACAGGCTTCCTGCCTAGAAATGCCCAATTGTCTCCCATCAGGCCTAACATCTACTCTTTTTGCCCCCCAAAAAAAATATGAGTGGCCCAATATCCAGACCAGGCCCTGCACGCCACCTGAAAGAGAAGAAAAAACATACCACACATAACAACCAATATGCACGCAGAAACATGCATACCCACCCAAACATGCCCAATAAGCTCCCCCTACCCCGTTACTCTGACAACAGGCAAGGACGAACGTATAACTTGAACCAATGTGATTCCCACCTACCAATGCGCTTGACCGCCTCTTCATCCAACCCCAATCTAGTAGCCTCCGTAGCCGCCCCAATTCGAAAAGAATGCAATGAAAATTCCTTTTCCCCCAAACCCAACGCCCTTAAGCATTTCCGGAAAACAAAAATTAATCAAAATCTGGACAAAGGAGACCCGTAAGCATGTATCAAAAAGGACCCCACCAAATTCGGGCGCACTGCGAGAAACCCCCTTACCACCTCCACTGGACATAAGGGCGAACCTGGTACCGAAAATACCTGAACCTTCCTGCCCCTGCCCACCTGATCCGTTTTGGACTTGCGTAACACCAGGGACAACCTATCCTCCCCACAGGTGACTTCTGTAGCCCACATACCCCCCTGTACCCTCTTGGAAGGGCTAATTAGCTCGCCGATTCGAAAAGCACCAAAGAACACCAGGGAGAACGCCGTTTTAAACAAGGAAACTTTATAGGCCGATCAACACATAAAAACCAACTGTGCTAAAACCTTCCCCAAAAGCTCAAACGAAACAGGTCGCCTGGAGTCCCTACGCTTCTGAGAGCGCCGATAACCCTTGAGTGCTTGCCGTACCCAAAAATCTTTAGTAAGGTCCTAGCAACCCTGCAATTTGAATAAAAATGCCAATCCTGCCAATTTTTTCTCCAACACCGACACCCCCTCCTCCAGATTCCGCAAGACAAAAAAACAGAACCACCAACCGCACTTCCTGGCCCTCCTGCTCAACCTCGGCCTATTACAATAAAGACAACCATTGTCGCCAGACCCTGCTATATGCAGCCCACATCGTATCACTTACAGACTGTCTGATCCATCCGGAGATGACCCCAAGGCAATCTTCCACAGCCAGTGGGGACAAGGAACCCAGCGTTGCTCTGCAGCGCCAACTCCCAGAACCTGTCCCACTGAAAGTGAGACAAAGCGTCAGCTATTATGTTCTCAACTCCCGGGAGGTGCACCGCATAAATAAAAACATTTAACTGCAGACAATGCAACACTAGGTGTTGGAGCAGCCGAACCATGAGCAGAGACGAGGCTGATACCTTGTTGATGACCTGTACCACCCCCAGATTGTCCCCATGAAAGCGCACTTTCAAGTCCGTGAAAGACTCTCCCCACAGCTCCACGCCCAGCACCACCGGAAACCAATTCCAGTAATACCAGATTATGGCGAAAACCTGCCTCCAATGGCCCTGAAAAAAGGCCCCAAATCCAGTCGAGCTGGCTGCATCAGTGTAAAGTTCAAGGTCAAAGTTACTAACTGGCCCTGACATCCACAATGCCCACCCATTAAAAGAGTCCAAGAACGAGTGCCACACTCGCAAATCCTCCCTGTGCTCCCTTACCTGGTGAATGAAATGAGTGGGAGAATTGACCCCCGTCGTACTTGCTGTGGGCAAAATACCCTCCTGATCGGTAGGATGCGATACGCAAAATTCAACTTACCCAGCAACGACTATAGCTTCCGAAGTTGAACCTTGTGCAATCCCAAGAGCCCCTGAATCTCTCCCTTGAGTGCCACCAGCTTGTCTTTTGGCAGGCAACACTCCATGGCATCAGAGTCCAATACAATGACCAGGAAACTAATCACGGTAGTCGGCCCCTCCATTTTTTCCAGGGCCAAGGGGATGCCAAAACGAGCGGTCATGGGTTCCTACATAGCCAGTAGCACCGCGCAGATCGCGGAGGAGGCCGGGCCCACGCAATGAAAATCATCTAAGCAATGGATGTTGGAGTTCACCCCTGCAACGTTTCCAACTACCCACTCCACAAAGGAACTGAACTTCTCAAACAGTGCACATGAAATAGAACAGCCCATGGGCAGGCAGAGATCCACATAGAATTCCACCTGCCAATGACATCCAAGCAAACGAAAACTATCTGGATGGACGGGAAGCAATCTGAACTCAGACTCAATATCAGATTTGGCCATCATAGCCCCTTGCCCATAACTTCGTACCCAGAAAACAGCCGCATCAAAGGAAGTGTAAGATACAGCGCACATCTCCGAGTCAATCGCATCCTTGACCGACCCTCCCTTCGGGAAGGAAAGGTGGGGAATTAGCCTAAATTTATTGGGCTCTTTCTTCGGCACGACCTAAGGGCGAGATAATCAAATTCGTTAAAGGTAATGACGTGAAAGGGCCACCTATGCGGCCTAATGCAACTCCCTTCCACAATTTATCAGAAACCACTTCCGCATGTTGCAAGGCCGAGCGCAAGTTCCGGGACACTGGTGGCGCTTTGGCCAGGGTAGAAGGTATACGAAAACCCTCGGAGAAACCCAAGCCTAACAACTGTGCCGCCTCTCTATCCAGGTATCTATCAAGGAAAGGCTGCATGCTTTCCGCCTTCACTGGCGTTAACCTTTTGCTAACAGACTCACCGGCACAACCCTTCCCCTGTTTGAATCATCGGGACAAGGGATGGGCACCTCCGCAGCCGGAGCATTCGTGCTTGTATCGGCAAGACCCCCCACACTTGCAGGAACCCTCTTTATCCTGCCAACAGACCCCCCTCTTCTTTTCGGCCGATTGTCGGGGGGTCGATGAGCCACCGCCCCCCCCCCCCCCTGAAAAAGCTGATTCGGGGCCCTGGCCGATGTCATAAGTCGCATCCACAGACAATGTCCTTGTGGCTGTCGGCTGTGCCCACGGTAGGTGGTCCTGGGAGGAATCCCCCTCGGCAGGAGCAGGACCATGCGGGCGCCGCCCCTGGCGATGAGTCAGCGGGGGTGGGCCCTCGGCGCGGGAATCAATCAGCAGCGGCCACCATGCCCTCCACAGCAGCAGCTGGCATCTCTCCAATGCCTAGCCGGCTTCATCTGAGGTCTGAAGTGTGGAAGGATGCAGGATGGCAGAGAGGGGAGTGCTCCAAAGGCCCAGGTAAAGCGACCTGGAAGCGTCTCTTCTGCCTATGTCGCCTCCTCCTCCAGCTGTCCCAATATCTCATTTTTGCCACTCTGTCCCCTGTTTCCCCTGTCATGTAAGCCCTGTCCTTTTTTTATATTTTTTTTGCTCCGGGCTTCTCTGGAGCTGGAAGGACAGTTGGTCAGCAAGTCCGGAGTAAAGTCATTCAGGAAGGATCCAGGACAGGTGTCAGTGAGTGGAAAGCACAGTGGAAAGCTCTGGAAGAGACATTCCAGGGGAGCTGGTTTTAGAGCCAGAGGGAGAGACTGTGGGAGTTTTGTGTCAAGACGCTGCAGCCAGGAGGGCGGGCAGGATTTGCAAGTCGCACTTGCTGGGATCAGTAGTCCATCTACATTTAATCTTCTCTATCAAATCGGCTACCACAAAGGGTTACTGCAGACCCCGGCCTACAAAGGGCTATCAAGTAAAGACACTGGGACTCATTCAGAGTGAGAACTAGTCATGTGCTGATGGTGTGACAGGTGCACTAAAGTTGGACAGTGAAGTAGGGTGCTGCAAGAAGTGTGCTGGAAGTATTATTATTTGGTCGTATTATTACCCAGCCATGCCCCCTTCCCACACTGCCCTTGCTTACAGAGAAGTGATTCCAGGTAGAGGATAGCATGCGACTTCCCCCAAGCTCAGGCCTGAGCAGGCAATCACCAGGCCCAAACACTGTCACTTGTGGGGTGCCATGATGTCACCCCCTTGTCTAAGTTTAGAGAATAGTCATATGAGCTTGGACATGAGAGAGGATGGTGCAACAGGGTGGCAGTGAAGGAGCCTGGATGGAGTGTTCATGCATGAGGTGGGATGGGCTATGTTGAGCAAAGCAACATCATTCTTTTAGACATAGTGAGCCGGTTACACAAGCAGTCGGTTAAGAATTTAGAGGAATCCTGTCTACATCTAGAACTATTACTGTTTCTGTCCCACCTAAGTGTATTTTTTTCTGTGTTGTATTCAACTGCAAGTTATTATTATTCGGTAGTATGCTGACCTTTAGTGGTGGTTTTGAGCCACCACAACTTCTTTACTTTGTGGTTTTGGTTTCTTCTTATGTTCTTCCATCCTGTTTAGTGTTTGTGAGTTCAGTCCTAGCTAGATCTTCCGCATTTCTTCCATGTTCCCTCAGTCAGTGTTAGCACTTTGCAGAGACAGAGCATAGAAAAGTGATTGTCTTTACGCTTCAAAAGATTGGAAAACATCCCCTGTGCCGTAATTATCTGAAGTAAAATTGCATTTAACTTCTGCATCTTATTGAAGAGGTAAAGGCATAGCTCCCAACTGTCCCTGATTTCGAGGGACTGTCCCTGATTTGGAGCAATGTCCCTCTGTCCCTCATTCCTCCTCATCTGTTCCTCATTTTGGTCTGATCTATATAGTTGAATATAAAATGTACTTTTTATCTATCAAAAAGTGTTTTCCAGTGCTAAACCTTTCATCTGATTTCTAAAGTGCTGCATTTGTAAATTCCAAAAGCCAATATAAAGGAATAGTAGTGGTAAAAAAAGCACTTGTGGGTTTAACCAATCTTGTTTTTTTGTACAATTCTCCTTTAAGGGGCGTGGCAAGGGGTGTGTCTTATCCCTGCATACTTTTGCTGATAGGTGTCCCTCATTCCCATCTCAAAAAGTTTGGAGGTATGGGTAAAGGGGTTGTAAACCCTCATGTTTTTTCACCTTAATGGATCCTATGCATTAGGGTGAAAAAGCTTCTGGCAGTCACCGGCCCCCTAGCCCTACGGTTTTACTTACCTGAGCCCCGTATTTCCCCCAGCGGAGACACGCTGTCCCTCTCTGCACGGGGTCCCGGCTCTTGATTGGATAGATTGATAGCAGCACAGCCATTGGCTCCCACTGCTGTCAATCAAATCCAATGACTTGGGCGCCGGGGGGGGGGGCGGCATTCATGTCTATGGACGCCGAATGCTGGACTCGGGAGCACGCCCGCAAGGTAATCCCCTGGGAGAGAGCTTCTCCTAGGGGGTTATCTGATGTGAGGAGGAGCCGCGAGAGCCATCGAGGGACCCCAGAAGCTGCACAGTGGAGGTAAGTATGAAATGTTTGTTATTTTAAATAAAATAAAAAAACAAGCCTTTACAATCACTTTAAGCTGCCTGTGGATGGTGCCATGTCAGCAGGTGACCCTACTGTTCAGACAGACTAGATCTAAGGAGGTATGTTAATTCATAAAGTGTCAATTGAACCAGAACAATTGACATGTTTATTTAGAAAGAAGTTTATTTTATTTTTGTTTATTTTATTTATTTGGGTTTGTTTTCTTTTTTTATTATTTTTTGGCAGTAACAGAAGATAACAGCTGCTTGCAGATTGAAATGGAAAGTCGATGTTTAACGCCTCTACATTACAAGGATGGGTTGTGTAACAGTCATATGTTTTATAACATTTTGTAAAAGCTATTATTATTTTTCAGAGCATTCAATGAAAGAAAAACAATATCTGCAATTGCTGGACAGAACATTTTAAATTGGACATCATCCAGGATGAAGAAAGAGGAGAGGGGGAGAGGGGAAAGATTCTGAAAAGGGATAAAATATGAAAAGGATAATCAATATTTGTTTCATTTGCCCTATCACTGTGCTTTGATTTATACTTTGTATCACCAATTTTATTATATAGTACTTATATTAAATCTTCCTATAAAGACACCAATGAACTGAATTGGGTTTACGGTACTGCTAGTTCTAGCAAATCCTCAAATGTACAATACAGACGACTGTCCAAGACTGTTCGAGAGCTCTCAATGCAAGGTAAAGTGAGTATTTCACTGCAGGGGTTATGTCTGTATTTGGGATCACTTTAGGGGTTAGGATGGGTTTGTGTTAGGGTCAGGGGTTATTTAAAGATGAACTCCAGCCTTCCCTTCAGTCGTGCACAATTGTACAGGCTCCTCTCTTGTACTGAAATTGCTTACTCTGATTTCACTGCACACTGTGAGCTTCTCACAATGTGCATTAGAAGCCGCAGCAAGTCAGATAGAGCCCGCCTCATTCCCCTGAAGTCAGATGGAGGGGAGGGCCGGGTTCGAGACAAGCCCGTGGTGTATGTGCCCCTGGAGTGGCAGTCCAGGGGTGCCGTAGTCTCACTTTGCGGGTGATGCGGGTCACTTTGAGATATGGCACCAAGGTGACTGCACCATCGCACTTTTTTCAGCACCTGCCTCTAGGGCCAAGCTTTTTGGCTGGGTCCAGAGGAACTTTCTATTCCTGGCAGAAGGGCTGGCCATTGTTTTACACAATGGCAAATTTCACTTTCCCTCTCCACTTCCTTCCCTCCTTTACTTATTTATTTTTGTGTGTTTGTTGTGTCACTTTCTCCTTTTTTTACACGTTTGACTGGTAGGGTGTAGGTCCTCGGGCCTGCCCTGAATGTCTTGGGAACATTCTGGCTTAGTTCGCCCTCTCTCATGGGGTCTCCCTAGTACTTGGGTGGGTCTGTTTCGGCAGACCTTCCAAAGAATAGGGTCGGTCTGGTTTCGGCCAGATGGACTAAGTGAAGTACCTCAGTTCCCATCTGGAGTCTAATGCCCCGGGAGATCAGGGTCAAGGTTCTTCTCCTTTGGAGGACCATGTGTACACCCTGTGCACGTTTTGTGTCTCACATGTATGTGTGCACTTTTTTTTGCACCGGATGTAGTTTTTGGAGTGTGTTCACACACCAGAGGCTTAAAAAATATAAAATAAAATTTAAAAAATCTAACTAAACTTCATCTTTAAAGTAGAGCTAAACCCAAACTAAATAACATTCACTTTACTAAAGGAGTGCATATTATAATCAATTGCTTTTTTCTTCTAGAAATTACTGTTCACCTAGATGTTATGCTTGGTTGCATTTCAGTGCTGCTGATCTCCTGCAGCCTCTTTTCAAACAAACGGCCAGTTTAGTGTTCTTCAGACTTTGGAACGGGGGGGGGGGGGGTATTGTGGCCAGTGGGGGGTAGAAAATATCCCATGCACAGTATCAGTGAGAATAATATGGAGTGGGAGGAATAGTGCCCCATCATTGGTATCAGTGGGAGGAATAGTGTTCATCATTGGTATCAGTGGTAGGAGTAGTACCCCATCATTGGTATCAGTGGGAGGAATAGTGTCCATCATTGGTATCAGTGGGAAGAATAATGTCCATCATTGGTATCAGTGGGAGGAATAGTGTCCATCATTGGTATCAGTGGGAGGAATAGTGCCCCATCATTGGTATTAGTGGGAGGAATAGTGTCCATCATTGGTATTAGTGGGAGGAATAGTGTCCATCATTGGTATCAGTGGGAGGAATAGTGTCCCATCATTGGTATCAGTGGAAGGAATAGTGCCCCATCATTGGTATCAGTGCCCCATCATTGGTATCAGTGGGAGGAATAGTGCTCCATCCTTGGTATTGGTGGGAGAAATTATGTCCCATCATTGGTATCAGTGGGAGGAATAGTGTCCATCATTGGTTTCAGTGGGAGGAATAGTGTTCATCGTTGGTATCAGTGGGAGGAATAGTGTCCATCATTGGTATCAGTGGGAGGAATAGTGTCCATCATTGGTATCAGTGGGAGGAATAGTGTCCCATCATTGGTATCAGTGCGAGGAATAGTGCCCCATCATTGGTATCAGTGGGAGGAATAGTGCCCCATCATTGGTATTAGTGGGAGGAATAGTGCTCCATCCTTGATATCGGTGGGAGAAATCATGTCCCATCATTGGCATCAGTGGGAGGAATAGTGTCTCATCAGTTTGGAGACTGCTAAATAATGAAGAAAAATCGAGAATCACTGTGGCTTAGACAGTACAGTACAGTTCAGCCTAGTACAAATGTACTGTAGTAACTTGCAACTCCCTAGGAGGGTAATACTTCTCTCACAAGGAGGTTGGTTGCAGCCGGTAGCCCAGGTAGTTGGCTGCAGGATCTCCAAACCGGTTCCACAGGGTAAAGGCAAGAAGTAGTCTCTGGTCTAGATGCTTAGGTGGTGAGAGAAGTCCAAGAGATGTCTGTAGAGGGGCAGTACTTCGGAGCCAGCATATTGCCCACCACAGTGACTGGGGCTTAAAATTAAGCTGGGTGCTCTAATATGATGGACCCTCTGTCAGGAACAACAAAAGCAGACCCCTGAACTGATGACAGCTAATATGCTCAACCACTGCTGCCCCATTAGGTGCAGTCTCTTTGAGCACCTGAGCCCGGGGAAATGTGGAGCTTATATTTCTTGGATGCGGGGCTGCTGATAAAGGGGTACAGCAACCCTCCTGTACTGAACCCAGGCTCCACTGGGTCGGCAGGAGGGCCTGGGTTTGAGTGGGAACCTGGATGAGTCTGATTGGTAGGTGGCACCATCCATCAGACCTGTGCTGGCCCTGCCCCATGCATTTTGCTTTGTAGCACCTGTCAGGTAGGCTATAGGGGGTCCCCATCATTTATAATCATGGCCCTTCCTGGGTCATGACACCAAACATACTTACGAATACAGTAGATTTTGGGTTTACATACACTGTTAAGATATCACCCAAAGGTGTATCAGACTTGAAGAATCTTTGTTTCGCAAGCATCATCTGAGTTTCTAGTCTATTTCTTGGCTGTACTGAAATATTTGCTTGCCGCGTCCCCGGATGACTGCACACTCAGCACGCCTGCCCATACTGTGATCGCTTTGACAAATGAAAAAATCCAGCTTGATGGAAGAAGCCGCTGATTATTCACTCATCTCGCAGGTATGAAAGACGCCACAACACCACCAGCTCAGAAGACTTTATTCCACCAAGTACAAGATAACAATACTACACTGTGCACAGATTATTACCTTTCAAACCTAAGACCTTTTATTAGGCAGACATACAGCGAATAGTCTGAAACGTACAGAAATTCTGTCTCTTAATGCATAAAAAAAACTTTAGGGTGACCCCACATCATTATCAACTGATCGATTTTTTTTATGAGGTTCCATTAGAATGTTTGATTGCATTTAAAATGACATTTTCTTGAAAACTTTCAAAACAAATTGATTGTTCAAAAAAAAGAAGAAAAAAAAAAAAAGCACATTTTGTTCATGGTGCTACATGGGTGCTACATTGTCACAATCAATGATCAAAATTACATGTTTTTTTTTTTTGTGGTACAACCACACAGGTAATGGTGAGGTGGGCTAAAAGGAACCAAAAAGGCCACTTTTATAGACTCAAACTGTCCCAGATGGTGGAACAATCCTGAATCAAGGACCTCTGTCCCAATGGTGTTGTATCCTGGGCTGTGTCCTGGGATCACAGCATTACCCTTATTTGGGTTACTGAGCATGTTCCATAACTTAAAAAGGGTTCACTGACTTGCATGATTATACTGCTGCCCTTCTGAAGCTCCCTTCTGTTTGACAGGCGCCACTTGAATGAGTCACGTTCGATGGTGTTACTGCAGTTTAACATTTGCTGCAGCTATGGCATGGGTACAGCTTTAAGCGGTGGTTGGAGAAAGTCAGTAAATCTCTGGCTCAACCTCATATTTTACCACCCTTCAGCTGAACATGTGAATTAACCCATAACTGAAGGGAAATGTGGTTGCAAGTATTTTGTTCATATATATATATATATATATATATATATATATATATATATATAGGGATGGGCCGAACACCCCCACCCCCCCCCCCCCGTTCGGTTTGCACCAGAACATGCGAACAGGCAAAAATTTGTTTGAACACGCGAACACCGTTAAAGTCTATGGGACACTAACATGAAAAATCAAAAGTGCTAATTTTAAAGGCTTATATGCAAGTTATTGTCATAAAAAGTGTTTGGGGGCCCGGTTCCTGCCCCAGGGGACATGTATTAATGCAAAAAAAAGCTTTACAAACGGCCATTTTTTCGGGAGCAGTGATTTTAATGATGCTTAAAGTGAAACAATAAAAGTGTAATATTCCTTTAAATTTCGTACCTGGGGGGTGTCTATAGTATGCCTGTAAAGTGGCGCATGTTGCCCATGTTTACAACAGTCTGACAGCAAAATGACATTTCTAAAGGAAAAAAAGTCATTTAAAACTACTCGCGGCTATAATGAATTGTCGGTCCGGCAATACACATAAAAGTTCAGTGATAAAAACGGCATGGGATTCCCCCACAGGGGAACCCCGAACCAAAATTTAAAAAAAAGAATACGTGGGGGTCCCCCCCAATATCCATACCAGGCCCTTCAGGTCTGGTATGGATATTAAGGGGAACCCTGCGCCAAATTTTTTTTAAAAATGGCGTGGCGGTCCTTCAGGTCTGGTATAGATATTAAGGGGAACCCCGCGCCAAATTTTTTTAAAAAATGGAGTGGGGTCCCCCCAAAAATCCATACCAGACCCTTATTCGAGCATGCAACCTGGCAGCAGGAAAAGAGGGGTAGACGAGAGAGCACCCTCCTCCTGAACCATACCAGGCCACATGCCCTCAACATTGGGAGGGTGCTTTGGGGTAGCCCCCACAGCACCTTGACCCTATGTTGATGGGGAGAAGGTCCTCATCCCCACAACCCTTGCCCGGTGGTTGTGGGGGTCTACGGGTGAGGGGCTTATCGGAATCTGGGAGCCCCCTTTAACAAGGGGACCCCCAGATCCCGGCCCCCCCTGTGTGTATTGGTAATGGGGTACAAATGTACCCCTACTATTTCTCAAAAAAAGTGTCAAAAATGTTAAAAAAAGACAATAGACGGTTTTTGACAAATCCTTTATTAATGTCTTCTTCTTTCCCCACTTCTTCTTCCATCTTCTTCTGGTCTTCCTTAGGTGTTCTTCTTCTTCCTCCATCTTGTTCTTCCCCCGCTTCTTCCTCTATCTTCCTCCGCTTCGTCCTCTGGTCTTCTCTTTCGGCATCTTCCACCTTCTTCTCCGCTTCGTCCTCCGATCCGCCTCAATGGGAGTCTCCCGCTGTGTGGCGCTTCTGTTCAGGTGACAGCTCTTATATAACGGAGGGTGGGGCCACCCAGTGACCCCGCCCCCTCTGACGCACGGGGACTTCCCTATGGCTTTCCCCGTGTTGTCAGAGGGGGGTGGGGTCACCCGTTTACGTAAACTGTACCTTCAGGTCTGGTATGGATTTTTGGGGGGGGACTTTTTTTCCTTTAGAAATTTCATTTTGCTGTCAGACTGTTCTAAACACGGGAAACATGCGCCACTTTACAGGCATACTATAGACACCCCCCAGGTATGAAATTTAAAGGAATATTACACTTTTATTGTTTCACTTTAAGCATTATTAAAATCACTGCTCCCGAAAAAATGGCCGTTTTTAAAACTTTTTTTTGCATTGATCCATGTCCCCTGGGGCAGGACCCAGGTCCCCAAACACTTTTTATGACAATAACTTGCATAGTAAACTTTACAATTAGCACTTTGATATCTCCCATAGACTTTTAAAGGGTGTTCCGAGGCTTTGAATTTGCCCCGAACACCCCAAATTGTTCGCTATTCGGCGAATGGGCTAACAGCCAATGTTCGAGTTGAACTCATGTTCGACCCAAACATAAAGCCCATCCATATATATATATATATATATATATATATATATATATATGGTGAGACAATGTCAGAAAGTGGACATAGTCTGGGGGTGACTGCCTGGAAAATAGGCATGTCGTGTGTGGACCATGGACAGGGTAACAGTGTCCTGGGGACTGGGACTAGTGTGTTGGTACGTATGCCTATTGAATCTTCTTCTTAGGCCTCATTTACATAAGACAATTTGCAATAATATACGTTACGGCAACACCTTTATTTAAATGGGTTGCCAGTGCACCACAACAGACCTAGAAACTCACTTGCACCATTCTTGCACCATGCCACACAACTCATTGTAGTACATAACTATGCATTCCTTAGGGCTGTAACATAGGTGCCTTTGAGTTGTTTTGCTTTATTGCTCCAGGGTGCAGTTTAACAGGAGAAAGGCTTCATAAATTTCTTGTCAATGGGGCAAAGGGCTCCTTTCATTGGTGGTCATCAAAGAAGAGCCTATTACATTTATGGTCAGTGGGACAAGTGACCACTTTCATTGGTGTTCAGTAGAGAAGGGCCACATAAATTTATGGTCAGTGGGACAAGTGACCACTTTCATTGGTGGTCAGCAGATAAGGGCCTCTTACATTTAGGGTCAGTAGGACAAGTGGTCACTTTCATTGGTGGTCAGCAGAAAAGGGCCTCTTACATTTATGGTCAGTAGGAAAAGGGGCCACTTTCATTGGTGGTCAGCAGAAAAGGGCCTCTTAAATTTATGGTCAGTAGGACAAGGGGTCACTTTCATTGGTGGTCAGCAGAAAATGGACTCTTACATTTATGGTCAGTAGGACAAGGGGTCACTTTCATTGGTGGTCAGCAGAAAAGGGCCTCTTCCATTTAGGGTCAGTAGGACAAGTGGTCACTTTCATTGGTGGTCAGCAGATAAGGGCCCCTTACATTTAGGGTCAGTAGGACAAGTGATCACTTTCATTGGTGGTCAGCATAAAAGGATCTCTTACATTTATGGTCAGTAGGATAAGGGCTTACTTTCATTGGTGGTTATCAGAAAAGCCCTCTTACATTTATGGTCAGTAGGACAAGGGACTACTATCATTGAGATGGACTACTGCACACCTCCGTGAAACCTGTGTCTTAATGCAGCCTCAAGTATACTGTTGTATTCTCCTAGACCGTCTCTCTCAGTGGATATGGACCCCTGTCCATAACATGGAATAACATAAATATTCCTGCGCATTTACACCCCCTCTAGATTAAACGAGGTAACAATTTTTAAAATACCTGATCAGAGTTCAGCTTTAAAAATAGTGTACAATTATTTGAAGCAAGCAAATAAGTCATCGGGTTAATGTTAAGTTACATAGTTACATAGTTACATAGTAGGTGAGGTTGAAAAAAGACACAAGTCCATCAAGTCCAACCTATGTGTGTGATTGTATGTCAGTATTACATTGTATATCCCTGTATGTTGTGGTCGTTCAGGTGCTTATCTAATAGTTTTTTGAAACTATTGATTCTCCCCGCTGAGACTACCGCCTGTGGAAGGGAATTCCACATCTTTGCCGCTCTTACAGTAAAGAACCCTCTATGTTGTTTAAGGTTAATCCTCTTTTCTTCTAATTTTAATGAGTGGCCGCGAGTCTTGCTAAACTCCCTTTGGCAAAAAAGTTTTATCCCTATTGTGGGGTCACCGGTACAGTATTTGTAGATTGAAATCATATCCCCTCTCAAGCGTCTCTTCTCTAGAGAGAATAGGTTCAGTGCTCGCAACCTTTCCTCATAACTAATATCCTCCAGACCCTTTATTAGCTTTGTTGCCCTTCTTTGTACTCGCTCCATTTCCAGTACATCCTTCCTGAGGACTGGTGCCCAGAACTGGACCTCATACTCTAGGTGCGGCCGGACCAGAGTCTTGTAGAGCGGGAGAATTATCGTTTTATCTCTGGAATTAATCCCCTTTTTAATGCATGCCAATATTCTGTTTGCTTTGTTAGCAACAGCTTGGCATTGCATGCCATTGCTGAGGCTATCATCTACTAGGACCCCCAGGTCCTTTTCCATCCTCAATTCCCCGAGAGGTTCTCCCCCCAATGTAAAGATTGCATTCATATTTTTGCCACCCAAATGCATTATTTTACATTTTTCTACATTGAACCTCATTTGCCATGTAGTCGCCCACCCCTTTAATTTGTTCAGATCTTTTTGCAAGGTTTCCACATCCTGCGGAGAAGTTATTGCCCTGCTTAGCTTAGTATCGTCTGCAAATACAGAGATTGAACTGTTTACCCCATCCTCCAGGTCGTTTATGAACAAATTAAACAGGATTTGTCCCAGCACAGAACCCTGGGGGACCCCACTACCCACTCCTGACCATTCCGAGTACTCCCCATTTATCACCACCCTCTGAACTCACCCTTGA
Source organism: Lithobates clamitans (assembly GCA_037952925.1). Taxonomy (NCBI): domain Eukaryota; kingdom Metazoa; phylum Chordata; class Amphibia; order Anura; family Ranidae; genus Lithobates; species Lithobates clamitans. The sequence goes on from JBBGZY010001089.1 coordinate 373,500, forward strand.
AGCCAATTTTCAGTCCATGTACTCACCCTATGGTCCATGCCAAGGAACCTTATTTTGTACAGTAAACGTTTATGAGGGACTGTGTCAAATGCTTTAACAAAATCCATATACACCACGTCTATGGGCCTTCCTTTATCTAGATGGCAACTCACCTCCTCATAGAAGGTTAAAAGATTTGTTTGGCAAATACGATTCTTCATGAATCCATGCTGATTACTGCTAATGATACCGTTCTCATTACTAAAATCTTGTATATATAGTCCCTTATCATCCCCTCCAAGAGTTTACATACCATTGATGTTAGGCTAACTGGTCTGTAATTCCCAGGGAATTGTATTTTGGGCCCTTTTTAAATATTGGTGCTACATTGGCTTTTCTCAAATCAGCTGGTACCATTCCAGTCAGTAAACTAAGACTGTCAGTAAAAATTAGGAACAATGGTCTGGCAATTACTTGACTGTGTTCCCTAACTACTCTGGGGTGCAAGCCATCTGGTCCCAGTGATTTACTAATGTTAAGTTTCCCAAGTCTAATTTTAATTCTGTCCTCTGTTAACCATGGAGGTGCTTCCTGTGATGTATCATGAGGATAAACACTGCAGTTTTGGTTACTGAAGCCCCCCGATTCCCTCGTGAAGCCTGAGGAGAAGAATAAATTCAATACCTTCGCCATCTCCCCATCCTTTGTAACCAGATGTCCTTACTCATTCTTTATGGGGCCAATATTGTCTGTCCTCCCTTTTTTTTACTGTTTACATACTTAAAGAATTTCTTGGGATTTTTTTTGCTCTCCTCCACGTGTCTTTCATGTTCTATCTCACCCTTACATTTCTTGTTGCATTCTTTATAAAGTCTGAATGCTGATGATGATCCCTCAACCTTGTATTTTTTGAAGGCCTTCTCCTGTGCTTTTATATGCATTTTTACATTGGCGTTAAGCCATCCAGGACTTTTGCTCGCTCTTTTAAATTTATTACCCAATGGGATGCATTGGCTAATGCCCTGATTTAATATGCTCTTAAAGCAAACCCATCTCTCCTCTGTGTTCTTTGTTCCTAAGATTTTATCCCAATTTATGCCTTCTAGCAAGGTTTGTAGTTTAGGAACTTGGCTCTTTTGAAATTCAGTATCTTTGTATTCCCTTTATGTTTCCTATTTGTGTGATTTATACTGAAGCCAATTGACCTGTGATCGCTGTTACCTAAATTGCCCCGTATTTCCACATCCGTGATCATCTCTGTATTGTTGGTAATCATCAGTAGATCCAGTAACGCTTTTTTTCTAGTCTACCATCTGACCCATAAAATTGTCCTGCAAGAAACTTAGGAACTGGCGAGCCTTAGATGAATGCGTGGTGCCCTCCACCCAGCCTATGTCTGGATAATCCCCCATTATGATAACACTTCCCATCCTTGCTGCTAATCCAGTTTGTGGTAGGAGATCTGTCTCCCCTTCCTCCCTCAGGTTAGGGGGCCTATAGCATACTCCCAGTATTATTTTCCCCTTAGCTTCATCCCTTTGGAGCTCTACCCATAAGGATTCCACCTCCTCCCTAGCTCCCTCAGTGATATCATCTCTCACATTCACTTGTACATTATTCTTGATATATAGGCATACCCCTCCCCCCTTTTTATCCTCTCTATTCTTGCAAAAAAGGGTATACCCTTGCCAGCCAATCATGAGAGCTGTTGAACCAGGTCTCTGAAATTCCCACAAAATCTAAATCCTCCTTGTACAACAGTATCTCTAGTTCACCCATCTTGTCCGCCAGGCTCCTGGCATTGGTGAACATGCCACATAGTTTAGACCGGTCGCATGCTATCCTCTTATTGGGTGTTCCGAGATTGCAACTAGGACTTGCTACTATACTTACCTTGGGTTTATGTGCTTTGGTCAACCTACCACTAATGCCACCAGTACTACCCTCTGGAATATGTTCCACGCTGACTATCTCTACCTCTGTACCCTCCCCCCCGTCGCCTAGTTTAAAAACCCCTCTAACTTTTTGGCCATCTTCATTCCCAGCTGATCTGCACCCTCCTCATTTAGGTACAGTCCGTCCCTTCTATAGAACCGGTTACCGACTGAGAAGTCGGCCCAGTCCTCCAGGAACCCAAACCCCTCCTTACTATACCAGCTCTTCAGCCACTTGTTTACTTCCCTAATCTCCCTCTGCCTTTCTGGTGTGGCTCGATGTACCGGTAGTATTCTTGAGAATACTACCTTGGAGGTCCTTAACTGAGGTATATGACACTGCTAAATATGGTCTGGGCATCCATGCATTAACAAACTCTGGTCATCAATAGGTTTACATGCTGGCACATACAAAACTTTGTTTTTTTTGCTGCATCAGTGGAGAAAGTCCCCAGGAAAGGGTTCAAAAGGGCGCCACAATCAGATACCAAAAACATTTGTTTACAGGAAGATTGGATGTGACAGGTCCACATAATGACTGCAGCTATGTTTATTTATATTTGGGAATAATAAGACTTAATTCATACAGTAAACCGTCCTTTCCTTTTCATTGGTAACAAGCTGAATTTGCAATAGCTGATAGCAGCGTTGCTGGAGAAGAATATATTGCATTTCAATTAAGCGAAACTGAAGACGGAGTCGATGACCTTTTCGAGCTAATCATTATTTTCCCCTGTTTTGCGATGAATAGAGCAGCGGCGAGCACAGTTCATCATGCGATGAGAAATATAATGATGCCGTCATTAATTATGTTTATCCGGCTATAAAACATTTATACTTAGCGTTATATACAATTGAAAGGCGAATTGCTCTGCCTTGAGGATAATTTAGCTTTTCAGTGTTTCCGGGGCATAATTACATTCTATCTGAATGGAGCCGGGCTGAGTTTGGAGGATGCCGCATAAATCTGTGATAGTGTACCATTGGTGGTAGTTATCAAATTATTTGGATAGCTTAAAGTATCCTAATCATTGAAATGTACCCTTTACAAGATTCAAAGACAGCCTAGTCCTACCTCCTTCCTAGAACTCATTATTGACCAATAGAAAACAGAAAATGACTCCTGCGCACAAGTGGTCGACCCAATAGATCAAAGGGATACACTGGCCTTGCTGCCCTCAAGGATGGGGAATCCTAGCAGACACAGAAATCAAAAGAGAGAAGGGCGCACCGGCCATGTGTATTATCTTTTGTAAAACATTTATTTAAGTAAATGATAAAGGAAATTACTCACAAGCAGTAGAGTATCATGTGCCATGAACCTTGGACATCAGCTTGCAACAAGTGGTTAAAATGATGAACAAAGCCTTCCAAAGGTCTATCAGAGGAAAATTCATAAAAAGTGAGCAGTGTTTTATGAATTTTCCTCTGATAGACCTTTGGAAGGCTTTGTTCATCATTTTAACCACTTGTTGCAAGCTGATGTCCAAGGTTCATGGCACATGATACTCTACTGCTTGTGAGTAATTTCCTTTATCATTTACTTAAATAAATGTTTTACAAAAGATAATACACATGGCCGGTGCGCCCTTCTCTCTTTTTATTTCATTATTGACCAATGAGAAGGAGGGAATGGAACAGGGCCAGATTCTTGACTCATCGACCAAGGAAATACATGCATACCAGTTCAAAAGGAAGCCACGCCCATGATCCTATCCTAGGTAGATTAGATCACATGGTCAGCAACTACCAATAGTTATGGCAGACTTTCTCAACCTTTAACCTTTTTACCCTAAAGCAGCAGTCTCCAAAATGCAGCCCTGGGGCCAGCCCTTTGCTTGTCTTTATGCAGCCCTTGGGGCACCAACAATGGGGCACTATTTTTCCCACTGACACCAATGATGGGGCACTATTACTCCCACTGATACCAATGATGGGACACTATTCCTCCCACTTACACCAACAATGGGACACTATTGCTCTCACTGTTTTACTGATACCAATGATGGGTCCCCTTCCAACTACTGACACCAACGATGGGACACTATTTCTCCCACTGACACCAATGATGGGGCACTGTTCTCCCACTTACACCACCAATGTGGCACTATTCCTCCCTTTTACACCAACAATGGGGCACTATTCCTCCCACTGACACCAACAATGGGACACTATTCCCCCACTGACACCAACAATGGGGCACTATTCCTCCCACTGATACCAATGATGTTGCACTATTCCTCCCACTTGCACTATTTTGGGACACTATTTCTCCCACTGACACCAATGATGGGGCACTGTTCTCCCACTGACATCAGTGATGGGGCACTATTTCTCCCGTTGACATCAGTGATGAAGCAAATGTTGGAGCACTATTCCTCCCACTGACACTAAATTTGGGACACTATTTCTCCCACTGACACCAATGATGGGGCACTGTTCTCCCACTGACATCAGTGATGGGGCACTATTTCTCCCACTGACATCCGTGATGAAGCACTATTCCTCCTACTGACACCAATGATGGGGCACTATTTCTCCCACTGACATCAGTGATGGGGCACTTGTCTTCCCACTTGCACCAATGTTGGAGCACTTTTCCTCTCACTGACACCAATGATGGGGCACTATTTCTCTCACTGACACCAATGATGGGGCACTGTTCCTCCTACTGATACCAATGAGGGGGCATTATTCCTCCCACTGATACCAATGATCACCCACTGACACCAATAATGGGCTACTATTCGTCCCACTGACACCAAAGTTGGGGCAAAGTTTCTCCCAATGACACCAATGATGGGACACTATTCCTCCCACTGACACCGATGATGGGACACTATTTCTCCCAATGACATCAGTGATGGGGCACTATTCCTCCCACTGACACCAATGATGGGGCACTATTTCTCTCACTGATATCAGTGATGGGGCACTACTCCTCCCACTTGCACCAATGAGGGGGTACTATTCCTGCCACTGACATCAGTGATGGGGAACTACTCCTTGGACTTGCACCAATGATGGGGTACTATTTCTCTCACTGACATCAGTGATGGGGCACTGCTCCTCCCAGCTGCACCAATAAGGGGGTACTATTCCTCCCGCTGATGCAGCACTATTCCTCCCACTAAAGATTTGTCATTGTTTATTCCCATTGACCACAGTTGGGCCCCCCTAAAATTTGAAACTGGCCCTTTGATTAGAAAGTTTGGAGATCCCTGCCCTAAAGGAACCCTTTTAATAATGTTCAGGTCTTGGGGAGCTCCTTCTAAAACAAATTCATTGTCGGCCAGTGGGACAAATGCCCCTTAAATTGGTGGTCAGTGGGAAGAATGTCCCTTACATTATTGGTCAGTGGGACAAATGTTGCTTACATTCGTGGTTATTGGGAAGAATGTCTCTTACATTGGTGGTCAGTGGGAAGGAGGAGAAGGACACACCCAAAGAGCTCTCTGTGAGAACCAGCATTTTTCAAGCCTGGGCCTGCTAGCTTGGCCCAGGAATAATGCCTTATCCTGGAGGAGGCCCTGGGAGGGATTCCCCTGATGATACGGGGCCTAGTGAGGAGGAGGTGGAGGATCTGACTGTGGGTCCAGGCCCTGGTGAGAATGTGGATGTCTACAGACAGAAGATCACTTTCGAGCAATTGGAGGGGCTGAGGAGAAACCTAGATGTTTAAAAACTGAACATAAAAACTTCAGGGCCAAGTATTTCCAGGCCTGGAGTAAGAATCGTTTGGCCATGAAGCCAGAGTTACAGCAAATGGAGGAAAAGGTAAAGAAACAATCTTTATTATTGGAGAAATTGAAAGATAAAAGTGGAGCTTTTGTAGAAAAGTTTAAAAATGAAAGAAGATTTGCCAGCCAGACATCAGTGAGTTCTGTGGATCAGCAGCCGCAGGTAACAGACATACCGGCTTCATCTGCCTCTGCACCTCTCCCCCCATGTCAGGCCGGGGAATCGCCAGCAGAAGCCAGCCAGGGGGTTGAGAGTGAACATGGCACCCTAAAGTTCATCAAGCAGATGGAGTCACCCCTAAGGGCAGACAGGTCTGTTGGTGAACCATCAGAAGTCCCAGAGGATGAGCAGAGGAGTTACAGACCGGCAGAGCCAGCACTGGTGGAAAAATGTCAGTGCACTGTGCTGCCTCCTTCCAACATGTCTGCCCCACCGGCTGTAGTGAATGGTGTCCCGGCTGTAGTGAATGGTGTCCCGGCTGTAGTGAATGGTGTCCCGGCTGTGGTGAATGGTGTCCAGGCTGTGGTGAATGGTGTCCAGGCTGTGGTGAATGGTGTCCAGGCTGTGGTGAATGGTGTCCCGGCTGTGGTGAATGGTGTCCCGGCTGTGGTGAATGGTGTCCCGGCTGTGGTGAATGGTGTCCAGGCTGTGGTGAATGGTGTCCAGGCTGTGGTGAATGGTGTCCAGGCTGTGGTGAATGGTGTCCAGGCTGTGGTGAATGGTGTCCAGGCTGTGGTGAATGGTGTCCAGGCTGTGGTGAATGGTGTCCCGGCTGTGGTGAATGGTGTCCCGGCTGTGGTGAATGGTGTCCCGGCTGTGGTGAATGGTGTCCCGGCTGTGGTGAATGGTGTCCCGGCTGTGGTGAATGGTGTCCCGGCTGTGGTGAATGGTGTCCCGGCTGTGGTGAATGGTGTCCCGGCTGTGGTGAATGGTGTCCCGGCTGTGGTGAGTGGTGTCCCGGCTGTAGTGAATTGTGTCCCGGCTGTAGTGAATTGTGTCCTGGCTGTAGTGAATTGTGTCCCGGCTGTAGTGGATGGTGTCCCGGCTGTAGTGAATTGTGTCCCGGCTGTAGTGGATGGTGTCCCGGCTGTAGTGAATGGTGTCCCGGCTGTAGTGAATGGTGTCCCGGCTGTGGTGAATGGTGTCCCGGCTGTGGTGAATGGTGTCCAGGCTGTGGTGAATGGTGTCCCGGCTGTAGTGAATGGTGTCCCGGCTGTAGTGAATGGTGTCCCGGCTGTAGTGAATGGTGTCCCGGCTGTGGTGGATGGTGTCTCGGCTGTGGTGAATGGTGTCCCGGCTGTGGTGGATGGTGTCCAGGCTGTAGTGGATGGTGTCCCGGCTGTAGTGAATGGTGTCCCGGCTGTAGTGAATGGTGTCCCGGCTGTAGTGAATGGTGTCCCGGCTGTGGTGGATGGTGTCCCGGCTGTGGTGAATGGTGTCCAGGCTGTGGTGAATGGTGTCCAGGCTGTGGTGGATGGTGTCCAGGCTGTAGTGAATGGTGTCCCGGCTGTAGTGAATTGTGTCCCGGCTGTAGTGAATGGTGTCCCGGCTGTAGTGAATTGTGTCCCGGCTGTAGTGAATTGTGTCCCGGCTGTAGTGAATGGTGTCCCGGCTGTAGTGAATGGTGTCCCGGCTGTAGTGAATGGTGTCCCGGCTGTAGTGAATGGTGTCCCGGCTGTGGTGGATGGTGTCCCGGCTGTGGTGAATGGTGTCCAGGCTGTGGTGAATGGTGTCCAGGCTGTGGTGGATGGTGTCCAGGCTGTAGTGAATGGTGTCCCGGCTGTAGTGAATTGTGTCCCGGCTGTAGTGAATGGTGTCCCGGCTGTAGTGAATTGTGTCCCGGCTGTAGTGAATTGTGTCCCGGCTGTAGTGAATGGTGTCCCGGCTGTAGTGAATGGTGTCCCGGCTGTAGTGAATGGTGTCCCGGCTGTAGTGAATGGTGTCCCGGCTGTGGTGGATGGTGTCCAGGCTGTGGTGGATGGTGTCCAGGCTGTGGTGAATGGTGTCCAGGCTGTGGTGGATGGTGTCCAGGCTGTAGTGAATTGTGTCCCGGCTGTAGTGAATGGTGTCCCGGCTGTAGTGAATTGTGTCCCGGCTGTAGTGAATTGTGTCCCGGCTGTAGTGAATGGTGTCCCGGCTGTAGTGAATGGTGTCCCGGCTGTAGTGAATGGTGTCCCGGCTGTAGTGAATGGTGTCCCAGCTGAGGAACAGAAAGGGAAGGAGCTCTGCAAACAGCTTCCTGTTGGAGTCTCTGCTGTGGAGAAACCCTCTGCAGACATGGAGGGAAAACCCCTGGCAGAGGTGTCATCAGCTCACCAGAGCAATGTGGATGGATCTGCATCATACACCCCCGATGTGAATTTTGCTGCTACTGCTGAGACCTGTAGTTCTACAAGCAAGATGGCTGCCAGCTCCAAAGAGCCTGTTTCACCTGCACCTGGGCTGATTGATGGAGGTGGGGGAGGGGATCAGCACAGTGCAGCATGTGAAGTGGAGACAGCCATGGAAGTCTCCTGCAATGATTCACCTGTTGCTGTTGTAGCACTAACTCACGGTGGAGCTGCTGGTTTAAGCGGGCTGTTACAGTCACCTTCTTTACCTTTATTTCACCAGAACCGTGTCTAGGGTCCCGTTGAGTTTACCATAAACAATGTAGGCACCGGACACTTGAATATCTTTTCCAATGCTTTAATGAATGTAAATTGAAGGCAGTAGCAGGAAAGAGGTAAAAGGAAAGTTGCAGGGAAGCTCAAATACCTTTTCTTAATGTCCTTTGTGTAGCATTAGGGATTGAAAACTTGTAGCTGAATATACTCTCTCTGTAGAGTTGAATCTTTGCCCGCCTGGATAGGTTTCTCTCACCAACTTAGCAGCCAGTACGCAGCGTTAACAAAAGTCTCTTCCACAGACTTGATTGGAACAAAACCCTTACGATCCTCTGCCACAGGATGTAATGGTTTACGATGAACAACGAAACACAACACTAGGACCTTTAAGCCAACCCGGCAGTACTATGCAGTAGGATTAATTTAGGATACATCCTCCAACTGAGTCACCAGGCTCCTCTCCAGACCAGCTCTCTGCATGATCCTTCCGTGACGGGTCCTCCCCTTCTCAGTTGTCCAGCTTCTTCACACAGTATAGACAGCCCAGGACCATTCCTCTGCCGCTGTAGTAGGCCCCAGACAAGCCTCTGGGCCCACCCACATGCCGCAGCGCCGTGTGCCTCCAGATCGGAGGACCACAAGGTAGTACTCTTAGGGCATACCTGTCGGCCAGGAGGGCCAGCAGGTGGAACGAAAACAAACCCCTAAACATGGCGTCTGTCCCATAAATACCCTCTCCCAGAATGCAACTCGGAGGACCACCTCCACCGAGTTATCTCCGGGACAGAGGAGCACTTATATACTTCAGCGTGTTTGCCTTTCCAACACTGGCCCATAGTAACAACGACACCCACAGGCACAATGTGAAATTACATGCAACTCAGGCGAGCTGGAACAGAGGCAAATCTGACTATGTATGAACAGATAACCCACTAAATTTAGCTATCAGTAGTAGATTAAAAATCTACCAGCGCTACACTGTATTAGAACAACCTTCACTCTGCTCAGCTGATAGTCCTGTCCTGATGGAGGAGAAGAGTCTGCCTGGAGGTGGTGTGTCTATGGGGACAGCAGTGAGTGAGGACACGGCAGGAACTATGAATGTGACAGAAAATAATGACAGCAATAAAACTGATAAAGCAAAGGATGTGTTGGTGGTGGGTGGTGGTGGTGAAGGGGTTAATGTGGCTGCTATAGGTAAAAATGACATTTCTTCTGCTCAGCAGAGGAAAGATTCATCAGGTGTGCAATCCAATCTCGAATCTGTGCAATTGTTATCTGCCAAAGTTGTTTTAGATGTTTCTAATCGCACAGATGGATCCTCTGCAAGGAGGAATATGGGGAGTTATGCGTCTGTGCTGGGGAATCGCACCAAGGAGGGTGGAGGGAATTTTTTAAATGTTAGTCACAATTTGGGGAGGATTGGTGGTGGGATGGTTAGTGGGTACAGGAGGAGGAATGTGGTTCAGTTGAAGTGGGAGGGGGAGGGGACCCCAGCAGTAAGGGGGAGGGTGGCTGAGCTGGTTCTGGAAATGGGGCTTAAAGCATCGGATATATTTGCTTTGATTTGCCCAGTGCGCAGTTATGAGTATGATTTGTCCTTTGTAAAGCCTGAGGGTCTGGATTTATTTTGGGAGAGATATAGTAGGTGCAAGGGCCTTCCGCAGTGGAGTGCATTGGTGGCAAAGGTGATTTCGAGGCAGCCTCTGATAAAATCGGTGACAATCTTGGTGCGCAACGAATCCATACCAGAGGCTGATTTGATAGTATGGCTACGCCGATATGGTGAGGTCCTCGCTCCATTGCGGAAGGTCCTTGATCAGCATGGGATATGGACAGGGGCCTGGACAGTGTCACTAAAACTGGTGCTGGGCAATATAGTTCAACACCTTCCCTGTTCAGATTTTCTGGGGAGGGATAGGCTGACCATTTTTTACCAGGGTCAGCCTAAGGTCTGTAATAAATGTGGTGACAAAGGCCATTTTGCATCTACTTGTACCCGTAAGAAATGCTCCCTATGCCAGGATTTGGGCCATTTGGCCAATGATTGTTCCGAGATTCGGTGCAATTTGTGCCAGAAGCTCGGACATGCTTATAGTCAGTGCCCGGAGGCATTACATAACATGCCACGATTGGCGGCTGAGCTACAGAGGCTCGATAAAGAGGATGAGGCCGCTAAAGTTAGGGAGGAAACTGTTATTGCCCCTCCTGTGTCTGTTACATCTGTTCCAGATTCTGTTTCCCCCAATAATGTGGTCCCTGAGTCTGTCCCTCCTGTGTCTGTTACATCTGTTCCAGATTCTGTTTCCCCTAGTAATGTGGTCCCTGAGTCTGTCCCTCCTGTGTCTGTTACATCTGTTGTTTCGGATTCTGTTTCCCCTAGTAATGTGGTCCCTGAGTCTGTCCCCCATGTGGTGGTCCCTAATTCTACTGTACATAGATCCTCCAGACCATCAGAAGCTGCTGGGGGGGCAGGTTTAGCAGATCTTTCCTCTCGGCCTCCAGTCCCTGTCCCTCGACAGCGCAAACGTGGTCAGGGGAGTGTGGGGGTGTTGGATGGGGGAGGGGTTGAGGGAAAGGTGTCCGTATCCCATGTCTCACCCTCTGTTGAGGGGGATTCGGATAATGAGGGGAGGGAGAAGTTTAGGAGGAAGAAAAAGAAGAAGAGGAAGACAAGTAAAGTGGTAATTTCTTCCTCAGAGTCGAACCCAGGAGGGGTTCCTCTTGGTAATACCTTTTCAGTTTTGTCGGGTGATGAGATGTCTGATATAGCTTTCTCTTTATCATCCATGGATGAGGGGGGGTCACATAGTCTGAAGAGAGCTGTTTCTGGTGATGAGAGTGTGGCAAAGGTTAAGAAACGACTACCCCAATCATCCTGATGGCAGTTCCCACTCTGATAAAGGTGGCGACCATTAATGTCGCCAGCATTAAATCTGCAAGAGCTCGTGATATTGCCTTATTTTTGCTCAGCGAGTTTGATGCTGAGATTTTATTTTTGCAAGAGACCTGGCTCAATCGTTTGGCCAATGTCCATCTAGCAAAAAGGGAGTGGAGATGCGGTCCCTCCTTTTGGTCTCTTGCGGCTGAGCCCTGCAGCGGAGTTGCGGTCCTTTTTAAAGCCGATATGGTAACATGCCGGTGGGTAATTGAGGTAGAAATGGGGAGCTGCATGGTCTTAGACGTCTCTGTTAGGGGGCAGGACCTGCGCCTGATCAATATCTATGGACCGCAGTCAAAATGGGGCAGGAAATGCCTCCTCACAGAGATCAAGCCCTTCCTTTTTACGTCCCAGCAGATTGTCTTTGGAGGTGATTTTAACACCATAATTAGGCCTGAAGACAGGAGAGGCTCCATAGACAGGCTGGGTTACGATAGCGTTTTTCTTAGAGATATGGTGAGACAAGCAGGTCTGGTAGATGTGCATATTAAGCACTGCCCTGGCAGCACGGGATTCACATTTCAGAGAGGGAATAGTCAGAGTAGGATAGATAGGTTTTTTAAAGGAGAGCTCTGCTTTCTCGGCTCCTGAGTTGAGGGCGGTGGAGTTCTCTGACCACTGTATGCTGTCTGTGACTCTGAATGCCTCGGACACTCCACCCACGGGAAAGGATACCTGGAAGCTGAATTCGGCTCTCCTGGAAGATGTAGAGGTAAGACAATCCTTTGAGGATTTTTTTCAGGCACAGGTTTCTATTCTGGACTTTTGCAGCAGTAAGTCAGAGTGGTGGGACCTTGTGAAACAAAGGGCAATTGGACTTTTCAAGGCCATAAGTAATGCTGCGTACACACGGTCGGACTTTTCATCTACAAAAGTCAGACAGACGCCGAAGGACCAAAGCCGGCTGACAATCTGATCGTGTGTGGGCTTCCCCGGACTTTCAGCTGACTTTTTCAGCCGCAAATCTGAAGGACTTTAGATTTGAAACATGCTTCAAATCTTTACATCGTAACTATGCCAGACCCAGAAATCCGCTCGTCTGTATGCTAGTCCGACGGACAAAAACCCACGCTAGGGCAGCTATTGGCTACTGGCTATCAACTTCCTTATTTTAGTCCGATGTACGTCATCACGTACGAATCCGTCAGACTTTTGTGTGATCGTATGTAGGCAAGTCCGTTCGTTAGAAAGTCTGCTGCAAGTCCGCCAAAAGTCCGCCAAAAGTCAGTCGAAAGTCTGTCGGACGGGCTGTGGGACTTTTGTAGCCGAAAAGTCCGACCGTGTGTACACGGCATTAGAAGAAGCAGCTTGGTATTTACATTGCCTACCAGCATTTGCGGAGGAAGCTTGATCGTCTTGTCTCGTATAGAGGAGATCCAGGGGAGACCTCTGAGGTGAAGCTTCTTCTTAGGAAGTGTCAATACGACCGGCATGCCTCCTTGGTTCTGGAGAGGGATTATGGAAAATATCACTCGCCTGATCCTTACCAGAACTGTAAGCAAGGCATAGCAGTTAAGACAGTCATAGGCCTGAGGGATAGTACGGGTTCCCTGGTGAAGTCCAGATCAGGGATCCTGGAGATCTTCAGATCATATTACACAGACCTTCTGGGAAGAAAGGACCTTTGTCAGGACAGAATGGAAAGCTTTCTGGATTCTACTCCAGGATTGAGAAATGGTGCGTTGCCTTTGATGGATTTGGCAGAACCAATTTCAGTGGATGAGGTAGTTCATGCTATAGAGAAGCTGGCTACCAAAAAATTGCCTGGGCCAGATGGGTTGACAGCTGAATTCTACAAGTGTTTTAAGTCCATTCTGGCTCCCTTTATAGCAGAGGTTTATAACAGCTGTCTAGAAGAGGGTTCGCTCTCTCCCTCCATGAGGCAATCCGCTGTGATTCTTCTGTCAAAAGGTAAAGACCCCTCAATAATTGAGAACTGGCGCCCCATCAGTCTTCTCAATGTTGATAGAAAGATCCTTGCAAAGATTCTTTTTTGGCGCTTGTCGTCAGTGGCAGACAATTTGTTGTCCAGTCATCAGCACTGCTGGGTTCAAGGTAGAAGTACTTTTTCAGCGATTTTAGCTGTCCGGGAGGCTTTGGAACGATGCAGGGCTGCTGGATGGAGAAAGTACTTGCTGGCATTGGATCAGGCGAAGGCTTTTGAAGGAGTCAATCACGAGTACCTGTATTTGCTACTTGGTAGATACGGCCTGCAGGGGAGGTTTAAAGATTGGCTGAAGACATTATATAGAGGGGCTGAGAGCTTCCCACTGGTTAATGGTTGGGTTGGACGGCCTTTTGAGGTTGGCTCTGGTGTGCGCCAGGGATGTCCTCTGAGCCCCCTGTTATATGTATTCGCAATCGACCCCTTTTATAAGAAGGCTAGAAAGTGGATCTTTGTGCGGGGTGCCTTTGGGTATTGCTGTTGTGCCGCCTTTGAAGGTCGTGGCCTATGCCAATGATGTGTCTGTTATTGTCTCTGGGACGGAGGAGGCACAGGAGGTGGTCTCTATGATAGAGCAGTACACGGAGGCTTCTGGTTCTAAAGTCAACCATGAAAAGAGTGAAGTTTTCTGGATGGGTGAGGAGGGTGAAAGCTTCGAACTGCCTTCCCGGAGCCCCATCAGGAAATTAAAGTGTTGGGCATCAAATTTGGTCCTGGTGACTATGGTCATCAAAATTGGGAAAGCAGGTTGATGTGTGCAATGCCAAAGTAGCAAGCTGGAAGAAATCGAAGCTTTCCTTGAGGGAGAGAGTTGACTTGATCAAAACGTACCTGGTCCCAATCTTTTAATATGTCAGCTTCGTCTGTATCTTGCCAGCATCTCTCTATGCAAGGGTGTACAACTGTTTTTTCCAACTGTTATGGGGAAATAGGCTGAACCTGATCAAACGCAATGTAACTTACCTGTCTAGGCAGGAGGGTGGCCTAGGAACGGTCAACCCAATAGTTTTCTTTTCTCTGCTCTTTTTAAAGTACAATCTTGGTAACATGTTAGCAGAGAACCCGCCGGGATGGGTGGGTATTTTTCAATCTTGTTTTAGGCCTTTTCTGCGATGCTGGGAAGATGGCGGACCAGTGAAAAGTCTGAGAGTCCGACATGGCAAGCTCCCGGCTTATGTTGCCCCGTGTCTGAAAATACTTCGGCAGTGGCAGGTGACAGTGGAGGATATCAAGTCCCTCCCCAGGAAGCTTCTGGAGAAGAGGATTTTGAGCTCTGCTTTCAGTCTGTCACTGGCCTTAAGGGATTGCCCAGGCTCTGTAATGAGGGAGGGGTTACGTTTAATCAATTTAGAAAGAATCTCCTTGATCAGTGGGAAGAATGTACCTTACATTGGTGGTGAATGGGAAGAATGTCCCTTACATTGGTGATCAGTGGGAAGAATGCTCCTTACATTGGTGATCAGTGGGAAGAATGTCCCTTACATTGGTGATCAGTGGGAAAAATGTCCCTTACATTGGTGATCAGTGAGAAGAATGCCCCTTACATTGGTGATCAGTGGGAAGAATGTCCCTTACATTGGTGATCAGTGAGAAGAATGCCCCTTACATTGGTGATCAGTGGGAAGAATGTTCCTTACATTGGTGATCAGTGGGAAGAATGTTCCTTACATTGGTGATCAGTGGGAAGAATGTCTCTTACATTGGTGATCAGTGGGAAGAACTTCCCTTACATTGGTGATCAGTGGGAAGAATGTCCCTTACATTTGCGATCTTTGGGAAGAATGCTCCTTTTTTTTTAATCACATAATTTTTATAGATTTTTTTTTCTTGTATACAACAAAAACACATCGCATCACAAAACATTTCCATCAAATACCCCAGTTTAACAAAACAAAAAAATCTAAATATTTACGCACACAAGATATTTAAGTTATCAGTCAAATACCTCCATCACTTCAGAACCATTGATCCCCCTTCAGCTTGACAAAGTTATTAGTATTATGAAACCTATTCCATTAAAATTATTACGTTCTAACAGTATTAATTTACATGTGCAGTTATCCTCTGCAGATAGATATTCTATCTCATTATTAGCATTCCTCATTATCATGAATATGCTCAATTGACTGCTCAGACCGATCGGAGTCTAGCCACCAATACCAGATTTTCTCAAATTTTTGGGGGCATCTCCTATGTTTATATGTCAACTCTTCACTTCTTAAATTAAGATTAGTTGCTTAAATCCATTGATTCATTGATGGCGAGTGGTTGGATATCCATTTATGTAATATGTGTTTTTTGCTAGCCATATACATAGTTCTTAGCCACATCACATGCATTTCAGCTGGGAGAGTATCCTCAGGTACAATCCCTAACAATGCTATGTTTGGATCAAAGTGAACCTGTGTGAAGCACAAGAAATTCATAGTGTCAAATACACCTTCCCAGTAACGATGCAGTTTGGGACAACTCCGCAACATATGTATGAGTGTACCTACATCAGTAGTACATCTTGGACAATTTAATGTAGCTGCCTTGCCCCAAGAGTACAATTTCAAAGGAGTATAATGAGCTCTATGAATAATAAACAACTGTGTCAAACACTGTGAGGAGGATAGGGATACCCCAAATAAGTTCTTCAAAGCTTGCTCCCACTCCTCATCACTGAGTGTCTCCAGATCTCTTCGCCACCATCTAGAGAGCTACCCTCTCGTAAATTTGTTCTAGTTTTCTCTTGTAGAGAACAATATATGTTCCCGATGAGTCCCTGTTTAGATCGTCTTACAGTTACTGCCATAGCTAAAATTGATGAAGGGTTATATTTTAATAAAAAATTATTTGCTTGACTGTGCAGAGTATGTCGCAGCTGTAAATATTGAAAAAATGTCTTATTAGACAAATGATATCTCTCTGTCAGTTTGTCAAATGGTTGCAAAACCTCATTATCGTTAAGTTAGCAAAGAAGCAGAATACCAACTCTTTTTTCCATAAATCTAAATTTTCAAGTTGTGCTACCTCATACAGTCGCGGATTATTCCATATAGGCAAATATTGAGCATATCCCTCATAATGAGTATCTCGAATAGTAGTCCGGTTTTTTTGAATCAAACAAAATGTGGGATAGTTACGTTTACTATAAAAGTGGTGGGCTACTATTAACTGTACCGGTGGATTTATTGGTAATTGAGAAAATATAATTTGATGTATGGGGTCCTCACAGTCTATAATATTCCAACCATACAATTGCTGAAGTTGAGATGCCAGATAATAGAATCTGGCATTAGGAACAGCCAGACCTCCCTCATCCTTAGACAACTGCAGAATTTCCAATCTAATCCGAGGATGTGTTATTCTTCCAAATAAAGCCGCGTACACACGAGCGGACTTTATGGCAGACTTTGCCCGGCGGACGGGATTTCGTCGGACAATTCGATCGTGTGTGGGCTCCAGCTGACTTTGTTTGCTCAAAAGTTGGACGGACTTCAATTTGAAACATGTTTTAAATCTATCCGTCAAACTCGAGTCCGGTCGAAAAGTCCGCTCGTCTGTATGCTAGGTTAACGGACAAAAAGCCACGCTAGGGCAGCTACTGGCTACTGGCTATGAACTTCCTTGTTTTAGTCCGGTCGTACGTCATCACGTACGAATTCAACGGACTTTGGTGGATTGTGTGTAGGCAAGTCCATTCATTCGGAAAGTCCGTCATAAAGTCAGTCGAGAAGTCCGCCGGGCAAAGTCTGCCGTAAAGTCCGCTCATGTGTACGCGGCATTAGTTCTCTAAACAAGGTATCTATTTGTCTAAAGAATTTCCGAGGAAGCCACACAGGACAATGTAACAAATATAACAACTGTGGCATCCATATCATTAGCTCTACCTATTATCGTTAAAGGAAACTTACTCCAAATTTTCGAAAACCTTTTGTTTAAATTTCTTAAGCAATGGGTCTAAATTTCTCTCCACATATGCACTTATTTGTGATGTACCTTGTACACCCAAATATTTAAAATGTAGAAACTACCGCTGTTTGAGAGGCAGAAATTGGCAGGTTGGTCATCGGGGGGTCCACTGGTAAAATAACTGATTTATCCCAGTTTATTGTAAAACCTGTGGAAGAACCATATGTATTGTTTAAAGACATTACTGCTTTTAAAGATGACGAAGTGTCTTCCAACCATAAAATAATTAAAGCAATCTTGTCCTCTCCCAATGATCTGCAAAATCCAATAATATTTGATGATTGATGGACAGAAGCAGCCAAAGGTTCAAGGGCTAAAGAAAAAAGTAATGGTGATAGTGGACATCCGTGCCTTGTTCCACGTTGCAGAGAAAAAGGCTCAGATACATGTCCATTTACCTGTTCCCGAGCCACCGGGGCAGCGTAAAGAAGTTGTATCCAACTTATAAAATATGGACCGAAACCAAATTTCTTCGATGCAATGCCCTAAAAAATTCCATTCTATACTGTCAAAAGCTTTTGCCGCATCTAGCGACAATATAGCTCTATTACCCAGATTTTCAGAGGGGACCTGCATATTAGCCACTTGCCGACCACCCGCCATTATACTGCGGCAGGTCGGCACGATCCCGCGATCGTAGCTATACGTCGGTCCCTTTAAGCGGGATAGCAGGCGCACGCTCGCTGCACAGCGTGGGGTGCCGTTGCTCATGACTGGCGGTCGCGATGACCGCCGGCCACGAGCGATCGTGGGCAGGAGAGGCAGAACACGGACGTGTGTGTTTAAACACACACATCCCAGTTCTGTGAGGAAAGGAGAGCGAGATCGTGAGTTCCTACAAGCTGGGAACCACGATCTGTCATCTCCTATAGTCAGTCCCATCCCCCACAGTTAGAACACACACATAGGGAATACATTTAACCCCTTGATCGCCCCCTAGTGTTAACCCCTTCACTGCCAGTGACATTTATACAGTAATCAGTGCAAATTTTATAGCACTGATCGCCGCATAATTGTCGGTCAACCCAAAAATGTGTCACAAGTGTCCGATGTGTCCGCCATGTTAGTCTGCGATAAAAATCGCAGATCGCCGCCATTACTAGTAAAAAAAAAATAATAATAAAAATGCCATAAATTTATCCCCTATTTTGTAAAACCTTTGCGCAAACCAATCAATATACGCTTTTTGCGATTTTTATTACCAAAAATATGTAGAAGAATACATATTGGCCTAAACTGAGGAAAAAAATTGCTATTGGGGCTATTTATTACAGCAAAAAGTACAAAATATTGTGTTTTTTTTCAAAACTGTCGCTCTCTTTTTGTTTATAGCGCAAAAAATAAAAACCGCAGAGGTGATCAAATACCACCAAAAGAAGGCTCTATTTTGGGAAAAAAAGGACGTCAATTTTGTTTGGGTGCAGCGGCGCACAACTGCGCAATTGTCAGTTTAAGCGACACAGTGCCATATCGCAAAAAATGGCCTGGTCATTGAGCAGCCAATTCTTCCGGGGCTGAAGTGGTTAAGGAATAAATGTCTTATATTCACTGCAGTAGATCTATTTGGGATAAAACCAGATTGATCCATATGCACTCTTAGATATTACTTTAGTCAATCTGATGGCTAACGCTTGCCAATAGCTTCACATCCGATGTAAGTAATGATTTTGGGCAATATGATTCAGGATTGCTTGGGTTTTTATCAGGCTTTAACAAAACTATGATGATTGCTTCATTCATAGAGGGTGGAAGGTGACCACTTTCCAATGCCATGTTAAATACCTCTAATAATTCTGTCAATAAATCAGTTCCATAAACTTTGTAGACTTCCCCCGGCAACCCGTCTGCCCCTGGGGCTTTATTATTAGTCAAGCTATCTGAAGCAGTTTTAAGTTCCTCTAATGTCAATGGTTGATCCAACATCTCCCTTTCATCCACTGATAATCCTGTTAATTTAATAGATTTAGGAAAGAGCTGCAGTTCATCTTCCTTATAGGATACTTTACTACTATACAATTTCTTAAAAAAATCAACAAATACTGATGAGATCTCTAAGGTAGTTTGTGCTGTTCCAGTTGGAGAGATTTGTAATTCTACTACCTGAGTTATTTGTTTCTGAGGTTTCGCTATTGTTGCGAAAAGATAACCTGTATATTCTCCATCCTCAAAATAAGGTTGCTGCTTTTTTATCAGCATATATCTGTTGTTTTTCTATCCACTTCTGTTGGGAAGGGAAGAATGCTCCTTACATTGGTGATCAGTAGGAAGAATGTCCCTTGCATTGGTGGTCAGTGAGAAGAATGTTCCTTACATTGGTGATCAGTGGGAAGAATGTCCCTTGCATTGGTGATCAGTGGGAAGAATGTTCCTTACATTGGTGATCAGTGGGAAGAATGTTCCTTACATTGGTGGTCACTGGGAAGAATGCTTCTTACATTGGTGATCAGTGGGACGGATGTTCCTTACACTGGTGGTCAGTGGAAAGAATAATCCTTGCATTGTTGGTCAGTGGATAGAATAATCCTTACATTGGTGGCCAGTAGGAAGAATGCCCCTTACATTTGTGGTCAGTTGATAGGATGTTCCTTACAGTTGTGATCAGAATGCCACCCATACCAACAGCTAAAAAAAAAAGGTCTTTGGTGTCATGCAGCTGGCTCTGCCAAGTAGAGTTGGCCCCAGAACTATGCAGGCACCATCACATGGAAGTTAATTTAACCACAGCTCTAGGAAACCTTAGAGGCATCCTTGGGTTCCACATGATGTTGGTTGATAATGGCTGAATTAAAGACTGCAGAGAGTATTGTTTTTGGTCAGCTAGGCCCCACCTGGTAGACTTTCAGGTAGTCAGTTTGTTCCTATAGCACACCATATACAAATTAAGTGAGATTAGGGAGCTAGAGTGATTCTCAACTCTTATTTGAATGAAACATAGAGAGAAATATGTCACAAGCACATTCTTAATGCAAAGTCCAATTTTTCATCTTAAAATCACATTACTTGTGTCTGTGGTGGAATTGGGTTCCACTTTGATCCCCTGCAGCTCCCCTTCCTGGCATCCATAACAAAGTGAGATCATCTTAATACCTGTGTAAGATGTATACACCTTGTAGACCTCCGACACAAGCTTGAACTTTGCTCTTTACTGATTTGATAGAAAGGGACTTGGGATTGGGCAAAGTAACTTTGGGCACTTCTATCAACAATATTTTTTATATGCAATAAAAAAGAGAAATGTTTTTAGGTTCATAATTTTTCTGCTGTTTTTTCTGCTTTGCTCCAGTCAAAGTAACTTTGGGCACTGCTATCAACAATATTTTTATATGTAATAAAAAAGACAAATGTTTTTAGGTTCAGAATTATTTTAATGGTACTGTTAAAGTCCCTTTTTAATACTTACCTAATTTTGAATAATTTTAATTTCGGGATACTGGATCTCCCCAAAAATGAAGGGATCGTATGTTATCTGGTCCTTGCATTTTATGTATACAATATATACTGTTAAGGCCCAGTCTTGCTTATCCACAACTAGCTGTGTAGTTTAGTTGATTAATTTATTACTCACTATCATTTCTTAATTTAGTTCCTCCTTAACATGAAAAGTAGACAATTTTTCCTGGGATTTGGTGTAATTACAGTTAATGATAGACCTGAAAACCTCTGAAGATCCACTAATGATTCACCATCAGGCTCTGATCCTTGAAACTTGAACCTGTCTAAAGAAATCCTTGCCCAATGTCAATGTGCGTTACTAAGTATTATCAGCAGATTCCTTATGAGATAGGGTAGCAAATGGCAACTCCTAATTCACAATATATTCTACAATACATTCTTTTACAAGGAAGTCTACAATCTCCTCCGTAGGCAGCATGGGTTGCACATAGTCAGGGGCCAAGATCTCAGCTCTTTGCACTGCTCCCCACTCTTTTTGCTGTTCCGTTTGAACCGTCCATTCACTATCTCATACATCTCTAGGCCCTATGGACTGGCCCTCCTAGCTGGAGAAATCTTCACAGGCCATGCTGACCCCTCACTTCCACAGGTATACCACCTGCATGCAACACAGTCCATCAAACTAACTCCTGCACAATGCTGTTCACCTGGCTGCCACACACAGCTAGCAGCAGTTCCTGACATGACTCACTGTGGAGCAAGGACCCAGAATCCACCGTCTTCTGTCCGCATTCTCCACCACTTGTAACATAGGGGACTATTAGCTCTCGTGGCATATGCATTTGTCAGTGATTCAAGCCAGTCAAGAACTATATTTTAGGGCATGGTAGCCCATTTTTATTAAAAAGGCAAAAAAAGTCCATAACATAAAAGGTTTCCCACACAGGGGTTCTTCTCCAGCAAATACACACAACGGAAAATACTAGCCCACCTGGCTCTATCTTTAGCAGTACCTCTGCTCGTTACGTTGGTCCTCAGACCATAGGTTTCTTCAATGTGGACAGCTTTACATTAGTGCCCACAGCTATGCTCTGGCCTTAGTCCTCAGGCCGTTACTGCCTCTCGTAGTCACACCTTCTGGCTGCCTCCTGTAGCCCTTCTGACTCCTGGGGACCTCCTGTCTCTCTTAGTGTGGAGCAGTCTCCAACTATTCCCATACCCTTTTTATAAAAGCTGTGCTCACCTGAGCACACACCCTGCTGGTCATCTACAAAACCTGGACACAGGGTTGGAGATTCTGTCCCACCCAAGACACTATGGACTAGGGATGAGCCGAACACCCCCCGGTTCGGTTCGCACCAGAACCCGCGAACGGACCGCAAGTTCGCACGAACGTTAGAACCCCATTGACGTCTATGGGACTCGAACGTTCGAAATCAAAAGTGCTCATTTTAAAGGCTAATTTGCATGGTATTGTCCTAAAAAGGGTTTGGGGACCCGGGTCCTACCCCAGGGGACATGTATCAATGCAAAAAAAACTTTTAAAAACGGCCGTTTTTTCGGGAGCAGTGATTTTAATGATGCTTAAAGTAAAAAAAAAAAAGTGAAATATTCCTTTAAATATCGTACCTGGGGGGTGTCTATAGTATGCCTGTAAAGTGACGCGTGTTTCCCATGTTTAGAACAGTCCCTGCACCAAATGTCATTTTTAAAGGAAAAAATCTCATTTAAAACTGCTTGCGGGTTTAATGTCATGTCGGGTCATGGCAATATGGATGAAAATCAGTGAGACAAACGGCATGGGTACCCCCCAGTCCATTACCAGGCCCTTTGGGTCTTGTATGGATATTAAGGGGAACCCCGCACCCAAATTAAAATAAGGAAAGGTCCCTATATACTCTGAACAGCAGTATTCAGGCGGTGCAAACAAGACAGGGACTGTAGGTTTGTTGTTAAGTAGAATCTGTTTGTAATTTTGAACATTTTTAATGTGTTTAGCTCCAGCCAAAAAATCTTTTCTAAGCTTTTTGGAAAACATAGGGAAGGGTTATCACCCCTGTGACATTTGTTTTGCGTCTTTCCTCCTCTTCAGAAGATTTCACCTCACTTTTTTGTCCCAATGAAAAATGTTTTTTGAAAATTTGGGTTTTTTTGTGGAACAAGGATTGGAAAGCATCAGTGGAAAGGAGAAATTGTTTTCCCATATTAACTCTTACAGGAGAGAATTTCCCTTCCTTAGGGGTAGATTTCATCTCACTTCCTGTTGTCTCCTTCCGTTTGCAAGTAGGAGTCGTTTGTAAGTTAGATGTTTGAAAGTAGGGTCCTGCCCTATATACTCAGCAGAAATTTGGGCCTTAGGTGTTGCTGTGGCCAAAACACTGTAAGCCCTCACAGGGCCCTGCTGTGAAATATTAGATCAAGAATTGTAATTACATGCCCCTGTTGAACAGGAGCTGAAAAATTAGGCCTTAGGCACTGGTGCTGGTGCCACAACACTGCAACCCCTCACAGACACTCTAGTTGAAACGCAGGAACAAGCCCTGCTGCAAAGTATTGCATCAAAAATTGTAATTACACGCCCCTGTTAGACAGGGGCTGAAAAATTGGGTCTTAGGCACTGGTGCTGGTGCCACAACACTGCAACCCCTCACAGACACTCTAGTTGGAATGCAGGAACGAGCCCTGCTGCAAAGTATTACATCAAAAATTGTAATTACACGCCCCTGTTAAAACAGGGGCTGAAAAATTGTGCCTTAGGCACTGGTGGTGGCGCCCAGAACCAAAAATGTTCTTACAAGCTATCAGCGTGATGATTGAGGAGGAAGAGGATAATTACTCAGGGATAGTCACTCAGCATCAGCATAGGCAGTCTTTGAAGGGATCTGAGATTTCAAAAAAAATTATTCGGTTACATCTGCATCAGGTGCTTGGTAGCTGGTGGTGATCCAAGACTGATTCATTTTTATGAAGGTCAGCCGATCGACCGAGTCGGTGGACAGACGCACCCTGTGATCGGTTACCACGCCTCCAGCAGCACTGAATGTGCGTTCCGAAAGAACGCTGGATGCAGGACAGGCCAGTAGCTCAATTGCATACTGTGCAAGCTCTGGCCAGTGATCCATCCTCAAGACCCAGTAACCCAGAGGATTTTCGGTGGGAAAGGTGTCCAAGTCTGATCTTGCCCCTAGGTATTCCTGCACCATGTAAAACAGACGCTGGCGATGGTTGCTGGAACCGATCATACCTTGGGGCTGCGGACCAAAAAATTGTCTGAACGCATCGGTCAGACGGCCACCTTCTCCACCGCTCCTTCTTTGACTGACCGAAGCCTCAGCAACACGTTGTCCAGAAACAGGAGTTTGTAACCTCCCAGTCTCTGGGAACGCGTTGCACAGACCTTTCTGCAAGGCCTCCCGAAGATGTTTCATCCTCTGCTCCCTCTGCGATGGCAAGATAAGGTCCGCAACCTTACCCTTGTAACGTGGATCAAGGAGGGTTGCCAGCCAGTATTGGTCCTTCTCCTTGATACCACGAATACGAGGATCCTTACGCAGGCTTTGCAGGATCAGGGAGGCCATGCAGCGTAGGTTTGCTGAGGCATTCGGTCCGGAGTCCTCTGGGTCACTAAGGACAACAACGTCCGCAGCCACCTCCTCCCAGCCACGTACAAGTCCATGTGTTCCTTGGGACTGATCCCTTAAAGACTGCTGATGCTGAGTGCCAGGCTCCACCTCCATACTGACACAATCTTCCTCCTCCTCCTCCTCCTCCTCCTCGTCCTCTTCCTGTGTGATCGGCGGGCACGCAGGAACACTGTCTGGATAAAGGGGGCCTTGAGAGCTAAGGAAGTCCTCCTCTTCCTGCCTCTGTTCTGCCTCAAGTGCCCTGTCCATTATTCCACGCAGCGTGTGCTCCAACAGGTGGACAAGGGGGACAGTGTCACTGATGCATGCACTGTCAGTGCTCACCATCCTCGTGGCCTCCTCGAATGGTGACAGGACAGTGCATGCATCCCTGATCATGGCCCACTGGCGTGGGGAAAAAAAACCAAGGTCCCCTGACCCTGTCCTGGTGCCATAGTCGCACAGGTACTCATTGATGGCCCTCTGCTGCGTGTGCAGCCGCTGCAGCATGGCCAACGTCGAGTTCCACCTGGTGGGCATGTCACAGATTAGGCGGTTCTTGGGCAGGTTAAACTCCTTTTGGAGGTCCGTCAGCCGAGCACTGGCATTATATGACCGGCGGAAATGCACAGAGACTTTCCTGGCCTGCCTCAGGACATCCTGTAAGCCCGGGTACCTGCCCAAGAACCGCTGCACCACCAAGTTAAGGACGTGAGCCAAACAGGGCACATGGGTCAGTTGTCCCTGTCGGAGGGCAGAGAGGAGGTTGGTGCCATTGTCGCAAACCACCATTCCTGCCTTAAGTTGGCGTGGCGTCAACCACCTCTGAACCTGCCCCTGCAGAGCTGACAGAACCTCTGCCCCAGTGTGGCTCCTGTCCCCCAAGCACACCAGCTCAAGCACCGCATGGCATCTTTTGGCCTGCGTACTTGCGTAGCCCCTTGAACGCCTACGGAGCACCGCTGGTTCCGAGGAAGAGGCCATGGAGGAAGAAGAAGAGGAGGGGGTGGAGGAGAGAGGTGTGTCACAATCAGCATTTTGGAGGCGTGGTGGCGGAACAACCTCCAACACTACTGCACCTTGTCCTGCATCCTTCCCAGCTGCCAGCAGAGTCACCCAATGCGCCGTGAAACTTAAGTAACGTCCCTGTCCATGCCTGCTGGACCATGAGTCAGCGGTAATATGCACCTTACCGCTGACCGCCCTGTCCAGCGAGGCATGGACATTGCCTTCCACATGCCGGTAGAGAGCCGGAATCGCCTTCCGTGAGAAAAAGTGGCGTTTGGGTACCTGCCACTGAGGAACCGCACATTCCACAAACTCACGGAAGGGGGCAGAGTCTACCAACTGAAAAGGCAGCAGTTGAAGTGCTAGCAATTTTGCCAAGCTAGCATTCAACCGCTGGGCATGTGGATGGCTGGGAGCAAACTTCTTTCGGCGGTGCAGCAGCTGGGGCAGGGAAATTTGCCTGGTACAATCTGACGTCGGTGTACCAAAAGCAGATTGCCCACAAGTACTTGGCTGTGACACACCTAATTCTACACCTTCATTCCTCTCACTGCAGGTCTCAGAGAGGACTGAAGGTCTAGTGGGGTTGGAAATCTCAGCTGATGAGGAGCAAGGAGAGATCGTCTTTGTTCTTTGGTGTGGGTCTTTTAGATACGCTTGCCAACGAACTGCATGGCAGGTCAACATATGTCTGGTCAAGCATGTGGTACCCAAGCGGGAGATGTTTTGGCCACGCGAGATACGCTTGAGACATATGTTGCAAATAGCAGCGGTGCGATCTGATGCACTCGTCTCAAAAAAGGCCCACACCAAAGAACTTTTTGAATAACGCGCAGAGACTGCAGCGCCCTGCACATGTGGAGCTTTGGGGTGTGATGCAGTCAATGTGCTGCCCTTAGGCTGGCCCCTGGAGGGCATCCTGCCTAGTTGGTGATGTGCCACCTCCTCCTCCTCCTCCTCCTCCTCCTCTCTCCTATCAGGCACCCACGTTGAGTCAGTGACCTCATCATCCCCTCCCTCCTCATCACTGGAGCAAACCTGGCAGTATGCTGCAGCAGGGGGAGCATGACTGCCAGATTGCTGTCCTTCTTGGGCACCCCCTCTGTCCGTGCTCATGTTACTGCTTTCATTGAGCTCAGTATCATCATCAGAGCCTTCCAAACGCTGGGCATCCTCCTGGAGCATGTACCCAACACTGTGGTCAAACAGTTCGAGGGAATCCTCATGAGGACATGGTGGAGCTAGGGAAGGAGTCACTGATGACATTGAGCTGAGGGAAGAGGCCGCTGCTTTGCCAGACAAAGCACCCTGGGCATGGGTGAGAGAGGATGAGGAGGATGAGGACGGCTTGGTCATCCACTCGACCAAGTCTTCCGCATGTTGCGGCTCAACACGGCCAGCTGCCGAAAAAAAGGCCAAGCGTGTCCCATGGCCACGTGCTGATGAGGATGCACCGTCTCCACGACCAGCACTAGACACAGAGCCTGCTTGCCCTCTCTTATTGGCTTGTGACTGTCTGCCTCTCCTTCTTGGCCTTCCAGACATACTAATGGCCTGTAGCTGCACTAAGCTGGGATAGAACACCTGTAATTTTCTTAAGGTAGCTTTATATACTGTAACCAGACAAGCCTGCCTGTCAGTAGGAAGATAACAGGAACGGATCTAGCTGAACACTGTGAGCAGGACGCACTGTACTAAATGTAAATAGTCTAGCTGCCTGACCGTGGTACTAATAGGATCAAAAAGAACACCTGTAATTTTCTTAAGGTAGCTTTATATACTGTAACCAGACAAGCCTGCCTGTCAGTAGGAAGATAACAGGAACGGATCTAGCTGAACACTGTGAGCAGGACGTACTGCACTAAATGTATATAGCAGGAACGGATCTAGCTGAACACTGTGAGCAGGACGCACTGCACTGAATGTAAATAGCAGGAACGGATCTAGCTGAACACTGTGAGCAGGACGCACTGCACTAAATGTAAATACCAGGAACGGATCTAGCTGAACACTGTGAGCAGGACGCACTGCACTGAATGTAAATAGCAAGAACGGATCTAGCTGAACACTGTGAGCAGGACGCACTGTACTAAATGTAAATAGTCTAGCTGCCTGACCGTGGTACTAATAGGATCAAAAAGAACACCTGTAATTTTCTTAAGGTAGCTTTATATACTGTAACCAGACAAGCCTGCCTGTCAGTAGGAAGATAACAGGAACGGATCTAGCTGAACACTGTGAGCAGGACACACTGTACTAAATGTAAATAGTCTAGCTGCCTGACCGTGGTACTAATAGGATCAAAAAGAACACCTGTAATTTTCTTCAGGTAGCTTTATATACTGTAACCAGACAAGCCTGCCTGTCAGTAGGAAGATAACAGGAACGGATCTAGCTGAACACTGTGAGCAGGACACACTGTACTAAATGTAAATAGTCTAGCTGCCTGACCGTGGTACTAATAGGATCAAAAAGAACACCTGTAATTTTCTTCAGGTAGCTTTATATACTGTAACCAGACAAGCCTGCCTGTCAGTAGGAAGATAACAGGAACGGATCTAGCTGAACACTGTGAGCAGGACGTACTGCACTAAATGTATATAGCAGGAACGGATCTAGCTGAACACTGTGAGCAGGACGCACTGCACTGAATGTAAATAGCAGGAACGGATCTAGCTGAACACTGTGAGCAGGACGCACTGCACTGAATGTAAATAGCAGGAACGGATGTAGCTGAACACTGTGAGCAGGACGCACTGCACTAAATGTAAATACCAGGAACGGATCTAGCTGAACACTGTGAGCAGGACGCACTGCACTGAATGTAAATAGCAGGAACGGATCTAGCTGAACACTGTGAGCAGGACGCACTGCACTGAATGTAAATAGCAGGAACGGATCTAGCTGAACACTGTGAGCAGGACGCACTGCACTGAATGTAAATAGCAGGAACGGATGTAGCTGAACACTGTGAGCACAACGCACTGCACTAAATGTAAATACCAGGAACGGATCTAGCTGAACACTGTGAGCAGGACGCACTGCACTGAATGTAAATAGCAGGAACGGATCTAGCTGAACACTGTGAGCAGGACGCACTGCACTAAATGTAAATACCAGGAACGGATCTAGCTGAACACTGTGAGCAGGACGCACTGCACTGAATGTAAATAGCAGGAACGGATCTAGCTGAACACTGTGAGCAGGACGCACTGCACTGAATGTAAATAGCAGGAACGGATCTAGCTGAACACTGTGAGCAGGACGCACTGCACTAAATGTAAATACCAGGAACGGATCTAGCTGAACACTGTGAGCAGGACGCACTGCACTGAATGTAAATAGCAGGAACGGATCTAGCTGAACACTGTGAGCAGGACGCACTGCACTAAATGTAAATACCAGGAACGGATCTAGCTGAACACTGTGAGCAGGACGCACTGCACTGAATGTAAATAGCAGGAACGGATCTAGCTGAACACTGTGAGCAGGACGCACTGCACTGAATGTAAATAGCAGGAACGGATCTAGCTGAACACTGTGAGCAGGACGCACTGCACTAAATGTAAATACCAGGAACGGATCTAGCTGAACACTGTGAGCAGGACGCACTGCACTGAATGTAAATAGCAGGAACGGATCTAGCTGAACACTGTGAGCAGGACGCACTGCACTAAATGTAAATACCAGGAACGGATCTAGCTGAACACTGTGAGCAGGACGCACTGCACTGAATGTAAATAGCAGGAACGGATCTAGCTGAACACTGTGAGCAGGACACACTGCACTAAATGTAAATAGTCTAGATAGAAGATAACAGGAACGGATCTAGCTAAACTGAATACAGTGTATATATATATATGCAACACCTGGGATGCATATATATACACAATACACTGTAAGTGCAGCTAACTGACTGACTGTTCTGCCTAATCTATCTAACTCAAATCAAATGACACTGTCTCTCTCTCTCTCTATCTCTCAGCACACCGGAACACACACTACACAGGGCCGCCGTGCAGGCGGCCTTATATAGTGTGGGGTGTGTACTAAATCCCCTGAGCCATAATTGGCCAAAGCCACCCTGGCTTTGGCCAATTACAGCTCTCTCTACTGACGGCGCTGTGATTGGCCAAGCATGCGGGTCATAGTGCATGCTTGGCCAATCATCAGCCAGCAATGCACTGCGATGCCGCAGTGAATTATGGGCCGTGACGCGCCACACGAATTTGGCGCGAACGGCCCATATCGTTCGCAATTCGGCGAACGACCGAACAGCCGATGTTCGAGTCGAACATGGGTTCGACTCGAACACGAAGCTCATCCCTACTATGGACTCTCCAAACTACAGAGCCCCATGCCAGAATACACAAAACCTGGAGAAAGCTGTGAAAGCAGTTTTCTCCAGTCCACATCTATGCTCTGCAGTCTTGCACCAAGCCAATGTGCACACCCTGTGTCCCCCAAACCACCAATTTTACAGTAACAGCATCTCCTACTGTCACCTATTATATATATATATATATATATATATATATATATATATATTGCATCTTACCAGTTCTTAAACAAGGTGGCTGCATTCCTTTTCTTTATTCAGTATTTTTTTCTTTATTTTTACCTGGTGATCCTGTAAGTGGGGTGCAGCACGATGCGGGAGCAATAACACACACAGTCCCAGTGCGATTAAAGAAGGCGCATTGAAATAATGCAAAAAGACAGTTCACAAATGCCTGGTGGGGAGGCAGCCCACCTGAGAACACTCACAGTTCCAACAGCATGTAACGAGCAGGATTAAAGTGGTGTTCCGGCCAAAATTATACTTTTTAAATAAAAATACCCCTATAATACACAAGCTTAATGTATTCTAGTAAAGTTAGTCTGTAAACTAAGGTCTGTTTTGTTAGTTTATAGCAGTAGTTTGTTATTTTATAAACTTACAGCAGGCCGTGGCCATCTTAAGTGTGGGCATCTGAAGCCAGACTGTATTTCTTCTGGATCTCATCCTTGCAGATCTCGCACATGCTCAGTGCAGCACAAGCAGTGTAAAAGGTTTCAGGTCAGGTTTCCATAGCAACGGCAGTTTTAGAGGTAGTTGCCGCCCCTCATGCTCAGTGCAGCACAAGCAGTGTAAAAGGTTTCAGGTCAGGTTTCCATAGCAACGGCAGTTTCAGCGGAAGTTGCCGCACCTTCCCAGAAGGCATTGCAAACAGGAAATGATGCGATGGGCCGCGGCCAGGGAGGAGGAAGTGAAAAATGAATACAGCAGATATACAGTAGGTGCTGAGAAAAAAAATTAAAAAATATCCAATATGTTTACAGTGCACAGTTTAGTGAGGGATGCTGAAGAGTTGCAAAAGTGGGTGGAACTCCACTTTAAGTTGAACTGACAGCCCCTGTTAAGAGGGGTGGAATGCAGCCTGGTCATCTTGTGCTCAAGCAAGAGAATGTCCACAGAAGTTACTGTATGAGCCCTTCGTTATCTTTCATCGCCAGGAACCTTTCCCTGTTGCTAGTACTATAACTGTACCTACACTACCAACGTGTAAAAGGCATGCCAAACCTCGGAGCCAGGACCTTAAATAGGCTCTGCCTGACACTGGATGGCTGCTAGAGTCACATGGTGCAGCAGCATCCAATTAGATAGTTTCCCCTGTGACCCAAGGAAACCTTAGCGGAACCCTGTTTCTCTTGACTTCCTCCTCCAACAACAGTGCTGTTGCAGGAGAGCACCACCTGTCGTGGAGAAAGTAGACCATACCTACCTACAGGCAGCATTCAAGGAGGGTCATTACAAAAGCAAGACTCGGGGCTGGCAGCAGCCAATTAAGATGAACAAACTGAAGGACTGGTCAGGGACTGGCCTATAAGGTCCTTAAAGTCAAGTCGTAGTCATAACCAGAGAAGCCGAAACACATGAACGTGCAAACTAACACAGACTTAAGCATTGGCCTAGAAAATGAATCTATTGCTCCAGCAGCAATTGTTGATCGGAGCACAGCTAAATAATGAGGTTGATTGACAGGCTGGACAAAGATTGGCCATGTACAGCCATGGCCAAAAGTTTTAAGAATGACACAAATATTAATTTTCACAAAGTCTGCTGCTTCAGTGTTTTTAGATCTTTTTGTCAGATGTCACTATGGTATACTGAAGTGTATATGCAAGCATTTCATAAGAGTCAAAGGCTTTTATTGACAATTACATGAAGTTTATGCAAAGAGTCAATATTTGCAGTTTTGACCCTTCTTTTTCAAAACCTCTGCAATTCTGTTAATCAACTTCTGGGCCACAGCCTGACTAATGGCAGCCCACACTTCCATAATCAATGCTTGGAATTTGTCAGAATTTGTGGGGGTTTTTTTTGTTCACCCGCCTCTTAAGGATGTACCACAAGTTCTCCATGGGATTAAGGTCTGGGGAGTTTCCTGGCTATGGACCTAAAATTTCCCTATTTTGTTCCCCAAGCCACTTAGTTATCACTTTTGCCTTATGGCAAGGTGCTCCATCATGCTGAAAAGGTATTGTTCCTCACCAAACTGTTCTTGAATAGTTGGAAGAAGTTGCTCTCGGAGGATGTTTTTGTACCATTCTTTATTCATGGCAAAATTGTGAGTGAGCCCACTCTCTTGGCTGAGAAGTAACCCTACACATTAATGGTCTCAGGATGCTTTACTGTAGTTATGCCACAGGACTGATGGTAGTGCTCACCTTTTCTTCTCCAGGCAAATTTTTTTCCGGGTGCCCCAAACAATCGGAAGGGGGATTCATCTGAGAAAATTATTTACCCCAGTCCTCAGCAGTCCAATCTCTGTACCTTTTTGGAGAACATCAGCAATGGCGTCCCTAGGGGGGCCAGAGCTGGCCCTGACCCCCCAAAATTATGCTGTGCCCCACCATGTGCCCCCCCCCCCCCCCCGAATAAAAAAAAGATTTTTATTTTTTATTTTTTTTTACAAAAAGGCAATGTCTAAGAGGTAAAGCGTCCCCAGTCAGCTCCTGCAGGTGATTCCTCCCCCCTCACTCTGCTCACTGACACTGCATAATGCGAGCGCTCATACAACCACGGCCGACCGATCTGCTCCTTCCCCTGCATCCTCATTGGCAAGGAGAAGAGCGAGTTGCAGGAAAGACTCCACCAGGACTCTCAGTTACTGAATAAACAGACTGCCTGTAAATTCCAAGAGATGCCAGACCAGCGCTGTCAATAGCAGGGGCAGGACAGCAAGAGGAGGCTGGGGAACCCCACAGTGGCAGAACACCAGGGCCCGGTGGCAAGACAACCTTTGCAACCCTGATAGTTCTCCCACTGCTTTGGACCCTTATATTTTCTTGGTATGCTGGTGACATATATCTCTTGTTTATATTTATATACCGTATATACTCGAGTATAAGTCGAATTTTTCAGCACATTTTTTTGTGCTGAAAGTGCCCCCCTCGCACTTCTCTGCAGCAAAAAATTTCATTTTCCAAACTGACTTTGGGGCCCCGTATCTCAGGGCCACTTAGTGCTAGGAACCCCAAATTTGGTGTGCAAACACAGTCGAACTGGTACCACAACATATCCAAAGCTAAAGTTCCTAGCACTAAGTGGCCCCGAGATACGGGGCCCCAAAATCGGTTCGGAAAATGTCATTCTCTGCTGCAGAAAAGTGCTTGACATTTTCTGAACCGAATTTGGGGCCCCATATCTCAGGACCACTTAGTGCTAGGAACTTCAAATTTGGGATGCAAACCCAGTGGAACTGGTACCATAACATATCCAAAGCTGGAGTTCCTAGCACTAAGTGGCCCTGAGATACGGGGCCCCAAACCTGGTTCAGAAAATGTCATTTTCTGCTGCAGAAAAGTGCTTGACATTTTCTTAACTGATTTTTGGGGCCCTGTATCTCAGTGCCACTTGGTGCTAGTAACCCCAGCTTTGGAAATTTTATGGTGCTAGTTCCACTGGGTTTGCACACCAAATTTGGGGTTCTTAGCACTAAGTGGCCCCAAGATACAGGGCCCCAAATTCGGTCAACTGTGTCCATCTGCAGCAATGTCATTTCGGGACCCTTTGTGTTCAGAGACCCCAAATTTTGGCTGCAGCTAGGGGGCATCTAGGAACCCTTAACTACCGAGTTTGAAGTTCAGGGGACCTATGGCTGCAAATGGGCACAGTGAGGCATGCAAAGGGGCACAGTGATGCTGCAAATGGGCATTGTTGACCCTCTTTTCCACTTACAGTAGCTGTGCATTTCTCACCCTCGTCTTATACTCGGGTCAATAAGTTTTTCCCATTTTTATGTGGTAAATTAGGGCCTCGACTTATACTCGGAACGACTTATACTCGGAACGACTTATACTCGAGTATATACGGTATATATATATATATATTTGCATTTTATAGTTGCCCCCCTACTTTTGTCCCTGTCCCCCCATGTGCCCCCCCTAAATATGAAAGCTGGAGACGCCACTGAATATCAGTCTGTCCCTGATGTTTTTCCTGGAGAGAAGTGGTTTCTTTGCTGCCCTTCTTGACACAAGGCCATCCTCCAAAAGTCTTTGGCTCACTGTGTGTGCCAATGTACTCACACCTGCCTGCTGCCATTCCTGAGGAAGCTCTGCACTGGTGGTCCCCTGATCCCGCAGCTGAATCAACTGTAGGAGACAGTCCTGCTTGCTGGACTTTCTTGGGTGCCCTGAAGCCTTCTTCACAAACGCAGTGGAAATGTTTTTAATGGGATTAGGTTCATTTTAATGGCAAAAAGGGACATTGCAATTAATTGCAATTCATCTGATCACTCTTCATAACATTCTGGAGTATATGCAAATTTTCATCATAAAAACTGAGACAGCAGACTTTGTGAAAATTCATATTTGTGTCATTCTCAAAAATTTTGGCCACGGTTGTAGGTACTGTATCAGCCAGCAGGTAGAATTTGCCCACATGCAAAAAAGGTTGTAGCCAGGTACATGTTGCTAGAACCACCAGTAGCAGTTCAGTATTGCTGCCTATCTGTGACAGTGGGCTTCTTATGTGTTACTTAGCAGTGGCGGTGCGCCCATTAGGGGCGCTCGGGCACCGCCCCCTCTGTGTACTATGGATAGATTCATGCATTGCATGAATCTATCCACGGCCGCTGTAGGCACCCCCCATTCAGGCGTCCGGCCCCTTTTCGGGCACCGGGCACCTGAATTACAGTGGCGGGGGAGGTGTTTTTGAAGCACCTGATTAGGCCATAGGCTCTAATAGGCGTCAAAAAAGGTGCACTGCGAGCGCGAAGCAGTTCACCCAGGTGTGTTAGCAAAGCAAATGAATATTTGCTTTGCTAACACAGAATCACCTCTCAGCCAATCAGGAGGCCCGGATGTAATACCGGGCACCTGATTGGCTGAAGGTAGAGGCGATCTCATTGGCCGCCTAGCAAATTAGGAAGAAGACACGCACGGAGGATGCATAAAGGACACGGAGCCATCGCCGTGCTACCAATCCCACAGCTCGCCGCCTGTCCCGCTGCCTAACCCACAACCACGATGGACTAAGTGCCGTGCAGACAGCAGATGGGCGGGGGGGCACAGTGGCTGCATATTATGCGCTCAAAGGCTGCAATTGATGGAGCACAGTTGGCTGCATTTGCAGGGCACAGTTGGCTGCATATGACGGGCATAGTTGGCTGCATATGATGGGCTCAGTTGGCAGCGTTTGCTGGGCACAGAGTCTGCATATGATGGGCACAGTGGCTGCATATGATGGGCACAGTGACTGCATATAATGGGCACAGTTGGCTGCATATGATGGGCACAGTTGGCTGCATTTGATGGGCTCAGTTGGCAGCGTTTGCTGGGCACAGAGTCTGCATATGATGGGCACAGTGGCTGCATATGATGGGCACAGTGACTGCATATAATGGGCACAGTTGGCTGCATATGATGGGCACAGTGGCTGCAATTGATGTTTTTGTTTCAGTATTTTTCTGAATTTTTCAGTTCGTTTGCGCCCCCCCCAAAAAAACTTTGAGCACCAGCCACCACTGTTGCTGAGCAACATTTCCCACTTATTTACTTATAGTAAATGACCCCTCTCCCCTCGTTTACATGTTAGCACACTGAGAATTCTCTTATACTATAAACAAAACGTTTTCCAATCAGGCAGCCTTCCTTCTGCAATTCCCTGAATCCCTTCCATACATGACATCTGTGAGTGACATCTAGCCAGGGGGGCACATATGCTGCAGCTCCTGCCACCTCGCCGAGCGGCTAAACAAGATAAATTGCTTCTCCGCAGAACACAAAGGGGAGAAAGTAACAAATTGTTTTCAATATTTCACTGCAGGAATGGCTCTGTTACTTGTATTTTCATCATCATAGTTGAGTTGACCCGGATTCCTGATAACTCAGCACCTCCTGAATTTTACAGTCACTGGAAACTTGGTGACATCAATTACATGCAACTGCACAGTACAGAGAAAAGGGGCAACACGATCGCGATGAGATACAATCCATCTCCAAACATGAAAAGGAGGAGGCAAGGTGGAAGCTGTATGTGAAACCTTCTTAAAGGGAAACTCTAGACATATAGTTAAATACACCTTGGATAACATAGATAAAAAGAGTTTTATAAAGTACTGTTCATACTTTTGTATTTTCCAGTCTTAACTAGGGATGAGCTTCGTGTTCGAATCGAACGCATGTTCGACTCGAACATCGGCTGTTCGACCGTCCGTCGAATTGCGAACGTTATGGGCCGTTCGCGCCAAATTCGTGTGGCGCGTCACGGCCCATAATTCACTGCGGCATCGCAGTGCATTGCTGGCTGATGATTGGCCAAGCATGCACTATGACCCGCATGCTTGCCAATCAAAGCGCCGTCAGTAGAGAGAGCTGTAATTGGCCAAAGCCAGGGTGGCTTTGGCCAATTATGGCTCAGGGGATTTAGTACACACCCCACACTATATAAGGCCGCCTGCACGGCGGCCCTGTGTAGTGTGTTCCGGTGTGCTGATAGAGAGAGAGACAGACAGTGTCATTTGATTTGAGTTAGCTAGATTAGGTTAGATCTGTTCCTGCTATTTACATTTAATGCAGTGCGTCCTGCTCACAGTGTTCAGCTAGATCCGTTCCTGCTATTTACATTTAGTGCAGTGCGTCCTGCTCACAGTGTTCAGCTAGATCTGTTCCTGCTATTTACATTTAGTGCAGTTCGTCCTGCTCACAGTGTTCAGCTAGATCCGTTCCTGCTATTTACATTGAGTGCAGTGCGTCCTGCTCACAGTGTTCAGCTAGATCTGTTCCTGCTATTTACATTTAGTGCAGTCAGTGCGTCCTGCTCACAGTGTTCAGCTAGATCTGTTCCTGCTATTTACATTTAGTGCAGTGCGTCCTGCTCACAGTGTTCAGCTAGATCTGTTCCTGCTATTTACATTTAGTGCAGTGCGTCCTGCTCACAGTGTTCAGCTAGATCTGTTCCTGCTATTTACATTTAGTGCAGTGCGTCCTGCTCACAGTGTTCAGCTAGATCCGTTCCTGCTATTTACATTTAGTGCAGTCAGTGCGTCCTGCTCACAGTGTTCAGCTAGATCCGTTCCTGCTATTTACATTTAGTGCAGTCAGTGCGTCCTGCTCACAGTGTTCAGCTAGATCCGTTCCTGCTATTTACATTTAGTGCAGTCAGTGCGTCCTGCTCACAGTGTTCAGCTAGATCTGTTCCTGCTATTTACATTTAGTGCAGTCAGTGCGTCCTGCTCACAGTGTTCAGCTAGATCCGTTCCTGCTATTTACATTTAGTGCAGTGCGTCCTGCTCACAGTGTTCAGCTAGATCTGTTCCTGCTATTTACATTTAGTGCAGTCAGTGCGTCCTGCTCACAGTGTTCAGCTAGATCCGTTCCTGCTATTTACATTTAGTGCAGTGCGTCCTGCTCACAGTGTTCAGCTAGATCCGTTCCTGCTATTTACATTTAGTGCAGTGCGTCCTGCTCACAGTGTTCAGCTAGATCCGTTCCTGCTATTTACATTTAGTGCAGTGCGTCCTGCTCACAGTGTTCAGCTAGATCTGTTCCTGCTATTTACATTTAGTGCAGTGCGTCCTGCTCACAGTGTTCAGCTAGATCTGTTCCTGCTATTTACATTTAGTGCAGTGCGTCCTGCTCACAGTGTTCAGCTAGATCCGTTCCTGCTATTTACATTTAGTGCAGTGCGTCCTGCTCACAGTGTTCAGCTAGATCTGTTCCTGCTATTTACATTTAGTGCAGTTCGTCCTGCTCACAGTGTTCAGCTAGATCCGTTCCTGCTATTTACATTGAGTGCAGTGCGTCCTGCTCACAGTGTTCAGCTAGATCCGTTCCTGCTATTTACATTTAGTGCAGTGCGTCCTGCTCACAGTGTTCAGCTAGATCCGTTCCTGCTATTTACATTTAGTGCAGTCAGTGCGTCCTGCTCACAGTGTTCAGCTAGATCTGTTCCTGCTATTTACATTTACTGCAGTCAGTGCGTCCTGCTCACAGTTTTCAGCTAGATCTGTTCCTGCTATTTACATTTAGTGCAGTGCGTCCTGCTCACAGTGTTCAGCTAGATCCGTTCCTGCTATTTACATTTAGTGCAGTGCGTCCTGCTCACAGTGTTCAGCTAGATCTGTTCCTGCTATTTACATTTAGTGCAGTTCGTCCTGCTCACAGTGTTCAGCTAGATCCGTTCCTGCTATTTACATTGAGTGCAGTGCGTCCTGCTCACAGTGTTCAGCTAGATCCGTTCCTGCTATTTACATTTAGTGCAGTGCGTCCTGCTCACAGTGTTCAGCTAGATCCGTTCCTGCTATTTACATTTAGTGCAGTGTGTCCTGCTCACAGTGTTGAGCTAGATCTGTTCCTGCTATTTACATTTAGTGCAGTCAGTGCGTCCTGCTCACAGTTTTCAGCTAGATCTGTTCCTGCTATTTACATTTAGTGCAGTGCGTCCTGCTCACAGTGTTCAGCTAGATCTGTTCCTGCTATTTACATTTAGTGCAGTGCGTCCTGCTCACAGTGTTCAGCTAGATCTGTTCCTGCTATTTACATTTAGTGCAGTGCGTCCTGCTCACAGTGTTCAGCTAGATCCGTTCCTGCTATTTACATTTAGTGCAGTGCGTCCTGCTCACAGTGTTCAGCTAGATCCGTTCCTGCTATTTACATTTAGTGCAGTCAGTGCGTCCTGCTCACAGTGTTCAGCTAGATCTGTTCCTGCTATTTACATTTAGTGCAGTCAGTGCGTCCTGCTCACAGTGTTCAGCTAGATCCGTTCCTGCTATTTACATTTAGTGCAGTCAGTGCGTCCTGCTCACAGTGTTCAGCTAGATCCGTTCCTGTTATCTTCCTACTGACAGGCAGGCTTGTCTGGTTACAGTATATAAAGCTACCTGAAGAAAATTACAGGTGTTCTATCCCAGCTTAGTGCAGCTACAGGCCATTAGTATGTCTGGAAGGCCAAGAAGGAGAGGCAGACAGTCACAAGCCAATAAGAGAGGGCAAGCAGGCTCTGTGTCTAGTGCTGGTCGTGGAGACGGTGCATCCTCATCAGCCCGTGGCCATGGGACACGCTTGGCCTTTTTTTCGGCGGCTGGCCGTGTTGAGCCGCAACATGCAGAAAACTTGGTCGAGTGGATGACCAAGCCGTCCTCATCCTCCTCATCATCTCTCACCCATGCCCAGGGTGCTTTGTCTGGCAAAGCAGCGGCCTCTTCCCTCAGCTCAATGTCATCAGTGACTCCTTCCCTAGCTCCACCATGTCCTCCTGAGGATTCCCTCGAACTGTTTGACCACAGTGTTGGGTACATGCTCCAGGAGGATGCCCAGCGTTTGGAAGGCTCTGATGATGATACTGAGCTCGATGAAGGCAGTAACATGAGCACGGACAGAGGGGGTGCCCAAGAAGGACAGCAATCTGGCAGTCATGCTCCCCCTGCTGCAGCATACTGCCAGGTTTGCTCCAGTGATGAGGAGGGAGGGGATGATGAGGTCACTGACTCAACGTGGGTGCCTGATAGGAGAGAGGAGGAGGAGGAGGAGGAAGAGGCGGCACATCACCAACGAGGCAGGATGCCCTCCAGGGGCCAGCCTAAGGGCAGCACATTGACTGCATCACACCCCAAAGCTCCACATGTGCAGGGCGCTGCAGTCTCTGCGCGTTATTCAAAAAGTTCTTTGGTGTGGGCCTTTTTTGAGACGAGTGCATCAGATCGCACCGTTGCTATTTGCAACATATGTCTCAAGCGTATCTCGCGTGGCCAAAACATCTCCCGCTTGGGTACCACATGCTTGACCAGACATATGTTGACCTGCCATGCAGTTCGTTGGCAAGCATATCTAAAAGACCCACACCAAAGAACAAAGAGGATCTCTCCTTGCTCCTCATCAGCTGAGATTTCCAACCCCACTAGACCTTCAGTCCTCTCTGAGACCTGCAGTGAGAGGAATGAAGGTGTAGAATTAGGTGTGTCACAGCCAAGTACTTGTGGGCAATCTGCTTTTGGTACACCGACGTCAGATTGTACCAGGCAAATTTCCCTGCCCCAGCTGCTGCACCGCCGAAAGAAGTTTGCTCCCAGCCATCCACATGCCCAGCGGTTGAATGCTAGCTTGGCAAAATTGCTAGCACTTCAACTGCTGCCTTTTCAGTTGGTAGACTCTGCCCCTTCCGTGAGTTTGTGGAATGTGCGGTTCCTCAGTGGCAGGTTCCCAAACGCCACTTTTTCTCACGGAAGGCGATTCCGGCTCTCTACCGGCATGTGGAAGGCAATGTCCATGCCTCGCTGGACAGGGCGGTCAGCGGTAAGGTGCATATTACCGCTGACTCATGGTCCAGCAGGCATGGACAGGGACGTTACTTAAGTTTCACGGCGCATTGGGTGACTCTGCTGGCAGCTGGGAAGGATGCAGGACAAGGTGCAGTAGTGTTGGAGGTTGTTCCGCCACCACGCCTCCAAAATGCTGATTGTGACACACCTCTCTCCTCCACCCCCTCCTCTTCTTCTTCCTCCATGGCCTCTTCCTCGGAACCAGCGGTGCTCCGTAGGCGTTCAAGGGGCTACGCAAGTACGCAGGCCAAAAGATGCCATGCGGTGCTTGAGCTGGTGTGCTTGGGGGACAGGAGCCACACTGGGGCAGAGGTTCTGTCAGCTCTGCAGGGGCAGGTTCAGAGGTGGTTGACGCCACGCCAACTTAAGGCAGGAATGGTGGTTTGCGACAATGGCACCAACCTCCTCTCTGCCCTCCGACAGGGACAACTGACCCATGTGCCCTGTTTGGCTCACGTCCTTAACTTGGTGGTGCAGCGGTTCTTGGGCAGGTACCCGGGCTTACAGGATGTCCTGAGGCAGGCCAGGAAAGTCTGTGTGCATTTCCGCCGGTCATATAATGCCAGTGCTCGGCTGACGGACCTCCAAAAGGAGTTTAACCTGCCCAAGAACCGCCTAATCTGTGACATGCCCACCAGGTGGAACTCGACATTGGCCATGCTGCAGCGGCTGCACACGCAGCAGAGGGCCATCAATGAGTACCTGTGCGACTATGGCACCAGGACAGGGTCAGGGGACCTTGGTTTTTTTTCCCCACGCCAGTGGGCCATGATCAGGGATGCATGCACTGTCCTGTCACCATTCGAGGAGGCCACGAGGATGGTGAGCACTGACAGTGCATGCATCAGTGACACTGTCCCTCTTGTCCACCTGTTGGAGCACACGCTGCGTGGAATAATGGACAGGGCACTTGAGGCAGAACAGAGGCAGGAAGAGGAGGACTTCCTTAGCTCTCAAGGCCCCCTTTATCCAGACAGTGTTCCTGCGTGCCCGCCGATCACACAGGAAGAGGAGGAGGAGGAGGAGGAGGAGGAGGAGGAGGAAGATTGTGTCAGTATGGAGGTGGAGTCTGGCACTCAGCATCAGCAGTCTTTAAGGGATCAGTCCCAAGGAACACATGGACTTGTACGTGGCTGGGAGGAGGTGGCTGCGGACGTTGTTGTCCTTAGTGACCCAGAGGACTCCGGACCGAATGCCTCAGCAAACCTACGCTGCATGGCCTCCCTGATCCTGCAAAGCCTGCGTAAGGATACTCGTATTCGTGGTATCAAGGAGAAGGACCAATACTGGCTGGCAACCCTCCTTGATCCACGTTACAAGGGTAAGGTTGCGGACCTTATCTTGCCATCGCAGAGGGAGCAGAGGATGAAACATCTTCGGGAGGCCTTGCAGAAAGGTCTGTGCAACGCGTTCCCAGAGACTGGGAGGTTACAAACTCCTGTTTCTGGACAACGTGTTGCTGAGGCTTCGGTCAGTCAAAGAAGGAGCGGTGGAGAAGGTGGCCGTCTGACCGATGCGTTCAGACAATTTTTTGGTCCGCAGCCCCAAGGTATGATCGGTTCCAGCAACCATCGCCAGCGTCTGTTTTACATGGTGCAGGAATACCTAGGGGCAAGATCAGACTTGGACACCTTTCCCACCGAAAATCCTCTGGGTTACTGGGTCTTGAGGATGGATCACTGGCCAGAGCTTGCATGCAGTAGCTCAATTGTATGCAATTGAGCTACTGGCCTGTCCTGCATCCAGCGTTCTTTCGGAACGCACATTCAGTGCTGCTGGAGGCGTGGTAACCGATCACAGGGTGCGTCTGTCCACTGACTCGATCGATCGGCTGACCTTCATAAAAATGAATCAGTCTTGGATCACCACCAGCTACCAAGCACCTGATGCTGATGTAACTGAATAATTTTTTTCAGATCCCTTCAAAGACTGCCTATGCTGATGCTGAGTGACTATCCCTGAGTAATTATCCTCTTCCTCCTCAATCATCACGCTGATAGCTTGTAAGAACATTTTTGGTTCTGGGCGCCACCACCAGTGCCTAAGGCACAATTTTTCAGCCCCTGTCTAACAGGGGCGTGTAATTACAATTTTTGATGCAATACTTTGCAGCAGGGCTTGTTCCTGCGTTCCAACTAGAGTGTCTGTGAGGGGTTGCAGTGTTGTGGCACCAGCACCAGTGCCTAAGACCCAATTTTTCTGCCCCTGTCTAACAGGGCCGTGTAATTACAATTTTTGATGCAATACTTTGCAGCAGGGCTCGTTCCTGCGTTCCAACTAGAGTGTCTGTGAGGGGTTGCAGTGTTGTGGCACCAGTGCCTAAGACCCAATTTTTCTGCCCCTGTCTAACAGGGGCGTGTAATTACAATTTTTGATGCAATACTTTGCAGCAGGGCTCGTTCCTGCGTTCCAACTAGAGTGTCTGTGAGGGGTTGCAGTGTTGTGGCACCAGCACCAGTGCCTAAGGCCCAATTTTTCTGCCCCTGTCTAACAGGGGCGTGTAATTACAATTTTTGATGCAATACTTTGCAGCAGGGCTCGTTCCTGCGTTCCAACTAGAGTGTCTGTGAGGGGTTGCAGTGTTGTGGCACCAGCACCAGTGCCTAAGGCCTAATTTTTCAGCTCCTGTTCAACAGGGGCATGTAATTACAATTCTTGATCTAATATTTCACAGCAGGGCCCTGTGAGGGCTTACAGTGTTTTGGCCACAGCAACACCTAAGGCCCAAATTTCTGCTGAGTATATAGGGCAGGACCCTACTTTCAAACATCTAACTTACAAACGACTCCTACTTGCAAACGGAAGGAGACAACAGGAAGTGAGATGAAATCTACCCCTAAGGAAGGGAAATTCTCTCCTGTAAGAGTTAATATGGGAAAACAATTTCTCCTTTCCACTGATGCTTTCCAATCCTTGTTCCACAAAAAAACCCAAATTTTCAAAAAACATTTTTCATTGGGACAAAAAAGTGAGGTGAAATCTTCTGAAGAGGAGGAAAGACGCAAAACAAATGTCACAGGGGTGATAACCCTTCCCTATGTTTTCCAAAAAGCTTAGAAAAGATTTTTTGGCTGGAGCTAAACACATTAAAAATGTTCAAAATTACAAACAGATTCTACTTAACAACAAACCTACAGTCCCTGTCTTGTTTGCACCGCCTGTATACTGCTGTTCAGAGTATATAGGGACCTTTCCTTATTTTAATTTGGGTGCGGGGTTCCCCTTAATATCCATACAAGACCCAAAGGGCCTGGTAATGGACTGGGGGGTTCCCATGCTGTTTGTCTCACTGATTTTCATCCATATTGCCATGACCCGACATGACATTAAACCCGCAAGCAGTTTTAAATGAGATTTTTTCCTTTAAAAATGACATTTGGTGCAGGGACTGTTCTAAACATGGGAAACACGCGTCACTTTACAGGCATACTATAGACACCCCCCAGGTACGATATTTAAAGGAATATTTCACTTTTTTTTTTTTTACTTTAAGCATCATTAAAATCACTGCTCCCGAAAAAACGGCCGTTTTTAAAAGTTTTTTTTGCATTGATACATGTCCCGGGTCCCCACACCCTTTTTAGGACAATACCATGCAAATTAGCCTTTAAAATGAGCACTTTTGATTTCGAACGTTCGAGTCCCATAGACGTCAATGGGGTTCTAACGTTCGTGCGAACTTGCGGTCCGTTCGCGGGTTCTGGTGCGAACCGAACCGGGGGGTGTTCGGCTCATCCCTAGTCTTAACCACTTGTGGAACAGTCACAGTAAATATACTGCAAGCGGGCAGCAGTTACAGGCGCAATCACTGACATGGACATTTTATAGATCGGCAACTCCTATCCTCATTTTAATTAGTGGTTCCAAATTAATAACTACTGCAGTAGGGAACAGACACAAAAGATACACTCCGCGTCTTTCCAAATAACTGTTCTGCTTTATTATGACCCAATTGAAGGTTTTTATACACATGATTACGTAGGTATCACATTAATATTTCAATTGTACGTAGGGGCGTAACATAGGCAGACTATTCTAATCAGGACTCGAAAGAATGCAAACATATACTGGAAACCTTATTAGTGCTGTGTGCACAGTGTGGGCAGTGTGCAATACATACAAAATAGAATATATATACCGAACTTACAAATTTCCTTTACATGTTTACCTATACATCGGCTAATTCTTCCAGGTTTGGTGGCACATGCGCGCACCCCCTGCCAACCCATGATTGGGCATAGAATTAGCTTGGCAGCTGATTTCAGCCAATGATTTTGGCTGAAGTCAGCTGATCTGCTGTGTCCAATGACACAGTACACTGTACTCTGTGTACAGGGAACAGCAATCTGGCTGTTTCTTCTCCCTGCAAAGCAGGGGGAAAAAAACAGTCAGATAGTAAAGTAAATGCAGCACACATTACACATTGTTGGGCACATGGTTAACCCCTTAATTGTCCCAAGATGTTAACCCCTTCCCAGCCCAAAGGTGTTTAGTAAGATTAAGGTCAGGTACTGATGTTGGATGAGAAGACCTGGCTCACAATCAGCCTTTCAATACATCCCACCTTTGCAATGAATCGGAACAATGATTGTGAGCTAGGTCTTCTCATCCATCATCACTACCTGACCTCAACCCTACTGGACACCTTTGGAAAGAATTGGAACAATGATTGTGAGCCAGGTCTTCTCATCCATCATCACTACCTGACCTCAACCCTACTGGACACCTTTGGAAAGAATTGGAACAATGATTGTGAGCCAGGTCTTCTCATCAACCAGCAGTACCTGACCTCAACCTTACTGAACACCTTTGGGAATAATTGGAATACTGATTGTAAGCCAGAGTGTTCTCATTCAACATCAGTTGGATGAGAAGACCTGGCTCAAAATTAACATTC
Organism: Lithobates clamitans; assembly: GCA_037952925.1. Classification (NCBI taxonomy): domain Eukaryota; kingdom Metazoa; phylum Chordata; class Amphibia; order Anura; family Ranidae; genus Lithobates; species Lithobates clamitans. Next base: position 418,331 of record JBBGZY010001089.1, read on the forward strand.
AGCTCTTTCCAAAGTGTTCGGAAAGGTTGAAGTCAGGACCTGACTCACATTCAGCATTCCGATTCACCCCAAAGGTGTTCAGTAGGGTTAAAGTGAGGGCTATGTGCAGTACACTCGAGTTCTTCCACACCAAACGGGTCACGCCATTGGGTTGATTTACTAAAGGCAAATCCACTTTGCACTACAAGTGCAGTCGCTTTAGATCTGAGGGGAAGATCTGCTGATTTTATCATCCAATCATGTACAAGCAAAAATGATATTTTTTATTTTCCTTGCATGTCCACCCTCAGATCTACACTTCCAAGCGCACTTGCAGTGCCAAGTGGATTTGCCTTTAGTAAATAAACTCCAAGTCTTCATTAAGCTGGCTTTGTACTCAGGGACATGATCATGGTGGAACAGAAAAGTGCCTTCTCTAATATTTTACTACAAGGCTATAAGTGTATAGTTGTCTACAATACATATGTCAGACACAAGGCCCACGGGCCGACTCTGGCCTGCCAGGCCTTGTCATGTGGCCCTCCTACCCAGTTTTGCAGCCAGAACATAGCAGAACTCCCACTCCCTGCTGACACTTCAGTGTTTATAAGGGACATCTTTACTTTCAGTAGCTCCTGGATCAAACATACACTTAAGACGGGGACAGATCTCCAGAAAGAAAGAGAGAATGATCTCCCTGCCACTCCTAAACCCTACATTCTCTAGATAGCGCACCCCGTATGCACTCTGTACATAGCGCACCTCGGAACTATGCACTCTGTACATAGCGCACTCCTGAACTCTGTACTCTGTATGTAACGCACTCCGGTACTCTGTACGTAACCCACTCGTGAACCCTACACTCTGTAGACAGCGCATGCCTAAACCTTGCACCCTGTACACAGTGCACCCTGGAACTCTGCACTTTATAGACAGCACACTTCTGAACTCTATACATAACGCACCCCTAAACCCTGCACTCTGTAGACAGCGCACCCCGGAACTCTGCACTCTGTACGTAACGCATGCCTGAACACTGCACTCTGTACGTCGCGCACTCCTAAAACCTGCACTGTGTAGATAGTGCACCCCGGAACACTGCACTCTCTACGTAATGCACGCCTGAACACTGCACTTTGTACGTAGCGCACTCCTAAACCCTGCACTCTGTAGATAGCTCACCTCGGAACTCTGTACTCTGTACATAGCATAGACCTGAACTCTGCACACCGTATGTAGTACAATCTTGAACTCTGCACTCTGTACATAGCGCACTCCTGAACACTGCACTCTGTACGTAGCGCACTCCTAAACCCTGCACTCTGTAGATAGTGCATCCCGGAACTCTGTACTCTGTACGTAGCGCAATCCTGAACTCTGCACCCTGTACGTGGTAAAATTTTGAACTCGGCGTTCTGTACATAGCACACTCCTGAACTCTGCACTCTGTACGTAACACACTCCTATACCCTGCACTGAGGAAAAGTTTGCCAGTAAAAAAATATGGCTGTGATGCTTGGCTCGGAAACTGTGCATGCGCAGCTCGTATCCAGGGCCTGCTGAGACCATCCAAGTGCCTGCTACAGTATGTTCTGCCGGTACTGGTGGGGGGCTGGTCTGGTGGAGGTGGTGCCTGAGCGTGTCATGTGATGTCATGGTGCAAGGGAACTGAGCAGAGTGGCCAGAGCCTCATGTGCAGGTCTGCGGGATGGGAGCAAGTCAAGCCGGGAGCGGGACTATCAGTGCTGTTTGGACTGGAGGGGACTAAAGAGACCACCTGGCATGGAGAAAGACTGTCACTGTGACTCAGGAGGGGACGTGTCGTGTCGGTGATCTGTGCTGCTGCACACTGCTCAATTACATGTGTGTGGCCTGTCCATTCTAATTTCCTGCCCCCCTGAGTCCTGTCTCTGAGCCACTTGCTTACTATATTGAAAATAAAATAAGAAATGCTTTTTGCTTTAATATCTACTTTAAATCATACTGATAATTGCATATTGTACTTATTTGTAGCCTAAATACTGAAATTTGCACGTAAAACTGTAATTTTGTAACTTTTGGAAATGCCAGTAAAAACTTGGCTGTGCCAGAAAATTTTGGGTGTTGTGTCAGTAAATTTCAATCTGGTAGGTTGGCAACACTGACTCCAGGGATGGCTCATCATTCAGCATCCGGCTCAGCCATCCAGCACTCCCCGGCTCAAGGATGGGAGATCGGAGTCTGGGCAGGACAGAGGTAAGGAGGCCGCCTGTCCATCTCCCGCGGTGGGGGGGTGTTCCCGGTGTACCCCGTGTTTATGTCCATCTCCTGACACTGCCTTTGAAGGCAACCATACTGCTCAAGCAGTCTGCGATGAAACTGAGTTTGACACCCTGGTCCAAAATGTCTTTGTATGTTGTAGCATTCACCGTACCCTTCAGTGGAAATACCTGAACTCAATTTTTTGGAGGGGGGTTCACGTATTTTTCACTATATAGTACAGGTGTAACCAAAATCTTTATTTTTTATTTTTTTCTCTTTATCCTGAGAAGTTGTAAAGTCCCTTCATAATATTAGCTCCCAGTGCAGCATTTCTCACCAAGAAAAAGCAAATATCTCTGATTAAGCCCCGAAAAGGGAGAAACGCATCTGAGGACTTCTCTACGGGTAGAGAACAGGAGCTGAAGCCGTCTTTTACCCATCTCATTAACATTTATGCAACAGGGAGTTGGTGTCTGTGCGCAGACAGCCAGCAATTTGTTGAAATCTCCGAGGTGTTGTTTTATTCCTAGAACATATTTATCTGCCCAACCTTAAATGTAGTTTTACATCTGAAGCTGCCTGAGAGTGGCAAGCGTTAAATTACATGTCATTTAATAAAACTCTGATTAATTAATGTTTTATTAGGCATAGGTCCAAGCATTTTAGGATGTTGGTTCTGCTCTGTTCACCGGCTAGCCGGCGTACCTAACAGCTGTACTGCACAAAAGGTAAAGATAGCCGCTTAAAGCTTGTCTGCTTTTATCAATGCTTTAATAATGTAAGAAGACAAATTCCAATCCGTACTGTACAGGATACTATACATTGTATACTGTACCTCCTAATCTGTACATTCTTCTATGCTATACATTATATTTGTTATTATGTTAGTATTTGTACATTATGTTCTATTAACTGTTCTTTACATTCTATGTTGTTCAATCTACCTGCTAATCTGACTATTGTAGCTACAATGTACTGTGCAGAAGGTATAACATTTCAAGTAGAAGGTACATGCTACCTGCTTACAGGGCTGTTGATGATTTTTTTTTTCTGGGGGTGGATTGGGCACCCAAAGAATAATTAGGCAGCCGTGCAGTGACAAATTATAGGTGTGACAAATGTGAGTCAACTCAGGTTACATATGGCACAGTCCATGTATACACAAAATACAGTATGCTTTAATTACTTAACAGACACACATAAACTCTGGCACAATAATTTGTAAAAAAAAACAAAAACAAAACACTTCCATCACATACTGTATGCTTTTCAGCCAACCTTCAGGAAGAACTTCATTAGCACAGTGACTACGAAGCAATCAGTAAATGGTGTATAAAGGGAGCAGTGATCAGCAGCATGTCATATACAGCCCAGTATACACAGTGCCGTGGTCAGGGGTATATAATGTACTTAGAGTGCAGTGGTCAGCAGTATGTCATATACAGCCAAGCGTACAGAGCACAGTGGTCAGGAGTATATAATGTACTTAGAGTGCAGTGGTCAGCAGTATATCATATACAGCCAAGCATACAGAGCACAGTGGTCAGGAGTATATAATGTACTTAGAGTGCAGTGGTCAGCAGTATATCATATACAGCCAGGCGTACAGAGCACAGTGGCCAGAAGTATATAATGCACCTAGAGTTCAATGGTCAGGAGTATTTAATATATGTATGCTTTAATTACTGTGCCAAAAGTTAGAGTCTAACAGACACGCATAAACCTCAGCACAATCATTTGTAAAAAAAAAAACAAAACCTCTTCCATCACATACTGTATGCTTTTCAGCCAACCTTCAGGAAGAACTTCATTAGCATAGTGACTATGAAGCAATCAGCAAATGTTGTATAAATGGAGCAGTGATCAGAAGTATGTAATATACAGCCCGGTATACACAGTGCAGTGGTCAATAGTATATAATGTACTTAGAGTGCAGTGGTCAGCAATATATCATATACAACCAGGCGTACAGAGCACAGTGGTCAGGAGTATATAAGGTAACTTAGAGTGCAGTGGTCAGCAGTATGTCATTTTTATACAGCCAGGCGTATAGAGACCAGTGGCCAGGAGTATATAATGCACTTAGAGTTCAGTGGTCAGGAGTATGTCATATACTGTATGCTTTAATAACTGTGCCAAAAGAGAGAGTCTAACAGACACGCATAAACCTCAGCACAATTTGAAAAAAAAAAAGACTCTTCTATTACATACTGTATGCTTTTCAGCCAAACTTCAGGAAGAACTTCATTAGCATAGTAACTACGAAGCAATCAGCAAATGTTGTATAAAGCGAGCAGTGATCAGCAGAATGTCATATACAGCCCTGTATACATGGTGCAGTGGTCAGGAGTATATAATGTACTTAGAGTGCAGTGGTCAGCAGTATGTCATACAGCCAGGCATACAGAGCACAGTGTCCAGGAGTAATTATTGCACTTAGAGTTCAGTTGTCAGGAGTATATCATATACAGCCCAAAATCCACAGTGTAGTGGTCAGGAGAATATAAAGCACTTAGAGTTCAGTGGTCAGGAGTATATCATATACAGTCAGGCGTACAGAGCACAGTGGCCAGAAGTATATCATGCACTTAGAGTTCAATGGTCAGGAGTATGTCATATACTGTATACTTTAAGAGAGAGTCTAACAGACATGCATAAACCTCAGCACAAAAAAACTCTTCAATCACATACCGTATGCTTTTCAGCCAAACTTCAGGAAGAACTTCTTTAGCACAGTGACTACGAAGCAATCAGCAAATGTTGTATAAAGGGACCAGTGATCAGCAGCATGTCATATACATCCCAGTATACATAGTGCAATGGTCAGCATTATGTTATATACAGCCCATCATTCAGAGTGCAGTGGTCAGTAGTGTGTCACATACAGCCCACGGAGTGCAGTGGTCTGGAGTAGGGACGAGCTCTCGGTTTGGTCTGAACACAGGTTTGAACTGAGTTTTGCTTGTCCAGGCGCTTGTCCAAACACCAAATGTCAAATATAACAGACGTTTTTCCACTGCTACTATATATGATAGCTTCTTCTGTCAATCGTTGTTAAGGAAGCAGCGGGTGCTGGCACCCGCCATGTCTTTAGCAACCGGTGATGTCAGTCGACCCCATTAATTTGCTGGCTGACATCACTGACCAAATATGACCACGTGGCCATATTTGGACAATGACATTACTGGGTACACCCCACGCCTTAGTTTGCATTATGTATAGCAGGGATCTGCAATTAGCGGACCTCCAGCTGTTGAAAAACTACAAGTCCCATCATGCCCCTGCCTCTGGGTGTCATGCTTGTGGCTGTCACTTGCTATGCCTCATGGGACTTGTAGTTCTGCAACAGCTGGAGGTCCGCTAATTGCATATCCCTGACGTATAGTATAACAGCAGGCTATATGTGCAGGAGAGGAGTACAGAGGGTATGATAGCTGGCAGTGTGTGCAGATACGGAGTGTGGTGGGGCAATGACAGAGGCACAACTAGTTGGCTCGTTGTGCTGCTGTTCCTTTTCCAATTCTGATCTCTGCTATAAATTAATTCAATTTGTGACTTTTCTATCTGCTTGGAGCTCAGCTTTATATGATACATTCCGCTCAGTACATTACACTAGATGATGTAGGTGCTGCTACAGTATATTTGATTTTACATCCAGCACATTTTAACTTTTTTATTCCCCAGATGAAGATTTGGTAATTTCCCAGTTCTCAGCACACAGGTCTGTAACCGTTCACCGCAGGCGCACCATAAAGATTTTATCGCAGAAGTCATTTATTACGAAGAAATAGAATTTCGCAGGGACTCCACACAGAGTTTTAACATTGTGAGAAAAGCTCATCCTGAGAATTGCCGACATTTCATATACGATCTTCTGTAATACTGTCTGACATTGTGTCGTGTTTTTTTTTTTCCTCTGGTATGAAAGCCGCGTCGATTATTCACGGAACCCGCAATCATTAAAAAGTCATTTTGTGAAAGTGGAGAGAGCCGATGCAGGGAATCCCTGAAGATGTGGCAGTTACACATTATCCATTCTTAATGTGCACCGTGAATTTGTAACTCAGGTTCCAACAAATGTTACAAGACATTCGCTTACTCATCAGACTTATACTAACTGATATAAGATCCCAGAGGGCAGGGGCTCCTTCTCTTCTTACCCGATCAGGATTACACCTCTGTAGTTCGCTGTCAGCTTTGCCAGACGTGAGAACAAAAATGGTGAGTGACAAATCATCATCTGAACTGTCCTGAGGAATCCAGGTGGAGCAAGCACGGGAATGTATCAGATGTGGACCTTACTGGTAGGATTGTGGGTGCTCAGGGGTAAATGGGTTAACACCTGTACACAGGGCCACCAATAGGTAGGGTAAAGCCAGCCCACCTGTACAGGGCCCAGGCCCCATCAATTTGGCAGGGGGCCTGGGGAGAAAGAAAGGAACTCCTCAAATACCTTTGGAAGCATGCATAGTAATTCCAGGGATCGTGGTTCTCAGCAGTTAAATAAAAGTTCCCCAGACTCCATAAGTCCATCAGCAAGACCCAGGGACAGAGATGGGGCTATTTACTCATTTTCAGAACAGACAGTGTTCATTTATGCTGCTGACAATTTAGTTAGGATTCTGGCCCCATGGGACCTTGCCTCCCCTTAAACCAATTTGTCTCTCCTGGAATTCATAGTTTGCCTGAATTTTCCTGGTGGCCCAATAATGACTTCATATTGTTGACAAAATTTACAGAAAACTCAATTTCCGTATTATTCTCATCTCTCAAGCATCCTATCAAATTCCGAACAGGGAACACATCAGGTTTCTTCAAATTAGACATTTCTTTCCCATGGGACCTTGCCCCCCCCCCCAAACCAATTGGTCTCTCAATCATTACATCTTTGGCAACTATATAAACAAAAACTTTCCTTGTGTTCCAAAAATTCCACCTCAAGCCTCTTTTCTAGGGGATCCAAAGTTCCCTCTTGGAATTCATAGTTTGCCTGAATTTTCCTGGTTGACCAATAATGACTTAATATTTTTGCCAAAATTTACAGAAAACTCCACTTTCATATCATTCTCATCTCTTCGAGCATCCTATCAAATTCCGAACAGGGAACACTTCAGGTTTCTTCAAATTAGACATTTCTACACCACACACTTTAAAACATCTGACATCAGCACCCCCTTTTTTATATGAAAGTACGAGGGGAGGCCAATAAAGTTTTTACCCTCACCATGATCTAGATGTGCTTGGGATCTGAAATTTTGCAGGTTTATAGGTGGATATCTTAGTAATATGCATGCCAATTTTTGTTTTTTTTAGGTCATGGGGAATTATAGTTAGAGCCAAGCGAAATGGAGTAGGTGTCATGTCGGACAGGACTGAATACCGAGCCGTGAATAATGGATGAATGTTGCGCTTTAAGCCTTTTTGGGGGTGGGTGATGAAGCATGTTTCCATGTTTTACTAATTTCTTTAGTCTCAGGATCATATAGATATAGTCAGCTTTCATCCATGGTCACTAATCTGTTTAAAAAGTCCTCCCCATCTTTGTGGTACAGGTCCAAAATGCTTTGTGCACATTCCACTCGTTGCTGTTTTTGGAATCACGGCTCAATACTCAACCTTGTCCGGCCTGACACCTACTTCATTTCTCTTGGCTCTAACTATAATTCACCACGACCTACAAAACAAAAATTGGCATGCATATTACTAATATACCCACCTACTGTATAAACCTGCAAAATTTCAGATCCCAAGCACATCTAGATCATGGTGATCTAGAACTTATTGGCCTCCCCTCGTATTTGCTATAAAACCCCACTGGGAAAAGGTCTGCTTTTAGAGATCTATCATCATTTGGTGAGTATGGATCCACAAGAAAAACTACCATATATGCCATACAGAATACCATATATGCATAAACAGGAATCTGACTTAGTAAACCTACGTAAAAGGTTCTCTCACAGTCTGTGAAACTGCTATAAAACTCTTTACCAGATGATCCTTCACACCCACCAAACAGCATGCTATCTTCCCATCAGTCTCTCCCTCATGTTCTTAGGAGGTGCCTTCTCAAGGTTCCTTCCCTAATATTTTTGGGGAATGTGAGAAAATATCCCATAGCTGGTGTAAGTTGGAGAATTTTGCTTCAACTATAGTGGGTAACCCTGTCCACCTCATATCATCCAATTGTTTTCTATTCACCCCTCTTTCAGAAGTCTACACCCCCTATATGAGACTTATCCAAACCATTTGTGTTGCTATACACTGGCTTATAGCCAAGACTCAGAAGTCCACTTCAGTCCCAATTACTCAATTGAAGGTGAGAGTGTGGAAAAATATTCCACACTTTATACAACTCTATGCATTTCTATAACACTAAATGGTATACTTGGTTTAAATATGTTGATGATTTTTTTCTAGATCATGGACAACTAGATTTTTTTGTGTTTAATAATTTATACCTGACTAACCATTACAGCTAATCACCTCACTGTCATCTTTTATAGATGGGGATGGCTATCCCTTTTTGCTCAGGTCGCAATATTGTGTTACTTTTACCACTACGATTTTATGTACTTCTTTGGTATATTGCTAATATCAGTGGTGGCCCATCCATTAGGGGCCCCTGGGCACCGCCCCCTCTATCCTCGCCACCCCTTATATAAATAATGCGTGTGGCCCAGAGCCTTGTGCCATGAACCCACCCAGGTGTTACAACAGCGAATGAACATTCACTGTTGTAACTCTGATCCTCAATCCAGCCAATCAGAAGTGGGTGTGAGACCCGTTTTCTGATTAGCCGAAAAGAGAAGGCTCCAGATTGGCCGCAGAGAAGGAGGGAGGAAACAGAAGCTGTCGCCCGTGGAGAGCAGGGGAACGGGAGGCCACCACCGACCGGCCAAATGGGGGGGAGGGGGGGTTCTGGGAAGTCCATGGCATACTGTTTGCTGCATTTTACTATTTTACTATGTGCAATACTGTGCAGAAGATTTGGCCAGCTGAGAAAAAATAATGCCAAGTACAAATGATTTCAAATATATATATTTTACTGGTTTTATCAATTTTACACATGCAAGGTGAACAAACAAAAGAAAAATCTTGACCAAATGATTAAAATCAATCTTTAAATCATCTTTGGCTTAAAAAACAGCATTATTTTGAATTGGTACACTAATAAGACACACAGTCTTTGATTTCAGCAATATGTTTACAGTTCAAATTCCCTTTCAAACTCAAATGGAATTTGATTCGAAATTTAATTTCGAGAAATTTGGACGAATTTAATTTAGTTACTTGGAGAATTTGGTCAAATTCATTTGTACGGTAATTCGGAGATTCAGAAACTCAGAATAATGAAAAATTTGTCCAAATTTTTATTTGGAATGAAACGAACTGCACATGTCTAAGACCCCTTTCACAGTAGGGCGGGGGGGTGGCGTCGGCGGTAAAACGCCGCAATTTTTAACAGCGCTTTACAGCGAACTTTGCGGCGCTATTCGGCCGCTAGCAGCCGAGAAAGAGTTCAAACCACTGCAAAGTGCTGCTGCAGCAACGCTATGCCGGTGATATAGCCACGCTGCCCCATTGATTTCAATGGGCAGGAGCGATGAAGGAACGGTGTATACACCGCTCCTTCACCGCTCCAAAGATGCTGCTAGCAGGACTTTTTTTTTGGCGTCCTGCCAGCGCACCGCTCCAGTGTGAAAGCCCTCGGGGCTTTCACATTGGAGACACAGCAGCAGCTCTTTCAGAGCATTTTGCAGGCGCTATTTTTAGCGCCGTGGCGCCTGCAAAGTGCCCCAGTGTGAAAGGGGTCTTATGCAGCGTACACACGACTCCGAAGGTTTCTCTGACGGAACTCCGACGGAATTCCATTTAAGTCTTGCCTACACACTGTCAACCCAAAGTCCGACCAAAGTCCGACCGTCCAGAACGCGGTGACGTACAACACTTACGACGGGACTAGAAAAAGGAAGTTCAATAGCCAGTAGCCAATAGCTTCCGTCTCGTACTTGCTTCAGAGCATGTGTCGTTTTTGGTCCGTCGGAACAGCATACAGACAACCGGTTTTCCCGATAAGATTTGGATCCGTCGGAAATATTCAGAAAATGTTCTATTTCTAGGTCCGTCAGAATTTTCGAAAAAAAAAAGTCCGATGAGGCATACACACGATTGGAATAGACGATGAAAAGCTTCCGTCTGACTTTTCCTGTCGGACATTCGGCTCGTGTGTACACGGCTTTAGGAACACCAGGGATTTCATACAAAGGAAGCAATACAAAAAGAACAGAATACTTTTTCATACAAGTACATGGTACAGCAAGCACATATCAGGAACATGAAATGTTGGGTTGACATACACTTTAAATGTCGGGAGCAGCAGAACTACTCCATCTGCTTCCAAAAATGAGTAAGTAGTAAACATAAGAAGTAATACATATTTTTTTTTGAGGACAAACATGTTTCTTTTGGTGATACTGTCTTGCAAACATTTAATTTTTTATGCAATTCATAGACAAAAAACATAACGTAACTAAAACACAAAATGCATTTTTTTCTATTTTGAATGGTGTTAGTTAAAAAAAAAAATATTGTTACTGTTGATAAAAAGTATATATTTTATTCTAGAAACTTTCCCATGTAATATGGCATTTTTTTAAAACAAATTTGCATTTTTTAATGTGATACTGAAAACTTTAACTAACAAAAAATAAAAAAGTTTAAATATTATTGGTTAGAAAAATATAAATAAGAGGCAGAAAGAAAATAATAGTTACGCCCCGTACACACGGTCGGATTTTCCGATGGAAAATATCCGATCGGAGCGTGTTGTCGGAAATTCCGACCGTGTGTGGGCTCCATCGGACATTTTCCATTGGATTTTCCGACACACAAAGTTGGAGAGCAGGAGATAAAATTTTCCGACAACAAAATCCGATCGCGTCAATTCCGACCGTGTGTGGCCTGTTCCGACGCACAAAGTGCCACGCATGCTCAGAAGAAATTCCAAGACGGAACAGCTCGTTCTGGTAAACTTAGCGTTCGCAATGGATACAGCACTTTCGTCACGCTGCAATGTTCAAAATGGTTTAATACAGCGCACTCTCTTCTTCTTTATAATGTGACAAGAATTAAGTAAGTAGTTTTGCTGCTCATATTCACACACACTTCTCACAAACTTTTATTTTTGTTTTTTTATTGGGATTCCCTGAATATATTGTTATTAGTTGTCACATCTGACAGAATGTTTTTTTTTGGGGGGGGATTTTAAGCATTTTTTTTTTATTTAATGTTTGGATTTTTTCCAAGGCTGATCTTTGTTCAATGTTATTTTTATTTTTACTCCAGAATATTTTTGTGTGTGTTTTGTGTGTCAAGTTACCCCAACACCATTGATATCTTTTATTATTTAATCTCCAGGAGATTGTTTGTTGTTGGTGTCCCTTGTTCATTTCACATTGTATATTTGCAATGTACCTGAATCCTCACAAACAAACTGTCATTTTTGAAGTAAAACACATAGGAGAGTATAATTCAACACAAAAATCCTTTATTAAGGGCTCAGAACCAAACAAAGAGGAAGGCAACACTGGATCAACATGAGAAATTAGCGAAGCCTGGGACCCCCATGGCAGACATCAATTCTTCAACATCAAAATTGGTGGCCTGAGGAGTCCATATGTAAGGGAGGGCAGTCTGGTCCAGAATTCGCAGAGATCCGGAAAGCAGCAGATGACATGTGTGTCCCCAGGCTGTGGTACCACAAGAGGCTGCATTTTTTGGCCGACCAGACTGGATCCAGGGTCCTCACTTTCTGGTCTTCCTTTCACGCTTCCTTCCCGGCTGTGGCTGTGCAGTTGGAGATGTGGCAGGAGGAGGAGTAGGACCTGGAGGAGGAGGAGGACTGGGAGGACCTGGAGGAGAGGGAGGACGAGGAGGAGGACCATCGCAAAGTTGTGTCTGAGCTGTCATTTGGCCCCTCATACCTTTGTTAAGAGCCTCCAATATGAGCGCCTCACACAAGACTTGTTGGCCCTCCTCCATCCTCTGCATTTTATATGCAATGACGGCAGCAATGTCCTCCTCCACGGTCTGTCGTGCTCCCAGGACCTCTGTAGCCCTCCAAAAGAGTCCTCCGGTAGCTTCCTCTAGGGCACTCCTCCTACTGCCACTTTCTCTTTTCAGTGGGGGTGGAGGGACCTGCGGATCAGCCAGCCGGCTCGGCCCGGCCACCTCCTGGCTGAGACTTCCCTGTGTATTAAAAAGGGACATGGTTTTAGTTGTTGCTTCATCAATCACAATCCTAAATTAGTACTCCCAACTAACATCTAGTTAACATCATTGATTGGACAAGCAGAAATATTTAGAGGAATGCTATACCTGGCTCAATCTGGGCTCCTCCATGTGTTGCCTGGAAGGCCCAGGTTGGGCGTCAGAAGCCTCAGCCAGGGGGGAAGGAAGCGTGGAAGGAAGACTGGAGAGGGATGGCCTGGGTTCAGTCTGGCCTGCCAGAAAATGCAGCCTGTCGTAGTACAACATCCTGGGGACATAGATGTCATCTGCTGCTCCGGATCTCTGTGAATCCAGGACTTTCTTGCGCTCCCTCAGATATGTACTCCTCAGGCCACCAATGAAAATCTTTAAATAGGTGATGTCTGCCGTGGGGATCACCTGCTTCACAATTTCACACAATTGCACCAGTGCGGCCTTCCTCTTTGCTTGGTTCTTGTAATGGGGGTGTTTAATCTCCCACAGACAGGGCAGCTCCCTTAAGATATCTATGAATACTGACATGAAGTCATTGTCTTTCAGTAAGATATCCATGTTCACTGCAAGACACAACACAAGAAAAAGCCTAATGTCAGACAAAACTCTCCTAATCTTGTTACAATATAGGCTTCAATGTAGAAGCAGTATAGGCACAAGTTTGTCTCTTACCTTCGTTCTTACGATCGGCGCGCCCAATGCTCCTTCCTCCGCTCATAGATCGTACGTAATACGCACGTGTGTTACGCTTTATACACACTGCGCATGCGTGTAACTCCGCCCGCCCCTGACGTTCTTTCTAGTCTATTCCCCGCCCCTTTTCGTTCGCCGCAGTGGGTGAAGAGCACATGGCGGAGTTAGAGCAGGTGTGTGCTAATTATAGCAACGAGGAGGAGGAGGAGGAAAGCCCGGATCCGGACACGTCCCGATCCAGAAGGAGACGTTTTAAGGCCACAAATATGTCCTTTGGGGAGATGTTGGAGATGGTCGACATCATGAAGAAGTCCGACTATGACGGGAAGTATGGGCCTTACCCCAACCCCAACATCAGAAAGGCAAAGATCATGGCGAAAGTGGTCAAAAGCCTTCACAAGAATTTCGGGGTACGAAGATCGAAAGATCAGCTCAGGAAGCGGTGGTCGGACCTGAAGTTAAGAGAGCCAGAGCAGTACCAAAAGATCCGGAGAGTGCTGCAAAAAAGTAAGTAGTTGTGCTGTGTTCCTATTCTTTCTGTCTTTATTGCGTTCGTGCTGCTACATATGCTTTTATTAATTGTAACGTTTAAAAGGGCAACTTTAATGTTCATGGGCCCATTATTCGTTCGTATCAAACATTTTTCTTTCGGCCTCTAAAACACCATTGTTTAGGCCATATGCATTTTCCCACATTTTTTTGGGGCCTACTTGGATGCCAAATATTTGTTTGTGTAGATGGGTTTGTTACTAGAATGAAATGCCAACTAGATTGTGTGTAAGGAGAGGACACTGAGCAGCTGTTTTCACATCTGGACACTGGAGCACTAGTGTGGGACACAAGAACACCATTTTTATTAGGGGGCCACACAGGTGCTCCAGTGTATACTATAAGGGGGGCTACATCTGTGAAGCTTGTACTAAACAGGTAAAGTATTGCAGCTTGACAAAGGGCATTAAAAAAAAGACATCTTGGAACTGGGCTAAAATAGACAATTGTACCCCACTTCCAAGCAATGTTTCCTATTTTTAGTTCTGCCATCAAATATCTGTGTGCTAATTATACCATTTTTGTTTTACATAGGGGAGAAAAGACTCGGAAGACACCCCTCATCCGAGGAGACCAAAGACCCCCCACCTCTGGAAGAAGGTGAAATACCCCAAACCCAAGCTGAGCAGGAGGAAGAAGAAGATGTGGTGGAGATTGGCACCACAACAGGTGAGTGTCTGTGACCACAGACTCAGGTAAAAGAGATGGATGGTGGCAGATTTTTGAGACCTGTTTTTTTTTTCTTTCTCTCTTTTTAGGTGATCGTGATGTGAGGGATAGAGAACGTTTCACATCAGAAAGTGCCCAGATCCTGATCGGGGAGATCATGGGGTGTAATGCCGAACTGCAAAACATCCAGCAAAAAATCAATGATGTTATTAAAAAAAATAATAACATCATTGATGTTTTGGGGCGAATTTAAAACCCCACAAAATCACTTTTTGGATTGTGGTCCAATCTTTTAAATTTTTTTGCAATGTTTTGAAAAGCCAAATTTGGAGGATGCACACAGTGTGCCAACATGTGCTATCTGCCATCACGGGAGATCAATGGACGCGTTTTGGGGGTGCAACCCCATTCCTCAATTATAAAGTCGCGTTGAGGAAGGGCTTGCTCCCCCAAAACACGTCCCTTGATCCCCCCTGATGGCAGATAGCACATGTTGACATTCGTAAATTGGTGTGCATCTTCCAAATTTGGCTTTTCCTGGGGTGATTTCCCCCCATCTGAACGCTATATCAAACCCAGTTCCTAAATACTGATGTCTGATATAGCCTTCAGGTTTTACCTAATGTGAACTTTGTAAGTTCAAGTTTTTTGGCTTTCTTGTTGGTTTTACACAGGCCTGTTTTATCTGAAATGGGCATTTCTATTTTTGATAATGCTACTGCAAAAATTGTTATACAACAAACATGTTGGTTTGTTTTAAAAACCTTTGGTAAATGCACATGTGATTGTGCAGGTATAAAAAAGTTGCTTACTCAAGAATGTGTGGATTATTGTGTCAACACTACAATACAACACTTTTGGGGTGATGTAATTGCTGTTTTCTGCAAAAATGGGTGTTATTTCCTAAGGGCAAATCCTCTTTGCACTACAAGTGCAGGTTCAGTGCAGTTGCAAGTGCACTTGTAGTGAAATGTGTTTTTGCATTTAGGAAATAACAGCCAACAGTGCTTTGTATAATAAGGTTACACAATCACGACATTTTCTGGACTCAACACATTTCTGTCAGGGTCAGCTAAAACAAACACAAGCAGTAAATGTCCACCAAGAATTTCTTTTTTTTTTTATTATAAAAAGGCTTCACAGATTTGCTAGCATATTGATAGCCCCCCTACCCACAAAGAACTCCAGGTAGCGTAACCGGACATCACGGGCACTCAGGGAGGGCAAGCCAGGACGGCCACTTTCAAGCGCCGTCAGTGTGGTTTGATGTAGGATTCCGGCCTCAGGCCCAACTGAGCCAGCATAGTTGGCCGAATGTTTCCTTAAAAAGTTATGGAGAACACAGCACGCCAGTATAATATGGTTCAGTTTATACTCCGCCATATGGATGGGTGTCAGAAATAGTCGGAACCGGCTGGCCAGGATTCCAAATGTGTTCTCTACCACTCTTCGCGCTCTGGCCAGCCGGTAATTAAAAACCCTCTGTTCCGGGGTGAGGGTCCTCATTGGGAATGGCCGCATCAGGTGGTCCCCCAGCGCAAATGCTTCATCAGCAACAAATCAGCAACAAATCACACAAATGGGAGTCCTTCCACATTGTCCTCTGGAGCTGGCAAGTCCAAGCTGCCATTCTGGAGATGCCTGTAGAACTCCGTCTGGGCGATGACTCCACCATCGGACATCCGGCCATTCTTCCCCACATCCACATACAAGAAGTCGTAATTAGCCGAAACCACCGCCAACATCACTATACTATTAAACCCCTTGTAATTATAATAGTACGACCCCGAGTTGGGTGGTGGGACGATGTGGACGTGTTTCCCATCAATTGCCCCTCCGCAGTTAGGAAAGTCCCACCGCTCGGCAAAGTGGGAGGCCACAGTCTGCCATTCCTGTGGCGTGGAAGGAAACTGTTGAGGAAAAAACAATAAACATTACTATTTTTACTCTGAAACATGGCAAGCAGATTAGACACAAACATTATGGGGCAACCTCCAGATAGCATTTATTTAACAACACCAAAGTATAAGGTACACCTATCATATTCCCCCCCCCCCCCCTCTCATGGGCCATTTCTAACATTATAGGGGGTGTGTGGAAATCTTGGACAGGTAACCCTCTTCACTTCATTGAGAGATGAATGCCTAAATAATGTTTAGGCCCCTTAGTTACACTATTGGCAGCCCACTGGACAGGTAAGAAGTGTCATAATACAAAGATATAAATACACACTGTACACATTTGAGGACATTTGGACATTCTGCTATTACCTATCAAGATAATAATAGGATACAAAAACTTTAAACAGTACCATTGGAAAGTATACAGGCAGGCCCTTGCACTACATGCTTTGGGGAATTCATCCATAAATCTGACCAGTAAAGAGATGGGTATATAGTGTATGGGTTTGGCAAAGTCAGCAGATAGATGATTGAGGATCGAGAATTGGGATCAGCTGACTTAGCAGTTGGGGGAGGGAGGGTTACTAAAAATTATTTGGGGACACCACAAAAAAAAGCCTCTGGCACTCTGCCTGAATTTAAAGCTAAAATAACATTTCCAAACATTTTAGGGGGTGTTTGGGGTAAAGCACTACTATGGAGCTGATAAAATACATTGTTAAGTGACTACATGAGGTGAATATAGGGCAGGAGACACCATGCTGGGGAGGTTAGTGAAGGGCAAATATGTATGAAGGACCTAAAATAATAATTACATAAAAATCCAGCATGCATGAGGACAAAGGGGACATTCACAGCATATTACAATCATGGTAATTAGGGAATGAGGAAAGAAATACAATACATTATCAAACATTCAATACAATAAAATGTGATATAAAAGGATAAAAATCTTACCTTCATATACTCCTTCTGCAGGACCTGTATGATGGCAGAACAGGTCTCTGGGATAATGATCCCCAGAGCCTGGGGGGAGATGCCTGTCGAGAACTACAAGTCCTGCAGACTTCTCCCTGTGGCCAAATACCGCAGGGTAGCGACCAACCTCTGCTCCGGAGTGATGGCTTGCCTCATGCAGGTATCCTGCCTGCTAATATAGGGGGTCAGCGAAGCCAACAAACGGTGAAACATGGGGTCCGTCATCCTGAGAAAGTTCCTGAAATCATCAGGAGCAAAGGCATATGAGAGAACTGGTCACGCTGAAGCAACCAATTCTTGGTCCATGAACTCTTCCCCACCCTGTTCATGGACTGGACTTGTGTCAAGGTCAGGACCCCAACACCAAGCCCCCGCACAGCACGAACTCTACGAGGAGTACGCATATGAAACATGGCTAGAAAACGGTCAGCTGCTCAGAACGGAGTAACAGAACGCACTGAAGAACAGCAAGGCCTGTGAAGAGCGACCTGAAAAACAGCAACGAGCGGGCAAGATCGCACAGAAAACTCCGATACGAACTGACTGCACGCACTGAAGAGCAGATACAAACCAACCCTGAACGGCAGAAAACTATCTGAAAGCCACGAGTCTGAAAAAGCGCGAATCGTCTCTCACCAAACTTACTAACACGAGATTAGCAAAAGGAGCACAAAGGGTGCCGCGCTTGGTTCTGAACCGGCCTTTTCTAGTCTCGTCGTACGTGGTGTACGTGACCGCGTGGTTGGCGATCGGAAATTCCGACAACTTTGTGCGACCGTGTGTAGACAAAAAAAGTTTGAGCCAACATCCATCGGAAAAAATCCTAGGATTTTGTTGTCGGAATGTCCGAACAAAGTCCGACCGTGTGTACGCCCTATAAGTGTTACTAAACCCACGACAGTAAAATCTGTCTGTATATGCAGCATAGCATGCTTGTTATATTCACTGTGGAACTTAAGATGTTAATCCTCTGCATTGTATAAAAAGGCTGTTTTATCTGGGGAAGGCCAGCTAACACAGGCAGGGTAGCCGACCTGCACATGCTCAGTTGTGTCTTTTATGCTGGAGAGAACATTTACTTGTTCTCAGAGCTAGCCAGGTCACATGATATTGACATCACACATGTGGGCATGTATACAGGCTGTAGTGGAAATCTCCTCCTACCTGAACTCACGGCACTGGAGAAACTGTGCAGTTTATCATGTAACCGTGGTATCCAGATCATCCAAACAGGTATATACTGGCAATATTTTAATGTAAAGAAGATTTATAAGCTGTGGGCACTGTGAGGGGGGGCGGATGAACTATTTTCATACTACTGGGTTTAGTAAAACTTTAAGTAGAGAAGGGGAAGAAGGAGTTAATCAAGGTGGTATCAAAAGTGGTAGTAAAGCTTCAAAAAAAAAAAAAACATACAGTAATGTGCTAATACAGCCCTCAAGAATTCCACTCGCCTGCTCGCATTCTGCTAGTGGATTTTGAGGGCTGGCGAGCTATGCCTGCCTGGGAAGCAGAGGGGGTGAGCACCGCTGGCATGCAGGGTTGTATGGTAGGCCTTCTCGCAGCGCTCGCGGAGGGGAAGAGAGGAGAGCAGGCGGCCAGATCATCAGAGCACAGGGAACATCACTGGTGGCTTTCATTTTAATTGCCATGGGTTCCCCGCACTCGCAGTCACACACAGCCCTGCCCCCTGGTCTCTGGAGTTTGATAGATGGATCACCCGTCCAATCATGAGTGACGTGTATTAAAGTTCCTTGGCCAGCGGGCGGGGCTGTATGTGATGCCAAGTGGTGGGAACACACGGCAATTGAAATGAAAGCTGTGATGTTCCTCGGCGCTCTCATCATCCACCCAGTAATCCTATTCCCCTCCTCTGTTCCCCTGCATGATGGACACAGATAGGCAGCATGGTGGGCACAGATAGGCAGCATGGTGGGCACAGATAGGCAGCATGGTGGACAAAGACAGGCAGCATGGTGGGCACGGGCAGGCTGCATGATGGACACAGGCAGGCTGCATTGATGGACACGGCCAGGCTGCATTGGTGGACACAGGCAGGCGGCATTGGTGGACACGAGCCGGCAGCATAGTGGACACAGACAGGCTGCATTGGTGGACACGGGCCGGCAGCATAGTGGACACAGACAGGCTGCATTGGTGGACACGGGCAGGCTGCTTGATGGACATGGGCACATCCGCACATGTGCCCCGGTGCCCGAGAGAGACAGCTGCGGCACAGAGCTCTGAAGGAAAGGCACAGGTATGCCACTCCTTCAGATGCATGTGCCGGTGACGTCACCGGCTGCTGCTCCCTAGAATATCTCCTAAACAGTGCACATTTAAAAGAAATTCATTTAACTTACAGGTAAGCTTTATTATAACCAAACCTGTAGGTTAAAATCAAAATACAGACTTTACTGTCAAGTAAAAAAAAAAAAATTCCTAAATCAGATAAAAAATAACATAACTCACTTGCATTTTTTCTGTTTTCTTTATTTTTTATGCAATCCATAGATTAAAAACATAAGAGAATTAAAACACAAAATTCACTTTTTTTCTACTTTGATTGGTGTTAGTTTAAGGAAAATGTATTGTTACTGTAGATAAAAAGTATACATTTTATTCTAGAAATTGTCCAATTTAATTTGGCACTAAAATGATGAAATCCTGTACAAAGTATATTTAGTTTATTTTTTTTTAATTATTTACAAATTAAATGCATTTTTTTTAATTTGCACATTTTAGTGCAAAAGTGAAAAATGTTAACAAACAAAATGAAAAAAAAAAAAGTTTACATAATAATGGTTAGAAAAATAGAAATAAGAAGCAGCCAAAAAACAATAATAGCTAAGGGGAGAAGGGGAAGAAGGAGTTAATCAAAGTGGTATTAAAGTAAAAAAATATGGTTTCCTAAATCAGATTAAAACAACATAACTTGCATGCATTTTTTCAATTGCCTCCTGTGAGCTTAATTTTTCTTTCTCCCCTGGCCAGGCTGCTACATTCCTGTTCATTCTTTGTGACCTGGATAGTAACTTTACGTAACTTTAATAGAAAAATTGCCCCACTAGTACAAAAAAAAACTAGAACCAAGCACCAATGGCCTGACAACCTTTCTTCCCACCCCCTCCCCACACCCTTTTCCTTCCATAACTTCTCCCAACTCCCCTCCCCTCCTTCCCAAAACCCATCCTAAGCCAACAGAAAAAAAGACCACATGAACCACCACCAAAAAAAAAACGCCAAAAAAAAAAAATTAAATACACGTAAGTTTTTTTTTGTCTTTGATTTAGGATTATTTTATTCCAATCTAATGCCGATTATGATAAACTAAATAGTATTAATTAGTTATAAGTTAAATAGGACCAAATGTTTATCAACCACTTAAGGACCGGGCCTATTTTTCAAACTTGTTGTTTAAAGGTGAAAATCAGATAGATGGAGAATAAGATAAAAATCATCTCATGGAACGTTAGGGGGCTAAACAACAAATTTAAAAGAGCGGCTGTGTTCCAATATCTTAAACAAGTGAAGCCGCATGTCGTTCTCCTCCAGGAGACACATCTGGATGGAAACAAAACACTTGCATTGCGCAGGCCCTGGATACAGAGGTCCTTTCACTCCTCATACTCAACGTATGCTAGAGGCACAACCATTTTGATCAGTAAAGCGGTTGCATGTAATATCCATCAGGTGTTTACCGATCCGGGAGGACGATATGTGGCACTGGTGTTAGATCTGGCATATCAAAAAATACTGCTTGTAAATGTTTACATACCTCCGCCATTTAAAGTACAGTTGTTATATGATCTGTTAAACATACTAGCTCCATACCTACATCTACCTACGTTATTTATGGGTGACTTTAATAGCATAATGGATTCTACACTAGATACCTCTAATGCTGTTAGGACAGCCTCAGCAGATCTCTGTACGTGGGCTTCGGTGGCGAGCTTGACGGAGGTGTGGAGATGGAAAAACCCGGGGGTCGTGTCGTATTCACATTTGTCTACCACCCACAAATCATCAGCCAGAATAGACTTAGCATTTGGGAATGCCCAACTCCTGCATAGTATATGTGCATCTGATTACCTAGCTGGAGGGACTTCGGATCATAATCCTCTGTTAGTCACAATGACATATCCAACCAGAGGACACAAGGGGGGTTGGAGATTGGCACCGGGATGGTTGCAGGAGGAGCAAGTAGCCACGCCTGTTCAGGCTGCCATTGAAACCTTCTGGGTGACAAATGTGGATACGGCTGATCCGACTATTGTTTGGGATACTTTGAATGCGGTCACAAGAGGTGTATTTATATCAGCAATTAAAGCAGCAAGGATGGAACATAATCAAGAAAAGGAAACTCTTATAGCTAGGGAGAGGGAATGTGCACAGCTCCAGGCGAACTCCCCTTCGGAGACTAACTAGGCCTCCATGCTACATAGTAGAAGAGCAATAGCAGTTCATTTCACAGAATTAGCTCATACCGAGGCAAGAAGAAGGGCAGAAAACATCTTCACTGAGGGGGACAAAAATGGCAAGTTGCTGGCAAATCTAGTGGCAGACCAAAAGATCCCTGTCAGTATACCGGTAATAAAGAATAATGCAGGGACATTGTTATCGGATCCGGGGGAAATTTTGGAAGAATTTGTGAGATTTTACAAGGCCCTATACTCCCCAATACAGTCATATGATGTGACTGAACTGGAGGACCTTCTTCGGAGCCTTTCCATGCCTAAATTAATTGATACTGATGCCACTCGGTTGGAGGCAGATATATCTGTGCTGGAGGTTGAGGCAGCTATACTTTCCTTCCCTCCAGGTAAAGCCCCTGGCCCAGACGGCTTTCCCGCTGACTTTTATAAAGCACACATGTCACAACTGGCTGCTAGATTAACATTACTGTTCAAGTTCTGCTGGGATAATGGTTCCTTGCCGGCTTCAATGATGGAGGCCTATATGATACTTCTCCTGAAGCCAGGCAAGGACCCACAGTTGTGCTCGTCTTATCGCCCAATAGCTTTACTTAACTCGGATCTTAAAATCCTTGCAAAAATTTTAGCCACAAGGCTGGCCACGGTCATCTCGACTCTGGTTGACATTGATCAAACAGGTTTTATACCTGGTATGTCCACGGATACAAATTTAAGAAGGCTATTTACGCATATTCAAATAGAAAATGCTGAGTACCCGGCAAAAGTGGTTGTCTCCATAGATATCGAAAAAGCCTTCGATTCAGTGGATTGGCAATATATGCACAGGGTTTTGGAGGGCATGGGATTCGGTCCTGGTTTTCGTCGCTGGGTCGGCTTACTTTACAGTGCGCCGAGGACGGCGGTGAGGCTGGGTTCCATGGTTTCTGATTTCTTTTGTATAGGTAGGGGCACTAGGCAGGGGTGCCCCCTTTCACCATTCCTTTTCGCCCTGATAATTGAGCCATTGGCTAGGGCCCTCCGGCGTTCGGAGGGGGTGCAGGCAATTCAGGTGGGATCAATCAGCGAGTGTATTGCATTATATGCTGACGATCTGCTTCTGTTTCTTAGAGACCCAGGTCCGTCTCTTAGGGCGGCGTTGGAGATTCTGGACAGGTTCGCCACTTTTTCGGGGTTACGAGTTAATTGGAGTAAGTCATCCATATTACCATTAGGAAAAGAGGCAAAAAAACTGGCTGACGATTCCCTACCATTGCAATGGGTATCCTCAATCACATACCTGGGGGTTAGGGTCACAGCTAATATCCATGATTATCTGTCCCTGAATCTCCTACCCTTGATTAGTAGGCTTAAACAAAAAACAGCGGTATGGAAGACCCTCCCTCTTTCCTTGATTGGGCGGATCAGCCTAATAAAAATGAAATATCTGTCAGTGATCCTATATTTTCTACGACACTACCCGAAATGGATTCCCAAGGGCTATTTTAAAACACTAAATAGTATCATTGGAACATTTATATGGTACCCAAACTCCCCACGTATAAGTATCAAAGTATTGCAGGAACCATGGGGACAGGGGGGGCTGGCACTACCTGACTGGCAGAAATATTTTCTTGCCGGACAGATGGTAGTTGCTAGGAAGTGGTTAACGGCGGACTCTGGTGATTCTGCCACAGTAGTGGAGGCTGCACATCTGGGATCATACGAAAGTTTAAAGTTGGCTTTGTATAGAGGTCCGAGATCCTGTCTTCCTCTGACAGAGTCTATGAAAACAACAATTAAGGCCTGGGAAGTAGCCACTACATTAATGTCTCCCAGTTACATAGGAATTACACCCTTAGCCCCCATATGGATGAACCCGAGGCTTCCGCACCTTCTCTCACTCCCTGACCCTATAATTTGGGCGTGTAAAGGCATTAAGACCTTGCAGGACATTACATGTGAGGGGGATCTATGCACTTTTGATCAGTTAAAGGCTAGGCATGACCTTCCGAATTCCTTTTTTTTTCGTTACTTACAACTGAGACACGCTTTTAAAGAACAGACGAGAGAGCAAAGGGTCGAATATTTACCTTCATCATTGGAGTCCATGTTAACAGAGGAGGACCTGGCCAAACCGTTGTCCTCGGTGTACAAATCCCTATTTAATAAAACCCCCCCAGGAATTACTAAGTGTAGGGAGAGATGGGAAGGAGAGATTGCAGATATTCAGGGGGAAGACTGGGATGACATGTGGGATCATCCATTCAAACACCTAGTTTCAGCCAGGGATCGCCTAATTCACTTCAAATTCTTACATAGGATATATCTCACCCCGGATAGGTTGTCCCGTATCTACCCATCAGTGAGTAGTCAATGCTGGCGATGCTCACATGCCCCAGCGGGCGCAGAACACGTCTTCTGGAGCTGTGCACACATTCAAAGATTCTGGTCAGAAGTAACGGAGTGTCTAGCAGAGGTATTGTGTATACCAATTCCATTAACACCTAGAGTATGTTTGATAGGACTGGTAGAGGAGGTGGTTCCGACTCGGGCGCATCGCACCCTACTGAATATAGGATTATTTTATGGTAGAAAAGCTATATTACTGAACTGGAAAAAAACTAATGCCCCTACTGTATTATTTTGGAAAAAACTGATAAATTCAGTTATCCCTTTATACAGAGCAGCATATCACGCCAGAGGTTGTCCTAAGAAATTCTCGAAGGTTTGGCAGGCGTGGCTGGACTCTACAGCTACAGTGAGTTAGGAAGATACGCAAAGTGTAGGAGGTAGGGAGTGATATGAAATAACGTTCCATGCTGGTTGTTGGGTGCTATTATATGTAAAATCCATCTAGGATGCTCTGTCCTATAATGCACTGTAATCATATACATGGGGAGCTGAGAGAGGATGGTTTGATTAAACTTAAATTTATGATGTACAGTTTTCATTCTGCTGTGTGCTGCTATATGACTGCTGTTTGGGTGGTAGTGGGTGGGGGGAGGGGTAAGGGGAGGGGGGGAACTCAAGGTTGGTTAGAGGTTATATCGGCCCTGCGTGGTCGGCTCGATTGGTATGTTGCCAATCAAAGATTGTTTGTGAATGTATGTTTGTCTATAAAATTAATAAAAAGAATTTAAAAAAAAAAAAAAAAAGGTGAAAATCAGTTTTTGTTTTTTTTTTTGCTAGAAAATTACTTAGAACCCCAAACGTTATTTTTTTTTTCAGACACCCTAGAGAATAAAATGGCGATTGTTGCAATACTTTTGCCCCCGCTCGTGGAATGGCGACAAATATTGACCCTTAAAAGTCTCCATAGACGACGTTTAAAAATTTCTACAGGTTACCAGTTTTGAGTTACAGAGGAGGCCTTTTGCTAGAATTATTGCACTCGCTCTAACGATCGTGGTGATACCTCACATGTGTGGTTTAAACACCATTAACATATGCTGGCGCGACTTATGTATGCGTTCGCTTCTACAAGCGAGCGTGGAGGGACGGGGCGCTTTAAAAAAAAAAAGTTTTTACTTATTTTACTTTTTATTTTTACACTGTCCATTTAAAAAATAACATTTTTGGATCACTTTTATTCCTATTACAAGAAATGTAAACATCTCTTGTGATAGAAAAAAAAAAGCATGACAGGACCTCTTAAATATGAGATCTGGGGTCAAAAAGACCTCAAATCTCACATTTACACTTAAATGCAATAAAAAAAAAGTCCCTTTAAGGCCGTTGGGGCGGAAGTGACGTTAGACGTCGCTTACGTCATCCAACATCATTGAGTCGAGTGGAGGCCATCATTTTCTCACTCAACACAGTGCCTCTGAGGGGAAAGGATCGGATCGTCAACGCCGCTACCGACAGCTCCGGTAAGCAGGGGAGACAACCGGAACATGACGGGAGGGGGGTGGTCACCTCTCCCGCCGCCAATAAAAGTAATCTCCCATTGAATCTGCCGCGGAGACCACTTTCATCACAAAGCGGACCGCCCGCCATTTCAGGAAATACCAGGGTTATGGCAGCTATCTGCTGCCATAACAACGGTTATTCAATGTCAAAGTACCGATGTACAATGGTGATGGGTGGTCCGGAAGTGGTTAAAAAAAAAAACAACTTTTTTTTTTACTTGTCAGGTTAGTTCATTATACGCAGATGGAAACTCATCCCTTTGATCTGCAAATGAATGAAGCAGAGTAGTTACAACGGTAACAATGTTATCTCTTGCTACATAAACAATGTTACTTTGTATCATTCTATTTAAAAACAATGTTACTTTGTATCTCTCTGTTTATTAACAATCTTACTTTGTATCTCTCTATTTATAAACAATCTTACTTTGTATCTCTCTATTTATAAACAATCTTACTTTGTATCTCTCTATCTATAAACAGTGTATCAGAAGCAGCAGCTATTGCAGCTTCTGTATTCACATGGCAACTGTCGGCTGTCGTTTTGACAGTTTGGAATTGCATGCAAATGTGATAGGGAGGGGGGAAGGGCAGGAAATGGGGAAAAGTGACACCTTGATTGGTGTCAGTGGCAGCAAAAATAAACCCCTTTCACTGGTGTCATTATCAGTAACAATAACCTCCCTTCATTGGTGTCAATGGCAGCAATGATAACCTCCAGAATTGGTGTCAGTGGATGCAATAATAAACCCCTTCATCAGTGTCAGTGGATGCAATAATAAACCAGTTCATCGGTATCAATGGATGCAATAATGAACCCCTTCATCGGTGTCAGTGGATGTAATAATTAACCCCTTCATTGGTGTCAGTGGATGCAATAATTAACCCCTTCATTGGTGTCAGTGGATGCAATAATTAACCCCTTCATTGGTGTCAGTGGATGCAATAATTAACCCCTTCATTGGTGTCAGTGGATGCAATAATTAACCCCTTCATTAGTGTCAGCGGATGCAATAATAAACCCCTTCATCTGTGTCAATGGATGCAATAATAAACCCCTTCATCGGTGTCAATGAATGCAATAATAGCCCCCTTCATTGGTGTCAGTGGATGCAATAATAAACCCCTTCATTGGTGTCAGTAACAGCAGCAATACCCCCCCCCCTTCTTTGCCAGTAGCAGCAATAATAACCCCCTACATTGGTGTCAGTGGATGCAATAATAACCTCCTTCATTGGTGTCAGTGGATGCAATAATAACCCCCTTCATTGGTGCCAGTGGATGCAATAATAACCCCCTGCATTGGTGTCTGTGGATGAAATAATAACCCCCTTCATTGGTGCCAGTGGATGCAATAATAACCCCCTTCATTGGTGCCAGTGGATGCAATAATAACCCCCTTCATTGGTGCCAGTGGATGCAATAATAACCCCCTACATTGGTATCAGTGGATGCAATAGTAACCCCCTTCATTGGTGTCAGTGGATGCAATAATAACCCCCTTCATTGGTGTCAGTGAATGCAATAATAACCCCCTTCATTGGTGTCAGTGGATGCAATAATAACCCCCTTCATTGGTGCCAGTGGATGCAATAATAACCCCCTTCATTGGTGCCAGTGGATGCAATAATAACCCCCTACATTGGTATCAGTGGATGCAATAGTAACCCCCTTCATTGGTGCCAGTGGATGCAATAATAACCCCCTACATTGGTGTCAGTGGATGCAATAATAACCCCCTTCATTGGTGCCAGTGGATGCAATAATAACCCCCTTCATTGGTGCCAGTGGATGCAATAATAACCCCCTACATTGGTATCAGTGGATGCAATAGTAACCCCCTTCATTGGTGCCAGTGGATGCAATAATAACCCCCTTCATTGGTGTCAGTGGATGCAATAATAACCCCCTTCATTGGTGTCAGTGGATGCAGTAATAACCCCCTACATTGGTATCAGTGGATGCAGTAATAACCCCCTACATTGGTATCAGTGGATGCAGTAATAACCCCCTACATTGGTATCAGTGGATGCAATAGTAACCCCCTTCATTGGTGTCAGTAAGAGAAACAATATACCCCCTCCCCCCCGCCTTCTTTGCTGACAGTAACAGCAATCATACCCCTTCTTCATCGGTGACAGTGGATGCAATAATAAACCCCTTCACTGGTGTCAGTGGATGCAATAATAACCCCCTTCCATTGTTGTTCAGTGACAGCAATAATAAATACAGAGAGCATTCCAGCACATGGTACCCTGCTGCCACTCTGCATAGGCCATAGCTGGGACCTCGCGGACCTCATCAGAAGACACCGCGGGTCACCAGCCGGATGGCTCTGATAAAGATTATGCTGCTATATTGTCACTTTTCATGCAGAGCCCCCTTTCAGATGTATTATTTATTTGCACCTCTTAGATTTATTATTTATTTGCACCAGAACAGAGATGACATTCACCGTTATTAGTTATGAGTTGTGGTGGGTAGGTATTCAACCAGCCATTGATTTTACAATAATACGTGATTGGCATTGTGATTCCGCATCGCTTGTTAATCTCCAGACCTGTCACAGAGATATTGCTAGTAGAGCTTTAATACGACTGATTGTGAAGTATTTCTTTTACGAGGAAAGGCACTTAACATAATTAAACCCAGCGCATCCTTCATTAGACTATAAATCATAAGACTCAACCGTTAATGCTTACTGCCACTTCCAAGATCTGCCACTAGCTGGAGACGTTGAGTGGGAATGGCATTGTGGTGGTTATAAGTCTTCTAATATGTATCCTAATGCTATGATGTGTCTGATGCTTTGGAACGTCCTCTACTGGGACAGTGGATTATTGTATCATTAGAGAAATATGGGGCATAATCCCCCCCACTGACAACATGGAAGGGGCACAAATCCCCCCCACTGACACCAATGAATGGGCACAATTCCTTCTAATGACACCAATGAATGGGCACAATTCCTTCCAAATAACACTAATGATGGGGCACAATATCTCCCAATGACACCAATAATGGGACACAATTTCTCCCAATGACATCAACAATGGGACACAATACCTCCAAATGACACCAATAATGGGACACAATTTCTCCAAATGACACCAATGATGGGGCACAATTTTTCCCAATGACACCAACAATGGGGCCCAATGATGGGACACAATTCCTTCCAATGACAGCAATGAAGGGGTGTAAATCTTCCCACTAACACCAATGATGGGGCACAATTCCACCCAATGACAGCAATGATTAGGCACAATTCCTACCACTGACACCAACAATGGGACACAATTCCTGTCAATGACACCAATAATGGAACACAATTTCTTCCAATGACACAAATAAAGGGGTGTAATTCATCCCACTAACACCAATGATGGGGTATGATTCCTCCCACTGACCCCAAAGATGGGGCATTGTTTTTTCTGACAGACGTCAGAACCTTTTCTACTTCCATTGGCCACAGTGTGGCTCTCCTAAAGTCTGAAGGACAGTAAACTGGCCCTTTGTTTAGAAAGTTTGGAGACCCCTGCTCTAGAGTGGCATAGGAATGTTGAGCCCAGTGAACAGTCATTTGATGCTCTCCCCTAGCTAGAATGAACCTGGAAGCAATGAACTCTGATCACTTCTGGGTTCAGAGCTGTCATTCCACTGCTGCTATGTCTGGGGGAGAAGCTAACTAAGCGTGATCTATGTTCATTTATCTTCAAAGGAGGGCACTAATGGGCTCCTGATGTCCCCTTACAGAGGACCTGAGTAGGGAGAGAGGAGCGCCCGGTGTCCAGAATAAGTAAACTCTTGATCTAGAATTGGAGGTAAAACATGTACAGATAGAGCCAATGTGCTTTGGCAGATTTGCCTTCCCCTTCTTTAGGGCTGTTGGTACGATCTAACAGAGATGGGTAGACTCCACAGTTGTACCTAAGCTTGCTGCCTCTGCATCTCAACAGTCATCAGCTTTCATAAGAAACTTAGGTACAACCGTGGAGCCCACCCATCTTTATTAGAACGTAACAACAGCCCTGAAGAAGGGGGAGGCAATTCCCCGAATTGCACTGGCTCTATCTGTACATGTTTTACCTACCATATCTCCAAAGAGAGGTCATCACTATCATTCACCCGCAGAACCACCTAATATCTGTTAAGAATCATTCTACTGGTCCAGCGTGGTCTCTAGCTCAAACTAATTACAGAGGACCTCTCAACCGCACTGTTATGACTTAGGTGGCTTGCCAGGCCCCCTTATGACAGTAATACAGTTCAGTTAAAATAATGGTCTAAAAATAGAGGTTTAATAACGAAATTAAAAAAAAAAAAAACATTTTAAAAGCTCCCAGTTACCACATACAAGGCCATATATATGTAAACACGACAACGGCAATTGCACCACGCATATTAGGTTTTGGGTATCATAGTTTGATGTCACTTCACAATTGCATGCAATTTTGAGGCTTGACATGTTTGGTATCTATTGGCTCTATGATCTTTAATATTTTAACAAAAATATTGCATTTATGTGCACTAAAATTAATTTGCACATTTATTTTTTTTAACTGAAAATATGGGTTTGATAAAGAGTTGTGTGAATATTGTGTGAGTACGTTTTAATCTCCAGTGTTTCTGCTTTCAAAAAATACACTATATTGCCAAAAGTATTGGGACACCTGCATTTACACACACATGAACTTTGATATATATATATATATATATATATATATATATATATGTACAGTGCAGAATATATACTACAGTGCATTGAAGTGGTTAAGGGGAACCCTATGACAGAATTAAGAAAAAAACAGCATGGGGTCCCCCCCAAAATCCATATCAGGCTCCTTGGGTCTGGTATAGATTTTAAGGGGATCTCCATGCCAATTTAAAAAAAAACAGCGTGGGGTCCCCCTCAAAATCTATACCAGGCCCTTTGGGTCTGGCATAGATTTTAACGGGAACTCAACGCCAAAATGTAAAAAAAATTGGCATGGGGTCCTCCCCAGAATCCATACCAGACCCTTATCCAAGCAAGCAGACTAGCAGGCCAGGAAAGGGGGGTGGCGAGCGCGCTGGTTCCCCTCCTGAACCATACCAGGCTGCTTGCCCTCAACATAGGGAGGGTTCTTTGGGGACCTCCGGACAAGGGCCCTGGCCATTGGTTGTCGGGGTCTGCGGGCAGGGGCTTATCGGAATCTGGAAGCTCCCTTTAACAAGGGGGCCCCCAGATCCTGGCCCCCCTATGTGAATGGGTATCGGGTACATTGCACCCCTACCCATTCACCAAAAAAGTGTCAAAAAGTAAAAGCCACAACAGACAGTTTTTGACAATTCCTTTATTAAAAAAAAAAGTTTCCCACGATGTCCATCCATCTTTAATCACGCCACCCGACGGACCAGAAAAATAGAAAAAAACAATCTCCGCCTCGATGGGAGGCCTCCCGGCGACTGCTGTCTCTTGGCTGTGACAGCTGTTATATAGGCAAGGGCAGGGGCAACTCTGTGATGTAACCGAGTGACCCGCCCCTTCTGACGTCATGTGACATCAGACGGGGGCGGGATCATCCGGTCATGTCAGCAGATGGCCCCACCCTTGCCTATATAAGAGCTGTCAAAGCAAAAAGACAGCAGTTGGCATGAGGCCTCCCATGGAGGCAGAGTTTTTTCAGTTTTTTTTTCTATTTTTCAAGTCCGTCGGGGGCATGATTGACAATGGATGTACATTGCGGGAAACTTTTTTTTTCTTTTTTAATAAAGGAATTGTCAAAAACTGTCTATTGTGGTACCCATTCACATAGGGGGGAGGGGGCTTCCAGATTCCGATAAGCCCCCACAGGGCTTTTTTTCTCAGAGAATGGGTATAGGAACTCCCCCCTTGTGAGTCACTTCTTGTTTCGGCCCACCTACCCACCTCCAAGCACCGTCCCTTGGTTTCACCCCCTGCCCACCTCCGAGTAGTGCCCCTTTTAGAGAATACAGAGCCAAGTATAATTTTGTGGGGCTAAGTAATTTGTATGGAATTTGTTAAAGTAGTAAAATAGTTCCCCCACAGCCAGCAGCAATAGACCCCCACAGCAACAATAAATCTGCCCATAAACAAAATACCACTCCAGCAGCAACAAAAGATCTCTGAGCAGCCAATATAAATATACTTTCCTGCAGCTAGCAAGAATAGACTACCTCCTTCTTCCAGCAACAATTGACCCCCAAGCAACAACAGATCCACCACCGGCAGTAATAGACCTTCCCAGCAACAATAGAGCGCCATGTAAAAATAGATCCCCTCCAGCAACAATAGATCCCCTGGCAGTTAGCATTAATAGACCCCCAGCACACCCCAACAACCCTTGCCATTACATACGTTTAGTGCTGGAGGTGCCAGAACTGAGTTCTCCTGCATTCCCGTGGTTCGGGGGGGAGGGGGGCGCTCGCTCGTCCCCCCCGTTTCCTGCCAGGCTGCTTGCTCGGATAAGTGACTGGTATGAATTTTTTTTTAAATTTTGGCATGGAGTTCCAATTAAAATCTATGCCAGACCCAAACGAGCTGATATGGATTTGGGGGGGCGTGCTGTTTTTTTTTTAAAAAAAGGTGTGGAGTGCCCCTTAAAATCCATAACAGACCCAAAGGGCCTGGTATGGACTCGGGGGGAGGGGGGGGGGCCATGCCAATTTTTTCCTTGATTTTTCATCTATATTGCTGGGAGCCGGCAATACATTACAGCCGCAAGCAAATTTAAATGACATTTTTTCCTTTAGCCATTGCACAGATGTGCCACTTTACAGGCAGACTAAGTGGACCCCCCAGGCACGATATTTAAAAAAATCTTTAAGCATTATTAAAATTACTCCTGAAAAAAACTGTCGTTTTATGGCAATGACTTGCACATAAGCCTTTAAAATTAGCACTTTTGATTTTTTATGTAGGTGTCCCATAGACTTCGCATGTTCGCTTGAACTTTTTGCCTGTTCACATGTTCTGGTGCAAACTAAACCGGGGGGGAGAGCTTGGGGTGTTTGGCTTATCCCTACTAAAGAAGAAAGAGGTAATTTCCCCCGAAACATGTTGGTTCAATCTGTAGATTTTTATACTCTCAATAAATGATCGTAATCCTACATCGAGAGTTACATTCATTCCAGACACCAGTTCCTCCTCTCTCTTCATTAAGCACTTCTCACTGAAACAATGGCTCTGTAACAGCAGAAAGGTATCATCCCAAACCCCCTAAGGGGGTCCATCTTCACCACACATAGTTGAGGTCAACCCATTGGAAGTAATTCCTTCCTTACTCCCTACGGAACCACCTACTTAAAGCAGTTCAGTATGGTCTCCAGCTCAAACTTGTTTATCCCCAGACACTTTGGTTCACCTTGGTATCCAAACTGCAATATTGAATTACCTTGAATATGTCTGGTGAAATGTGGGTTGTCTATCTCCCGTTTTTCTTGTACCCAGGTGGCTGGACGAGCAGGATTCAAATTCCAGAACTGGGCACAGACCTACGGATCAAGCCCAGAGCTGTACTTCCAACCAACGTGTGCGGAGGAAGTGAAAGAGGTAAGGAGAGGAGTGAACTATCAGCATTGGGCAACTAGTGAAGGATCCACCTTGGTTTAACCTCTTGCATAGGCGAGGAGGAGTGAGCATTTAAGTGCTGTTAAAGATGGAAGGGACATGGTCTGAGGTGGGATAAATTTAACTGGCTATTAACCATCATGGCTTAGACTCTACCCTCTGTCTGCCTTTGCTGAGCCAATGTACACTCTACTCATATTCACTGGGACCCCCTAAACTGCTTATTCTGGGTCTGGTTTCTGGGAAACTAATTTGCTCATGTCTAGTTACTGTCCATAATTGCTGTCAATTGTAGTGCTATTGTGTAAATCAGAGGTCTCCAAACTTTCCAAACAAAGGGACAATTTACTGTCCTTCAAGCTTTAGGGGGCTGGACTGTGGCCAGTTGGAGTAGAAAATGCCCCGGGATCATCAACAATGTATCAATGGGAGGAATAGTGTCCCATCACTGGTGTCAGTGGGAGGAATAATGCCACATCATTGGTGTCAGTGGGAGTAATAGTGCCCTCTCTTTGGTGTTAGTTGGAGAAATAGTGCCACATCATTGGTGTCAGTGGGAGGAATAGTGCTCTATCATTAGTATCAGTGGGAGAAATAGTACCCCATCATTGGTATCACTGGAAGGAATAGTGTCCCATCATTGGTGTCAGTGGGAGAAATATTGCCCCATCTTTGGTATCAGTGGGAGGAATAGTGCCACATCATTGGTGGCAGTGGAAGGTATAGTGCCCTTATTGATGGTAGCATTGGGAGGAATGATGCCCCATCATTGATATCAGTGGGTGGTATAGTGCCCCAGGGACCAGATAAAGGCAAGCAAAGGGGTACTTCTGCCCCCTAGGCCACAGTTTGGAGAGCACTGGTGTAAATCACTGTTAACTATGTTATTACAAATTCTAGCATGGTCTGCACCTAACAGGAGACCCATGATGGTTTTATTTGACCAGCTGAAGAAGTAAAGCCTGTAAATGGCCCAGAAATAGCAAGCTATGGATTTCAAAGTGTTAACATATGCTAAGCAAGGCTTATGAAAAAATTGGGGCTGTTTCAGATCTCCTGTAGGGCCCCATGGTGATAGGCACTCACAACAGCACATGGAAACTCATTCAACTGAGGTCCGAAATGGATTGTGACTCTTCATAGATATCTCCCTATCTTTTATTTTTAAGGAGATACCTACCCACCTCTGAGCACCTTAAGTTTTTTTTTTTTTTTTTTTTAATGCAAAGTGGCCACATAAATAATCAAATACAATTTTTAGAGAAAATATTGCTTACTTTTCATGGTGTCCCTATGCCATCAACTTCAAGGTACACATGTTCTCCATTATCATGACTGAGAACATCCAATGCCAAAAAATAAAGGTAAATTAATCCCCACTGGGGTGTCAGAAGGTTGACCTGGTACTCGGTTGTAAGGTAAAGCAGTTACCCTCTGATACCCTGGCCCTTATACCTCATGGATGGGCTCAGTAACCAACAGTGAGGTGTAATGGGGTGGGCCGGTCATTGACTTTCCTGCTCCAAGGTGGCATTTGCATAGCTCCCAGGTTATCAGGGGCCCTCGGGCACTAAAAAGGGAACTGAGGGATAAATATAGGCAGCAGAAAGAACTTACTTTAAATTGCTGTTGGCAGTTTACAAATCATGCCTTTATATGGAAAGGGTTGCTTCTGTTAGAGAAGAGCTCAACTTTAAAGAGCAGGAAAGGGAAGTCTGGTAATGAAGTACGGTAGTTATTTGTGACATTTCCCCTTTTCCTGCAGATTCTGGATCTTGCCAGGCAGAGGAGTAAGAGAGTGAAAGTGGTGGGAGGAGGACACTCTCCATCGGATATCGCCTGTACAGACGACTTCATGATCCGACTGGATAAAATGAATAAAATTTTGAAGGTAAAACCATCTGCAACATATAACCTTTGTAATGTAGTCACAGAGCCCGATGTATGAGTAAGGGAATCTGGCCAAAAAAATGATAGATTACTTCACTTCTTGCCTTGTGCTCACCTAAAGTCTTTTAATTTCTCTAGTGCATGCTTGGGCTCAAATGTTAAAATATTGTACTGTTTACTCATGTGTATCTCTTCTATGAAACATGCTTCACCCATGGCAGTGCAGTCACAGAGCATTATGAGATTTTTGTAAATCGAACAAGAGCTGTTTGCTTCTAGACTGTCTGTCTAATTGAATCTCCATATGCCCTTGTCTGAAGTCAATCAGCCATGTGTGTGTAAATTTTAGACTTAGCTATTGAGCTCTGTGAACAACAGGCTTTCTTTTTAACATTTAGTTCACCTTTGTATTAAACGTTACAATGCAATAAAGGGGTCCCAGTATTTTTTTAAAACTTTGCTCAGTGGAGACAAATTACCAGTGCTGGGACAAGTTCATCTAGAGCCCAGGGCGAACATGCCAAATTGTGTGCCCCCCCCCCCCAAGATGTATTAGCATTATGTGTTAGCAATCTGACCCCCCCCCCCCAAAAAAAAAAATTAAGCACTAATCTGCATGCTTAACCCCTGAAGCATAAATTCCCCCTCCTCCCACTACAAATCCACCCCCTGCTGAAACCCCCTTCCCAGCACAAATATCTGCCCCCCCCCCAATCCCCCCTCCAGCTCAAATCCTCTCATTTCCCATATGCCCCAAGGACAATTCTACCCCCTGAAAAAAATCTCCCCCTCCTAGTACAGATCCTCTACCCCTCTTCCCCTCCCCCACTGCAAATCCCTCCTCCCCAGCAGAAATTCTCCCCAATCCCTCATCCTAGCACAAATCCCCCCCCAAACTTCATCTCCTAGCAAAACTCCCACTCCTAGAACAAATACCCCCACCCCAAACAAATTCCTGTCCTAGCACAAATCCTCTCCCCCCCCACCATATTACCTTTTCTAGCACAAACCTGCCAAAATACCCCCTCCTAGCACAAATCTTCTTCCCCCATCCCCCCTTCCATCATAAATGCCCTCAAATCAACACTCCTAGCACATCTCCCAAAGTTTTTCCTCCTAGAACAATTCTTATCCCCTGCCGCCTCCCAAATTCCCCCTCCAAACACAATTCTCCTCCCCCCAACCTCTTTGTGGTGCCCCCCCCCCACCTCACATGATACCACAGTGCCCAGGGCAGCCGCCCCTCCTGCCCACCCCTTGTCCAGGCCCTGCAAATTGCCTTACTTTAAATTATATTCCTGTGGGCCATGAGTGGATTCCCGAAAGCCTGGCCAGAAAACTTACATTGAGAGAGATCTGCTGCATCCTGTGTAAAATCTAGGCCAACGAAACCATTAGGCATGCCTCCAACGTCTAAGGAATCAGCACTCTTTCTCTGACAAACAACGAGAACTCTTTCCCTCCCTGCTCACCAAGCATGCGTGGTTGTATGTCAGAGGGTTGCTAGTGTTGTGCCCAATAGTTCTTGTATCTTATATTCTACAGGTCTGAAGGATGATCATTTAAAGCTGAATCCCAGGTACAGATTATGTGGCACTACATTGGTTCAGTGAACCATTGTAAGTATGCATATTACATATCTGTGGTAACCCTGTGAAAGTGGAGAATCACTGTAGTAGTCACCACTACTACAGTGATCGCATCTGTCTTCCGGGTTTGGGTGGAGATCATGACCTCACTTCCCCTCCTCTTGACCTCAGGCTCATCCAATCAGAGGGCTCCTTGCATTCATTGAGAAAAATGAAAGGCATTCTGTTAATGGCACCCATACTAGGTGAACGACCCCCTGTGGTTACTACCGTATGTAGTAGGGCAGCCACTCAGCATGGGATCCGGAAGACATCTGCCATCATTGCCATCACTGTAGTAGTGGACACTCCACTTTCCAGTTTTTACTCGGATCCTCCAGGTATAGCCAAGCTGGACCAATGTAACTATTGTATAAAATACATACGTGGAATTCAGTTCAGAAGTAAGCTCATTTTTTTCTCCAATGAACAGTAATTTACAAAATAAGGGTGGCACTTTATTGCTTGCTAAATTTTATTACAAAGGTGAACCTACCCTTAAGACCTCTTTCACACTGGGGTGGTGCGGGCGTTAGCGGTGAAACGCTATTTTTACCGCTGTTATAGCAGCACATTTTGGCCCTTTTAACCCCGCTAGCGGCCTAAGAAAGGGTTAATAATAGCGCCCGTTTTTGCGGCGCTGCCGAAGTGCTTTGCAGGCGCTTCAGCAACGCTGCCCAAACATTTCAATGGGCAGGGGCAGTGGAGGAGCGGTGTATTCATCACTCAGCACTCAGGCTTTCACACTGGGGAGGCTTGAGAGGCGCTTTTCAGGCGCCTTACATCTCTAAAATGCCTGAAAAGGGCCCCAGTGTGAAAGGGGTCTTAAATTAGAACTATTTTTTTTTTTAATTTTGGATATAGTAAGGGAGGGCTATAATCCCTGTCAGATTTTTATTTGCCATCTGTCTCCCATAGGGGGTATTTCCCTTCACTTCCTGTCCCATAGCCAAAATAGGAAGTGAGAGGAACTCCCTACAAATTAAAGGAATTCTTTGGGGACCCACCAGGTCACCAGAGCTAGTGTCCCCATTGGAAGATTTCCCCTCTATTACTGTTCTGAGGACAACCCAAAATGTGTGATTTTCTTTTACTTTCAGTTAAAGCGAAGTTCCACACAAAAATGGAACTTCCGCTTTTCGGAACCCTCCCCCCCTCCGGTGTCACATTTGGCACCTTTCAGGGGGGAGGGGGGTGCAGATACCTGTATAATACAGGTATTTGCACCCATCTCCGGGCATAGACTCCCACGGGAGTCTACGCCTCTTCCCGTCCCCCCGCGCTGTCTGCTGGGACACACACGGGTCCCAGAGACAGCAGGGACCATTCGGATTGCGCAGCGCGACTCGTGCATGTGCAGTAGGGAACCAAGAAGTGAAGCCGCAAGGCTTCACTTCCTGATTACCTTACCGAAGATGGCAGCGGCAGCACCAGAGAGCCGAGGGAGAGATCGGCTTCGGGTGCCGACATCGCGGGCGCCCTGGACAGGTAAGTGTCGTTAGTATTTGTAGCTGCTGACTTTTTAAAAAAAAATAAAATTCGGCGGACCTCCGCTTTAATGGGGTAATGGCAAACAGGACAACTAGAGAGGGTGAATCTTCCTAACGGGGTCACGGACAGAAATAAAAAACTGGCAGGAGTCCTAATCCCTCTCTAGTCTATGCAGAACTAAAAAAAAAACTGTTTCGCCTTTAGTTATACTTTAAGCAAAGCAGCTATGCTTAGCCTAGTATACATGTGAAAATGAACCTTGAGCTCCATCTACTGTCTAAAAATGATATGCCATATTTCTTATTTACTTGACTAAAACAAAATTTATTTAAAAAAAAAAAATGCATTTTTAATTCCCGAAAATAACAGAAAGAGAGGGGGGGGGGAAATTATATATATATCTATATATATAGATATATATCTATATATATAGATATATAGATATATAGATATATAGATATCTATATATCTATATCTAGATCTATATCTATCTATCTATCTATCTATCTATCTATCTATCTATCTATCTATCTATCTATCTATCTATCTATCTATCTATCTATCTATCTATCTATCTAGATATAGATAGATATAGATATAGATATATATATAGATATCTCTCTCTCTCTCTCTCTATCTATATATATATATATATATATTTTATTTTTTATTATTATAATAACAATCTAATTGACTAGTGAGGGGTTTTAATGTCAGGGTTAAAGCTCTCTCGGGACAGGAAGATGGATTCCTCTGCAGCTCCGGAAAGTGCAGAGCATTATAAAACTCAAAGGATTGACCAAGTCCAAATCTCTGGTACAGCACACAAAGAACGGGTCAATATTTAATTGTATTAACAGGGATGAGAGCCATGTAAAATATACCTTTACATATACCAATCTTTAGGAAGCCCGACTCTAGATGTATTGTTGATTGGAAATCAAAGCCATTTAAGGAAACAAGTTGTTGAGGATCTCTACAACTAATTCAAGAATGTTGCCTGGTCTCTGTGGAATGACAAAAACACTGTCACTGGTCACCCACCCAAACAAATCAAAAACCAACATTTGAATCCCTACTTTAAAATAGACGAAAGAGTATTGGCTGGGGAAATTTTAAAATGGTATTTAACCTTCATTTTTAAAAGTTCCCTTCACTGGAACTAAGGGGCCAAGCCCAACCCCTGAAAAACAACCCCACACCGTAATTCCTCCTTCACCAAATGATTTGGACCAGTGCCCAAAGCAAGGTCCATAAAGACATGGATGAGCGAGTTTGGGGTGGAGGAACTTGACTGGCCTGCACAGAGTCCTGACCTTAATCCGATAGAACACCTTTGGGATGAATTAGAAGGGAGACTGCGAGCCAGGCCTTCTCGTCCAACATCAGTGCCTGACCTCACAAATGCGCTTCTGGAAGAATGGTCAAACATTCCCATAGACACACTCCTAAACCTTGTGGTCAGCCATCCCTGAAGAGCTGAAGCTGTTATAGCTGCAACGGGTGGGCCAACTCAATATTGACCTCTACGGACTTGGACTGGGAAGCCATTAAAGTTC
The DNA here is from genome assembly GCA_037952925.1 of Lithobates clamitans. Taxonomy (NCBI): domain Eukaryota; kingdom Metazoa; phylum Chordata; class Amphibia; order Anura; family Ranidae; genus Lithobates; species Lithobates clamitans. Next base: position 458,071 of record JBBGZY010001089.1, read on the forward strand.
ATGCGCATGTATAGGCAGGCATCCCAATACTATTGACAATATAGTGTACATCCAGGGGCGGACTGACCATTGAGCCACTCGAGCACTGCCCGAGGGCCCTGGGTCACTAGGGGGCCCCATCAGGGTTGCCAGCCTCAGTAAAACCAGGGACAGTATGTATAAATCTGTGTTTTGTTTTTTCACATCTGTCTGTGTATACTGTGTGTACATGTATGTGTATACTGTGTGATTGTATACTTTGTGTGTGTATACTGTGTGGCCCCATAATCTCTGATTGCCTGGGGGCCCCATAATCTCCTCCTGCCCGGGGGCCCCATGAGTTATCAGTCCGCCCCTGTGTACGTCGAAGGATATTTAGCAAACTCATTGCAGATAGTTACCTGGTTCTGTTCTGTAAATACTGACACATTTAGTCACTTCTTCCTGCCTTTTATATGCGGGTGTCTGGCTGCTACCCCATGAGCCGTTACAGCACTAGAAGAGTTAAACTGCTGGAAAACAGCCAATCAAGCCAATCAAATCATTGGGAATAAGCTTTCTGAGGGTGTAGAGTACCCTGCAGAAGATCATAGCAGCATCAGATTCAAATGGAGATGTCATTTTTATACTATAACTACTAAATGGCTTGTGTAGTGCTTCATGAATCTCTAACTCATAATACAGCATTATATTCCAATTAGCCACAGCTCAAGGAACCACTAGCAACCTCTGGAAGAGCTATAGGTTTCCACAGAACCCCTAGTTCAGATAGGCTGGGTTACATTGTATAAAGCCAAGCGCCAGTGTTGCCTCACAAGCCGCTAAGTGCTTCACAGATTTCCAACTTTAGATCAGTGTTATACTTCAATTAGCCACAACTCAAGGGACCCCTAGCAACCTCTGTAGGAACTCTAGGATACCACAGAATTCTGGATGAGAATGGCTGGGCTGGGCTCAAGCTCAAGTGCGCGTGCCATCTCAAAAGTCGCTTAGTGCTTCGCAGATCTTTGGCCCTTAAGTTGGCCATAGATATATAATTTTTCGATTCCTCCATCTACACAATTGAGGTGGATAGAAGAATCCTCTCCACTAGGACATTGTATTCTGACAGTGGAAGTCTCCCATTGGCTGCAGCCACTAATCGAGAAAAAAATTCCAATAAGCTAGTTGGATTATTAGACCAACTTCTGTCTAGCGGGAGTGACCACAAATGGATCGAAATTTGACCCGCCCCTTTGAACCAGTTGAATTTTGAGCCATCTATGGCCAACTTTAGTCCAATGGTATATATCAGCTATCCTCAGCTCAGTGAACCCCTAGCAACCTTTTTGGTGAACTCTAGGTTTCCATGGAACCCTGGCTGAGAATGGCTCTGTTAAATTACAGTGCCTTTGAAAAAGTATTCACACCCCTTGACATTTTCCACATTTTGTCATGTTACAACCAAAAACATAAATGTATTTTATTGGGATTTTATGTGATAGACCAACACAACGTGGCACATAATTGTGAAGTGGAAGGAAAATGATAAATGGTTTTCAACATATTTTACAAATAAATATGTGAAAAGTGTGGCGTGCATTCGTATTCAGCCGCCCTGAGTCAATACTTTGTAGAACCTCCTTTCACGTCAATTACAGCTGCAAGTCTGTTTGGGGATGTCTCTACCAGCTTTGCACATCTAGAGAGTGACATTTTTGCCCATTCTTCTTTGCAAAATAGCTCAAGTCAGATCGGATCAAGAGAGTCTGTGAACAGCAATTTGAGTCTTGCCACAGATTCTCAATCGGATTTACTGTAGGTCTGGACATTGACTGGGCCATTTTAACACATGAATATGCTTTGATCTAAACCATTCCATTGTAGCTCTGGCTGTATGTTTGGAGTTGTTGTCCTGCTGGAAGGTGAACCTCTGCTCCAATCTCAAGTCTTTTGCAGACTCTTAACAGGTTTTCCTTTAAAATTGTCCTGTATTTGGCTTCATCCATTTTCCCATCAACTCTGTCCAGCTTCCCTGTCTCTGCTGAAGAAAAGCATCCCTACAACATGATGCTACCACCACCAGGTTTCACGGTGGGGATGGTGTGTTCAGGGTGATGTGCAGTGTTAGTTTTCCACCACACATAGCGTTTTGCTTTTAGACCAGAAAGTTCAATTTTGGTCTCATCTGACCAGAGCACCTTCTTCCACATGTTTGCTGTGTCCCCCACATGGCTTCTCACAAACTGCAAACAGGACTTCTTATGGCTTTCTTCCAACAATGGTTTTCTTCTTGCCACTCTTCCATAAAGGCCAGATTTGTAGAGAGCACGACTAATAATTGTCCTGTGGACAGATTCTCCCACCTGAGCTGTGGATCTCTGCAGCTCCTCCAGAGTTACCATGGGCCTCTTGGCTGCTTTTCTGATTAATTCTCTCCTTGCCCGGCCTGTCAGTTTAGGTGGACGGCCATGTCTTGGTAGATCTGCAGTTGTGCCATACTCTTTCCACTTTTGCATGATGTATTGAACAGTGCTCCGTGAGATGTTCAAAGTTTGGGATATTTTTTTATAATCTATCCCTGCTTTAAACTTCTCCACAACTTTATCCCTGACCTGTCTGCTGTGTTGATTGGCCTTTATGATGCTGTTTGTTCACCAATATTCTCTAACAAACCTCGGAGGGCTTCACAGAACAGGTGTATTTATACTGAGAATCAATTACACACAGGTGGACTCTATTTACTAATTGGGTGACTTCTGAAGGCAATTGGTTCCACTAGATTTTAGTTAGGGGTATCAGAGTAAAGGGGGCTGGATACAAACACACGCCACACTTTTCCGATGTTTATTTGTAAAAATAATTGAAAACCATTTATCATTTTCCTTCCACTTCACAATTTTGTGCCACTTTGTGTTGGTCTATCACATAAATTCCCAACAAAACACATTTACGTTTTTGGTTGTAACCTAACAAAATGTGGAAAATTTCAAGGGGTATGAATACTTTTTCAAGGCACTGTATAAGCCATAAGCTAATGTCATCTCACAAGCTATTAAGTGATTCATGGGTATCCAGCTTGCCCAGCAACAGGGAAGTGAGTGTTCCTCATACAGAGCTAGGATCCTTCTTACCACCCCTTCAATGGGTATTTAGCGCTCGCCCCCTAAGGGGCTTGCTGATCTTCCCCAGGTTCCTTTCCCAATCTAGTAGAAGGTTTAGGCCATGGGTGCATGCTGGGGGAGGATATACATATTTGGGACAGGCCATGTGCTTTCTCTCTTTGAGGCCTAGGAAGGTGCTGTTGAATGGAGCTCTGCTGTTTGGCCCAATAGCCTGGTTTGGGACCTATGTGTGCTGAAGTGGTCCTGAAGTTGTCCTTTCAGGTCTGGAAGACATTTTGCTAAGGAGGAGGCCCAGAGGAGGCCCTTTGCTGGAGAGAGCCAGGAAGAAGCCTGGTCTCTCAGAAGGGTCTGGTGACTCACTTAGAGGATGCTCTGAAATTTGTGAACGTGCTTAGTGTTGCCAGGTCAGCTTAAGGGTTCTGACACTGTGAAGCTTAATATTGATCTGGATCTGGAGGGTCTGTAAGTGATCTGTTGCGGTATCTGGAACCTATAACCCTCACCTCCTTAAAAGTTCTGCAATAAAAAGATAAAAGTGACCAGAGCCCAATATTCTTTCTTGGGCCCCCATTTTAGCTATGAACTCTGGGGTGAAATGCTAGCCTGCCTCTGCCTCTGGAGATGCTATCCTGCTTTTCGGGGATCAGAGGGGTCATTCAGTATGTTGTCTTATTTATATATCTAATACTACATTGCACCCAATGATAACTCTCTGTAGGCTTTATTCTTGGTTGCACTTGTTTCCAACATTTCTCGATCATGCATTCTGTCTTAACGTGTTAACACATCTGATTTCAGACAAGACTCAGATCTCACGTAGCCCTCAAGTCTTCCATGAAATTATTCAGGCTGCGAACCATCTCCTCCAAAAATGAGTTTCTTTTTCCGAAGAACTTCTTTAAAACTGGCTTTATGTTGAAGAACATCTTGATTATTACAACCCATCCCTCTTATATCATTTCTTTGAGGGATTAACAAGTTTTCCAGATGAGCAAGTGCAGCCGATATGCTTCACGGAGAGGAGCCCCGACGTGTTCCCACTGAAAGAATTCTCCTTTTTATCACAGGGAAAAGATTACTCCCTTCTCACCTCACTTCTATTCAAACACAAGATTCCATTTAATTTGACATTTTATTCAATTACATCCTTTGGTTTCAATCATTTCGTTTGGTCGGCATAAATCCGTCTTAGCGAGTAAAGCCTTTCTGCTCACACAAAGGCTCAGACTAAAAGTCCCCAATTGTTTGTAGAAGAGATTTAAATCGCTCGTTTTAAATGTAACTTCTGTAGTTACAAAGTAAGGGGTGCCCACCCCTCTGTGCTCCAACGACGAGGATATGACTTGAGCTATCCACCATGAATTCAATGAAGGCGCGGTACGTGTCCAATTACAATAATCCATTGCTGGGATGGAGAGATTGCCAATTGGTATCAGATAAAAAAAAAGGAACTATAGTTTAAAAAGCAGCAAGTCAGCTCAAAGTAGATGTAAATCCTATCTGAATCACATTTAGCTTGGTACAGCACTATTTATCATGTACAACTTTCTGAAGACCTTTTCTGACACTTTTTTTTTTTTTAAATGTAACAATCAGTATTTCTTGCTGGAAAATGTCTTAGATCCCTCAAACATTATATATATATATGTTTTTAAAGCAGAGGCCCTAAAGAATAAATGAATGGGTTTTTGCAATTTTGTATGTCACACGGTGTTTGCATAGCAGTTTTTCAAACGCTATTTTTTTTTTGGAAAAAAATGCACTTTTTTGAATTTTAATGCAAAAAAGCACAATACATAACCCCAATTTTTGGTAAAATATAAATATGATGTTATTCTGAGTAAATAGATACCAAACATGTCACGCTTTAAAATTGCACACATCCGTGCAACGCCTTTACAGGTTACCACTTTAGATTTACAGAGGAGGTCTGGTGTTAGGATAACTGGCCATGATCTGATGTGCGCCGTGATACCTCACATGTGTGGGGCGATCGCTGTTTGCGTGCATGCGGGACCTTAGTGTGCATTGGCCTTTGCACTATAATTATTATTTTTTATTTTTTTTTATTTTTTTTTACACTGTCCCTTTAATTTTTTTTTTTATCACATTTATTGCTGTCACAAGGAATGTGACAGCAAAAGGCATGTGACAGGTTCCCTTTATGGAGAAATCTCACGTCTATAAGACCCCAGATCCCTCTTCTGCCATTAAAAGCATTCAAAACACCAAGATTGGTGTATTTGAATGCTTTTTATTTTTTGAAAATGGCGCCATTTACATCCATTGGCCATTGTCCATGGCCATTATCAGGCCATCGCTACCAGGTTACCATGGTCCTGAGCCGAACAAAGCCATCAGGTCTTTGGTTGGCTCTCTGATCAGGACTCCCGGTGGGATGGGAGATCCCGGTAAAGCCGCGGAAGCCGCGTCCCCTCCCGCTGCTTGTAAAAGCAATTCAGTTGCTAGTTAGCCGTTAGGATTGCTTTTACAAAAGAGGCGACTGTTGGCTCTCAAAAAAAATTATAACCACTTGAAGTCCAGTGACGCACCAGGTACATGACTGGTCGGCAAGTCCTCTGTTTCCAGCAGGCCCTTTGCAGCTATTTCTTGTCTACATGCACTCCAGCAATAGTTGTGTAGCACCCTCCTAGTTGAGGTTTAGGGTGCTAGGTACATTTAGTTTGGCTCCTCTGTAACCAGTGAAGCAGTTTTTAATTTCTTAGACCGTTCACTGCTTTACAGGCTGCTGGTCTTCACTGGCCAATGAAACAAATTACTGTCTAAGCACTTGACCGAAACTTTCTTTTGGTGGTATTTGTTAACCTATGCATTCATTTATTTTTTGCACTATAAACCAAAAAAGACTGACAATTTTGAAAAAAGTAAATAAATATTGTTTACTTTCTGCTATAAAACATATTGAATAAAAAAACTGAAAAAAAAAAATCAAATTTCTTCGTAAGTTTAGCCCAATATGTATTCTGCTACATATTTTTGGTAAAAAAAATCCCAGTAATATACACCCACCGGCCACGTTATTAGGTACACCTTGCTAGTACCGGGTTGGACCCCCTTTTGCCTTCAGAACTGCCTTCATTCTTGGTGGCATAAATTCAAAAAGGTGTTGGAAACATTTTCCTCAGAGATTTTTGGTCCATAGTGACATGATAGCATCACACAGTTGCTGCAGATTTGTCGGCTGCACATCCATGATGCGAATCTCATGGTTCCACCACATCCCAAAGGTGCTCTATTGGATGAGATCTGGTGATTGTATTGGATGAGATCTGGTGAGTGTAGAGGCCATTGGAGTACAGGGACCTCATTGTCCAGTGGTGAGATGATTGGAGCTTTGTGACATGGTGCATTATCCTGCTGGAAGGAGCCATCAGAAGATGGGGACACTGTAGTCATAAAGGGATGGACATGGTCAGCAACAATACTCAGGTAGGCCGTGGCGTTTAAACAATGCTCAATTGTTACTAAGGGGCCGAAAGTGTGCCAAGAAAATATCCCCCACATCATTACACCGCCACCAGCCTGAACCATTGATACAAGGCAGGATGGATCCATGCTTTCTTGTTGTTTACACCAAATTCTGACCCCCTCATCTGAATGTCGCAGCTGAAATCGAGGCTCATCAGACCAGACAACGTTTTTCCAATCTTCTACTGTCCAATTTTGGTGATCCTGTGTGAATTGTAGCCTCAGTTTCCTGTTCTTAGCTGACAGAAGTGGCACCCGGTGTGGTCTTCTGCTGCTGTAGGCCATCTGCTTCAAGGTTTGATGTGTTGTGGATTCAGAGATGGTATTCTGCATACCTTGGTTGTAACAAGTGGTTACTGTTGTCTTTCTATCATCTTGAACCAGTCTGCACATTCACCTCTGACATCAACAAGGCATTTTCCTCCACACAACTGCCACTCACTGGATATTTTCTCTTTTTCGGACCATTCTCTGTAAACCCGAGAGATGGTTGTGTGTGAAAATCCCAGTAGATCTGCAGTTTTTGAAATACTTAAACCAGCCCGTCTGGCACCAACAACCATGCCACGTTCAAAGTCACTTAAATCCCCTTTCTTCCCCATTCTGATGCTCAGTTTGAGCAAATCGTCTTCACCACATCTAGATGACTAAATACATTGAGTTGCTGCCTTGTGATTGGCTAATTAGCAATTCGTGTTACCAAGCAATTGAACAGGTGTACCTGATTAAGTGGCTGGGGAGTGTATATTATTACTATTATTATTATTATAATAAAGGATTTATATAGCGCCAACAGTTTACACAGCACTTTACAATATAAAAAGGAGACAATTTGGTTATGATACAATAAAATACAAGAGGATTAAGAGGGCCCTGCTCAGAAGAGCTTACAATCTAATATATATTGATTGATTTGCGTAAAAGTTATGGAGTCTACAAACTATGGGATTTTTTATTATTTTTTTACTAGTAATGGCGGCGATCAGCAACTTATAGCAGGACTGCGATATTGCAGCGGACGTTCTGACACTTTTTGGGGACCAGTGACACTAATATAGAGATCAGTGCTAATAATATGTACTGTCACTGCACTAATTACACTGGTTGGGAAGGGGTTAACATCAGGGGCCATCAAAGGGTTAACTGTGTGCCTAGCCAGTGTTTTACTACACTATGGGGTTGATTTACTAAAGGCAAATAGAGTGTGCACTTTTGAAAGTGCAGTTGCTCCAGAGCTTAGTAAATGAGGGAAAATTTCACTTTACAAAGAACAACCAATCACATACAAGGAAAATAAAAGAACAGCATTTTTTCTTGCACATGATTGGATGATGGAAGTCAGCAGAGCTTTTGCTCATTTACTAAGCTCTGGAGCAACTGCATTTTCAAAAGTGCACAGTAAATATGACTTTAGTAAATCAACCCCTGTGTGTGCTGCTTTTACTAGGGCAAGAGATGGCATTTCTTTCCTGCTTTGCAGGGACACAATATCCATCCCTTCGCTCCTGTCAGAACAGCGATCTGCCTTGTTTACATAGGCAGATCCCAGTTCTGTCTCTCTGCCTAATGATCGGCGGGTGCCGGAGAACATCGAGTATCGTGCACCCGCTGATCAGCTTCCGCTGTGTGTAATCACAGAGGAAGAGAGCCGCCAGCGGCTTGCATGCACGCCCCCTACCTGTAGGTGTCAGATCGCGTACTGTATATATGCGTGATCTGGCGCACAGGTGCCGCCCTGTAGCAGTAAAACTGCTATAAATCGGAAGTGGTTAATTATTGTTACTATTATACAGGATTTATATAGCGACAACAGTTTACACAGCGCTTTACAATATAAAAGGTAGAGAATAAAGTTACAATACAATAAGATACAAGAGGATTAAGAGGGCCCTGCTCAGAAGAGCTTACAATCTAATAGGGTTGCACCGATACCGATACTAGTATCGGTATCAGTGCCGATTCCGAGTATTTGCCCAAATAGGTATTGGGTGTATGCTTCACCCGATACCTGCATCCCGGAAGTCAGTGGGCGGGCGGAGTGGGTGGGAGAAGGCGGAGCGCGGGTCCTGGCACAGTGAGAGTCCTTGCAGCCTGCAGCGGAGGAAAGTAAGCTTATGGGGCAGGGGTGTGGGTCGTGCTCGCAGCCATCCATCAGCATCGGTGACCCAGGCCATCAGAATCATTAATGGAAGTGACGAGTCCCGAGTCTCCGACAGAGGATGCACACTGCAACGCCCATCTTGGTACACCCTGCACTCGGCCTTAGTAGCCTGCAGTCACAAGGCGGTAGCGGACATCTTGTTACACCCAGCCCATATAGTGCATGTCCGCTACTGCCTTGTGACTGCAGGCTACTGAGGCCGAGTGCAGGGTGTACCAAGATGGGCGTGCAGTGTACAGCTCACTCTTTTATCAATTTTATTTTAGTGCTGCATTATTTTCAGTGCCACTGCCTACCAAACAGTTCCACCTCTTATTGCCCATAGGTGCCACCTATTAGTGCCCATAAGTGCCACCTATCAGTGCCTATCAGTCAGTGCCACATACCAGTGCTACCTATCAGTGCCAGCCATCAGTGCCACATATCAGTGCCCATCAGTAAGTGCCAGCCATCAGTGCCGCATATCAGTGTCCATCAGTCAGTGCCACATATCAGTGCCGCAGATCAGTGCCCATCAGTCAGTGCCACATATCAGTGCCACCTATCAGTGCCCATAAGTGCCAGCCATCAGTGCCGCAAATCAGTGCCCATCAGTCAGTGCCACCTATCAGTCCTGCATATCAGTACCAGCCATTAGTGCTGCAAATCAGTGCCCATCAGTCAGTGCCACCTATCAGTCCTGCATATCAGTGCCAGCCATCAGTGCCACCTATCAGTGCCAGCCATCAGTGCCACATATCAGTGCCCATCAGTAAGTGCCAGCCATCAGTGCCGCATATCAGTGTCCATCAGTCAGTGCCATATATCAGTGCCGCAAATCAGTGCCCATCAGTCAGTGCCACATATTGGTGCCATCTATCAGTGCCCATCAGTGCCGCAAATCAGTGCCCATCAGTCAGTGCCACCTATCAGTCCTGCATATCAGTGCCAGCCATCAGTGCCACCTATCAGTGCCAGCCATCAGTGCCACATATCAGTGCCCATCAGTAAGTGCCAGCCATCAGTGCCGCATATCAGTGTCCATCAGTCAGTGCCACATATCAGTGCCGCAAATCAGTGCCCATCAGTCAGTGCCACATATCGGTGCCACCTATCAGTGCCCATAAGTGCCAGACATCAGTGCCGCAAATCAGTGCCCATCAGTCAGTGCCACCTATCAGTCCTGCATATCAGTACCAGCCATTAGTGCTGCAAATCAGTGCCCATCAGTACGTGCCACCTATCAGTGCTGCAAATCAGTGCCCATCAGTCAGTGCCACATATCGGTGCCACCTATCAGTGCCCAAAAGTGCCAGCCATCAGTGCTGCAAATCAGTGCCCATCAGTTAGTGCCACCTATCAGTCCTGCATATCAGTGCCAGCCATTAGTGCTGCAAATCAGTGCCCATCAGTCAGTGCCACCTATCAGTGCTCATCAGCACTGCTGCATATTAGGGCCTCCTCATCAGTGCCACTTACAGTTACAGTTACAGTTCTTCATAATTATAAAGAAGATATCGTTAGTCTGTATTGAAAAAAAGTATTGATACTTGTACTTGGTCTTAAAAAAGTGGTAATACCGCTTTAAATCACCGTTTCTGCAGCAGTGGAGGGAGCAGAGACTCCATTGCCTACAGAATTAGGTCCATAATTAGGTGTTCACAGATCACCAGGTTACTGCCAAGGAACATTTTTCACATCTGGTGTATTTCAGGACATTAATAAATACATCACCCCCCCCCCCCCCCATTTAGGTAAATTGTTATCCCTCTAGATTTTCAGGTTAGATTTTCCCCTTTGCCAAAAAAATGAAGAACAGGCCACAAGTGCGATTTGGAGAGTTGCTATAAGGGAGGGAGCACCTCTGCTGCAACATTATTGCTTGAAGTAATTCTCTTTTATTATGTTTATTTCTTGAGATTTCGGAGAGCACTCAATGCAGGTGTAGGCTATTACTGCAGACTGGATGCCGCTACCATTATCTTAGCACAGCGGCTATAAAACGCGGTAGAGGCGGCGGTAGTTGGCTCACCAGGGGCCCGTAATTGGGCAGATGTTGCTCTTGACATGAAGCGGTTTTCAGATGTCTACGTACTCTTCACTTATTGTCCCTGAGCCAGAATGGCTGCTGCGTTATCAGCAAGAGATGAGCCATCAGGGTCGAAGTGGCTGCAAATGTTCTAAATTGCGGCGGAGAATTACTGTGATTTACTCAAAAATAAATAAAATATCTGGAGAAAAGGCAGTACAGAGGAATGTCACATTATTAACTATAACAAGTCACAAGTTCAGTAAAATGAGGTAGAAACAGCAAGTAACACGCCTGTTCCCACCGCTTCACTCCTGCTGAATGACAGGTCCGGCGAACAACAGCTGTTATAAGGAAAGGGGCGGGGTCTCCTGAGTGATGTCATATCTGTATATGGTAAAAGTGGCGTTTGGGGGAAGAGTGTAATCCAATTCGTACCTTAAGGAGGTACCATCCATGAAAGAGCAAATATAAAAATACATAGTTGTTTGGGACTTTAAGTGTACCTCCTTGGGTCTAATAAACACTAATCCATCAATTATATAAAAATGAAACGTCTTTATTCAAAATATTACACAATTTTTTTAAAAAAAAGTTTGTTTTAAAAACAAATTCTCAAACTAGTTGTCCAGGGTGATGTTGTCCTGGCCTTGAGATCAGATTTTTAAAGCCAACGCGTTTCGTGGGTTGACCCGCTTCATCAGGGTCTCAGATCCTGTTAGATACTGCAACAGTGTACAAGAAAAATCACATATAAAACAATGAATATTTAACAGCAAGTCACATTACATGTTATATAATATCAAGTCGTGAGAATACTTGGCAATGATGAATAATATCTTAAAGAATTCTATCAATTGTGCCCCAAACCAGAGCTCCATCACCTGGCACTTTCCACCACCTCAGGTATGGTGGAAGCTACCTCTCTCTCTGAGAGAGGACAATGTTCCCAGATGGAGGGAGGAGGAGAAGGGAGGTGGAAAATACCAATAAAATTATGAGCATAATCCCAAAAAATGGGGGGTTCTTTAGCATTTGGATTTAAACTTTGTATAGAAATATCACCAAGGCCACAACGCCTATACTAACTGAGACTTTTTGCTCCTTGTCTTCCTTTCATTTATTGGATACCTGCTAAAGAACCCTCCCTATGTTGAGGGCAAGTGGCCTGATATTGTTAAAGTGGGCTTCTAGATTCCGTTAAGCCCCCCGCCGGCAGACCCCGACATCCACCAGCCAGGGTTGTCGGAAAGAGGCCCTTGTCCCCATCAACATGAGGACACGGTGCTTTGGGGGGGCACCCATGTTGAGGGCAAGTGGTCTGGTATGGTTCGGGGGGGGGCACTCGCTCATCCCCCCCTTCCTGGCTTGCCAGGCTGCTTGCTCGGACAAGGGTCGGGTATGGATTTCGGGGGGGACCCCACACCATTCTTTTAATTAAATTTTGCCGTGGAGTTCCCCTTAAACTCTATACCAGACCCAAAGCCCTGGTATGTTTTTTTTTTCTTAATTCTGTCATAGGGTTCCCCTTAACCACTTCAATACACTCTATTATATACTCTGCACTATATACGCTGCACTACGTTATATACACTATACTGGCTGCACTATATACTCTGCACTGCATTATATACACTACACTGACTGAACTATATACTGTGCACTGCGTTATATACACTACACTGACTGCACTATATACTCTGCACTGCATTATATACACTACACTGACTGAACTATATACTGTGCACTGCGTTATATACACTACACTGACTGCACTATATACTCTGCACTGTATTATATACACTACACTGACTGCACTGTATTATATATTTTACACTGACTGCATACTCAATCCACTAACTAATCTCTCTCCATTCATAAACACCATACACGGCCGCTGTGTAAGCAGCCTTAAATAGTGTTGGGTGTGGACTTGCACCCTGCCTTTGGCCATTGATGGATCTGACTGTACATTGCGCTGTGATTGGCCAAAGCATACAGGTCAGTTGCATGCTTTGGCCAATCAGCAGCCTTTAATGCACTGGGATTTTGCAGTGCATTATGGGGCGCTCGTTGGCGGGCGAATGTCCCGCGAGCGCCTCATATGTTAGTTTCTTCTACGTTCGACTCGAACATCTCAACTCTAGAGGAACCCTGGATAGGAAGGGCTGCTCTAGAGGAAACATGGGTATAAATTGCTGCTCTAGAAGAACCCTGAATAGAAATGGCTGCTATAGAAGCACTCTGGATAGGAATGGCTGCTCTAGAGGAAACATGGGTATAAATGGCTGCTCTAGAAGAACCCTGAATAGAAATGGCTGCTATAGAAGCACTCTGGATAGGAATGGCTGCTCTAGAGGAACCCTGGGTAGGAATGGCTGCTCTAGAAGAACCCCGGGTAGGAATGGCTGCTCTAGAGAAACCCTGGCTAGAAATAACTGCTCTAGATAAACCCTGGGTATGAATGGCTGCTCTAGAGGAACCCTGGGTAGAAATTACTGCTCTAGAGGAACCCTGGGTAGTAATGACTGTTCAAGAGGAACACCGGGTAGGAATGGCTGCTCTAGAGGAACCCTGGGTATAAATGGCTGCTCTAGAAAAATTCTGGATAGGAATGGCTGCTCTAGAGGGACCCTGGGTAGGAATGGCTGCTCTAGAGCAGGGATATGCAATTAGCATACCTCCAGCTGTTGCAGAACTACAAGTCCCATGAGGCATAGCAAGACTCGGACAGCCACAAGCATGACACCCAGTGGCAGAGGCATGATGGGACTTGAGGTTTTGCAACAGCTGAGGTCTGCTAATTGCATATCCCTGCTCTAGAGGAACCCTGGATAGAAATGGCTGCTTTAGAGAAACCCTGGATAGAAATGGCTGCCCTAGAGGAATCCTGGATAGGAATGGCTGCTCTAAGAAGATTGGAAAATTTTAATTGTCTGTGCCTATAAGCCAGATTTCTTAACTTAAGTAGAGATCTCGGCTGAAACTTCTTCTCCTGCACCATGTTTCTGATCAATATACTGTATGTCCTACTTTTATCTTGTTGGTTTTAAACAATCCTAGCAACTGATGATTTCAGAGGCAATGGACTTGGTGGGAGTTGTATATCTGCAACATGTGATTTAGTCGTCATTTGTCTGCCATGTATGTTGTAGTAGCTCAGCTGGTAATGTTTGTATAATCACATGTCTAGGAGCTCTGCAGACATGTGAACTTTCCACAAGATTTAGTTCAGATTGCAGCTACGGCCCTTTTTTCATACACATTTGAAATTCAGATCCCAAACTGACGCAGACCAAAGCTGATGAAGCATGAGAGAGGGTACTTTCAGCACCCTGGTACTCAAAGCCAAAGGGAAGTATTCATCACATTAAAGTCTGCAGGAGTGCCAATAACTTTCCCCCACCCTCCAAATGTTTCTTATGCCAACTTTTACTGTCTGAAAATATTGAGAACATTAACGCATTTTATTGCCTGTGTTGATGAATCGTGAAAAGTATATTTGTAAACTTCAGAAGAAACTTTTTGTTCTTGGATCAAGTGGATGAAGAAATTACTAATGAGGCATGCAAGCACACAGTTAGTTGACATAGGGCTCTAAACTTGCAGCACCGATCTTTCTCTAGCACAGTGGATGTCAACTTTATTAATATAGGGGGGCCTTGAGTGTGGACCTAGACATCACAAAACGGCCACAGATAATACATGAATGTAAAGCTACAGAATATTGGTATACTGAAGGTAGACAACAGGAGATGGTCGGACTATGACGGTTTACTTAAGCACATCCCCAGTCTCCTAACTAGTCTTATAAGATGCCTTATAAGGGTTGTTGGAGACTGGGGACGTGCTAAGGGATATGGTCATAGTATGGAGACTCGTTACGCAAGATTCCTGGAGATCCCTGCTATTATGCCGCGTACACGCGACCGGTTTTGCCGTTGGAATAAACTGTGAGGGGTTTCTCTGACGGAACTCCGACGGAATTCCATTCAAGTGGTCTTGCCTACACATGGTCAACCCAAAGTCCGACCAAAGTCCGACCGTCCAGAACGCGGTGACGTACAGCACGTACAACGGGACTAGATAAAGGAAGTTCAATAGCCAGTAGCTAATAGCTTTCGTCTCGTACTTGCTTCAGAGCAAGCGTCGTATTTGGTCCGTCGGAACAGCATACAGACGATCGGTTTTCCCGATAGGAATTGGTTCCGTCGGAAATATATTTCTAGGTCCGTCAGAATTTTCAAAAAAAAGTCAGATGAGGCACATACACGATCGGAATAGATGATGAAAAGCTTCCGTTGGACTTTTTCTCTCAGACATTCTGCTCATGTGTACGCGGCATAAGAGTTCCTTTACAGGCCAATGCTTCCACATTTGTGCTCTTGTAGCCCTGCCCCCCCCCCCCCCCGAGAGGGATGTCGTTTTTGTGTCTTAAGTTCTATTCCTGCTAGTGCAGCAACTTCCACACCTCTGGATCAGGAAACACAGTCTAGGGAGTGCCTTTTTAAAGTTTATTGCAGAATAACTAACTTGGAGAGGGTTGAGGGAGCTGCGGGATACTCCACATTACTAACAAGAAAAATAAGGAGACTCTTTCTTGTAGCAGCTCTGCAGAACAGTCCTTTAAGCAGTTGGACAATAGGTTGACGGCACTGGGGCATCTCTAGCAATGTTTCAGGCCAGGTAAGCCCTGCACTCTGTGAAACAAGTTAGCAGAAGCAACAGTCACTGAAACCCTTCCTCTTTAGGTCAGTACTCACAGTGTCCCTCAAGTTTGCAATGTTAGCCTCAGACTCCAGCAAGCAGGTTCCTCTGGGAAATTCTCAGGGCAGGTCTTCAGTAGCACCCATCTTTAGTCCCTTATAGGATTTTTGGCTGAATAGGCCCTCCAGCTAAGCATGGCTAGGACCCCGGACAAGCAGGCTGGGCCTTCAACAGGACTGCCAGGAAGGCAGACAGCCCTACTGGCTGCAAACCTCTCCTCCAGGGAAAGAGAGCCCCACTCTGTGGTTCCAGACTATTTATGCTTCTTCCAACCACCATCTGGACTCACCTCCTCAGGGATTGGCTGGATCTACAAAATTTTCAGGTTGCCTGTTTGATTCTCCCACCCACTAGGTTCTGAAAATCTCCAGAAAACAGGGTGAAGCAATCCAACCTTCAACCTGCAGAACTCAGAGAAACCCAAAGAAATCAATTACAGCTCAAATAAATACAGAAGAGCCAAAAAACTAAATTTGCCTTATGAAACCTAGCAGCCTAACTAGGAGGGTGCTACACTCCGTATAATAACTACTAGAAGAATTTTCTGTGTGCTGGCCCCCTTGTTATCAGGGCCTTGATTTGTTGCCAGCAATGGTCATTCTGGCCAATGTCACCTCCCAACCTCCTCCTTTAACAGGAACAGAATAGGGTACTATGCCCCTGTAATTTGGGGGAACCCCATTATCTTGCTTACTCACATGCTCCTGGTCTGAGGCCCACCTCAAAAAATAAATTAAAACCCACACAATCAGGGTTTTTTTACGTTTCACTGTAACTGCAACAAAGTCCACAGTTCTTTCCAACATGAATTCCCTACTGCCTCTTTGCACCCGACATTGGCAACACTGAACAGGTCAAATTCAACTTAAACATGGGGATACTGACCAGCACTTCTAGTTCCTCACTGTAGGTCCCCTTAGACAGGTTCTCCATTGGGACCTATATAGGCCCTACCCTTAAGGACTACCAGCCTACATGTCCTGTAGTCAACTTAGGTTTGCCACCCATCCGGGATTCATCTGGACAGTTCTGGTTTTGAATCATGTGTCAGACAGCCTGAAACCCGAACACATTATTTAGACCAGACTGTGGCTCCCCAAGTAACCGAATACCACAACCACCGAGTGCATAGGTGTGCACTCGGGCCGGGCACATCCCAATCACCAGGGTTGCCAACAGTCTGGAGGACTGTCTGCAGTAGTGTAAGCTGAGTGTCTATGAGACTCTCTCTCTCTCACACTGCCCAGAGCCAGCACAGTTCTTCCCCCCTACACAAATGGGAGAGGAGAGAGGGCTTGATCTGCTGCTCCTCCTCCCGCCCATACCCCTCTGTGTCTGCCCACTCACACTCCAATCCCTGTGTACTGTGCCTCAGAAAATGGATGTGTGGGCAGGAAATTTGAAGCCCAGCAGCCAGAATATACTTGGTGAATGAAAGGTGCCAATGCCTGAGCCTCCATCCTTGGGTGAGTGAGCTCACCATCCACTGTCTGCAATTAAAGTCTCCCCCCTCCCTCCATTCTCTATCCTGCCTCCAAGCGAGTAACTACACTTAAGTAAGGTGACTCAGATGTAAAGGGTGCTCTGCGGACTCTGATGTAAGGGGGGGGGGGGCTTTGCGAACCCTGATTTGAGAGGGAATGCTGGGAGTTCTGATGTAAGTGGAGGCTTTGGTGAGCAGAAATACCCTTTCATCAGAGATCCTCTTTACACCACAGTCCACAACATTTCCCCCCTGGCTGTATGCCACTAAAAGTGTTTGGGTTTGGCTTAAAGAAAAGGTGGCAACCCTTGCCATCAACCTCTGCCCCAAGATCTCCCAGCCCTTGATTATAAGGGGCCAAGCTAGTCCCACCCATAGTATAGTGGAAGATTTTCTCCAAAAAAGGGGTGTGAACCTCTGCTTACACCTGGGTAACAGACTAGGCTCCATGGGTCCAGCATGGCAGAATACATGATGTGACCCCTTGCACTTTATATTCCAGGTGGACCAAGAGAAGAAGCAGATAACGGTGGAGGCCGGCATACTGCTGAGTGAGGTGAATGAGGTCCTTACCAAGAATGGAATGGCCTTGTCAAAGTAAGTACAACAGCCATAGTTCTTACTTTACCGTCATATGTTTCTGGGATATATGTCACAGGGTCTCAGGTGGTTGTAGACCACATATCAAGCCCCAAGGGCTTTCATCAATAATATGGCTCCATCTATGGTTGCCACCTCATCCCTTTAAACCCGAACACATATGAATTACACAGGTTCTGTGGCTGATTAAGGTGGTAATTAAACTCACTTGGTGCCTTATCTGCATTTAATTAGCCTCAGAACCTGTGTAATTCAAAGGTGTTCGGGTTTAAAGGGATGAGGTGGCAACCCTAGCGCCATCCCTTACAGCAGAACTCCAGCCAAAACATAACAAGATAAAATAGCCCTTTTTTTTTTTCTTTTTTTTTTTTTTTTTTTTTTGCTACAAAATAGCCCTTTAAATAACATAACAAGAGCAGATGCTGATGCAATATTCACCTCCAGTCCAGAGATTTCCACCATAGTACTTTTTTTCTGGGACTAGATGTCCTCAGTCTTATGGCCAGCATCATTCAGCCCACTTCCTCTGAGCCCAGGTCATTCTGGATCCACCCCAACCTGGGACTGGTCAGTGAAAAGAGAAGCAGCACAGTGGTGCGCTCATCTCTCCGCCACTCTTCTCTCTCTTCCTATCAGCATGTTCTTTGTCAGCACAAATGCTCTTTGTGCTGCTTCTTCCTCCCACACTCCAACCCTGCTGTATAGGAACTGCATGGTTAAATTCACCTACTTACACTGCTTCTAATAAGAAAAAATGCATGTAATGATGTATTAATGAATACAGAGCTGCACTAATGTGTGTCTTTTATATCCGCCTGAAGTTTAGCTGCACATGGAACAGTCACTGGCGATGCAGACAAAAGCACATTTTCAGTAGTATCGCCCTATTTTTTTTATAAGGTGTCACAGAAAAGGGGAGTGAGGGAAAATCTTCCCAATGGGGTCACAGACAGAAAAAAAAGTCTGAACACAAATTTTAAGTGTTTCCCACTCCTTTAAAAACGAATTAAAGCTGAAATCCATGCATATTATTTTTAATCATTTATACATCACTAATGTCATTTTTTAAGGCAAGCAATGTAAGTGCATGAATGTGACCTTGCATCGTCTTCTTGCAATGCCTGTATAACTGAGCTCAGACTGGGGGAGGGGAGCCAATCAATTCATATTCTGACAAGAAGCATGCTGATAGGTGGAGAGAGCCAAGTGACAGAGAGAAGAGGTCATCCATGTGCTGCTTCTCCTTTCACTGTACAGTCACAGGCTTGAGTGGGTTCCTCAAAGGAAGTGCAATGAATAATTCTGGCCATCTAGTGGCAGAAAAAAATGCCGGGCAAACCTCTGGATTGAAGGGTTACATTATACAAAAAGCTGGTTTTGTTATTTTATCTTTTTGATGTGCTGTTCATTTTTATCTTTTGTTATTTTGGCAGGAGTTCTGCCTTAAATAGAATGGACTTTCTGTCTGTGGCAGGCAGTATTAATGGGAAAGTAAATATATATTTTAGTACACATTTTAAGTGATTTGTGTATTTGACTTAATTTTTTTTTTAAATATGATCTTCTTCTTACATGTTTGTTATTTTTTTCATGCTCATTTTATTGTGTTAAACACAGATCAAGTAAGCCACTAGATGGAGCTCTCATTGGCTATGTGTAATTACCATGAAGTGTCTATGTCCTGGGTATTTTTTAATTCTTTAAACTGCATGTATACATTTCACAATATACAGTAACAGTAAAAAAATATATCTATATATAGATATATATCTATATATACTGTATCTATACAGTGGGGAAACTAATTATTTTATCCCCTGCAGATTTTGTAAGTTTTCCCACTTACAAAGAAATGAAGGGCCTATCATTTTTATCATAGGCTTATTTTAAATTATAGAGCCAGAATATCAACCAAAAATCCAGAAAAAAACTAATTATATAAATGTTATAAATTGAGTTGTAGTTCAGTGAATAAAATAAGTATTTGATCCCCAAGCAAAACATGACTTAGTACTTAGTGGAGAAACCCTTGTTGGAAAGCACAGAGGTAAGACGTTTCTTGTAGATAGTGACCAGGTTTACACACATCTCAGGAGGCAATTTGGTCCCCTCTTCTTTACAGATCTTCTCTAAATCCTTAAGGTTGTCACTTGTCACTTGGCAACTTAAAGTTTCAGCTCCCTCCATAATATTTCTATAGGAATAAGGTTTGGAGATAGGCTAAAGCCGCGTACACACGAGCGGAATGTCCAACAGAAAAAGTCAGATGGAAGCTTTTCATCGTCTATTCCATGTGTGTGCCTCATCTGACTTCTTTTTTCGAAATTTATGACGGACCTAGAAATGAACATGTTGTAAATATTTCCGACAGAACCAATTCCTATCGGGAAAACCGCTCGTCTGTATGCTGTTCCGATGGACCAAAAACGATGCATGCTCTGAAGCAAGTTCAAGGCGGAAGCTATTGGTTACTGGCTATTGAACTTCCTTTTTCTAGTCCTGTCGTACGTGTTGTACGTCACCGCATTCTGGAGGGTCAGACTTTGGTCGGACTTTGGTTTGACCATGCGTAGGCAAGAACGCTTGAATGGAATTCCGTCGAAGAAACCTTCGGAGTTTATTCCGATGGCAAAACCGGTCATGTGTACGCGGCATCAGCCACACCTTGACCTTAATGTCCTTCTTCTTGAGCTACTCCTTTATTGCCTTGGAGGTATGTTTTGGGTCATTGTCATGCTGAAAGACCCATCAATGACCCATCTTCAGTGTTCTGGCTGAGGGAAGAAGGTTCTCATCCAAGATTTTACAATACATGGCCCCATCTATTAGCCCCTCAAAGCGGTGAAGTCAGCCTGTACCTGTAGCAGAGAAACAGCCCCAAAACCTAATGTTTCCATCTTCGTGCTTTACTGTAGGGGTGGTGTTCTTAGGGTCATAGTCAGCATTTTTCTTCCTCCAAACCTGGCGAGTCCCCTCCTCAAGAAGGCACATGTACAGTCATGCCATTGAACATCTAAATGATTCAGAGAAGGGTTGGGAGAAAGTGCTGTGGTCAGATGAGACCAAAATTGAGCTCTTAGGCAAAAACTCAACTCGTCTTTGGATGAAGAAAAATGCTGACTATGACCCTAAGAACACTATCCCTACAGTCAAGCACAGAGTTGGAAACAAGATGCTTTGGAGCTGTTTCTCTGCTAAAGGTACAGGCCGACTTTGCCACACTGAGGGGCCAATGGATGGGGTCATGTATTGTAAAATCTTGGATGAGAACCTTCTTCTCTCGGCCAGAACACTGAAGATGGGTCGTGGATGGGTCTTCTGGCATGACAATGACCTAAAACATATCGCCAAGGCAACAAAGGAGTGGCTCAAGAAGAAGCACACTAAGGTCATGGAGTGGCCTAGCCAGTCTCCAGACCTTAATCTAATAGAACATTTATGGAGGGAGCTGAAACTTCGAGTTGCCAAGAGACATCAAAGAAATCTTAAGGACTTATGCCGCGTACACACGGTCGGACTTTTCATCTACAAAAGTCTGACGGACGCCGACGGACTAAAGCTGGCTGACAATTCGATCGTGTGTAGGCTTCCCCAGGATTTCAGCGGACTTTCAGCGGACTTTTGCAGCCTCAAATCTGACGGACTTTAGATTTGAAACATGCTTCAAATCTTTACGTCGTAACTTCGCCGGACCCAGAAATCTGCTCGTCTGTGTGCTAGTCCGACGGACAAAAACCCGCGCTAGGGCAGCTATTGGCTACTGGCTATCAACTTCCTTATTTTAGTCTGGTGTATGTCATCACGTACGAATCCGTCGCAATTTTTTGTGCTCGTATGTAGGCAAGTCCGTTCGTAAGAAAGACTGCCGCAAGTCCGCCAAAAGTCCGTTGAAAGTCTGTCGGACAGGCTGTCGGACTTTTGTAGCCGAAAAGTCCGACCGTGTGTACGCGGCATTAGAGAAGATCTGTAAAAAAGAGTGGACCAAAATCCCTCGAGACTTGTGCAAACCTGGTAACCAACTACAAGAAACGTCTTACCTGTGTGCTTGCCAACAAGGGTTTCTCCACCAAGTACTAAGTCATGTTTTGCTTGGGGATCAAATATATTTTTATTTTATTTTACTTTTTTTTTATTAAGAAGCCTCCATTGGTCCAGTCCAGTGAATCTGGCTAGGCTGAGCTGATGTCACAGTCTTCTGCAGGCAGGATCAAGCATTTCTTCAGTCTCCCACCCTCAAGTGACCAGGCTGTAACTTTGTAGCAACCTACAAGGTGAGAGGCTACAGCATGAGGCTGATCTGTGTATGTATACAAATGTAGCCAAGAACTGTTCATGAAGTCCAGGAAGTAGAGGATGGCCCTGGATGATGCCTGAACAAAGATGGTGCCTTCATTCTACAGAGAAAAGCAGATGCAGGTATTGTCAGGGGGAGAAATATGATCTCAGTTACACTGACATATTACTTTGCAGCTAATTCCGATGTCAGCTCCGCTTACAAGAAGCCTGTTCACATTTTATGTTCAGATAATCTGGACCCTAATGGACCAAGAATGTGCTCACTGAATGATGTGACACGTGAGGGACGACTGGCAGTGCGCAGTGAGTTTTACACCATGTGATGGATTCTCTCTGACCCGTCTGACAGCGGTCAGGGGTCGGAATGATAAATATCTGCATCCACTGATTGAGTTTCGATCTGGTAGAGTCTCTGCAGCTCTCTACGTCCACAGCTGTCACATCTCCCTTTTCAGCAGACATCACCAACCCAACCAATGTCAAGGATATTGAATATATAGGGAGACGGGCAGGAAACAGATGAGTGTAGAAAGGGCGAAGAACACCGATCTGACCATAGAACATCTACTACACAACAGTGTCATCTGTTGTGTAGTAGATGTTCTATGGTCAGATCCGAGTAGGTCCTCAGGTACTTTGCTCTCGCCCTTTGTTCCATCTCCCTTATCTCAGTACAGCCTGAACGGAGAAGAACACCAAGACCTCCCATTACAGCACAGGAGGTGGATTCACACCCACTCAGCTAAGATGGACCTTCTATATCAGGGGGCTCCAAACTATGGCCCGCAAGCCAATTGTGGTCCGCTACAAGATTTGATCTGTCCTGCAGATGGGGTCAGTGGCGTATCCTCAATGTGGGCCCATTGTGCTCCCACACAGGTCTAACTGTCGGTGAGGATAGGTCCACTAGCAATCACATGGTTTCCCCAGCATTCACATGAGGACAGAACTTAGGGTTGCCACCTTTTCATAGAGCCAAACCTGAACACTTTAGCAGCCTAGGACACCTTTGGGTGCCCCAAGGAGAGTAGTGATGTGGTGCGCATAGCGTGCCGCAGCGAACAGTGGGTGTGGCCAAATTGCTCTTGCTGACATCATCACCCTGCGCCCCCCCCCCCCCAGTGATGCTAAACCTCCCCCAGACAGCCACCCGCAGCTCCCAGACGGCAACAGATTTGTGTGTGACTATCTTGGTTACTTGGGGAGCCACAGTCCGGTCTGAATAATGTGTCCGGGTCTCGGTCCGCCTGAAACCCGGACACATGATTCGAAACCTGGACTGGCTGGATGAATCCCAGACAGGTGGCAACATTAAAGTGTAAGTTCACCCCTACAGAAAAATCTATAAGGTGAACTTACACAGAACCCCCTCCTTGATTACCCCCCCCCCCAGTCCCGCTGATCTGCATGGCGGCGATCACCCGTTCTGAGCCCCGGTATAGGCGCCACACGGCTTCGGCGCTTAGAAATCTTCTCTGCTTTCTCACTTCTTCTTCGCCCGAGAGGACCGGATACGCGGGTTCTGATTGGTTGGCGCTGCCAATGTGACGGCGTTGATCAATTAGAATGCTCCTAAACGTACCTCCTGACGGGGTACATTTGGGAGATTAAGCTCTGGGGATTTCTAAGCCCGGAAAGCTGTAAGGCGGCTATACCGGGGGTCATAAGGGGCGGTCGCCGCCATGTAGGTCAGCGGGACTGGGGGGAGTGGGGGGATGGGGAGGGGGTTTTGTGTAAGTTCACCTTACAGATTTTTCTGTAAAGGTGAACTTACCCTTTAACAGAACGTCCTGTAATGTGGGGCACTGATAAAAATGTAGGCTTTGATGTGGCTTTAATATAAGGGGGGACTCTGATGGGGACTCTAATATAAGGGGGGACTCTGATGGGGACTCTAATATAAGGGGGACTCTGATGGGAACCCTGATGTTGGCGGGGGACTGTGATGTGGCCTATGACAAAAGGGGGGACTTTGATGTGGACTTCTAACCCTGGTTCTCTATGCAATGCAGGTAGATCATGGCTGGCGGGCGGGGCTGGTGGGAGGTGCTTATGCAAATGTGAATGCAGCCTATGTGTTATGTTTTATTGCTAGAAGTGCAAAGAAGCTTGTTGCACCTGCCGAAGCTTAGTACTATACACACTATATTACCAAAAGTATTGTGACGCCTGCCTTTACACACACATGAACTTTAATGGTATCCCAGTCTTAGTCTGTAGGGTTCAATATTGAGTTGGCCCACCCTTTGCAGCTATAACAGCTTCAACTCTTCTGGGAAGGCTGTCCACAAGGTTTAGGAGTGTGTCTATGGGAATGTTTGACCATTCTTCCAGAAGAGCATTTGTGAGGTCAGGTACTGATTGGATGTTGGACGAGAAGGCCTGGCTCGCAGTCTCCCTTCTAATTCATTCCAAAGGTGTTCTATCAGGCTGAGGTCGGGACTCTGTGCAGGCCAGGCAAGTTCCTCCACCCCAAACTCTGTCATCCATGTCTTTATGGACCTTGCTTTGGGCACTGGTCCAAATCATTTAGTGGAGGGTGGATTATGGTGTGGGGTTGTTTTTCAGGGGTTCGGCTTGGCCTCTTAGTTCCAGGCAACTCTCAAGGTATCAGCATACCAAGACATTTTGGCAATTTCATGCTCCCAACTTTGTGGGAACAGTTTGGGGATGGCCCCTTCCTGTTCCAAACATGACTGTGCACCAGTGCACAAAGCAAGGTCCATAAAGACAAGAATGAGCGAGTTTGTGGTGGAGGAACTTGACTGGCTTGCACTGAGTCCTGACCTCAACCCGATAGAACACCTTTGGGATGAATTAGAGTGGAGACTGCGATCCAGGCCTTCTCGTCCACATCAGTGCCTGACCTCACAAATGCGCTTCTGGAAGAATGGTCAAACATTCCCATAGACACACTCCTAAACCTTGTGGACAACCTTCCCAGAAGAGTTGAAGCTGTTATAGCTGCAAAGAGTGGGCCAGCTTAACAGTGGCGTCGCTATGGGGGGATAGAGAACGCGGCCCGCACCCGGGTGACACCCGCCAGAGGGTGACACAAGGCCTGGACTGACCCTGGGCACCGCGGCTCCCTCTTTCCCCTCCGGGATCTCCAATATTCCCTCAGCTGCATGCGATGTGCAGGAAGGTAGTGAGGCAGAGACAGTGCATTGACAGAGATGCCTGGGTCAGATAATCCCACACACTCCCACAATCGCCTCTCTCTTTGGCTGCAGCCTGCAGGAACTCGATCCCATCATAGCTCCATCCACCACCCTGATCCCATCCCAGCTCCATCCATCACCCCAATCCCATCCTGGCTCCATCCACCCCCCCCCGCTGAATCCATCCCAGCTCCATCCACCACCCCGATCCCATCCCGCTTTATCCACCCCCCGATCCCATCCTGGCTCAATCCACCCCCCCGATCCCATCCCAGCTTCATCCACCACCCCAATCCCACCCTGGCCTTATCCAACCCCCCCGATCCCATCCTAGCTCTATCCACCACCCCAATCCCATCCTGGCTCCATCCACCCCCCCCCGCTGAATCCATCCCAGCTCCATCCACCACCCCGATCCCATCCCGCTTTATCCACCCCCCGATCCCATCCTGGCTCAATCCACCCCCCCGATCCCATCCCAGCTTCATCCACCACCCCAATCCCACCCTGGCCTTATCCAACCCCCCCGATCCCATCCTAGCTCTATCCACCACCCCAATCCCATCCTGGCTCCATCCACCCCCCCCTCGATCCCATCCCAGCTCCATACACCACCCAGATCCCATCCTGGCTCCATCTACCCCCCCCCAAGTTCATACCGGCTCCATCCACCACCCCAATCCCATCCTGGCTCCATCCAACCCCCTCCCGGATCCCATCCCAGGTCCATCCATCACCCCAATCCCATCCTGGCTCCATCCACCCCCCGCTGAATCCATCCCAGCTCCATCCACCACCCCGATCCCATCCCGCTCTATCCACCCCCGATCCCATCCTGGCTCCATCCACCCCCCCCCTCGATCCCATCCCAGCTCCATCCACCACCCAGATCCCATCCTGGCTCCATCTACCCCCCCCCCAATTTCATACCGGCTCCATCCACCACCCCAATCCCATCCTGGCTCCATCCAACCCCCTCCCCGATCCCATCCCAGGTCCATCCATCACCCCAATCCCATCCTGGCTCCATCCACCCCCCGCTGAATCCATCCAAGCTCCATCCACCACCCCGATCCCATCCCGCTCTATCCACCCCCGATCCCATCCTGGCTCCATCCACCCCCCCCCCTCGATCCCATCCCGTCTTCATCCACCACCCCAATCCCACCCTGGCTCCATCCAACCCCCCCGATCCCATCCTAGCTCTATCCACCACCCCAATCCCATCCTGGCTCTATCCACCCCCCCTCGATCCCATCCCAGCTCCATCCACCACCCAGATCCCATCCTGGCTCCATCCCCCCCCCCTCCCAATTTCATACCGGCTCCATCCACCACCCTGATCCCATCCTGGCTCTATTCAACACCCCCCCGATCCTATCCCAGCTCCATCCACCCCCCTCCCCCCTCGATCTCATTCTAATTCCATCCACCACCCTGATCCCGTCTCCATCTGCCACCCCAATCCCATCTCGGCTCCATCCACTGTGGCCGGTTGGGGGGAGAGCCGCGCCGATGCACTAGCCTGCTCAGTGCCTGGGGTGGGGGGGTAACACCATGTATTACCACACCAGGTGACACCAACTATAGTGACGCCACTGCAACTCATTATTGAACCCTATGGACTAAGACTGGGATGCCACTAAAGTTAATGTGTCGTGTAAAGGCAGACGTCCAATACTTTTGGTAATCTAGTATATACAGTATCTCACAAAAGTAAGTACATCCCTCACAATTTTGTAAATATTTTATTATATCTTTTAATGTGACAACACTGAAGAAATTACACTTTGCTACAAAGTAGTGAGTGTACAGCTTGTATAACAGTGTAAATTTGATGTCCCCTCAAAAGAACTCAACACACAGCCATTAATGTCTAAACCGCTGGCAACAAAAGTGAGTACACCCCTAAGTGAAAATGTCCAAACTAGGCTCTATTAGCCATTTTCCCTCCCAGGGGTTATGAGACTCGTTAGTGTTACAAGGTCTCAGGTGTGAATGTGGAGCAGGTGTGTTAAATTTGGTGTTATCGCTCTCACTCTCTCATATTGGTCATTGGAAGTTCAGCATGGCACCTCATGGCAAAGAACTCTCTGAGAATCTGAAAAAAAGAATTGTTTCTCTACATAAAGATGGCCTAGGCTATAAAAAGATTGCCAAGACCCTGAAACTGAGCTGCAGCACGGTGGCCAAGACCATACAGCGGTTTAACAGGACAGGTTCCGCTCAGGACAGGCCTCGCCATGGTCGACCAAAGAAGTTGAGTGTACATGGTCAGCATCATATCCAGAGGTTGTCTTTGGGAAATAGACATATGAGTGCTGCCAGCATTGCTGCAGAGGTTGAAGGAGTGTGGGGGGGGGGGGGTCAGCCTTTGAGTGCTAAGACCATTCACCACACACTGCATTAAATTGGTCTGCATGGCTGTCGCCCCAGGAGGAAGCCTCTTCTAAAGATAATCCACAAGAAAGCCCGCAAACAGTTTGCTGAAGACAAGCAGACTAAGAACATGGATTACTGGAACCATGTCCTGTGGTCTGATGAGATCAAGATAAACTTATTTGGTTCAGATGGTGACAAGCGTGTGTGGGGGCAACCAGGTGAGGAGTACAAAGACAAGTGTGTCTTGCCTACAGTCAAGCATGGTAGTGGGAGTGTCATGGTCTGGAGCTGCATGAGTGCTGCCGACACTGGGGAGCTACAGTTCATTGAGGGAACCATGAATGCCAACATGTACTGTGACATACTGAAGCAGAGCATGATCACCTCCCTTCAGAGACTGGGCCACAGGGCAGTATTCCAACATGATAACAACCCCAAACACACCTCCAAGATGACCACTGCCTTGCTAAAGAAGCTCAGGGTAAAGGTGATGGACTGGCCAAGCATGTCTCCAGACCTAAACCCTATTGAGCATCTGTGGGGCATCCTCAAATGGAAGGTGGAGGAGCTCAAGGTCTCTAACATCCACCAGCTCTATGATGTCGTCATGGAGGAGTGGAAGAGGACTCCAGTGGCAACCTGTGAAGTGCTGGTGAACTCCATGCCCAAGAGGGTTAAGGCAGTGCTGGAAAATAATGGTGCCAACACAAAATATTGATACCCAATTTGGACATTTTCACTTAGGGGTGTACTCACTTTTGTTGCCAGCGGTTTAGACATTAATGGCTGTGTGTTGAGTTATTTTGAGGGGACAGCAAATTTACACTGTTATACAAGCTGTACACTCACTACTTTACATTGTAGACAAGTGTCATTTCTTCAGTGTTGTCACAAGAAAAGATAGAAGAAAATATTTACAAAAATGTGAGGGGTGTACTGACTTTTGTGAGATACTGTATGTGTATATATATATATATAGAGAGAGAGAAAGAGAGAGAGGAATCTAGTTCTTCTTATCTCAGGCTGGAAAGCTCTCCCGGCTCTCAGACCTGGGTCTCCACCTGTCAGAATATCTTCATGTTCCATCAGAGGAGGCTTTTTCTTTGAGGTTCCATTTCCATTTTCCGCTCGCCGTGCGTCCGTCCGGTGCAGACAGAGGATATAGATCAGATCGAGGAGTAAAGGGCCGGCTTTCCATCCATCAGGGCGGCCGCGGCGTTGAGTTTTCATATCATAGCGCGGACCAACAAATCCGCAGACATCAGTCAGGAGAATATTACGGCGTCCTGTCCGCCGCTGTCAGCACGCGCTGTCAATTTATAGCGAGCCGTAAACTGGCCTGGAATTGTGTTGTCACGTCAGCGGCGTCAGGGCTTCTCCGCATTGATCGGCTGTCACTCCCCCCCCCTCCCCCCACCCGAGACGATAAAATGAGATCCGCAGCCGGCGTTCGCCTTTCCAGGAATCCGGATTCACCTTTGTATGTATCATGGCCGCTACAACAATACAGACACATTCTTCACCGCGCTACAAACACTTCCAGGAGATAGAAACCTTTTCAGCATTCCTTTTATCACCCGTTTAAAAAAAAAAATCATCAAAAAAATAGAATGACATAGCGGCCGGCCTGGGGGACAAAATAAAAAATAGCGTTTGGCGGGGAGCGGCGATTTTAGTACTGCTTAAAGTGCAACATTAAAAATGCAAAACTCCATTAAATAACATGCCGGGGGGATGCCCTGGCATTGCATTTCACAGAGATCACAGTTTCCCCTCCCCCCCGACAATTCCTTCATCTGCTTTATCTCCAGAAGGACGGCACCATCTTTCTTCAGGCATCATCCAGGGTCACCATCTGCTTCCCAGACGGTGTTCACAAATGTCTGACACAGACCAAGCCTCTCACCTTGTGACTTGCCCCAAAATTACAATGTATAGTCTGATCGCTAGATCAGAGGAGACTGAGGGAATGCCTCTAGTTGCCTGCAGCAGACTGATGATGTCACCTCAGCCTAGGCAAAGTCACTGAACTGGAGCTCAAAGATAGAATTTTATTGATAAAAGGGGAATGACAATGTTGCAATCTCATAACCGGAGGAGAGGAGACTGAGGAAATGCTTCTACTTGCTTGCAGCAGGCTGATGACATCACCTCAGCCTAGGCAAAGTCACTGAACTGGAGCTCAAAGATTGAATTTTATTGATAAAAATGGGGAATGACAATGCTGCCATCTGATAATCAGGGAGGAGACTGAGGAAATGCTTCTACCTGCCTGCAGCAGACTGATGACATCATCTCAGCCTAGGCAAATCACTAAACTGGAGCTCAAAGATGGCTTTTTATTGATAACAAGGGGAATAACTATGTTGCAATCTGATACTATGGGGAGAGGAGACTGAGGAAATGCTTCTACTAGCCTGCAGCAGGCTGATCTCAGCCTAGGCAAAGTCACTGAACTGGAGCTCAAGAATGGAATTTTATTGCTAAAAGGGGGAATGAAAATGTTGCAATATGATAAGTGTGGGGAGAGGAGACTGAGGAAATGCTTCTACCTGCCTGCAGCAGACTGATGACATCATCTGAGTCTAGGCAAAGACAATGAACTGGAGCTCAAGGATGGAATTTTATTGCTAAAAGGGGGAATGAAAATGTTGCAATCTGATAACTATGGGGAGAGGAGACTGAGGAAATGCCTCTGCCTGCCTGCAGCAGACTGATGAAATCTCAGCCTAGGCAAAGTCACTAAACTGGAGCTCAAGGATGGAATTTTATTGATAAAAGGGGGAATGACAATGTTGCAATATGATAAGTGTGGGGAGAGGAGACTGAGGAAATGCTTCTACCTGCCTGCAGCAGACTGATGACATCATCTCAGCCTAGGCAAAGTCACTGGACTTGAGTACTTGTGTTTGATCGCTACATATGCATAATGCTTCCAGTTTAGTAATGCTGGACAGTGATTGAGTAACCCATCAGCTGCTATGGTTGCTACATTCCCAATATACAGATGAATATACAGATAACCACTAGAGGGAGAACTTGGACATTTGAATGTGTAATAAAAGGCATCCAAATATGGAACAGCAAACAAGCAAAAATGAGAAAGGTGAATAAAAAAAATAACTTTCTTATGAACAATACTACGGGAACTCTACATAGGTACTCATAGAAAATATGTTGTTTCCCTTTAAATCTCCGTTTTTAAGGCGCAATCTACACATAGAGCACCCCTTCCCTTCAATGGGCTGCATGATTTTTAAACGCGCGTGTTGCGGCGATTTCTGCACGATTCTGTCTTGTAACAATCGCAGGAAAGTTGGCGTGAGAAAATAATAATGCCACAAAACCCACATCGCGCATTTTGCAAAGATTTGGGAACGCAGGCAGAATCGTCGCGATTTTATTCACGATTCCGGGTCGCCTAATCCATAAAACTCATCTACAAGCTGTGAGCTCGTTAGCTGATTGAAGGCGCTTCGGATCCAAAACCCAAGAAATAAAACGTAACAGATCGCAGCTTACAAAGTTTTAGAATCTGTTTTGGTTATTCAAATTCGTGACGTTTAAAATTTTCCAAATTCCAATCGATTCGAATTCCAATGGAATTCCATTCAAAATCAAATGTATTCTATTCGAAACTCAAATTTTGGATGATGGTTATATTCTTTCTATTTTATTGTTGTTGTTTTTTCTATTCTATTCTTTTATTTTCTATTCTTTTCTATTAAATACTATTCTTTTCTATTCTATTCGAATTCAAATTTAGTCTATTCAAGATTCGCATTTCGGAAAATGGTTATTGTTATATACATTCTTTTCTTTTCTATTCTATTTTATTTTCTATACTATTCTATTCCATTTTTTTATTCAAATTTATTTTTTTCGAACTTCAAATTTTGGAAAATGGTTATATTATTTTATTCTATTCTATTCTGTTTTTTTTTTCTAATCTATTCTTTTCTTTTCTAGTCAACTGTGTTCTGTTATTTTCTATTCTAATCTATTATTTTCTATTCTATTCAAATTCAGATCGATTCTATTTACATTTTGGGAAATGGTTATATTCTTTCTAATCTATTCTACTATTTTTTGGATTCTACTATTTTATTTTCTATTCCATTCTTTTCTATTTTATTCTTTTCTATTTTATTCTTTTCTATTTTATTCTTTTCTATTGTATTTCAATTTAAATGTATTCTGTTTGAAATTCGAATTTCAGAAGATAGTTATTGTGATATACATATTCTATTCTATTCTATTCCATTTTCCATTTTCTATACCATTTTCTATTCAAATTTATTTTTTTCGAACTTCAAATTTCGGAAAATTGTTATATTCATTGTATTCTATTCTATTCTGTTTTTTTTTTTTCTAATCTATTCTTTTCTATTCTTTTCTTTTCTGGTCAACTGTATTCTGTTATTTTCTATTCTAATCTATTATTTTCTATTCTATTCAAATTCAGATTGATTCTATTTACATTTTGGGAAATGGTTATATTCTTTCTAATCTATTCTACTGTTTTTTGGATTCTATTATTTTATTTTCTATTCCATTCTTTTCTATTTTATTCTTTTCTATTGTATTTGAATTTAAATGTATTCTGTTTGAAATTCGAATTTCAGAAGATGGTTATTGTGATATACATTCTTTTCTATTCTGTTATTTTCTATTCTATTCTATTCCATTTTCTATTCAAATTTATTTTTTTCAAACTTCAAATTTCAGAAAATGGTTATATTCTTTCTATTCTATTCTATTCTGTCTTTTTTTCTAATCTATTCTTTTTTTTTTCTATTCTAGTCAACTGTATTCTGTTATTTTCTATTCTAATCTATTTTTTTCTATTTTATTCGAATTCAAATTGATTCTATTTACATTTTGGGTCACAAGGGAGAACAGTGGTATTTAATGATTTCCGAAAATGGTTATATTCTTTCTATTCTATTCTGTCTTTTTTTCTAATCTATTCTTTTTTTTTTTCTATTCTAGTCAAGTGTATTCTGTTATTTTCTATTCTAATCTATTTTTTCTATTCTATTCAAATTCAAATTGATTCTATTTACATTTTGGGAAATGGTTATATTATTTCTATTCTATTCTATTTCTATTTTTAATTCTATTATTTTATTTTCTATTCCATTCTTTTCTATTTTATTCTTTTCTATTGTATTTGAATTTAAATGTACCGTATTCTATTTGAAATTCGAATTTCAGATGATGGTTATATTCTATTCTATGCTTTTTTTATTCTATTATTTTCTATTGTATTCACATTGGAAGTCATTCTATTTGAAATTCTAATTTCAGGAGATAGTTATTTTCTATTTTATTCTATTCTATTGTATTTGAATTTAAATGTATTCTGTTTGAAATTCGAATTTCAGAAGAGGGTTATTGTAATATACATATTCCATTCTATTCTATTCCATTTTCCATTTTCTATTCCATTTTCTATTCAAATTTATTTTTTTCGAACTTCAAATTTCAGAAAATGGTTATATTCTTTCTATTCTATTCTATTCTGTCTTTTTTTCTAATCTATTCTGTTTTTTTCTATTCCAGTCAAGTGTATTCTGTTATTTTCTATTCTAATCTATTTTTTCTATTCTATTCAAATTCAAATTGATTCTATTTACATTTTGGGAAATGGTTATATTATTTCTATTCTATTCTATTTCTATTTTTAATTCTATTGTTTTATATTCCATTCTTTTCTATTTTATTCTTTTCTATTGTATTTGAATTTAAATGTATTCTATTTGAAATTCGAATTCCAGATGATGGATATATTCTATTCTATGCTTTTTTTTATTCTATTCTTTTCTATTGTATTCGCATTGGAAGTCATTCTATTTGAAGTTCTAATCTCAGGAGATAGTTATTTTCTATTTTATTCTATTCTACACCATTCTATTCCTTCATCTTCTATTTTATTTTATTCTGTTCTTTTTTTTTCTATTCTATTTTGTTCTGTTTTTACTCTATTCTTTTATTTTCTATTCTATCTCTGTATTTTCTATTCTATGTTTTTCTATTCTTTCATTTTGTATTCTGTTCTGTTTTACGCTATTCTATTCTATTCTTTTATTTTGTACTATTTTCTATTTTGTTATATTGTTTTCTATTCTATTCCTTTAGTGTCTATTTTATTTGATCTCTTTGGAAATTCAAAAACAAATTGAAAACTATTCCAATTCTCTACA
Organism: Lithobates clamitans; assembly: GCA_037952925.1. Taxonomy (NCBI): domain Eukaryota; kingdom Metazoa; phylum Chordata; class Amphibia; order Anura; family Ranidae; genus Lithobates; species Lithobates clamitans. The sequence continues at coordinate 491,707 of JBBGZY010001089.1, forward strand.
AATTTAAAAACTATTCAAAGTCGATTCGAAAACTACTCGAATCAATTCAAAAACGATTTGAATTTCGTCCGAATTTTTTTTTTCTCGTTATTTCGAATTCGTTTTACTACTTGTGGACCGCCCGCCGTAGTTGTACGTCGGCAATCTGAAGTGGAATAGATAAAGTGAGATAAATGTGGCCAATGCGCCACAAGATCACATTTATCGGGGGCGGGAGAGGGCTCCCGCCGTTTTTCGGTCATCTCCGCTGCTCACCGGTAGTGGCGGAGACAATCGGGTCCTCTCCCCTCAACTGCCTGGAGCCAAGAGAAGGAAATATGGCCGCCACTTGGCTCCATACCACCACGCAAAAGCGAATGTATACATAAGTCGAGCGTGCACCGTGTTCAAACCACACATGTGAGATATCGCCGCGATCGTTAGAGTGAGAGCAATAATTCTAACACTAGACCTCCTCTGTAACTTAAAACTGGTAACCTGTAGAGAATTTTAAACGTTGCCTTTTCTAGGTATTGGAATTTCCTTTCAAATTCGGCTGTTACTAAACATAATGAATACGAATGTATCCGAAGTTACGAATTATCTGAAATAACGAATGCCGCATCTAAACGAATGGAACGTAATGAATAATAATTCATAAAGATTTTATTATTATTATTATTTATTATTATTAATTTGTTATGTTCCATTAGTTTAGATGCAGCATTCGTTATTTCAGATAATTCTTAACTTCGGTTAAATTCGTATTCATTACGTTCACTAACAGACAGATTTGGAAGGAAATTCCAATACCTAAAATGTAATAGTTATTATTTCGGATTTTCTGAGTTTCGAATTTTCGGATATTCGTTCTTATTTTCGGATTTTCGAATGTTCAGATTTTCGGATGTTCAGATTTAAAAAAATGTTCGGATTTTCTAATTTTCGGATTTTCGAATTTTGGATTTTTACAAATGATCAAAATAACGAATACCTCATCTAAATGAATGAAACATAATGAATTAGAATTTTCCCCAAGTTACGGAATTATTTGAAATAACAAATTTTAATCATAACGAATGACCCGAAAAATGCAAAAAAATCAGAATTTTGGATTTTTACAAATGATCAAAATAACGAATACCTCATCTAAATGCAAAAAAATGAATGAAACGATAATTCTTAACTTCGGTTAAATTCGTATTCATTGCGTTCACTAACAGACAAATTTGGAAGGAAATTCCAATACCTAGAATTTAATAGTTATTATTTCGGATTTTCTGAGTTTCGACTTTTCGGATATTCGTTCTTATTTTCGGATGTTCAGATTTTCAAATGTTCGGATTTTCGAATTTTGGATTTTTACAAATGATCAAAATAACGAAACCTCATCTAAATGAATGAAACGTAATGAATTAGAATTTTTCGGATATTCGTTCTTATTTTCGGATGTTCAGATTTTCAAATGTTCGGATTTTCGAATTTTGGATTTTTACAAATGATCAAAAAAAAGAAAACATCTTCTAAATGAATGAAACATAATGAATTCGAATTTTTCCCAAGTTATTGATTTATTCGAAATAACAAATTTTAATCATAACGAATGACCCTAAAAACGCAAAAAAACGAATGAAACAATAATTCTTAACTTCGGTTAAATTCGTATTCATTACGTTCACTAACAGACAAATTTGGAAGGAAATTCCAATACCTAGAATTTAATAGTTATTATTTCGGTTTTTCTGAGTTTCAAATTTTCGGATATTCGTTCTTATTTTCGGATTTTCAAATGTTCAGATTTTCGGGTGTTCAGATTTTCAAATGTTCGGATTTTCGAATTTTCAAATTTTCGGATTTTCGAATTTTGGATTTTTACAAATGATCAAAATAACGAATACCTCATCTAAATGAATGAAACGTAATGAATTCGAATTTTTCCCAAGTTACGGATTTATTCGAAATAATAACTTTCGATCAATACGAATGACCCGAAAAACACAAAAAAATGAATGAACCGATAATTCTTAACTGATTAAATTCGTATTCATTACGTTCACTAACAGACAAATTTGGAAGGAAATTCCAATACCTAGAATTTAATAGTTATTATTTCGGATTTTCTGAGTTTCGACTTTTCGGATATTCGTTCTTATTTTCGGATGTTCAGATTTTCAAATGTTCGGATTTTCGAATTTTGGATTTTTACAAATGATCAAAATAACAAATACCTCATCTAAATGAATGAAACGTAATGAATTAGAATTTTTCAGATATTCGTTCTTATTTTCGGATGTTCAGATTTTTAAATGTTCGAATTTTTGAATTTTCAAATTTTCAAATTTTCGGATTTTCGAATTTTGGATTTTTACAAATGATCAAAAAAAAAGAAAACGTCTTCTAAATGAATGAAACATAATGAATTCGAATTTTTCCCAAGTTACTGATTTATTCGAAATAACAAATTTTAATCATAACGAATGACCCTAAAAACGCAAAAAAATTAATGAAACGATAATTCTTAACTTCGGTTAAATTCGTATTTATTACGTTCACTAACAGATAATTTTAGAAGGAAATTCCAGTACCTAGAATTTAATAGTTATTATTTCGGTTTTTCTGAGTTTTGAATTTTCGGATATTCGTTCTTATTTTCGGATTTTCGAATGTTCAGATTTTCGGGTGTTCAGATTTTCAAATGTTCGGATTTTCGAATTTTCGAATTTTCGGATTTTCGGATTTTCGAATTTTGGATTTTTACAAATGATCAAAATAACGAATACCTCATCTAAATGAATGAAACCTAATGAATTAGAATTTTTCCCAAGTTACGGATTTATTCGAAATAATAAGTTTCGATCATAACGAATGACCCTAAAAACGCAAAAAAATTTATGAAACGATAATTCTTAACTTCGGTTAAATTCGTATTTATTATGTTCACTAACAGACAAATTTGGAAGGAAATTCCAATACCTAGAATTTAATATTATTATTTCGGATTTTCTGAGTTTCGAACCTTCGGATATTCGTTCTTATTTTCGGACGTTCAGATTTTCAAATGTTCAGATTTTCGAATTTTCAAATTTTCGGATTTTCGAATTTTGGATCTTTACAAATGATCAAAATAACGAATACCTCATCTAAATGAATGAAACATAATGAATTAGAATTTTTCCCAAGTTACGGATTTATTCGAAATAATACATTTCGATCATAACGAATGACCCGAAAAACGCAAAAAAAAAAAAAATGAATGAAACAAAAACAAACAAATTATTTATTATTTCAGATTTTCGGATTTTCAAATGTTCAGGATTTTCACATTTTTGGATTTTCAGATTCTTACAAATGATCAAAACAACGAATACTGCATCGAAACGAATGAAAGTTTTTTCCAAAGTTACAAATTTATTACATAACAAATTTCAATCATAACGAATGACCCGAAAAATGAGAAAAAAAAAATTAATGAAAATGAACAAATTTTTCGGCAGTGCACTTGTCTATTAGGAACAAGGGGAGCAGGTACAAGGCAACAAGGTACAGGATATGGGTACAAGACAAGAGCTGGCTCAGGATCAATAGAAATCAGTATCTGGCTTGCAAGCCAAAATACTGAAAACACAAGAGACATATAGAGGAGGAACCAAATACCCTTACAGCAGACAGCATCAGGTGGAGCCTTATTACTGGGATCTTGGAGACACCCGCTGGTGGACACCGGAACTACAACCTTCCCCTCTCTGAACCACAGTGCCACCTGTGGGTGATCCAGGTCCTGACAAATGTATAGTTGGGTGTAATGGCAGTGAGTGGGTCTTTACAGCATCCATTGACAGCTGGTTCTAGGAGGTTTTTTTTTCTTACTTCCTGTCCCAATGACAATTTTGCCTTATAGAGGGGAAATGTGGAAACAAAAAGAGCCATTAAAAGCCATTGGGGGCCCAACAACGAGTGTTTTTTTACTGTATCCTTTCACTTCCTGCCCTGATGATATGGTGTCACTTTAGAGAGATTTGCTCTCACTTCCTGCTGTGTCTCCACAACAGGAAGTATAGGGAAATCTCCCCAATGGGACACGCACAGCAAAAAGCTCTCTCTCTCTCTCCCTCTCTCTCTCTCTCTCTCTCTCTCTCTTTGTACATTGATGCCTTGTGTCTTGCAGCATTGGAGCGGTGTCGGAGGTGGCGGCGGCCGGCGTTATTGGAACGGGGACTCACAATACTGGAATCAGTCATGGCATACTGTCCACTCAGGTATGAAAAATATTCATTAATTAAAAATTCTAACAGTTATATGTGTCATGAATACATCAGAGTTCTGTCATTGAAGCTAAACTGTAATATACGCATATAGTCCCTTCCCCTGCGCCCCCCATCCTTCCCCCACCTAACAGGCAATTAACATTTTTTTCCGTCAATTTGGTTTTCAAGAAAAACCTCAGTGATGTCACTGGGTCAGTATTCTGGTATTTGTTCTAATTTTGGTTGGAGGAGTTAGCGGGCTCCTATAAACGTAACAGCACCCTGCCTCTTCTCTTTTTTTCTTTATATGAAAGAACAGATTCCCGGCATCCCTTTAGATGTGAATCCCTTTCTGGCCACTGGGTGCTGCAGACTTTAGCTGTGCAATCTGCTGATCAGTTGCTTGATCAAAAACTGAGCTGCAGATTGCACAGCTGATCAGGAGCATGCATGTCTAAAGGGATGCCAGGGATGTGTTTTTTCAATGAACGCACAAGAAAAAGCAGTACAGTGACTTACGCCAGCCCTACAGATCAAGCACAAGTCATTCGGATGAAAAATGAGGGCAGGCACATGATAGCTGCTGAAGCTTCGAAGGGTTATATTGTGGAGATGCACGTTTGCAGGAAACTGGGAGTAATTTGTTTCCACACAGGAGAGGACTTTTATGGTGACGCATGATAAAAAAAAAAAACAAAAGGAGCAAATGTTAACACAATACAACCCAGCTGAAAAGTGTGAACCTACACTATATTGTGAAAAGTATTGTGATGCCTGCCTTTACACACACATGAAATTTAATGGCATCCCAGTCTTAGTCCGTAGGGTTCAATATGGAGTTGGCCCGCCCTTTACAGCTATAACAGCTTGAACTCTTCTGGGAAGGCTGTCCACAAGGTTTAGGAGTGTGTCTATGGGAATGTTTGACCATTCTTCCAGAAGAGCATTTGTGAGGTCAGGCACTGATGTTGGGTGAGAAGGCCTGGCTCGCAATCTCCTCTCTAATTCATCCAAAAAGGTGTTCTGTCAGGTTGGAGTCAGGACTCTGTGCAGGTCAGCAGGGCCGATCCTGGGCAGGTGCACGGGGTGCAGTGCACCAGGGCACCACAGAAGCGGGGGCGCTGAAGCCCCAGAGTGCAGGTCAGTCAAGTTCCTCCACCCCAAACTCACTCATCCATGTCTTTATGGACCTTGCTTTGTGCACTGGTACGCAGTTATGTTGGAACAGGAAGGGGCCATCCCCAAACTGTTCCCACAAAGTTGGAAGCATCAAATTGTCCCAAATGTCTTGGTATGCTGATGCCTTAAGAGTTCCCTTCACTGGAACTAAGGGGCCAACCCAACCCCTAAAAGACAACCCCACACCATAATCCACCGAATGACCAGTGCACAAAGCAAGGTCCATAAAGACATGGATGAGCGAGTTTGGGGTGGAGGAACTTGACTGGTCTGCACAGAGTCCTGCCCTCAACCCGATAGAACACCTTTGGAATGAATTACAGCAGAGACTGCGAGCCAGGCCTTCTCATCCAACATCCGTGCCTGACCTCACAAATGTGCTTTTGGAAGAATGGTCATTCCCATAGACACACTCCTAAACCTTGTGGACAGCCTTCCCAGAAAAGTTGAAGCTGTTATAGCTGCAAAGGGTGGGCCAACTCAATATTGTACCCTACAGACTAAGACTGGGATGCCATTAAAGTTCATCTGTGTGTGTAAAGGCAGGTGTCCCAATACTTTTGACAATGAAGTGTATGTGATATGCATACTTACATTGGTCCATGCTGGACCAATGTTGTCATGAAATAAGCAGCATACCAGCTGAAAAAATGTGCACAAGCAGCACATGATCAATTGCAAGAGACATTAATTTCTGTTATCCAGAGACTCAATATTGAACCCTACGGACTAATGCCCCGTACACACGGTCGGATTTTCCGATGGAAAATGTCCGATCGGAGCGTGTTGTCGGAAATTCCGACCGTGTGTGGGCTCCATCGGACATTTTCCATCGGATTTTCCGACACACAAAGTTGGAGAACAGGAGATAAAATTTTCCGACAACAAAATCCGTTGTCGGAAATTCCGATCGTGTGTACACAAATCCGACGGACAAAGTGCCACGCATGCTCAGAATAAATAAAGAGATGAAAGCTTTTGGCTACTGCCCCGTTTATAGTCCCGACGTACGTGTTTTACGTCACCGCGTTTAGAACGATCGGATTTTCCGACAACTTTATGCGACCGTGTGTAGACAAAACAAGTTTGAGCCAACATCCGTCGGAAAAAATCCTAGGATTTTGTTATCGGAATTTCCGAACAAAGTCCGACCGTGTGTACGCCCTATAAGACTGGGATGCCATTACCACTTGTCGCCCGCCCACTGTCAAATGATGGCTGGGTGGTGCGGCTCCCGTTCTGGGTGGAAGTCATACGACGGCCTCCCAGAACGATCGCTCTTGCGCGCCCGCGGCTCTTTTACCATGTGATCGGCTGTGTCCAATCACAGCTGATCACATGTAAACATGGAGATGCCGGTAATCGGCGCTCCTCACCTCACACTGACAGAGTGTGAGGAGAGGAGAAACGATTAGCGGCATCTCCTCACAGAGGACACCTAGGGATGTAATCAGGGCACTGATTACAATTAAGTTCCCACGAGTGCCAGCAATGTATGCCCACCACTGCCAGCAATCAGTGCCCACCTTTGCCCACAAGTGCCAGCAATCAGTGCCCACAAGTGCCAGCAACCAGTGGCCATTAGGGATACCAGTCAGTGCTGGCTATTGGTGCTGCCCATCAATGCCCATCACTGCCAGCAATCCGTGCCCACCTTTGCCCACAAGCGCCAGAAATCAGTGCCCACAAGTGCCAGCTACCAGTGGCCATTAGTGATGCCAGTCAGTGCTGGCTAACAGTGCTGCCCATCAATGCCCATCACTGCTGCCCATCAATGCCACTGATCAATGCCAATTAGTGCCACCTATCCGTGCCTCCTATCCGTGCCCACCAGTGCCACCCATCAGTGCCGCCTAACTTTGCCCACAAGTGCCAGAAATCAGTGCCCACAAGTGGCAGCAACCAGTGGCCATTAGTGATGCCAGTCAGTGCTGGCTATCAGTGCTGCCCATCAATGCCCATCACTGCTGCCCATCAATGCCACCGATCAATGCCCATCAGTGCCGCCCAACAGTGCCGCCTATCAGTGCTGCCTATCTGTGCCACCTATCTGTGCCCACCAGTGCCGCCTATCAGTGCCCACCAGTGCCACCCATCAGTGCTGCCTATCAGTACTCATCAGTGCCACATATCAGTGCCCATAATTGCAGCATATTAGTGCTTCCTTATCAGTGCCGCCTCACCAGTGCCCATCAGTGCAGCCTATCAGTGCCTATCAGTGCAGCCTCATCAGTACCCATCAGTGAAGGAAAAAAATTACTTATTTACAAAATTTACTGACAGAAACTTATTTTTTCAAAATTTTCGGTCTTTTTTTTTTTTTTTTAGGAAAAAATAAAAAACCCAGAAGTGATTAAATACCACCAAAAGAAAGCTCTATTTGTGTGAAGAAAATGATAAAAGAATTCACATGAGTACAGTGTTGCATGACCGCGCAATTGTCATTCAAAGTGCGACAGCGCTGAAAGCTGAAAAATGGCCTGGGCAGGAAGGGGGTATAAGTGCCCTGTATTGAGGTGGTTAAAGTTCATGTGCGCATGAAAAGGCAGGTGTCCCAATACTTTTGACAATATAGTGTACCCTTACTGTGCTCACTCACCCAAGGGACTGGGCTTCTGTCGGCCTCATATTTCTTGTGTCCCTCTGTGCCCAACCATGCCGGTACCACTATACCGGTCCGCAAGACCCGGGCAGCAATCTTTGCTGCCTTTATCCACAGACCAAACCTTCATTGTGTCTGTAAGCGTTTTTAGCCGCGGGCAATAAATTCGGTTAAATAAAAGTGATGTGTTTTGTTGCCGTCTTTCATCTCCCAAAAACGAGTTTTCCCCCCGGATTATATACAGCGACAATTCCCGCGCTCTCCATCACACGTCATTTTTATTCTGCGTTTTATTGAGTGCGCCGCGCGGTGTAATAGACTCGGATAATTACTGCGCTGTTAAAGTTTCTCCCCCGCTCTTTGTTCAATGCCGCCGCAGTTTATGTCCGCGCCGGCCTGTTTTCTGCAGGAGGAGAGAGGAAATTAGACCCGCTGATTGAATCTCTAGTGGCAGTGTTACTGAGCGTCTTATAGATTCCGGCTGCAGCTTTCGCCCCTTCACGTTGCTTGACTTCTAATCCTAGATGAGGCTCCCATGCTTTGGTTTTAAAGCTGAGCTCCAGGGTAATGGATAAATACACACATGAAATGCATACAGGGGGAGCCGCTTTACCTGCCAAAGGATTTGCATTTCTGTCCATCCAGTCCTCGGATTTACACAGCTCTGCCAAACAGCACAGCCCTGTTTGGCAGGAGCAGGAGACCTGATTTTCCTCTGCTGAAGATCACAGGTCTCCTTCCACGCCTTGTGACTGGACAGTGAAAGGAGAAGCAGCAGACTGATGAGGTCCCCATCTCCATGAAGATACACAAGGACACCTCCAAAATGGGCCACCTAATACATTTCTTCCAGTCAAAGTGCATTTCATACATTTTAAACCCTAAAGAAGTGGCAGGCTCCCCCCCCGAAATGTGTTGGATGCTCTCACTCATTTCATACATTTTAAGCCCTAAAGAAGTGGTAGGCTTTTACCCCGAAATGTGTTGGCTGCTCTCACTCATTTCATACATTTTAAGCCATGAAGAAGTGGTAGGCCTTTCAGGGATGATGCAAGGATTTTTGACACCCTAGGCGAAACCTCATTTTGCCCCCCCCCCCTTTCTGACTCCACCCCCTTTTCCCTCCCCGTATATACTACGCATACCTCCCAACTTTTGAACTTGAGAATATGGGACACTTCAGGGGGATTTTGCGCCGCAGCAAAAAGTGGGTGTCGCCACACATGATCGAGGGAGGGGTTTCGGGGCCATGGTTAAACCTTACCTGGGCTTACTTGTACCTATAAAATGTGAATATGCTTTGATTACTGAGCCACAAGCTGGAGTCTCAGGGATATATATAAACCTCAACGCAATCATTTAGAAAAAAAACCTACAATACATCTGGTTTTGTATACACTGAAAATAGCTTATAATAGAGGATTATGAAGGACCTGAGGAACCTAGGATGGAGCCAGAGAATAAGTAATGCAGTATGAGGGAAGGATCGCTATGGTACATGGAAGGCAGGAAGGAAAGATCACTATGGTACATGGAAGGCAGGAAGGAAGGATCACTGTGGTACATGGAAGAAAGGAAATATCACTATGGTACATGGAAGGCAGGAAGGATCACTATGGTACATGGAAGGCAGGATCACTATGGTACATGGAAGAAAGGAAGGATCACTATGGCAGATGGAAGAAAGGAAGGATCACTATGACACCTGGAAGGCAGGAAGGATCACTATGACACCTGGAAGGCAGGAAGGATCACTATGCCACATGGAAGGCAGGAAGGATCACTATGACACCTGGAAGGCAGGAAGGATCACTATGACACCTGGAAGGCAGGAAGGATCACTATGCCACATGGAAGGCAGGAAGGATCACTATGGTACAGGGAAGGAAGGGAGGAAGGACCACTATGGTACATGGAAAGCAGAAAGGAGGGATCACTAAGGCACATGCAAGGCAGGAAGGAAGGACCACTAAGTCACATGGAAGGCATGAAGGATCACTATTGCATACCTGCCAACATTTTGACATGGAAATGAGGGACATCTACTAACAAACGTATGTAGGCATAGGACATGCCCCCTGCCACACCCACTTAAAGGAGAATTAACCAAAAAAAGGTTAAACAAATCCACAAGGACTTTTTTTTACCACTACTGTTGCTTTATATTGGCTTTTAAAATGTACAAATGCAGCAATTTAGAAATTGGATGAAAGGTTTATCAGTGGGAAACACTTTTTGAAAGATAAAAAGTGCATTTTATATACAACTATATGGATCAGATCAAAATGAGGGACAAATGAGGGGGAAAGAGGGACAGGGGGACATTGCTCCAAATCCGGGACAGTCCCTCCAAATCAGGGACAGTTGGGAGCTATGCTATTGGTACATGAAAGACAGGAGGAAAGGACCACTATGGCACATGGAAGGCATATGGAGCACTATGGTACATGGAAGGCAGGAAGTAAGGCTCACTATGGTACATAGAAGGCAGGATCACTATAGTATATGGAAGGCAGGAAGACTATGGCAGATGGAAAGCAGGAAGACTATGGCACATGGAAGGCAGGAAGACTATGGCACATGGAAGGCAGAAAGAGTATGGCACATTGAAGGAAGAGAGAGAGGGGAGGAATCACTCTCCCAGGGCTGCATTGTCTTCAGAGGCTCAGGCAGCGACATCCGGATAGGAGCACTGGCTGCTTTGACATCTCCCGCCCACATCCCCTTCCCAGGCACAGATTGGCTGCACGCAGAGGTTGTGGGTGGGCACAGGGGGGACAAGGGGAAAATGTGGGGCAGACCTAGCCTACCTCCTCCTCGTAAGGGAAAAACAGTGGGCGGGGGATGTGCACAGTGCAGCAGGCAAGCTGGCAGGCGGGGGGATGTGCAGCGGGCAAGCCGGTGGACAGGGGATGTGCGGCAGGTAAACCAGCGGGCGGGTGATGTGCACAGTTCAGGGGGCGAGCCAGCGGGTGGGGGATGTGCAGCGGGTGAGCCGACGAGTGGGTGAATGGGCGGTGGAGGTGAGGGCAGTGAGCGAGGCTGTGGCGCCCCCACTGATGTGCGCTCTAGACCGATGCCTACCTTGCCTATAGGTAGCTCTTAATCATTTCATACATTTTAAGCCCTAAAGAAGTGGTACGCATTCCCCCTGAAATGTGTTGGCTGCTCTTAATCATTTCATACATTTTAAACTTTGAAGAAGTGGTAGGCTTTACCCCCGAAATGTATTGGCTGATCTTAATCATTTCATATATTTTAAGCCCTGAAGAAGTGGTAGGCCTTTCCCCCGAAATGTGTTGACTGCTCTCACTCATTTATTACATTTTAAGCCTTGAAGAAGTGGTAGGCCTTTCCCCTCGAAATGTGTTGGCTACTCTCACTCATTTCACACATTTTTAGCCCTGAAGAATTGGTAGGCCTTTCACCTGAAATATGTTGGGCATTCTTAATCAATACTTATATTTTACTAATCGAGAAACGTGACCATTCTTACTAGACACTCCTAGCCCCATAAGAAAAAAAAATCATCACTAGTCTACCAGAAAGTGGTGAGGTTTACAGAGCCCTGACACTTCCTGGTAGTGTCACAAGCTAGCCTGCTCTAATGTCTTGTGTGTCTCCCTATTGGCCAATGAAGATACCATTCAATTTGATTGGTCAATAGGAAGTGGTGGATGGAGAAAAGGGATGGGCCTTCATCACTACCCTACCAGAAAGTGATGAGGTTTGCAGAGCTTCAACACTTCATAGCGTTACATGCTGGCCTGCCCCCTGTCTCACATGTCTTCCTAATGGCCAATAAAGATACAAATCAAATTGATGGGCCTACAGGAATTGGTGGGTGGTGGAAAGGGATGGGCCTTCATCATGGGCCTAAGAAAGTGGTGAAGTTTGCAGAGCTCTGACACTTCTTGGTAGTGTTACAAGTTGGTCTGCCCCCTCTTGTCTCTTCTGTCTCCCTACTGACCAATGAAGATAACACTTCCTGGTAGTGTCACAAGCTAGCCTGCCCCCTCCTGTCTCCTCCATCTTCCTATTGGCCATTGACAACAACAATCAAATTGATTGGCCTAAAGGGAGTTGTGGATGATGGAAAGGAATGGGCCTTCATCAATAGTATAACAGAAAGTGCTGAAGTCTGCAGAGCTTCAACACTTCCTGGTGATGTCACAAGCTGGCTCACCCTCTCCTGTCTCTTCTGTTTCCCTATTGACCAATAAAGATACCAATCAAATTCACGGGTCAACAGGGAGTGGTGGGTGGTGGAAAGGGGTGGGCCTTCATCACTAGTGTACCCGAAAGGGATGAAGTTTGAAGAGCTTCAACACTTGCTGGTAGTGTCGCAAACTGGTCCACCCCCTCCTGTCTTTTCTGTCTCATTTTTGGTTAATGAAGACACCAATCAAATTGATGTGCTAATAGGGAGTTGTTGGTGGCGGGAAGGGATGGGCCTTCATCATTAGTCTACCAGAAAATGCTGAAGTTTGCAGAGCTCTGACACTTGTTGGTGTCACAAGTTGGCCTGCCCCCTCCTGTCTCTTTTGTCTCCCTACTGACCAATGAAGATAACACTTCCTGGTAGTGTCATAAGTCCGTCTGCCCCCTTCTGTCTCCTGAGTCTCCCTATAAGACACCAATCAAATTGAAGGGCCAATAGAAAGTGGTGGAAAGGGGTGGGCCTTCATCATTGTACTAGAAAGTGCTGAAGTTTGCATAGCTTCAACACTTGCTGATAGTATCACAAACTGGTCCAACCCCCCCCCCCCCCCCCGTCTACTGTATTTTCCTTTTGGCCAATGAAGACACCAATCAAATTAACGGGCCAATAGGGAGTTGTGGATAGTGTAAAGGGATGGGCCTTCATATCTAGTATACCATAAAGTGCTGAAGTTTGCAGAGCTTCAACAGTTTGTGATAGTGTCGCCAGCTGGCCCGCTCCATACAATCTCTTGTGTCTTCCTATTAGCCAGTGAAGATACCAATCAAAGTAATGAGCCAATAGAGAGTAGTGGGTGGTGGAAAGAGAGAGACCTCCATCTTTAGTCTACCAGAAAGTGCTGAAGTCTGAAGATCTTCAATAGTTTGTGATAGTGTCACCAGCTGGCCGCCCTCTACAATCTCTTGTGTCTACCTATTGGCCAATGAAGATACTAATCAAAGTGATGAGACAATAGAGAGTGGTGAGTGGCGGAAAGGGAGAGACCTTTATCACTAGGGTACCAGAAAGTACTGAAGCTTTGCAGATTTGAGCATTTCTAGACTTCGGGGGTACCCTGGGGCTATGGAGACTTCTATAAGGACATTAGCAAAGAGATTGCATAAATACTACATGTTCATGAGGCTAAACTTTCATCCTTCTTTTGCAGGTGTTATCGCTGACAATGATGACGGCATCTGGGGAAATTCTGGAATGTTCTGAGTCGGTGAACCCTGAAATCTTTCAGGCGGCCCGCCTTCACCTGGGCTCCTTGGGGGTCATTCTCACCGTCACCCTGCAGTGTAGACCCGCCTTCCACCTGCAGGAGATCCAGTTCTCCTCCACGTTACAAGAGGTATTGATGAAAGCATTGCAGATCTTATAACACCAAAGTAACCAACTGGTCTTGGTATGTGCACTAAACTGAAAAAAGGTGCAAAAATGTTTAAAAAAAAAACAAAAAACATTCACAGATACAAGGTAACTGGTCAGAATTCTACTGGCCTTTCAGATATATGGTAGGTAAGCAGCAGGTTCTCAACACCTGATCCATGATGGTGGTGGATGGAGCCTCCTGACTGAAGACCACATGGTGGAGAAGGTGGATGGACAAGAGAACTGTATGTGCTCCTGCTCCAGTAGTCCATTGCTCTGACTCTACCTGGTTCCATGTGGATGTCGAAGGCAGCAAAGTTCTCAAGGCAGTCTTCTAAAGGAAAAGTGTAATGGTTTTGATTTGGTCTGTTTAGAAAACATTGGTTGGACGATTGTCTCACACACATTAGGGCAGGCTGAAGGATAAGTGACTCTAGTTCTCTAATAGATCAATCCTTAAAATTTTCAGCTCCGTCTAGTGGCCAAAATGCGGTTTCATTTTCTGAAATACCTCAATGAGAAAATATATCAAATTTTGGCCACTAGGTGGAGCCAATTATCATAGGGATTACTCTATTAGAGAAATGACACCAAAAAATGCATGCAACATGCCTGTGACATTGGACCAACTAATGTTTTATCCATTAATGTATACATTTATTACGGGAAAGTTTCACACTGGATTACTGCACAGATTTGGAAGAAATGCGCAAATCATAAGGGGGCGTATTTATAAAAAAAGAAAAATCACATAGCTGTTTATCCATCAAAACTGTAGCCTGAGAACATTCGATGTTGCCCTATTTGCACAGAACATGCAGTTTCGATAGACAAACAGCTATGCACATTTTTTTTTTATTGATGTGAGAAAATACAGCATTATGGCCACTAGGTGGCGATGAGGAGCCATACCCACTGTCTGAGACAGTCAGTGCCATCTAGTGGTCATAATGTGGTATTTTCAGCATTCATATATTCGATCTGCAGGGAATATATTCTGAAAACATTAGAATTTTTTCCCCTTTCGCACAGAACATACAGTTTCAATAGACAAACAGCATTGCAAATTTTTTTTTAAAGACACTTCAAACACTTTGCTTATCCAGGAATTCAGCTTTAATTATCGCCTGCATCATAAAAATAATACAATTTGTTGAAATGTCTTGAATTTTGCAGAGTGAAAACTCTCTATTGTATTATATACAGTACGCATTTTACAGATAGAACTATGGATACAGTGTATCTTTATTATTAGTGTCTGATTCCTCTCCAGCCTTGTTGTCACCCCCGCTGTCCTCTCTGATGTGCTCTCTTCCCCCCAATCCAATCTACATGTCATATCAGCCGAGGTCCACCCCGCATTAACCTACAGGCTCCGTCATTCAGGTTTTCCATCTCCTTCCCTCCACCCCTGTGCTGACCTGACAACCCCATTGTAATGATATGGCCGTCCCCAGTTATGCGTTCCCCTCCGTCCCTCGAGGCGAAAAAAACACAGATTGTGTTCACCGCATACAATTTCCATCTTCTGATTTCCAATAAACAGATTAATAGTCACCATGTATAGAATTTAGTTCTAGTTTAGTATAGAATTGAGGCACAACCCACACGGCCACTAAATACACAGTGTACAAATGTATTAATGAATAAATACAATACATGAAACATTTATAAAATATTGTCAAGCTGATTCGTAATAATTCCATAATAATTGCATTCCATGGTGCAGGAGGTGGTCAGAGGCTGTGGACATAGTACAGAAGGACATATCAGAGGCTGGGGACATGGTACAGGAGGACATGTCAGAGGCTGCGGACATGATACAGGAAGACATGTCAGAGGCTGCAGACATAGTACAGGAGGACATGTCAGAGGCTGCGGACATGATACAGGAAGACATGTCAGAGGCTGCAGACATAGTACAGGAGGACATGTCAGAGGCTGCGGACATAGTACAGGAGGACATGTCATAGGCTCCGGACATGGTACAGGAGGACATGTCAGAGGCTGCGGACATAGTACAGGAGGACATGTCAGAGGCTGCGGACATGATACAGGAAGACATGTCAGAGGCTGCAGACATAGTACAGGAGGACATGTCAGAGGCTGCGGACATGATACAGGAAGACATGTCAGAGGCTGCAGACATAGTACAGGAGGACATGTCAGAGGCTGCGGACATAGTACAGGAGGACATGTCAGAGGCTGCGGACATAGTACAGGAGGACATGCCAGAGGCTGCGGACATAGTACAGGAGGACATGTCAGAGGCTGCGGACATAGTACAGGAGGACATGTCAGAGGCTGCGGACATAGTACAGGAGGACATGTCAGAGGCTGCGGACATAGTACAGGAGGACATGTCAGAGGCTGCGGACATAGTACAGGAGGACATGCCAGAGGCTGCGGACATAGTACAGGAGGACATGTCAGAGGCTGGGGACATGGTACAGGAGGACATGTCAGAGGCTGCGGACATGATACAGGAAGACATGTCAGAGGCTGCAGACATAGTACAGGAGGACATGTCAGAGGCTGCGGACATGATACAGGAAGACATGTCAGAGGCTGCAGACATAGTACAGGAGGACATGTCAGAGGCTGCGGACATAGTACAGGAGGACATGTCATAGGCTCCGGACATGGTACAGGAGGACATGTCAGAGGCTGCGGACATAGTACAGGAGGACATGTCAGAGGCTGCGGACATGATACAGGAAGACATGTCAGAGGCTGCAGACATAGTACAGGAGGACATGTCAGAGGCTGCGGACATGATACAGGAAGACATGTCAGAGGCTGCAGACATAGTACAGGAGGACATGTCAGAGGCTGCGGACATAGTACAGGAGGACATGTCAGAGGCTGCGGACATAGTACAGGAGGACATGCCAGAGGCTGCGGACATAGTACAGGAGGACATGTCAGAGGCTGCGGACATAGTACAGGAGGACATGTCAGAGGCTGCGGACATAGTACAGGAGGACATGTCAGAGGCTGCGGACATAGTACAGGAGGACATGTCAGAGGCTGCGGACATAGTACAGGAGGACATGCCAGAGGCTGCGGACATAGTAC
Source organism: Lithobates clamitans (assembly GCA_037952925.1). Classification (NCBI taxonomy): domain Eukaryota; kingdom Metazoa; phylum Chordata; class Amphibia; order Anura; family Ranidae; genus Lithobates; species Lithobates clamitans. The sequence goes on from JBBGZY010001089.1 coordinate 508,364, forward strand.
AGGAGGACATGTCAGAGGCTGCGGACATAGTACAGGAGGACATGTCATAGGCTCCGGACATGGTACAGGAGGACATGCCAGAGGCTGCGGATATGGTACAGGAGGACATATCAGAGGCTGGGGACATGGTACAGGAGGACATGTCATAGGCTGCGGACATAGTACAGGAAGACATATCAGAGGCTGGGGACATGGTACAGGAGGACATGTTATAGGCTGCGGACATGGTACAGGAGGACATGTCATAGGCTGCGGACATGGTACAGGAGGACATGTCAGAGGCTGCGGACATAGTACAGGAAGACATATCAGAGGCTGGGGACATGGTACAGGAGGACATGTCATAGGCTGCGGACATGGTACAGGAGGTCATGTCAGAGGCTGCGAACACAGTACAGGAGGACATGTCAGAGGCTGGGGACATGGTACAGGAGGACATGTCAGAGGCTGCAGATATGGTACAGGAGGACATATCAGAGGCTGGGGACATGGTACAGGAGGACATGTCATAGGCTGCGGACATAGTACAGGAAGACATATCAGAGGCTGGGGACATGGTACAGGAGGTCATGTCAGAAGCTGTGGACATGGTACAGGAGGTCATGTCAGAAGCTGTGGACATGGTACAGGAGGACATATCAGAGGCTGCGGACATAGTACAGGAGGACATATCAGAGGCTATATTTTAGTATTAACATAAATATTATTATTATTATTTATAATTGTTGATAGATGTTATTATATTTTATTATGGACATTATTTTTTTTTGTATTATTATTATAACAATAAATATTGTTAATGATAAATTATAATACAATAATATCTAGTAACAACAACAATAATAATAAAAAATAACAATAATAATGATGATAATAATAATAATACATAAAAATAATAATAATAACTAGGGATGCACCGACACCTCAGCCACCGGAAAATAGGGTTATCTGCATTTTACCGATTGAAAAAAAAAAAAAAAGCGTCGATAATGGCATGCTGCTTCCCAGTGACTTGAATGCAAAATCGTGTCCCATTTACTTCAATGCAAAAACGCCCCCTTTTGACTGCAATGCAAAATCACGTCCTATTTACTTCAATGCAAAAACGCCCCCTATTTGCTGCAATGCAAAATCGCGTCCCATTAATATTAAAGCAAAATCGTGTCCTATTGACTTCAATGCAAAAATGCCAGACACATTAACTAAATTACATTTTTTTTAACTGTCCGTTTCGGTTTCGGTTTTCAGCCAAGTGCATCTTGAAGTTTCGGTTTCGGCACTGGAATTTTGATTTCGGTGCACCGCTAATAATAATAACAGCAATGAATTTACAGTATATTAATAACAAAATAAAATATAATATATAATAATAATAATAATAATCATAATAATAATTACAATTAAAAATAGAATATAATATAAAATGATAATAATAAGAATGATTATGATGATAGAAACAACAATAATAATATAAATGCATAATAACAGTAATAATAAAATACATATAATAATATTAACATTAAAATATACAGTATATAAACAAAATATAATAATAATAATAATAATAATAACAATAAACATTATTATTATTATTATTATTATTATTATTATTATTATTAATAATAATAATAATAATAATAATAATAATAATAATAATATCTACAGAGACTCATAAAACCAGCTTTACCATGACATAAAACAAGGCAAGCCTCAATGCTCTCCTCCAGCCCTCAAATATTTCAAGACTTTTAAAATAGTGTCAAAAAATATTAAAACAAGAGAAAAATGTATATCTGGGAACACGGCCAGTGAAAGGGAAAGTCTGATAACCTCTATTAATGAGGGCCGTGTCTCAGGAACAGCAACAATGTGAAACTTCAACACTTGATAAGTGCAGGCTGGATTCACGGAGAAGATAATTGGCCCTGAGATCTCATGTGACTGCCAGGGTTTTACTTTTTCTAAAATGTAAATTGTCTACCAAACTTTGCTTAACCACTTGGCCCCCAAGCCCGTTCTGACATTTCTCACATACATGGAAAATCAGCTTTCTTTCCACTAGATAATTTCTTAGAACCCCCTAAATATTATATAAATATATCTTTAGGCAGAGGCCCTGGAGAATAAAATGGTTGTTGTTGCTCAGTTCCTCTCACTCTGCTCAGTGCAGCTGATGCCGCCGGTCAGGAAAAGTCCCGGCTCCCCGGTGGGATGGAAGAGCCTGGGAATAACGGTGGTGGCGGTAGAGGGGAGGGAACCCCTTCTGCTGCCTGTAAAAGTGATCAAGTGGCTGTGCTAACACTTTGGCAATCCATAGTGCTCTGGGGATCCTTTGTCATGTTTTACATATTTATTTGTAAAATAAGGATTGTATATAGGTGGTAAAATATAGTATAATATATAGTATTATATAATAGTATTATTATATATTTGATGTATTATTATTATATATAATCAGGGCTTTTTTTCTCGGAGAATAAGTGCAAGAACTCTGCCTTTCTGAGTCACCCCTTGTCCCCGCCCCTTCCCACCTCCGAGTTCCGTCCCTTGGTTCCTCCCCCTAACCACCTCCCAGTGCCACGCCTTTTAGAGAATACAGAAGCAAGTATCACTTTGTGGTGATAAGTAATTTTTATGGAATTTGTTAATGATAACAAGTAATGCAGTAAAATAGATACCCAGCAACAATAGATCCCCCTCCAGCACCGGTTTACCCCCCTACAACAATAGACCCACCCACAACAACACACGCCCAGCAACAATAGATCTTCTCCACAAAAATAGACACCCCCAGTAATGATAGATCCCCCACAACAGTGTACACCCCCCCAGAAACAATAGATCCCATAGCAACAATAGACCTCTAGCAACAATAGATCGCCCCCCAGCACTGTTTGACGACCCCCCCACAACAACACACCCCCAGCAACAATAGATCTTCCGCACAACAATAGACACCCCCAGTAATGATAGATCCCTAACAACAGTGTACATGCCCCAGAAACAATAGATCCCACTACAACAATAGACCTCCAGCAACAATAGATCCCCCTCCAGCACTGTTTGACCCCCCCACAACAATAGACCCACCAGCAACAATAGACCCACCCACAACAACACCCCCCCAGCAACAATAGATCTCCCGCACAACAATAGACGCCCCCAGTAATGATAGATCCCCCACGACAGTGTACACCCCCCAGAAACAATAGATCCCACCACAACAATAGACCCACCAGCAACAATAGACCCACCCACAACAACACCCCCCCCAGCAACAATAGATCTCCCGCACAAAAATAGATGCCCCCAGTAATGATAGATCCCCCACGACAGTGTACACCCCCCAGAAACAATAGATCCCACCACAACAATAGACCTCCAGCCTCAACAACAGATCTCCCAGCAGCCAGCATCAATAGACCTCTTCCTGCCCAGCAACAATAGATCCCGCCCCAACAATAGACCTGCCCAGCAACAATAGATCCCCCATAACAATAGACCTCCAGCAGCAACAACGTAGATCTCCCAGCAGCCAGCATCAATAGACCTCTTCCTGCCCAGCAACAAATGATCCCACAAAAACAATAGAGCTGCCCGGCAACAATAGACCCCCCCCCAACAATAGACCTCCAGCAGCAGCAACAGATCTCCCAGCAGCCAGCATCAATAGACCTCTTCCTCAACAGTAGATCCTTCCCAGCAATGATTGACCCCCCCAGCAATATAAGACCACCCGTCTTCCCCAGCAACAACAGGTTCCCCATCAGCAACAATAGACCCCCCCCCCCACGTAAAATTAGATCCCTCAGCAACACTACATTCCCCCTAGTGAGACTAGACCCTGGCATCAATAGATCTCCAGCACACTCGAGCACCCCTTGCCATTACTACATTCAGTGCTGAAGGTGCCCGGAACTGTGTCCCCACCCCGTTAACACTGAAAAAAAGCCATGTATATAATTATATATAGTAGATCCTTTAAAGTGATACTAAAGTCTATTTTTTTTTCCTTTAAAAATAACAAACATGTTATACTTACTGTGTAGTGCTTTTTGTACAGAGCAGCCCCAATCCTCCTCTTTTCGAGTCCCCTGCTGGTTCTCCTGGCCCCTCCCTCCTCTCGAGTGCCCCCACAGCAAGCAGCTTGCTATGGGGGCACCCGAGCTGAGCTACAGCTCCGTGTATCCATGTAGACATGGAGCCGTGGCTCGACCCCGCCCCCTCTCTCCCCTGATTGGCTAACTGCCTTTGATTGACAGCAATGGAGCCACTGCTGTGTACCAGCCAATCAGGAGGGAGAGTCCCGGACAGCTGAGACACTCGTGGACATCACTGGACAGAAAGGAGGCTCAGGTAAGTATTAGGAGGGGCTGAGGGGGGCTGCTGCACACAGAAGGCTTTTTATCTTAATGCACTGAATGCATTAAGACAAAAAAAACCTTCTGCCTTTACAACCCCTTCAAGTCCTGTAAGTTGCGAGGTGGGGCCGCCATGGATCGGATTTGTTTTAGAATTTGGAGGCCAAGTCAACACCTGAAACTTGTTGTTGTGTTCCTCTAACTCAATGTTTCTCAACTCCAGTCCTCAAGGCGCCCCGACAGGTCATGTTTTCAGGATTTCCCCTCGAATAAAACAGCTGTGGTAATTACTAAGGCAGTGAAACTGATCAAATCGGGAAAAAAATAAATAGCTGGATAGCCGCACTCCAAAAAAATTCACCTTTATTGTATAAGAATGGATATCAAAGCATCACAAATGAGTACAGACTAAGTGTACAGCTTCTGACCATGGTTTCCTATGGGCCATGTTCACATCTGTGCGTTTTATGGAAAGGGCCAGGGACTTTCTTCTGGTTTTTGGTTCCATAAACTTCATTGGATCAAAATGTGTATTGAAAACTGCAAAACGCACCCGGAATATGCAACCTGCATAGGTGTGATCCAGGCCTCAAACCATTTTTGCAGTGTGGCAGGGAGAATTATCCTGCTAAAAGAGGTCACTGCCATCAGAGAATACCATTTCCATGAAAGGGTGCACTTGGTCACCAATAATGTTTAGGTAGGTGGTACATTTTAAGTAACGTCCACAAGAACGGCAGGAGCCAAGGCTTCCCAGCTAGACATGTGCACTGACAAAAAATCTGTTCGTTTTCGTTTTATTAATTTTTTTTGCTTTTTTCAGAAATTCGAAAATTTTAAAATTCGAAAATTCGAAAATTCGGATTTTGGAATTTCCGAATTTTCGAATTCCGAATTTCCGAACTTTCAGAATTCGAAAATTCGGAAATTCAAAAATTCGAGAATCTGAAAATATGAAAATCTGAAAAAAAGAAAGAAAATCAGTAAAACTCGAAATAATAACTAACTAATAATAACTAACTATTAAATTATAGGTATTGGAATTTCCTTTCAAATTTGGCTGTTTGTGAACGTAACGAATACAAATTTATCTGAAGTTACGAATTATCCGAAATAATGAATGCCGCATCTAAACAAATGGAATGGAACAAATTAATAATAAATAATAATAATAAAAAGGTTTTATTATTATTAGATTGTTACGTTCCATTCTTTCAGATGTGGCATTCGTTATTATTCGGAATTTGGAAATTCGGAAATTCGAAAATGCAGAAATCCGAAAATTCGGATGTTCGAATTTCCGAATTTTCGGATTTCCTAATTTTCAAATTTCCGATTTTCCAAATTCCGAATTTCCGAACTTTCGAATTCTGAATTTCCGAACTTTCGGAATTCGAAAATTCGGAAATTCAAAAATTTGAGAATCCAAAAATTTGAAAATCTGAAAAAAAGAAAGAAAATCAGTAAAATTCGAAATAATAACTAACTGATAATAACTAACTATTAAATTATAGGTATTAGAATTTCCTTTCAAATTTGGCTGTTTGTGAATGTAACGAATACAAATTTATCTGAAGTTACGAATTATCCGAAATAATGAATGCCGCATCTAAACAAATGGAATGGAACAAATTCATAATAAATAATGATAATAAAAAGGTTTTATTATTATTAGATCGTTATGGTCCATTCTTTTAGATGTGGCATTCGCTATTATTCGGAATTCGGAAATTCAAAAATTCGGAAATGCGAAAATTCGGATTTTCGAATTTCCGAATTTTCGAATTTAGAATTTTCGGATTTCCTAATTTTCAAATTTCCGATTTTCCAAATTCTGAATTTCCGAACTTTCGAATTCTGAATTTCCGAACTTTCGGAATTCGAAAATTCGGAACATCAAAAATTCGAAAATCTGAAAATTTGAAAATCTGAAAAAAAGAAAGAAAATCAGTAAAATTCGAAATAATAACTAACTAATAATAACTAACTATTAAATTATATTATTTTATAATATATATATTATTATATTATTGGAATTTCCTTTCAAATTTGGCTGTTTGTGAACGTAACGAATACAAATTTATCCGAAGTTACGAATTATCCGAAATAATAAATGCCGCATCTAAACAAATGGAATGGAACAAATTAATAATAATAATAAAAAGGTTCGTTACGTTCCATGCTTTTAGATACGGCATTCGTTATTTCAGATAATTCGTAAATTCGGATAAATTCGTACTCGTTACGTTCACAAACAGCCCAATTTTAAATGAAATTCCAATACCTATAATTTAATAGTTATTATTATTAGTTAGTTTATATTTTCGAGTTTTGGAATTTTCCGATTTTCATTCTTTTTTTCGGATTTTCACATTTCCAAACTTCCGAATTTTCAAATTTCCTCATATCGAATTTACGAACTTCCGAATTTCCTAATTTTCGAAATTTTGAATCTTAGAAATTTCGAACTTCCGAAATTTCGAATTTTAGAAGTTTCGAACTTCCGAAATTCCGAATTTTAGAAGTTTCGAACTTCCGAAATTCCGAATTCCGAATTTCCGAAATTTGGAAATTTCGGAAATTTGTCAAAATTTGTTAAAAAACAAATTTGGAACTAAACAAATTACACATCTCTATTCCCAGCAGAACATTGTCCAAAGCATTACACTGCCTCCTCCGGCTTGCCTTCTCCCCATACTGCATCCTGGTGCCATTTCTTCCCCAGGTAAATGACTCACACACACCCGGCCAGCCCCATGATATAAAAGAAAACGTGATTTATCAGCCCAGGCCACCTTCTACCATTTCTCCATGGTCCAGTTCTGATGTTCACTTGACCATTGTAGGTGCTTTTGGCTGTGGACAAAGCTCAACATGGGCATCCTGACCAGTCTGCGCCCCCCATACACAACAAACTGAGATGCCCATTTTTTTTTTCTGCTTTTAACCCATCAACTTCAGGGACAACATGTTCACTTGCTGCCTAATCACTTGCCGACCGCTGCACGCCAATATACGTCGGCACAACGGCAGCGGTGGGCAAATGGGCGTACCTGTACGTCCCCTTCAACCACTAGCTGTCCGCCCACTGTCATATGATTGCGGGACAAGGCAGCTCTCGTTCTGGGCGGACGTCATATGACGTGACCACCTTCCCGAGCCACTAGGGGGTGAAAGTGCTCTGTATTGAGGTGGTTAAATGGTGGGGCTAGCACGTGTACAGCATGATTGTGCCCACGGGTCCCGGGGACTCTATGTCTACCGGTCTCCCTGTGAGCGTGTCACGGAGCCACAGAACGGGGAAGTGCCTATTTAAACAAGGCATCTCCCCGTTCTGCCTAGTGACATGACAGAGATCACTGCTCCCTGTCATCAGGAGCAGTGATCGCTGTCATGTGAGTGGAAGTCCATCCCCCCCAACAGGTAGAATCGCTCCCTAGGACACACTTAACCCCTTCATCGCCCCCTAGTGTTTAACCCCTTCCCTGCCAGTGTTATTTACACAGTAATTGGTGCATTTTTATAGCACCGATCGCTGTATAAATGACAATGGTCCCAAAATAGTGTCAAAAGTGTCCGTTGTGTCCGCCATAATGTCGCAGTCCTGATAAAAATCGCAGATCGCCGCCATTACTAATAAAAAAAAAATGAATAATAAAAATGCTATAAAACTATCCCCTATTTTGTAGATGCTATAACTTTTGCGCAGACCAATCAATATTATTGCGATTTTTTTTTTTTTTTTTACCAAAAATATGTAGAAGAATACATATAGGCCTAAACTGAGGAAAACATTTTATATATTTTTGGAGAATATTTATTATAGCAAAAAGTTTAAAAATTTAGCTTTTTTTTTTCAAAATTGTCGCTCTTTTTCTGTTTGTAGCGCAAAAAAATAAAAACCGCAGAGGCGATCAAATACCACCAAAAGAAAGCTCTATTTGTGGGGAAAAAAAGGACGTTGATTTTGTTTAGGTGCAACATCGCACGACCGCGCAATTGTCAGTTAAAGCGACGCAGTGCCGAATCGCAAAAAAAAGTGCTCTGGTCAGGAAGGGGGTAAAATCCTCCGGGGTTGAAGCGGTTAATAGACCCCACCCACTTTGAGACGCCCTCGTGACAAGATGATCAACGTTTTTCACTTAACCTGGTCAGTGGTCATAAAGTTATGGCGTAGAAAACCATTATAGGTTTTCATTTGGTTATATAAATAAATAATAAGTAAATAAATAACAAAGCAAAAAAAGAATACATAATATATAACACAAAAAAATAAAAAAGTAAAAAATTAAATAATGGCACGTAAATGGGAAGATGGTAAAAGCAGAGCAGAGCCGTCATTGGAATATTTTACAGATGCGGATTGCGGCGTGACACTCGCAGTGCCATTGACCTTTGACCCTGGAACGGGGCGCCGCTCATCTCCCTGCGGCTCCCGGGAATGAAATTGAAGAGAAGGGGGGGGGGATGAGGCTCTGGATATTAGAAGGGAATACACATTCTAGAATGGCGGTGAATACCTACTAGTAGTCCCTTGTCGACTAAACATCAGATCCCAGCGGGGGGGGGGGGGGTGGGAGGCTTCGGGGGCGAGGTGATAGATTGGGCTGAATTAGGCAATGTCAGGGGGTCCTAATTTTAAAAATCGACTCCATCTTTATTGCCTCACGCACCACTGAAGCCACAAATGGAAAAGTAATTCATTTCTTTACTCTTGGGCTTCTCGGCGCCTTCCACCTTGAACCCGCGTAGGTTCTCAGAGCGGAGCTGCTGGCTCTCTAGGTTCTATTCAACCGTATGTCCGTGCAAGGCAATCCTGGGCTAAAAGATGCGCCGTCGCTTTAAATTTCCGACGGCGCTAAGATCATGTGATGTGGCTTTATATATAAAAAAAATAAATAAACATTTCCGCGCTCTAAAGCTATAAAAAATCCCACCCAGCTGCAGCTCTTCAATAAGGCTCCATTCACACTAATGCGTTTTTTGATGCATTTTGCAAATTGGGAATTTTTTAACATGGGTTCCTATGGAACATGTTCACATCAATGCATTTTTGTACATCTGCGTTTTTTTAAAGGGTCAGGGACTTTTTTTCATGCAAAATGCAGCGTTTTGCATGTAATAGAATTCAATGGACCAGCATCAAAAACGCAAGTACAGTGTTTTTGCTGCGTTTTTGACGCGTGTTGCGTTTTTGTTTTTTTTTTGTTTTTTTTAGACTGTATACAGTCTAAAAAAAAACTGTAAAAAAAAAAAAAACGCAAAACGCGCCAAAAACGCTGTAAAAACGCTGCTCAAAAACGCGGCAAGCACCACAAAAAACACTGCAGAAATGCTCAAAAGCAAAATGCATAGATGTGAATCGAGCCTTAGATCAAAATGTAACTCTGATATAAAATAAAAACGAAATAAATAAAAAGATGTGACTGTACAGTACAATATATACAGTATATGTAAATCGCCGCGTGAACTGGCAACGCTATATAAGTACCTGTAATTAATAAGTAAATAAATAATAAAATAAAATATATATAAGATATATATAAATACTGTTTAATATGAGATAAATTACAAATAGATAATTATTCAAAGAAATATTAAAAATAAAAATAATATTACAAGCATCCTTAGTAAATAGTATACTCCATTTCTTGTGAAAAAAATAAAAAATAATATACTCCAATAAACACCAGAAAATGTGCAGACAAAAAATAAATAAATAAATAAATCAAAAACGCAGTATGCAGCATATGTCCCCTTCACAAAATGAATTTTATGCTTCAAGCAATATACAAATAGGGGGTTTAACCACTTCAATACCGGGCATTTTCACCCCCTTCCTGTCCAGGGCAATTTTCAGTTTTTAGCGCTGTCGCATTTTCAATGACAATTGCGCGGTCATGCAACACTGTACCCGAATGAAATTTTTATCATTTTTTTCCCCCACAAATAGAGCTTTCTTTTGGTGGTATTTGATCACCTCTGCGGTTTTTATTTTGTGCGCTATAAACAAAAGAAGAGCGACAATTTAAAAAAAAAAACACAATTTTTTTTACTTTTTGCTATAACAAATATTCCAATTTAAAAAAAAAAACAACTAATTTTTTCCTCAGTTTAGGCCCATATGTATTCTTCTACGTATTTTTGGTAAAAAAAAAAATCGCAATAAGTATATATTGATTGGTTTGCGCAAAAGTTATAGTGTCTACAATATTGGGCATAATTTTATGGCATTTTTATTATTATTTTTTTTTTTTTACTAGTAATGGCGACGATCTGCGTTTTTTTATCGTGATTGTGACATTGCGGCGGACACATCGGACACTTTTGACACCATTTTGGGACCACTGACAATTATACAGCGTTCAGTGCTATAAAAATGCATTGATTACTGTATAAATGTCACTGGCAGGGAAGGGGTTAACACTAGGGGCAATCAAGGGGTTAAATGTGTTCCCTAGGGAGTGACTCTAACTGTAGGGGGAGGGGACTCGCAAGGTGAAGAGACCGACCGGTGTTCCTCTGTACATGGAACACATGATCGGTCTCCTCTCCCCTGACAGGATGTGGATCTATATGTTTACAATGTTTACACACACAGATCCATATCTCGGCTCTGTTACCGGGCAATCGCGGGTGCCCGGCAGACATCGCGGCCGCCGGGCACGCGCATCGGCTCCCAAGTGATGCGGCGGGGGGGCGCGCCCTCTAGACGCCCAGGAAGCCCAGGACATCATATGACGCCCACCCAGGATGGGAGATCCCTCCTGCGGAAATCATTTGACTATGGGCGGGACCTGAAGTGGTTAATTAAAATAAATAAATAAATCACTTGGTGAATTTGTAAAGCACAGCTGTCACAAATAATTCCCCGTAATTTGCCTAATTTGTTAATTTGCTACAATTGTTGGCGCCACCTAGTGGCCACAATGTGGTATTTTCTTCATTAAAGCGTTTCAGAAAAATACTGCTTCGTGGCCACTAGATGGAGCTGACAATCGTAGATGAAATAGCTCCCCTGCGGAAGTCTAAAAGGCACAGGCAGCATGCTGCAGAGAAGGACTCTTGCCCTCTGAAGAGGTCTAATCCCCCCCCACTGAATTACAGCTACACACGGCAAGGCACCATAATGCTTTGAATTGCAAATTGTGTGGCTTGTCCGATTTTTCAGGACATCTTGGTGCATTGGCAGCCCATGGCATTGGACTGTTAACATGAATTGCGTTACGGCAGACCATTGAAAATTGTTGGCTGCCAATGTACCAAAACATCCTAAAATGCATCAAAACCCTGTGAAATTGCAAATGGGCCCAGACGCATCGGCGTAGACTGACAGCCCAGCGAATCAGCGTATGGCCTTGGTAAATCGGTCCCGCATGCCTGCTGCAGATGCAGTTGTTTACTTTATCAGTGCCGTAGACTGGACGCAAGAGGAACCTGTTGCTCGGATTTATCCGAAGATTAAAGTCGAAGCTCTTGGCAGTGGTATTTAAGTGAAAGTCATTTCAGTAAGATTATAGCCTCGGATCTGGGCAGAGAACGCTCGTAGCCTTTCCCAAGGTCAAAAACTCACATCCCTAATTAATTCCCTGCAGATCTGCCCACGTACATGTTGCATTAATACAAATGTTTGTGCGGCTGAATCTTCCCGACAGCTTTCCTCGCTGTTTTTTTTTTTTTTTTAATGTTTTTAGGAGAAGTAGTTGTCATAAATTCCAATTAAATTATTTTTAAAAATATTGCTGTGTCCTGCGCTACAGAGCGAGGTCCCGAATATTAAAATCAAAGTCAAAATAAACTATAAACATTATAACAGGTTGTATAATCAAATGTTAACATAAAGCTATGCTAACAGTCTTGGGATAGCTAAAATGCACTTGCTGTAGGAGCTTGGGTCCGGCATGGGTTCTGTCTTTGGTCTGAGTTTGATTCAGGCTTAGGTTCTGACTTTGGTTTGGGCTTAGGTTTAGGCTAGAGTTCGGGCTTTGGTCTAGGCTTAGGTTCAGCCTTTGGGTTGGCTTGGATCCAGGTTTAGGTTCAAGTTTGGATTCAGGTTTGGGTTCTGGTTGGGTTTGGGCTTAGGCTCGGGCTTTGGTCTGAGTTTGGGTTTAGGTTTGATTTTGGCTTCGGTTTTGGCTTTGGTCCAAGTTTAGGTTCAGGTTTTGGTTTAGGTTTCTGCTTGGGTTTGGGCTTAGGTTCAGGTTTGGGTTTGGGCTTTGGTCTAGGCTTAGGTTCATGCTTTGGGTTTACGTGGATCTGGGCTTAGGTTTGGGCTTTGGTCCAGGCTTGGGTTCAGGATTAGGCCCCCCTTAAAATAAAAGAGAAGAGGAGAGATTTTCCCTTCTTTCCTACTCCATCTGCCCTCTGGCTTTGGTTTGGGCTTAGGTTCAGGCTTGGATTCAGGCTTTGGTCTAGGCTTAAGTTCAGGCATTGGGTTGGCTTAGGTCTGGGCTAAGGTTCAGGCTTATGTTTGGTTTTTGGTCCGGGCTTGGGTTCAGGATTAGGTCCCCCTTAAAATAAACCAGAAAATAGATTTTACTTTCTTTCCTTTTCCATTTGACCTCGGGCTTTGGTTTGGGCCTAGATACAGGCTTTGGTCTAGGCTTAAGTTCAGGCTTTGGGTTGGCTCAGATCCAGGGCTAGGTTGAGGCCTGGGTTTGGGCTTTTATCTGGGCTTGGATTCAGGCTTGGGTTCGGGATTGGGTCACCCTAAAGACATGAAGTAGAGAGATTTTCTCTTCTTTCCTGTTTCATCTGACCTCCTTCAAATAGTCAGAAAGTAAAAAATATTCCCTTTTTTTCTTCTCCGTCTGATGTACCATTTCCCCTTTATTCCTGTTCCATCTAACCCACTTTCTAGCAGGCAGAAAGTAGGGGGTTTGTCCTCGCTCCCTGTTCTGTCTGATCCCCTTCAAATAAACAGGAAGTGATTGAAATTTTCCCAATGAGGATCAGTAAAAATTGTACAGAGGTTCTATCTCCTCCAAAAGCGCAGAATGTTTTGCGCAGGAGTTAGGCGCCAACGTTCTTAAGCCCAAACAATTGTTCCAATTACATAAAACTTAAAGGAGTTGTTTAAGGCAGAAGGTTTTTTTTATTTTAATGCATTCTATGCATTAAGATAAAAAACCTTCTGTGTGTAGCAGCCTCCCCAGCACCCCCCCTAATTACTTTCCTGAGCCTCCTCTTTCTCCAGCGATGTCCACGAGTGTCTAAGCCATCCTAGACACTTTTCCTGATTGGCTGAGACACAACAGTGGCGTCATTGGCTCCTGCGACTGTCAATCCAAGTCAGTCAGCCAACTAGGGGAGAGAGGGGCGGGGCCGGGTCGGGTCTCCATGTTTGAATGGATATACGGAGCTCTGACTCGGCTCGGGTGCCCCCATAGGAAGCTGCTGGATGAGGGGGCACTCGATAGGAGGGAGGGGCCAGGAGCAGCAAAGAGGGACCAGAGATGAGGAGGATCCGGGCTGCTCTGTGCAAAGCCAACTGCACAGAGGAGGTAACTATAAAAAAAGAGAGACTTTACAATCACTTTAAAAAGTTTGCTATTGTGAAAATCAACCTCCTGCCCTTCATGATGGAGGACAGACACCAGAAGACGGTAGATGGTGCTGGGCATCACCATTTCCCTGTGATTGTCAAGGCTGCTCATCACAAAGAGCATGATGAAAAGAAGCGGCATCTCAATCTAATCAGCGGGGCTTGAAGCCTGACAAAAGGTTAATCTCATTTCTTCTGAACTCCTGATTATCCCGATAAGAACACATTATCTCCGAACTCTCTTTCCTGCTTAACAAACTTCCCAACTGCACAAAGAACTGAGAAATCCTGGGAGGATTCTACTGTGTGAGAAAAACCAAATCTGAAGTGCTGTCTATAAAACACCCTTTAGTTTACTTATAGTATGCATGGCTCCCAACTGCCCCTCATTCAGAGCAAATGTCCCTCTTTAGACCCAGATCCCTGCATTCCTCTTTCCTCTTCAGTTGGCCATCTTAATAGTCTGATGCATAGACCTCTATAAAACATTTCCTTTAATGAAGTCTTCTTCTCCATTAACTAACCTATAAATGATTGAATTTTTCTTTTTGAAAAGCAAGCAGAAAGAAAGAGTGGTAGTGAAAAAACACTTGTGGGTGCAACCAATTATTTTCTGTGTACTAATTCATTTAACTGGGGATGTGGCAGAGTTCTTTTAACTAGATACTTTGTGCTAAAAAATTGTCCTTCTTTCTCATCTGAGATGCGTATAAATTATCACTTGTGTCACCAAGCCCTAAGTTTCACTCCAGATACCAAGGCTGCAATGAAAGAGGGGTTATTTTTCCTACCAACCACCACCAATGCAATAAGGTCCTTAAGCCACTAAGCCTCGCAATGACCACCAACTCAATACGATCCTTCTCCCACTAACCTTTCCAATCACCACTGATGTAATAATATCCTTCTCCCACTGACCCTGCCAATACCAACCAATGTAATGAGATCCTTCTACCACTAACCCTTCCAATGACCACCAGTGTAAGAGAGTCCTTATCCTACTGACATCCCAATGAAGACCAATGTAATGAGGTCCTTCTCCCACTGATCCTTTCATTAACCACCAGTGTAAGAGAGTACTTCTACTAACCGTCCCAATGACTACCAATGTAATGAGGTCCTTCTCCTATCAACCTTACCAATGATTACCAATGTAATGAGGTCCTTCACCTAGTGACCCTTCCAATGACCATTAATGTAATGAGGACCTTCTCCTACCTACCCTTCCAATGACCACCGTTGTAATGAAGTGCTTCTACCTCTGAGCCTGCCAATGATCACCAATACAGTATAATGAAGACCATCATCCAATGACCCTCCCAAAGACCACCAATATAATGAAGTCCATTATCCAATGGCCCTCCCAAATACCACCAATAGAATGAAGTTCATTATCCAATGACCCTCCCAATGACCACCAATGTAATGAGATCCTTCTCTCACTGACCCCCAATGACCACTGATGTATGGAGGCCCTTCTAGCATTGACTCTCCCAATGATCACCAATATAATGAGGTGCTTTTCCTAGTGACCCTTCCAATGAACAGATATGTATAGGGGTTCTTCTCCCTCTGACCTTCCCAATGACTACCAATGTAAGGGGTATTTCTACCCCTAACCTTGCCAAACACAACCCATGTAATGAGGTCCATCTTCCACTGACCCTCCCAGTGACCACCAATGTAATGAGGCCCTATTGCCACTGACCCTACAAATGATCACCAATGTAAACGGATCCTTCTCTCACTGACATGTCACTGTCAAAGACCACCAAAGTAAAGAGTTCATTATTCCCTCCCTAAGACCACTGATGTAACGAGGTTATTTTCCCACTGACCCTCTGAACTCTTATCAGTTACATTGTTCCCTCTAGCGCTAAGGACTACCTTCCCCTTTGTTATGGAGTGGAGCACAGGGGGAGGTTATAGTAGTCCCGTTAATAGAGTGACATCTCTGCTCTTCCAAATACAGCATGGTGAGTGCTGTCATTATAGAATAAGAAGTGTGTTACTGGAAGGAACATCTGGTTGGAATAAATCTAAAAAGCCTGATAAAAATAAAACTAAGGCAGCCATATAAGGACTGGGAGGCATCAATGTATTACATTTTTGTTGTTGGGTGCAAATACACTTTAACGCTTATTTTTCCCCAACACTAACTTTAAAGGTGTATCTAAATCATCCATTGAAGTCATCCATACCACTTAAAATACCTCCTAAAATTGCCACAGCAACACCCTATATAGCTAGCCATGTCACAGTTTAGGAACATGCATGAGTGGCATGAACAGGTCAGAAAGTCCAACAGAGAAGCTTAGAGCCGAATACCAAACTATATCCTTGTTTCAAAGCGACATGCAGTACAAAAGTGACAGTGTCTCTGCAAAGGGCCCCCCCAACCTTCTTATATTCTCTGCATCTGTTCTTTCACTGTTTTATTTGTTACCTAAATCAATAGGGTCAGTGACCATGGGAAGCAGTACCGTGACACCATTGGTCATATGTTGAAAATTGGCTGGAAGGCCTGATGAGTATATTCGTCATATTGGTCATAAATGTTGGGTAGTGTCACCAGCTGCAATGGAAAAAGGGGTGGCAGAGGAGTGCTGATAAGGTCAGTATAAAGTTGGACATACACCAGTACACCACTATTTTGTTTGAATGTTCATTCAGTAATTCTGAAGAAAAAGTTCAAAAGAACTTCATGCCATCATTGAGTCAACTAGTTTCATTGCAAAGCCCTTAAAGTTTCATCCAGAACTGCTATTTGAATGGAATCCCAGACGTATCAAACTGGTTTCGGTACAACGTGCAGATTTTCCCAATGAAAACCAGCTAGAATCCCAATTGTTCGAGAAACATTTTCCATCATGTTCCTTCAAATTTTCTCTTCACCCTGGTCAAAAACGAACATCGATTTGACACCACTAGTAGGAGATCAAAAGTATTTTCCAAAATAGAAAGTTTTACATGAAAATTCTTCTGGTGTTTGGGCAGCTTAAAGCTTTTGTAACCCTAAAAAAAAATAGATCCTGTTCCTTTAAAGCATGCATAACTGCACAGTGCTTGTGCTGTGTAATTTGGCCCATTCTATCACCCAAAATACCTGGCTGATTCTGCCTGGTTCTGCCCTCCCCTCTGTAAACTGACCACATTTTATCATGGCTACTGAGCCCTGACACTGTGGTCAGTTTAGGTGCCTCTGTCATCCACTGCTCTCCTCTGTTCTCTCACCCCCCCCAACCATCAGCTCCTCCCCTTCTGCTGCTAAAATAACTTAGTGTTCGTGCTATAATCCCCTCTGTTACAAAAAATGATGAGCCCCATTGCATGTGTATTGTAAAAAATACGCCGCTATATACCTTATTTTACGTGACCGGCCGCCTCTCTCTGCCTCTTCTCTCCTCCTCCTGGCTGACGACAGCGGAGGATTCTCGGCCCTGCCCGCTTTGCTGTCAGATTGCGAGAGGATAGAGGCGGCCGGTCACGTGAGCAACGAGCGGCGCAAAAAAATAAGGTATATAGTGGTGTATTTTTTACAAAACACATACACTGGGGCACATCTTTTATTATAACAACAGGGATTGTACCACCAAAACTAAGTGGCTTAACTACCACTTTAAGGTAGAATTCCAGGCTAAAGCTAACTAGTCTTTCTACCCTCTCCTAACACCGATGCTGACTAACCTGTGTAATAAAGATGTATATACAGTACTTACCTTTTTTTGGCTCACTCCGGTCTGGTCACATGAACCGGCCCCCCTGTGTCAGCCAGCAGTGGTGGCAGGAGAATGGTGGGAGCGCTGACATTCGATGGGCCATAGGAGCCTTTGGGTGATGTCACCACTCCCAGGCATTCCGAGCCATTGTTAAGTACTCTCTCCTCTCCCCTGCAGCTGCTGCTGGCTAGCACAGGGGATCAAGTGACTGGGCCGCAGTGGGCTGAAAATAGGTAAGTATGTGGATACGTGCAGTGTGGTGCAGTAGCAGAAAGCAGTCCCAATGCAAAAAAACAGTAATATATTGAATATATTGTAACTGAAGTTCGGCAATGCAGAACAGGTCAGGCAGAAAGGCAATCCGACCGGGAGCACTCACAGAATATAACAGCGATGTGGCAGTAGAAGTAGGCCTCAGGTGTGCCAACAGCATCTGTCTTGATGGGTGGAATGCAGCCTGGCTAGTCCGTACCCAAGTGGGAAGGCTTCCAGATAGTATGGCGTGTCCTTGCACTTTCCCTACTCCTCCAGAACCTCTTCCTGACATTAAGCACTTTGTCTGCCAGACAGGAGACCTGTCCCTACTCTAGTCACACGCGAAATGTGTGCCATGGCTAGGAGCCATGGTCTTAAATAGACTCTGCCTGATCCAAGATGGCCACCAGAGTCACCAGCATTCAATCGAATAGCTGCCCTCTGAGACCCCAGAAACCATAGAGCAATACTGTTCCTCCTGATTTCCTCTCTAACTGCAGTGCCACTGCAGAAGAGCACCACCTGCAATGGAGAAAGTAGATTGCACTTGCCTACACACAGAGTCTCAGTGCAGAGGAACAGGAAAATATTGTAACTGAAGTTTGGCAATACTGAACAGGCCAGGCGAGAAGGCAACCAGGACCGGGAGCACTCAGAGCATATATTAGTGATGTGGCAGTAGAAGTAGGCCTCGTGTGCCAACAGCATCTGTCTCGGGGGTGGAATGTGGCCTGGCTAGTCTGTACCCAAGTGGCAAGGCTTCCAGGTAGGATGGTCCCTGCACTTTCCTTACTCCTCCAGAACCTCTCCCTGATGCTAAGTACTTGCCCTGCCAGACGGAAGACCTGTCCCTATTCTAGCCATACGCAAAATACACACCAAGCCCGGGAGTCCGGGTCTTAAATAGACTCTGCCTGACCCAAGATGGCCACCAGAGTCACATAAGGCACCATAGAGGAACCATAGAGGAACTAAGTTCCTGTCAACTTCCTCTCCCTCTGCAAGGCTGCTGCGGATGAGCACTACCTGCAGTGGAGAAAGCAGACTGCACCTGCCTACAAAATATAGAGGGAAGGAAGTATTTTTAAGACTAGTTACTTAGCCTGGAATTTTGGGAAACTTAAAAATTTCTCTTTGCTGTGGGGCTGTGCAGACGATTTACTTACCTGAGACCGGAACTCCTTTGCACTGCCACACTGGTCCCCGCAGTTTCTTCTTCCTTTCACTCAGCAGTCTAAGGTCCTGATGCCATTAAGACCAATTCAGGATCCATTGCCCTACTTTGGACTTGAAGACATCAAGGGACAGTCCACCGCCAGAGCATGGGGGAGCACCGTCTGCCAAAAGAGTGGAGGATTGGGTATGTAAAAATGCTTTTATTCTCCCCTAGACCTAAATGAGAAGTCAACCCTTGCAGCGTAGGTGCAGCTCCACTGCAAGGAGGAATTTTTGGATTTCCCTGAGTTGGGCTTCAAGGGAGGTCAGTGGGGGGTTAAGGTCTTTGCAAAGACACCATCACTTTGTCCTGCATGGGCAAAGTGACAGTGTCCCTCTAATGGACCTTATCAACTACCGTTGTGCAGCAGCTGTAAGATGTAAGGAATGATATTCTACTTAAAGTGTCTTCAAGGACTACAACATTGTGCTTCCAATGCTTCAATTAGTATTCATTCAGCTGGGGGGAAAACTTGTTTTGAAACACTTAAATATTAGAACGAGCTATAGAAAATAAACCTCAGCCGGCGCGCTTCTCAGCTGGGCGAACAATGCCTTTGTTCCAGAATTGTGTTTTTAGAAATGTAAATTCTGAACTACAGCGCATGACTTCATTCCCTATTCTCTTACATCTCTGCTGCATAATTCTATTGTGTTCTGACATAAAACAAAAACAAAATAATATGCGGGAGGATTGACGAGACGTCGCTACATCCTGCGCATCTTCCCGTCCGCGTGCTCCCACCCCACTCCGGCGTTTTTCTTATTTGGCGGAGGCGAGGAGCTGTGATGAGAGAAGACACAAATTAATTTGCCGCTTACAGCGGCTCCTCATTCTTTTTTAGAAATGTCAACCTGCAGATTCAAAGCTGAACTCTAGGAAAACAGCTGAATATTGAGATGAGCTGTTATACCTACCAAAGGGTTTGTACTTCTGTCCATCCTGTACTAAAGACCCGTACACATGGTAAGAAAATCTGAAGATAAATTTCGTCCGATGAACGATCTGCTGATTTTCTGATCGTTAGTATGCAGCTTTTGACAGCCGATTACGAATTTTCGGCAGACAAAAACTGGATGTAGAAAAAACGATCCGCACTCCGGTTGTTGCACTTAAAATTTCTTCATTTTATTGAATAGCCACAGTGAACAAACGCAGATTAAGTGAGTTGAAGCGTTTCAGCCTATAAGGCCTTAGTCATAACTTATGACTTATGGTTATGACTAAGGCCTTATAGGCTGAAACGCGTCAACTGACTTAATCTGCTTTTTGTTCACTGTGGCTATTCAATAAAATGAAGAAATTTTAAGAGCGACAACCGGAGTGCGGATCATTTTTTCTACATTACTCTACTCAGCCAGTGACTGTGGATCGAGTACCTGGGAGCTCTGCTATCTATGTGGTGTATGGGTCGTAGCACTGACTTTTCTGTTTATGCTAAAAACTGGATGTGCAGGCTTAAAAATTTTTGTCTGATGTGACCACAACGTCCGATTTTCTTTTAATTAGTGTGGTTTTCCGATGAAAAAAAAAAATTTGAAGAGCAAGACTAGGCATGCTCATAAATGAAAGAACACATACAAAACAATTCAACACATTACGTCACTTTTGACGTTGAATTCTGTCATCAGAAATGTTCTGATGGTGAGTACCCTCTTCAATTTCGATTTGAGACTAGCATCAAACAAAAAAACTGACAAAAATTCGGCCAATAATCTGACTGTGTGTACAAGGCTTAAGATTTACACGGCTACGCCACACAGCCCAGCCAGAGGGATGAACTAATATCCCCCGTTGAAGTTAAGTAATACAGCCTGGTCATCCAAGCCTGTGATTGGACATTGAAAGAGCACTGGCACACTAATGAGGTAATCTCTCCTCCTGTCAGCCTGCTCCTTGTCAACATCCACTATATTGTCCAAAGTATTGTGACGCCTGCCTTTACCCGCACATGAACTTTAATGGCATCCCAATCTTAATCCGTAGGGTTCAATATTGAGTTGGCCCACCCTTTGCAGCCATAACAGCTTCAACTCTTCTGGGAAGGCTGTCCACAAGGTTTAGGAGTGTGTCTATGGGAATGTTTGACCATTCTTCCAGAAGTGCATTTGTGAGGTCAGGCACTAATGTTGGTCGAGAAGGCCTGGCTCATCCATGTCTTTATGGCCCTAGCTTTGTGCACTGGTGTGCAGTCATGTTGGAACAGGAAGGGGCCATCCCCAAACTGTTCCCAAAAAGTTGGGAGCATGACATTGTCCAAAATGTCTTGGTGTGCTGATACCTTGTGAGTTCCCTTGAACTAAGAGGCCAAGCCGAACCCCTGAAAAACAACCCCACGCCATAATCCCCCCTCCACCAAATGATTTGGATCAGTGCGTAAAGCAAGGTCCATAAAGACATGGATGAGCGAGTTTGGGGTGGAGGAACTTGACTGGCCACGTCAGGACTCTGTGCAGACCAGTCAAGTTCCTCCACCCCAAACTCACTCATACGTACATGTCTTTATGGACCTTGCTTTGTGCACTGGCCCAAATCATTTGGTGGAGGGCGGATTATAGTGTGGGGTTGTTTTTCAGGGGTTGGGCTTGGCCCCTTAATTTCAGTGAAGGGAACTCTTAAGGCGTCAGAATACCAAGACATTTTGGAACATTTCATGCTCCCAACATTGTGGGAACAGTTTGGGGATGGCCCCTTCCTGTTCCAACATGACTGTGCACCAGTGTACAAAGCAAGGTCCATAAAGACATGGATGAGCAAGTTTGGGGTGAAGGAATATTTATTCCTACGAGTGCTGAGTTGAAAAAAAAAGTTAACCACTTGCTTACTGTTCTGACACTTCTCTCATATATGTAAAAAATCTGTGTTTTTATGCTGGAAAATTACTTAGACCCCCCCCAAACATTATATATATATATATATATATATATATATATATATATATATATATATATATATATATATATATATATATATATATATATATATATAATTTTTAGCAGAGGGCCTAGAGAATAAAAAAGTAGTCATTGCCATTTTTTTTATGTCACACGGGGTTTGCGCAATCATTTTCCAAACCCATTTCTTTTGGGAAAAGTACACTTAAAAGATTTAAAAAAAAACAAAAACACAATATATAACCCAATTTGTTTTGTAAAATATGAAATATGATGTTACACTGAGTAAACAGATACCCAACATGTCACGCTTTAAAATTGTGCACACTCGTGGAATGGCTCCAAACTACGATACTTAAAAATCTCCATAGGCGTCGTTAAAATTTTCTACAGGTTACCTGTTTAGAGTTTTAGAGGAGATCTAGTGCTAAAATTATTGTTCTCACTCTGACGTTCGCAGCGATACCTCAATGTTTATATATGTGGGTTTGACCTTTGTTTGTGTTCGCCACTGCACATGAGCATGAGGGGACCATTTTTTTTATTTTGCCACTGTCCCTTAAATTTTATTGATCCGTTTTATTCCTACCACAAGGTATGGAAACTTTCTTTGTGATAGAAATTAGCAATTTATGGCGAGATCTGGGGTCAATAAGACCCCAGATCTCTCCTCTACAATGTAAAGCATTAGATTAAAAAAAAAACATTGATCTAATACTTTAAAAAAATAAATAGCCTTGTATACATTGGATCAAAACCGGATGCCATTGCTCCGGTCCTCCTAGGCCATAGAGTTGAGCGGAGGCTATCTTTCCTTCGCTCATCTCTGTGACCAGCAGCTGCAACCGCCATATTGGTTGTAGGGCTTCCTGATCAGCCAGGAAAGCCCAAAAACCACCGGTAAGATTAGGGTGTGTTCTGTATTGAACCGTAATATTTTTTATATATGTTGAGTTGAAATTGAAAAAAAAGCTTAGTCCTCTCCCACCTCCTATCCTTAGCTGCATGGTCTTTCTGTTTTATACTGTTACGCAGTCCTTGCTACATCACTTCCCTTTCACAGATCTATCCCCATGGCTCCAACCTTTCCCCCAGGTCACTTCAAGTCAATCTCCCACGTTAGTGACCCCGTTTTCTCTTTGGCTAAGTATTGAACCCTAATAATAAAGCAACCTCAGCCCTTCTGTGTTAACTGCCTGGTCTTCTGGTTCTATATTGGTACGCAAATCCTTGCTACAACCCTGCCTTCTTCTGTATCCATCCTTAGATCCTGGACCCCTAAACCCATTTTCTCTTTGGTTGTATGTTAAACCCTATTAATTACTATGGGTGTTGAGTTGAAGTTGAAAAAAACAAAACCCCCCGCACCACCTATCCTCTTCTGTGTACCTGGTTGTAGACTGTTACGCAATCCTTGCTATATCCTTGCCTCTTCCTGTATCCCCCCCCCAATGCCCTGGTTCCAAGCCTCCCCCCAAGCCACCTTAAGTAAATCTCCCACATTATAAACCCCATTTACTCATTGGCTATGTGTTGAACCCTAATATTTTCGATGCGTGCTGAGTTGAACTTGAAAATAAAGCTTGACCCTCTTTCCAACTCCTTTCCCCTTCTGTCCTATACTGCCTGTTTCCCGTTTTATACTGTTACGCAATCCTTGCTACGTCCCTCTCCTCTACCGGAACCAACCCCCCATCAATGGTTCCAGGTCTCCCCCTTTCAGCTTATCTCAATGAGTCTCACACATTATCAACCCCATTTTCTCTTTGCACGCCCATGAAATAACCTACTCTTAATCACGTTATGTACAGTATGTCCCCTTCATGCCAAAATTAAGAACTGTAATGCCTCGTGTACATTGCAAATGTCTTCTTTATCTTTACAACAAGCGGTACTGCAACATTATTTGTTCCTTAAAAAAAGCTAATTAACATACTAAATAAGAAAAAAAAGGTTATATTTTTATTTTAGCTTAACTATCATTTTATTTAAATTAAAGTACATTTTTTGGAAAGCTTTCTCTGCATAGTGATGCCGTTAAGTCTTCACTGATCGGAGGCTACACTGTAACATTACTTAAATGGAGTTGACATTTTCCAATATCCTTGTAAACCCTTCCAGACTGTCTGCGATAAATCTCCATTCACTCTCTCCTTAGTAACTATAGTGACACGCTGCCGGCTGGGATGACATATGCCCAGCAAATGTATAGGGACATTACAGGATACTGCACAGATGTTTGCAGAAGGAGCGGGAGAAGCACATCTAGAGCATACGAGATACCATAGATGTTACTTACCACCGCCCAACTGATGGATTTCAGTTTCACTCATTTTGATTTCCTCCATCCCTCTGTCCTTTTTATCAGACGCAGTCTTGGAACTGAGATATTTTAAATTGATCGGTAGTGTTCTAATATTCATATGTGTGTACACTAATATAATACATGCAAAATAAAATAAAAGGTCTGCAGTCACCAGTGATACACCTCCATCCCTATATACATATACAAAAAAAAAAAAAAGAGAGTCTCCCTAGGACTTTAAATGAGGTGGTCACAGTTAGCCACTGAGTAACAAGAGTAATAGCAGTATAAATGTTTATAAAAACTAATGTACATACATGGATAATATAATATATTAGGTCAGCCAATGGGTTTGCACATAATGAAGAGAATAAATAAAGTTGATACAAACGTTATACAATGCAGTATATACAAATGCACGCATCAGAAAACCCAACGCGCGTTTCGCGAGATCATTGCTCGCTCATCAGGGGTGGATGCGGATGAGATGTATCTAAATCTAAAGTTGTATCAACTTTATTTATACTCTTCATTATGTGCAAATCCATTGGCTGAGCTAATATGCTATATTATCCATGTATGTATATTCATTTTAATAAACATTTATACTGCTATTACTCTTGTAACTGTTATAATCAGGGCTTTTTTTTCTCAAAGAATAGGTGCAGGAACTCCCTCCTTCCGAGTCACCTCTTGTGTCCACCCCCTACCCACTTCCGAGCACCATTTCTTGGTTCCACCCCTACCCACCTCCGAGCACCATTCCTTGGTTCCACTCCCTACCCACCTCCAAGCACCATTCAATGGTTCCACCCCCTACCCACCTCTGGGCACCATTCCTTGGTTCTACTCCCTACCCACCTCCGAGCACCATTCCTTGGTTCCACCTCCTACCCACCTCCGAGCACCATTCCTTGGGTCCACCTCCTACCCACCTCTGAGCACCATTCCTTGGTTTCACCACCTTACCACCTCTGAGCACCATTCCTTGGTTCCACCTCCTACCCACCTCCAAGCACCATTCCTTGGTTCCACTCCCTACCCACCTCCAAGCACCATGCCTTGGTTCCACTCCCTACCCACCTCTGGGCACCATTCCTTGGTTCTACTCCCTACCCACCTCCGAGCACCATTCCTTGGTTCCACCTCCTACCCACCTCCGAGCACCATTCCTTGGGTCCACCTCCTACCCATCTCCGAGCACCATTCCTTGGTTCCACCACCTTACCACCTCTGAGCACCATTCCTTGGTTCCACCTCCTACCCACCTCCAAGCACCATTCCTTGGTTCCACCCCCTACCCACCTGTCAGTAATGGATACAGAATCAAGTATCAATTTGTGGTGCTAAGTAATTTGTATGTAATTTGTTGAAAATGATAGGAAGGAAAATAGATCCCCTGTAGCCAGCAACAATGGAGCACCCCCAGCAACAATAGACTCTGAATAGCTAGCAACAATAGACCTCTCCCTCAACAGTAGATGTCTCCCAGAAACGATTGTCTCCTAGTAGCATAAGAGTCCACCATGAACAATAGATCCCCCACCAGTGACAACTGACCTCCCCAGCAACAACAGACTCTCCCCCTGTAAAAATAGATCCCCTCCAGCAACAATAGATCCCCCCGCAGCCAACATCAATAGACCCTCCAGTATACCCCAGCACCCCTTGCCATTACATACATTCAGAGCTGGAGGTGCCGGAACTGCGCTCCCCTGCATTCCTGCTGAAAAAAAGCCCTGTTTATAATACATATACAGTACACTATATGACCAAGAGCTTGTGGATACCTGTTTGTGGATACCTGTTTGAGCTTGTTTGGCATCTCATTCCAAAACCATGGCCATTAACATGAAGATGGTCACCTGTATGTGGCTATAACAGCCTCCACTCTTCCCAGAGGACTTTCGACAATTTTGGAGTGTGTCTGTGGGAATTTATGAGGTCAGGTTCAGGTACTATTGTTGGATGAGAAGACCTGGCTCACAATAGGCATTCAATTCACCCCAAAGGTGTTTAGTAGGGTTGAGGTCAGGTGTTCAGGTATTAAAGTTAGATGAGGTGACCTGCCTCAGAATCAATGTTGCAAGTCATCTCAAAGGTGTTCAGAAAGGTGGAAGTCAGGCACTGATGTTGGATGTGATGACCTTGTTTTCCAGTTCATCCCAAAAGTGTTCGATAAGATGGAGGTTGGTTCTGATTTTGGATGGGAAGACTCGGCTCACAACTGGCATTCCAGGTCATCCAAAAGTTGTCATGTAGGGTTGACACAGGTGCTGATGTTGGATGAGAAGACCTGGCTTACAATCAGAATTCCAGTTCATCCCAAAGGTGTTCAGTATGGTTGAGGTCAGGAATTGATGTTGGATGGGGAGACCTGACTCACAATTGGTGTTCCAATTCATCCAAAAGGTGTTCAGTGGGGTTCAGGTCAGGTACTGATATTTGATGAGAAGAGCTGTCTCACAATCCATGTTCTCACAATATTTATCCCAAAGGTGTTCAGTAGGTTTGAGGTCAGGGCTCCAGGTAGGCTACTCAGGTTCCTCCACACAAAATTGATCAAACCATGTCATTATGGAGCTGGATTTGTACACAGGGACACAGTCATGCTGGAACCGAAAAAGACCTTCCCCAAACTGTTATCACAAGGTTGAAGGAGCACAACTGTCTAAAATGTATGCTGTAGCTTTAACAGTTCTGGAAACACCCGAGCTCAATCGTTGGGAAGGGGTGCACATACTTTCCTTGGCCATAAAATATGCTTGACCATACAAACTTTTCCATCTCCCTCTATCCAGTGTTCTGCAGGATTGGTTCAGCTGGCCAGGTTTGGTCCAGTTCAGAAGTTGGCTTAGCTATTTATTCCCAAAGTGTACCACTTTTTCTCTCAAATTTCAAAAACCTCTACAGAAAGCATCAAACACTGACATGGCAAACAAACCTAAGCTCTGCATATCTTTAAAAATAGCTTCCGTAGGTAACTGCAATTCAGAGTGGCCCCACTGCATTATGAACACTCTCATATTTTTTTGACACCAACAAAAAAAACACTATATTTTTTAGCACATGTTCTTCATCAGTCCCGCCCCTGAGGAACTTTAATAGCTGCTACATTCATGCACACATTATAATACCAGCCTGATCAGACGTTGTGGGGAAACTAGAGAACTGGGAGAAACTGCACAAACAGTTACTTTGCTCACTGCACAGACATCTGCTGAGCTGAACAGTTCTATTATTTAGTATAAAATATTTTACAGCGCACACATACAAGAATGACATTTCCTGCAGCGCTAGTTAAAAACACCCGAACATATTCCAAAAATACGGGGGTTTGGTCACACTATATGGTCATATAGTGCTAAGCCCACTTACTGCGACAAAGTACCCCAAATTAGTGGGTCCTACTCTAGTAATAGAATGGAAGATCCTTTGTCTCAACCATGGGAACTGAACTCCTCTATGTGGGAGAACTGAAGGGGATACATCCTATACACTGGTGGCCACTAAATAAGAGGTAATGAGGAGGGGGAGGGGTGCTCCAGCCCAAAAAACCTGGTCAGGGTCTATTCCAATCTACAAGTACATATTTGGGGGGGGACACCCTACAATGCATTTAAATTCAAGATGGTGCTGCTATAAGACCTACAAACAGTACAAATTTTTTTTAATTTTTAATTTTTTTTTTTAATATGTTCAGGTGTTTTTAACTAGCCTTGCAGGAAATGTCATTCTTGTATGTGTGCGCTGTAAAATATTTTGTACGGTTTGTAGGTCTTATAGCAGCACCATCTTGAATTTAAACGCATTCTAGGGTGTGCCCCCCAAATATGTACTCCTATTATTTAGTATGTCATTCCTCTATGGATCTCAGTATCCAGAAGAAGAAAATGTCAAGTGGAATAGAAAATGCCTATAGAGTGAATCTGTTCCACCTTATAACAACAGTTCAGTTGTGTTTCACTTTGCTCCAATTGAATTGTAGATATCTGAGTGTCATTCACTTAAACTAACTGCTAGTTGGCAGCAGTTGGAAGACTTATGGAAATCAAGCAGCTTGTGGCTAGGGATTCCCCCATCAGTTGCCACTTTGGCCTTCCTGGTACCTTCTATATAATATAATGTACATCCAACCATTGTGTTGCTTCAAAGAACCCTGTTCTTGTGTCTTTTAGGTCCTTGATAATCTTGACGTCCATTTAAAGGCTTCAGAATACTTTCGCTTCTTCTGGTTTCCACACACAGAAAATGTCAGCGTCTTTTATCAAGACCCTACAGACAAGGTATTGCACTGATTGAAGTTTATGATGATATTTTCTATTTGTGCTGTGCTATTATCCGCACAGTCCTGTGCATTGAGCCTTCACACTGTATTCATCTGGGATATATTACTATGTACAGAGGGATATTAATAATCCAAGATAAGCAGAGAATTAAATATATATGGATAAGTGAAAGAGATGGATTACATGGGAATTTTATACATAAGACAAAGATAAACATGGTATATGGGGATCACAAAACAATCACACACTGATCCCTGGAGTGTAACAATTGAGCTATCGACATCGGTAATCCAAATCAATGATATACTTTTACATGGCATATTAAAATCTAGGGTTCCAGCACAATGACTTATTGACACTAGGGGTCCCAAACCAATGGCATACTGAAGTAAAGGTATACCATAACAATGGCATATTAAAATCTAGGGTCCCAATACAATAACTTATTAACACCAGGGGTCCCAAACCAATGACATACTCACACCGGGGTTTACACCCCAATGACATACTAACACATACAGTAGGTATACCATAACAATGGCATACTAACATCTAGGGTCCCAACACAATGACTAACTGATACCAGGGGTCCCAAACCAATGACGTACTGACTCCGGGGATCCCCATCCATACTGACACATGGGTATGCCATAACAGTGACATACTAACAACTGGGGTCACAACATAATGACTTACTGACAGCAGTTGTCCCAACCCAATGGCATAATGATACCAGGAGTTTGAACATAATGAGTTACTACCACCAGGAGTCCCAACCCAATGACATAAAGACACATTGGTATATCATAACAATGGCATATTAACACCTGGAGTCCCAACAGAATGACTTATGACAGCATTTGTCCCAACCTAAGGACATATAGACACACAGGTTTATCATAACAATGGCATACTAGCACTAGAGTCCCAACACAATGACTTATTGAGGCCAATGAACCAAACTCAATGGCATACTGACACATGGATATACCATAACAATGACATACTAATACCTAGGGTCCCAACAGAATGACTTATGACAGCATTTGTCCCAACCTAAGGACATACTGATACTAGTGACCCAACCCAATGACATACAGACACACAGGTTTATCATAACAATGGCATACTAGCACCTAGAGTCCCAACACAATGACTTATTGAGACCAATGGACCAAACTCAACAGCATACTGACACGTGGATATACCATAACAATGACATACTAATACCTGGGGTTTGAACATAATGAGATATTGTCTCCAGGAGACCCAACCCAATGACATACAGACACACGGGTGTACCATAATGATGGCATACTAACACCTAGAGCCCAAACACAATGACTTATTGACACCAGGGGATCCAGCTTAATGGCATACTGACACATGGGTATACCATAACAATGACATACTAATACCTAGGGGTTTAAACATAATGAATTACTGACAACTGGGGCCCCAATCTAATGACCTACAGACACATTGGTATACCATAACAATGGCACACTAACATCTAGGGTCCCAACACAATGTTTTTGACACCAAGGGTTGCCATAACAATGAAATACTAACACCTGGGGTTTGAACATAATTACTTTCTAACACCAAGGATTCAGACTCAATGACATACTGACACCAGGGTCCCCAACCCAGTGACATACTGACACATAAATTTACCATACGTAGGGTTCCTGCTCTTAGCGGGAGTGTCCCTATTCTAAATTTAGTTCTGCTGGGCTGTACTCAGCCTATGCCTAGGTTGATAGTCCTGACTTCTGTAGGTTCCTCCTAAGCTCAGGTATTCTTTGCATGATCTGCCTGCTGTTAGGGAGTGCTCTTGGCAACAGTGTAAGAAGATACAGTTACCTGGGTCATGAATATTTTTATTTGCCTGGTCAACCCCTGAGGTTTATTGCCAGCGGTGCATATTGGGAAAGGCTTTTAAATGGGAGCTTTTTGGAAGCTCTCTCGCTCCTAGGCTTTGCATGGGGAGGATGTGTGTAAAGCTGCTAAACGTAATGAGCTCTGGCGATCTTACCAACCACTGATAGTAGGAAGCTGTCACGTGTAACAGTGATAGCATTATCACTATAGTACATGATGTTCGGCTCCCAACAAATGGCTAATTGTTTGGTTGTTTGGCCAAACGCCAGAACAGCCAAGGTTTAGTCCGAACTTGTGTTTAAACCTTAGGCTCATCCCTAAGTGGTTCAACCTCAAATGCACCCTACACCCAGGATGTGATAAAACCACAGAAGCTTTGTCATGATTCATGAATTTCAGACATTTAACCACACAAAAAACTTTCTGTATGTTATACAGCATTATGGGTTTTGCAGACCTTTCCTATAACAATGCCTACAATGGTAATCTATGCAGCTCATTTTCCCCAAACTTGCGCTGCAAAAGACAAAGTATGAAGGATTTCTTGCAGATTAATGAGAATTGGATTGTAAATGCCTTTTTTTTAAATAAATGATCCACGCTAGGCAGCCTCATTGTCCTCAAACGGAGAATAAATCGCGTTCCTCTATAGATGACGAATTGCCATGCCGACATAATTTTCCAGCCCTTTGATTGCCTATTATGGTATGAATTAGGCTGAGACGGACATTAATTAATTGAGAAAAGTCCTAATTCTTTATTTATTTTCCTTCAGCCTCCGTCTACCAAAGCCAGTTGGTTCTGGGACTGTTTTGTGGGATATTACCTGCTGGAGTTTCTTCTTTGGATAAGGTATTTGGAAATGACTGTATTAGCGTTTTTTTGATTGTCTGCGGTAACTTACATGGTTAGATCTATTAATGTAAATAACAGAAGGTCCATTGCTGAAACTGAGCACCAATGGGGAAGCACTGTTTTTTAGGTATAGCTTCAAAAAAGCTTATTTTTGAAACATGACAGCATTCTAAAAAATATCCAAAGCGGTTTATTTCATTCTGGACATAGTAAGGAGCCTTTAAACCCCATGAGGTGTTTTTAATTTAATTTAATTTTTTTTCACCATCCCATCTGAATGGCAACATGTCCCATTTGGGATATATTCCTTTACTTTCTGTCCTACAGGTCCCATTCAAACTTGAGCAACACTACAGCATCACCTTTTTGGTGTGTTTTTGGAGTGGCCCCATTCATTTGAATGGGCCTGCCTCCGCTCTAAAAACGCGCTACAGAAACTCGTGTATCAAATTTTAGCACTGAGCCAAACGCATGCGTCACCTGTTTCTATCGGGGTTTTACGTGTGGGCCTGAAAGCCATAGACACATAAAATTAGAGTATCAAATACTCCGGGTATGCCACGTTTTTTTTATTATTTTATATTTTATTATATCTACAAAATACTAAACTTGCTTATGTACTGTGAACTGTAGATCATTTTATTTAGGGGTTTCCAGAGATCTGAATATAATTTCAAGGGTTCCTCTGAGCTAAAGAGGTTGAGAAAGGCTGTGTTAGAGGTTTCTGACTTTTGCCTTGTGTGACTCTGGGTCCCTCTACTTGTCTGCTCAGGGGCCTACTGTATGTCCCGGAGGATCTCGATTAGTCCTTTTCATTCTAACTAATGAGAAAAGTGCATATTGGGTGCACTTGAGGCCCTGAGTTGTGCAACCTCATACTGCAGCACCTAAATCCACCAGATTTCATTACAAGTGTCTGATAGGTAATGGAAGGGGCGAGGAGACAATGAAAAAGATGTACCCCCGTGGAAATATAGTCCCTATAAATCCACCACAAATCCACCAGATCTCATTACAAGAGTCCGATAGGTAAAGGAAGGAGTGAGGAGACAATGAAAAAGATGTACCCCTGTGGAAATACAGCCTCTATGAACTTACTCTATAAGTTGGCTCCTGATCAAGTGAAACGCGTAAAGAGATATTGTACATTGGGATGGATGTGTCTGTGGCTGTATGATAATCTGTTTCAAGGCTTTTTTTATGGTGAGCAATTCCCCTTTCTTGCTTTGTAGTTTTTCATACTCTATGAACTTGCTAATGACCAACAAAATAATAACTTTCAAATGGCATATACAATAGTCAGTCACTCAATAGGTAGCGAGGCAAGGATGATTATAACAGGCCTCAGGAACCTTTAAAAAAAGTTGACTGTGGTAGCCTTGTAATATGCAGGGGTTTCTTTTTCAAGAGAGAATAGCATGAGTGGAGATTCTCAGACATGGCAGGCGTACCAAAGATCTCACCTCTTGGTGAAATGCGAGGCTTTTAAGCTCCTGGACAGGTGCCATGTAGGACTCCCAGACCTCACATAAAGAAAGCTATTCTCCAGCCTTAGTGTATCCTTACATTGCACCTGCGTGGACCAATTAATATGTGTAACACACATTAGGGCAGGCCCAGGACAAGGGGTGGGCAGGAGGGGCGGCTTGTCAGAAACCATGAATCAGACTGAAAGAGAAGTACAGTTAAATCACACTTGTTTAATAATCATAAAGAAAGGTAAACAGAGCAAACGTAGTCAAAACATAACCAGAGTTCAGGAACTGGAATTGATAGTCAGACAAGCCAAAACGTCAGGGAGCCAGAGAACATCGTAGTAGAACAGCAAGCACGATCTGGAGCTAGAAGGAATGTCAGCTAAGCAAGTCTTTAACAGGAACACAGGAGAGCGTCTCTAGAGATGTGACCAAGGCGAAGGCAGAGGTCATCTGGACTGGACGGCTTAAGTAGGCAGGACTAACGAGCAGGATATCATCAACAGCTGAGTCACTGTGAAGAGATAGGAGCTGGCAATTAGCCAACAGCTGAGGGGCCAGCTCAGAGAAGGAAGGGCTGAGCCTAGCTCTGACACAGCTGCCCTGGGCACTGTGGTATAATGTGAGGTAGGGGGGCACCACAAGGAGATTGGGGGGAGGGCATTTGTGTTGGGGGGGTGGCTGGGGGTAAATATTGTTCTATGAGGGGAAATTAGGGAGGGGGAGTGATAAGAGTGGTGATTTAGGGGGATTTTTGTTTGATGGTGGGGATATTTGTGCTAGGAGGGGGGATTTTTGGGGGGGATATGTGCAGGGAGGGAGGGGTGTACTAGGAGGGGGAAATTTTAAGGGCTAGGAGGATTGTGCTAGGAGGATTTAATTTTTTTGGGGGGGAGGGGCGGCATTTGGGGGATGGGGGGGCAAAGGTTTGTGCTGAGAGGGGGGATTTCAGCAGGGGGGTGGATTTGTACAGGGAGGAGGGGGAATTTATACTTAGGGGGTGAGCATGCAGATTAGTGCTCAGTGTTTTTGTGGGGGGATTTTTGCTGACACATAATGCTCATACATCTTGAGGGGGGAGCCAGTTTTGTTCGCCCTGGGCTCTAGATGACCTTGTCCCTGCACTGCCCGAGGATACGTGGGGGGAAGCTGACAATCACTGTAGTGGTCAGCACTACTACAGTGATAGCCATGACCTTCTGAGTCCTGTGTGAGCAGCTTCTCCCCCTACACACTGACCACAAAGGGTCACTCGTGGGGCACTGCCACCAATCACAAAATGCCTTGATTTATTTTGTAATAACATTTTAATAATTTTAATAAATTACATTAAAATCAAATTACATTATTCATATTAAAATAAAACGTAAAAGTAAAATTAAAATAATGTAATTATTAATGTTTAAAATTACATGAAATTAAAATTAAATTAAATTACATTAAAATACATTTTATTATATTTTAAATAATCTGATTGGATGATGTGGAGATGTGGGGCGATGATATCACAATCTCCACCACAAACTTGCTCATCCATGTCTTTATGGACCTTGCTTTGTGCACTGGTGCGCAGTCATGTTGGAACAGGAAGGGGCCATCCCCAAACTGTTCCCACATGTCCAAAATGTCTTGGTATGCTGACGCCTTAAGAGTTCCCTTCACTGGAACTAAAGGGCCAAGCAGTAGTGTATTTAGGTTCTGTGCTGCCCTAGGCCTGACGAAACTCGTGCACCCCCTAATTTAAATATGACCCACCCCTTACTGTCAAGGCCACACCCCTTGCTCTTTAACCACTTACTGACCGCCGCACGACGATGTACGTCCAAACTTTGAAGGGGATATCGTTGTCACGGCAGCAGCTAGCTGCCATATTTTTATTTAAAGTTAATGTGCGTGTACAGGCAGACGTCCCAATATCTTTGACAATTTAGTGTACGTGATATACATACTTATATTGGTCAATGCTGGACCAATGTTGCATACCTCCCAACTTTTTGAGATGGGAACAAGGGACACCTATTAGGAAAAGTACGTAGGCATAGGACACACCCCCTACCACGCCCCCTTAAAGGAGAATTATACCAAAAATAATTACTATTTAAACCCACAAGTGCTTTTTTTTTACCACTACTATTTCTTTATATTGGCTTTTGAAATTTACAAATGCAGCAATTTAGAAATTGGATGAAAGGTTTAGCGCCGGGAAACACTTTTTGAAAGATAAACAGTGCTTTTTATATACAACTATATAGATCAGACCAAAATGAGGGACTAATGAGGAGGAAAGAGGGACAGAGGGACATTGCTCCAAATCAGAGACAGTCCCTTAAAATCAGGGACAGTTGAGAGCTACAATGTTGTCATGCAATAAGCAGCATACCAACTTACAAATTTTGCACAAGTAGCACATAATCAATTGCAAGAGACATTCATTTCTGTTATCTAGAGACATCTTATAAGCTTGACCGACCTCCAAAATACCTTACTCTAGAGACCAATTGTCACTATGCTCTACAACAACACATTCCAAGGATCCAGAAAAAAAACAAAACAATTGGTTCCAATAACAACCTTCTGCAAAATATTTCTAGCAAGCAAACCTGTTACTATAAAAAGTCCTGAACATCGGCATATAAGCACTTAACCACCTCCCGTCCGTGCTATAGCCGAAAGACTTCTGCAGCGCGGACCTAATTTGCCAGGAGGGCGTCCATAGACATCCTCCCGTGCTCGTGTTCCCTGTAGGGCGTGCCCGGCATGAGCTGATCAGCGAGTCTATGAGACTCGGCTGATCACAGATCGGAGTAAGGGGTTGATCCCGACCCCTTACCACATGGTTAGCTCTCAGCCAATGATCGATCACCGGCCGCTGTGAGAGGGACATCAGTCCCGATCGTGGAGAGCCTCTGCAGAGCCTTCTGTGCCCACATGTGCCACCTACCAGTGTCCACCAGCACCACCTACCAGTGCTCACAGTACCACCCATCAGTCCCCACAGTATCACCTCTCAGTGCGCACAGTGCCACCTATAAATGTCACCAATCAGTGCCTCATCACCAGTGCTTCCTATAAATACCACCTACCAGTGCCCATCAGTGCCACCTACCAGTGCCCAGCAGTGCCACCTACCAGTGCCCATCAGTGCCACCTATCAGTGCCCATCAGTGACATCTATCAGTGCCACTTATCAGTGCCACCCATCAGTCCCACCCATCAGGGCCCATCAGTGCCGTCTTTCCATTGCCTATCAGTGTCGCTTTATTTGTGCCTATCAGTGCAGCCCATCAGTGCAGCTCATCAGTGCCCATGACTGCTGAGGCACAATGAGCACAGGTACAATTAACCGTAACATGGATGTATAGACAAACCTTCCCCCTTGCCCCCTCACCCCATCCATAAACACACTTACAACCATTAGGTTGGAAAGTGCAGGGCCACAGCTTTATTAAATCCAACACATAACATGTGAACACTTTTCAACCAGTGCCAGTCACAGTTATACGGTGAGTACATAATTCCAAAAGTGGGGCCTGTCCTTACCATAAGTGCTGGACAGGCCGCCTAATTCCGATTTCCATCAAGGGCATAGCCCAATACAGCCATTTTATGCTGGCAAGGTCAAGAAACCGAAGCAAGCTGTGACAGACCATAGAAAAAAAGGGGCGCGGGGGTGGGCAGCTCTTCCAAACACGTTTCCTGAAAGACCCAGAATTCCCTGGGGCATAACTTTTACAGAGCTCAGGCCCAGCCCACCCCCCCTAACAACCAATCCTTGGTGACCACTCAGCCACCTTGTCCCACGCCTGGTCATGCCCCCCATCAGTCAAGGCTCTCTTTCCCTAAGGGGCTCAAGAGGCCTTCATCAGTGCAGCCCATCAGTGCAGCCTCATCAGCGAATATCAATGAAGGAGAAAAATTTCCAGTTTGCAAATTTTTATAACAAACTATGAAACGTGTTTTTATTTTTTTTTATTTTTATGTTTTTTTAAAATAAAAACCCAAGTGGTGATCACATACCACCAAAAGAAAGCTCCATTTGTGTGAAAAAAATGATAAAAATTTGAGTACAGTGTAGCATGACCGCGCAATTGTCATTCAAAGTGCGACAGCACTGAAAGCTGAAAATTGGTCTGGGCAGGAGGGGGGGGTTTAAGTGCCCGGTAAGTAAGTAAGAGGTTAAAAACGAATTGAATGATTAGTAAAACATACAGTATGAGAATGATTTCCTTTATCAGCAGTAATGATTATAGATAGTCGGTGTCAGCTGTGCCATTGCAGCGCCAACATTTTCTCGAAAAACAGAAAAAGAAGATATCCTTAAGTTCATATATAATGCATATCAACTGCTCTCAACTGCAGTCATTTAACCTCTGTACATGCAGTTTGATGAGAGGTGTCTGTAAAGAGCCCCACCAGCACACATTATTGGCGCGCCAACATCAAAGTCTTCTTCAAACCCACGTGACTTTTCTTTCATGTGAAGCTGATTTCCATTTCATAGAGATGAATAGATCGGTCTATCTCTAACTGATAACTCTCTCATATTATGTCTACAGTAACAATATTCCATGTGATTTTATCTCCTGTTTACTTGAATGTAATATAAAGGTTTGAGTTGTGAAGGAAGCTTTCAGCTGCATGTTGCTTTAGATTCCCATAGATGATACAACGTTGCCCCCCCCCCTGCTGGTCACAAAAAAAAAAAATCATCTCAACTTGCAAAAAAAAAAAAAAAAAAAGGGTTCTTTATAGTAAAGGCCTTAGAAATGTAAAACGTTTTTTCAGAGGAGCTGTCTCTAGGTGATTCTGTAGATAGATTAAGAAAGGATAAGAGTTTATCAAAAAAGTGCAGATATCAAAACTTCCTCAATAATTCAAAAGTTTCATTTATCATGTGAAAAAAAACCCAAAAAACTGATAAAGCCTTTAGGGCCCTGACACACCAAAGTTCTATAAAACTATTTTTTGGTGAGATGGCTTCTTATTTGATGTGCTGCTTTCGATGTGGTCACAGTATTGGATAGACTAATGCAACAGTCAGCAACCTTTTCCACATTAAAGGGGTTTAT
This sequence comes from Lithobates clamitans, assembly GCA_037952925.1. Taxonomy (NCBI): domain Eukaryota; kingdom Metazoa; phylum Chordata; class Amphibia; order Anura; family Ranidae; genus Lithobates; species Lithobates clamitans. The sequence continues at coordinate 546,230 of JBBGZY010001089.1, forward strand.
TAAAAAAAAAAATTGAATAGCTATTTGTGTATCAAAAGTTTGTTCTGAATAGGGCAAAATCGAATGTCCGCAGGCTATATTCATGCATGTTATTTATTGAAAAAAATAAAAACTGTGTGGATGAGGAAAATACTGCATTATGACCACTAGATGGAGCTGAGGAGCAGTCCTATGATACTCAGCGATCAATCAAAATATACAAAAATAGCATAAACATATAAATGTTCAAGGTAAAAAAAACAGTCCCACAGGGATGTTTTTAAAAATGATGAGTAGTTTCAGCAGCCAGAAATCAAAGATGGATTGAATCACCTTCCCTTCACCATAGAGGCCAATCACCCATACCCAAAAAATATGTCCTCTTACCAAAACTCAAGGACCTCATAAAACATTCAGGTCAAACACGCTTCGGGGACTCTCGCCTTATGGCAATGTTCCAGCTGGGATTCTGACAGCCACAAAGATAACGTCTCAGGAGGTATTCCAGAGTAGATGTCACCAACTCCCAAGTGTGTTGTATATATGAATAAAAAACACCATATAGTGTAAAATCTTTAAGTGGCCTCTTATTAAAAACAAATGTTACTGCCCATAGATTGGATAATAACTGTATAATACACTGCAACAGCGAGAAATAAAACAACAGTGGCCAACCACAGGGGGGTGGGCCCGGCCCCTCTGAACCCTGTTGGGGGACCGTCACTGGGCGGGACTTGCTCCCCGGGGATGTAGGGACTCAATAAGATGTCTAAAAGCCACAAAAATTGTGATCTAATCTTACTTGAGATATGGCCAGTTGCAAAAGCAGGTGTCACTATAAACCTTCTCTGGGCTACACTATTCATGCTTACTCTATGTAATGTTTTTTTTTCACTGAAATGTTCTCAAAAATAAAGATTTTACAAAAAAAACAAAAACAAATGTTACTCATTTAAGTAAAAAGAACATGCGCATGTCTCCATCAAAACAATCCCGGCAAAGTAAGATGGCATCCGCCTCCACTTTCAGGTAGCGCAATGACGTGACCAAGCTGCTCAGCCCTACGCATTTCGTCACCGTAGGACTTCTTCTGGGGCATCCAAGAGACATGCGCACGTTCTTTTTACTTATGTGAGTAGCACTCGTTTTTAATAAAGAGTGCATTTAAAGGTTTTACACTATGTAGTGTTTTTTATTCACTTATACAAAACACTTATGCCGCGTACACACGATCGCACATTCCGACAACAAAATCCATGTTTTTTTTCCGACGGATGTTGGCTCAAACTTATCGTGCATACACACGGTCACACAAATCTTGTCGGAAATTCCGAACGTCAAGAACGTGGTGACGTACAACACGTACGACGAGCCAAGAAAAATGAAGTTCATTAGCCAGTGCGGCTCTTCTGCTTGATTCCGAGCATGCGTGGAATAGTGTACACACGATTGGAATTTCCGACAACGGAGTTTGTTGTCGGAAAATTTGAGATCCAGATCTCAAATTTTGTTTGTCGGAAAATGTCCGATGGAGCCTACACACGGTCGGAATTTCAGACAACGAGCTCCCATCGAACATTTGTTGTCGGAAAATCCGATCGTGTGTACGCGGCATTACTCTGAAATACCTCCTGAGACGTTATCCTTGTGGCTGTCAGGATCCCGGCTGGAGCATTACCATAAGGAGAAGGACCCTAAAGCATATTTGACCTACCTGTTTTCAGAGGGCCCTTGAGTTTTGGTAAGAGGACATCTTTTTTTGGGTGTTGGTGATTGGCCTCTATAGTGGAGAGAAGGTGATTCAAACCATCTTTGATTTCTGGCTTGCGAAAACTACTTACCATTTTCAATATCATCCCCGTGGGACTGTTTTTCGCGTTGGATATTTATATGTTTATGCTATTTTTGTATATTTTGTTTGTGTTTTGACTCATCCCTTTTGATTTTGCAACACTTTGTATATTCATAAGTTTTGGTGACAATTATCTCACTATTGTGTTTGCAATTTTTACTTGTATATTAAAACAATAGCAGTATTTCTTTTGTTTTTTTTACTATGATTCTTAGGAACCTCCAGTGACCATAATGCTGTATTTTCCCCATTCACATTTTTATTTTCAGTAAATAACATTTAGATGTGCATAGAATATAGAACATTCGATTTTGCCCTTAGCAATTGCACCCTAGTGGGTTCTCAATTACAGCCAGCGACAGGGGTTGCCAATGCCTGAACTACTGTGTATCTAAAGCCATAACATTCTTTTTCTAGTTATGGATAGTGCATGGAAGAGATAGACCATCTGTCACATCTTTATTTTTGGTCCCCACCTGGGAGATTCAACTTCAGTAGAAACCCAAGTTTGTCCAAAACTGGAAGGTAGCTGTCAGTGCCAGATCAATGAGTTGTAGGTTGGAGATTACCCACCCTGTAGGTTCATGTACCCAAGGGAGTGGGGATGCTCGTGACATCATTAATCTAATATGCCATTGACTAATCTATTAGGTGAATGTTAATTATTATACAGTTATTATTATACAGTATTTATATAGCGCCAACAGTTTACGTAGCGCTTTACAACTTGAGGGTAGACAGTACAAATACAATACAATTTGATACAGTAGGAATCAGAGGGCCCTGCTCCTTAGAGCTTACAATCTAAGAGGGAAGGTCAAGAGATACAAGAGGTAATAACTGTGGGTGATGTGCTGATTGAGAAGATAAATGTACAGTTGTTAGGTGGGAGCCAGATAGGCTTCTCTGAAGAGATGAGTTTTCAGGGATCGTCTGAAAGTGGATAAAGTAGGAGAAAATCGGACGGATTGGGGTAGAGCATTCCAGAGGATGGGGGAGGCTCTAGAGAAGTCCTGAAGGCGAGCATGGGATGAGGTGACAAGGGAGTTTGAGAGCAGGAGGTCTTGGGAGGAGCGAAGAGAACGATTAGGTTGGTATTTTGTGACTAGGTTAGAGATGTAGCTAGGGGCCAGGTTGTGGATGGCTTTGTAAGTTATAGTTAGTATCTTGAATTTAATTCGGTGACTGAGTGGCAGCCAATGGAGGGATTGGCAGAGGGGTGTAGCAGACGCTGAGCGGTTTGTGTGGTGGATGAGCCTGGCCGCAGCGTTCATGATGGACTGAAGTGGGGATAGCCTATTTAGAGGTAAACCAATGAGGAGGGAGTTGCAGTAGTCAAGGCGGGAGATGACCAGGGAGTGGATTAGAAGCTTTGTGGTGTCATTGGTTAGGAAGGGGCGTATCTTGGAGATGTTGCGAAGACAGAGGCGGCAAGCTTTGGCTAGTGATAGAATGTGGGGTGAAAGGTTAGTTCAGAGTCCAGGATTACACCTAGGACCTTGGCGTGGGGAGATGGGTTGATAGTTGAGCCGTTGATCTTGACAGGGAGATCAGGGGAAGTGGCACCTGAGGGAGGAAATATCATGAGCTCGGTTTTGGATAGGTTGAGTTTGAGAGAGTGATGTGACATCCAGGCTGATTTGTCTGCTAATAAGTTGGTAATGCGTGAGGAGACAGATGGAGAGAGCTGGGGGGTGGAGAGATAGATTTGGGTGTCATCAGCGTAGAAATGATATTTAAAGCCGTGGGAGGCAATCAACTGACCCAAGGAGGTGGTGTAGATTGAGAAAAGGAGAGGTCCGAGAACAGAACCTTGGGGGACCCCAACGGAATAAGGAAGAGGAGAGGAGGAAGTAGAGTTGTAAGTGACACTGAAGGAGCGGTGGGATAGGTAGGATGAGAACCAGCGAACAGTACAGTCACGGAGACCAAAGGAGTGGAGTTTTTTGAGGAGGAGGGGGTGGTCCACTGTGTCAAAGGCAGCAGAGAGATCCAGGAGAAGTAGTACAGAATAGTGTCCATTGGCTTTAGCCATTAGTAGGTCATTTGAGAGTTTAAGGAGAGCAGTTTCCGTGGAGTGTTGAGGGCGAAAACCGGACTGAAGGGGATCAAGAAGTTTATTCATGGTCAGATGGTCACTTAATCGGTTGTAGACCAGTCTTTCAAGAAGTTTGGAGGAGAAGGAGAGTAAGGAGATGGGACGTAAGTTGTTGAGATTGGTGGGATCCAGTGAGGGCTTTTTTAGTATGGGGGTGACTAGCGCATGTTTTAGAGAGTTTGGGAAGATGCCACGAGAGAGGGAGAGGTTGAAAATGTGAGTTAGAGAGCGTAGAATCGAGTCAGAGGGTGAGCGTAGCATTTGCGAGGGAACAGGATCCAGGGGGCAAGTGGTTAGATGAGTGCTAGATAAAAGTTTAGCAACCTCAGTAGTAGTAGCAGGGTTGAATGAGGGAAGTAATGATTGTATCTGTGGACATGGGGTGTTGCATGGGGGAGGTTTTTGCGCATTGGCGATCTCCTCATGAATTGTATCAATCTTAGTTTTGAAGTGATTGGCAATCTCCTGGGCAGTGAGTGAGTTGGTGGGTGGAGGCAGTGGAGGACAGAGTAGAGTGTTTAAGGTAGAGAAGAGTTGACGTGGACTGGATGAGAAGGTGTTGATGAGTGTGATAAAGTAGGTCTGTTTGGTAGTGTGAAGGCAGGAGTAGTATTTTAGGAGGGCAGATTTATATTGTGTGAAGTCTTCCTGGGTCTTAGTCTTATGCCACAGGCTCTCAAGAGCGCGGCTACGTTTTCTGAGACTTCTGGTGTCATCTGTTTGCCAGGGTTGTAGCAGTCGGGGCCTAATTCTGCGTTTAGTGAGGGGGGCCAGCTTGTCTAGGGAGGAAGACAGTGAGCTGTTGTAAATGAAAGTAGCTAGGTTGGGGCAGGACAGGGGGGAGATTTTGTCATAGAGGTGATCAGTAGCAGAGTAGAGAAGAGAAGGGTTGAGGTGGCGAAGGTTTCTGCGTGTAACTGTTAGGCGGTTGGAGGGAGAAGAGGTGGAAGACAAGGAGAGAGCAAAACTAATAAGGTGGTGATCAGACAGTGGGAGTGGATTGTTGGAAAGGTTGCACGGAGTGCACAGATAGGAGAAGGCAAGGTCAAGGGTGTTGCCATTGGAGTGGGTAGGAGCCTGTATCCATTGCTTCAGCTCAAGCAATGAGGTTAGACTGAGAAGTTTAGAAGTAATAGTAGTGTTAGTGTTGACAGGGATGTTGAAGTCCCCAAGAATAATTGTGGGGATTTCAGAAGAGAGAAAGTAGGGTAGCCAGGCAGAGAAGTCATCAAGAAAGGCTGATACCGGTCCAGGGGGCCGGTAGATGACAGCAATTCTTAGAGAAAAGGGAGAGAAAAGACGAATGCAGTGTGCCTCAAAAGAGGAGAGTGTCAGAGAGGGAGGTGGGTGAAGAACCTGATAGGTGCTGCATGGGGTTAGAAGGATTCCCACTCCACCTCCCTTCCGTCCACTTGGTCTGGGGGAGTGAGTCCAGAGAAGGCCCCCATGGGAGAGGGAAGCAGGAGAAATAGTATCCGATTCATGAAGCCAGGTTTCAGTAATGGCAAGTAGGTTAAAGGAATTTGTGATGAAGAGGTCGTGGAGGGTGGTGAGTTTGTTGCAGACAGAACGTGCATTCCACAGGGCACAGGAAAAGGGGGGGCTGGTTTTGGAAAGAGGAATATAGACCAAGTTCTGTGGGTTGCGGCTCCTGCCAGAGGGTGCAGGGGGATGGGAGCGTTGGGCAAAGACAGATGATGGTGGCCCAGGGTTTGGGGATATGTCACCAGAGATTAGGAGAAGCAGGAGGGTGAGGGAGGTAATGTGGGACTGTGATTTATGTGAAGGGGCATGTCTCAGAGTACTGGAGGTTTTATCAGTGTATGGATGTAGAATGAGCGAGAGTTGGTAAGAGCAGTAGTAGGCGGAAGACAGAAGGCAGGGTGATATGTATAAGCAGGCGGGTGGAGAGGGGGGGTGAAGGTAAGAGAGTTTGAGGAGAGAGGACATGTATGTTAATGACCTTTTATGGCCATGTGGTCAATGATGTCACTAGCATTCTCGCTTCTTTAGGAAGGTTCTGGGTGGGGAAGTCCCCTGCCCACAGCTCATTGGCCCAGCACTGACAGCTGTCCATGGGTTCAGCCAAAACCAAGCTCACTCCTAATCATGACCTTATTTTGCAATGACCTCAGCCAGCATCCTGGTTTTTGGACATTCAGCTGCAGGCTGGTGAGCTATCACTTGAAGTGAAAGTATTGATGAAGAGGATCGTTGGTAAGGGTCGTTGGTATTAAGTTGCTGGTTCATCATGATCTACAATACTGAATTATGTCATTAATGTTGGATTTACATCATAGGACTTTTTTGTACTAAAAAAAATACTTTTTCTACTATGTACAGTATGTGTTTTATTTACTTGGTCAACTTTTTTTTAACAGTTATTGTACTCAATCACGTGAGGGCTAAATATCTGGGGTCTCCTTATTTTAAAGGGGGCAACCAGATTCCAATAAGTCCTCCTCACAGACTCCCATGTCTATCAGGCCAGAGAATGTGAGGATAAGGCCCTGTCCCCATCGATGTTATGTTATGTTAAGGACATGTATCATGCTATGGTTTAGGAGAGGGAGGACTTAGGATAGGGATAGGAGAATGTTTTTTTTTAAGGAAGAACCCCTTTACGCCTTTTTTTATTGCTGGGCATTTGGCGCGGTAAGGTTCAGCAGGGGATAAACCGAATTCTTTCTGCCCCCTCCTTTCCTAGCCACCCAGACCACATGCCTAGGTAAGGGTCTGGTATGGATTGTTTAAGGGTTATGGTTTGGCAACCCCCCAAAAATCTAAATCAGACCCTTAACCTAGGTAGTGGTCTTACATGGATTAAGGGGGACTCTGTCTCAACAAAAATAAATGCTATGCCCACAACCGAAAAGTTTAAACCAGACAAACTGCCATGGAGTCTGCCGGCCAGGAAAGGCAGAGATATCTGCATCTCCCCTTCCACCTGGACCATACCAAGCCACATGCCACTAATATGGGTAGAGTACCTTACCAGTAGGGCTCCCTGGCCTCTTAAACTTTGTGCCTATGTAGGTGGTGGTGGGGTGTGAATGTAAGTTGTTGGGCCCAGAGGATTAGGAAAGATTTCACAATACCCAAGCATCTGGGAAGTTTTTTTACTCAGATGTAGTAGAATAGTAGAACCATTCTGTCAGCGATGCACAATTTAATTTTTGAGGATAAATTTGGCTTACAGATTCCAATCTTTGATGATTACCGAGAGGAAACATGAAATGGATTTTACCTGTTTTATCTTCACTTTGAACTTAACACTTCTCAAGCAGAATGTCTGTCATTAAATCACAGCCAAGTAAATGGATAATTAGACCAGGCAGAGACTCACAGGACCACGCTACCCGCTTCTACCGCTGGCTTTAGAGAAATAAATGCTATTTGGTGATAAATTCATTGAAAATTATATTCATTCATTATTAATGTGTCATTATGGAGATAAAAAACATTAATTACCGTAAAGTGTGAGAAGGGAATGCAGGCTGGAAAAGTGGATTAGATTAGATTAGATTAGAGATGCAGCCTGTATCGTATTCTCTCCTTATTGTTTGATGGCTTCTTTTGAAAAATAGCTCCAGACATATATATATATATATATATATATATATATATATATATATATATATATATAAAGCATTATTTATTTTCATATAGATATTCCTTATTAGCAATACCAGAACATTGCTGACTGACTGCCATGGAGGCAACCAATACCAAAATGACTCTCGGTTAAAATTTGTAGCAAAGCACAATCGACGGCCTGTTCCTCTGATTTTTGCTCTAAAGAAACTTCACATTCGACACTTCTGGGTGTGTCAGATGCCTGGTCCCCATGCTGTGTTGCGTGTTTTCTACAGAACACAACAGTGATGTAGGGTTTAAAGAAAGGAAGCACGGAACGCAGCAGGTGATGCAGACATCGGACACTCCCAGAAGTGTGAAATGTAAAAATTGTTCGGGTGACCATAGCTCTTGTACAAAGCAAAGATCATAGCAATAGGCAATGGAGTGAGATGGATGCTGCACTCCCGGTCAGCCCATGTGAGATGAAGATAAGGAAGATAAGGAATGTCCCCAGCCATTGCTCTTTTAAAAACCATGCCTTTTAATGTGTTTTGCCCTCCCCACCTGGGCTTAGTCATATCAATAGGCAGCAGGATATCTTGGTATAAAATATCTGTATGGCATAATGTAGTGTAGTGATCACCCCCAAAGGAGCCGCTGATGTTTGGGTTCCCTTGTTTCGGTGATAATCACTCTTCAGGCAGTACTGAACCCTCTGACACACCAAGGCTGAAAGAAAGGCTGTTCTTTTTTTTGGGAAATGTGTGAGGCAGAGCAAATAACAGCAACAATAATACCAAACAATGGCAAACAGAGGCCAAAGACAATTGCACCAAAAATACAGTTTGAACACAATATTATTAAAACCACTAATGAAGGGTGTCCAAAATTTGGTTCAAGGGGGCAAAGTCTATACCTCCTAGCCCCATGTCAAACAAAGCTATAAGTCACAGTCCCTTTTTCTCACCCTCCCACTGGCCAGTGGTATGTAACTGTCAGTGTTGGGGTCCAAGACTACGTTGGAGCACTTTAAACTGAGTTTTTGTAATTCCAATGCGAAAGCAGTAATACTATTCAGAATGAATCTATGGGGGTCCCAAAAAGGAGTGAAGTTGCCTATTTAAGGAGAAGTATAGCAAAAAAAATGACGGTCCACCAAAAATGGTGGTCAAAGGCCTCTTATGACTTTGAAGTCCTTCACAAAGCCTCGTCCCTCGCGTGAGTGCTCAGAACAGTAGATACACAAACAGGCTAACTATCATGGTCTCTGAGAGTGATGCCAGTAGTACTGAAATAGCAGCGACCCCGGATGAAGCAGCTGGCATTCTGGGTGCAAATATTATCTCCTATAGCTCACTGGGCATTGCAGGCCTATGGCAACGCAGATCTGGACATGGCAACATCAGTGAAGTCCCACCTAGGCGGGAAACCAACCATGGTGCACAGTTCCTCAATTCATGGGCCCTCCAGAGCATGGTCCTCTGTGAAAATTCAAAGGTCCCTCTGGTACTGGTGGTCTCTGGGCAGGCGGGACAGTTTTAGTACTGACCCAGAACTCAACAGCCTTACCAGTAGTTTCACGCAGGACACCTCTCTCCTTGGCTCCCCACATAAGACTGACTATTGGGCAGCATGGGCTTCCAGTCCCCTACCTCTATACACGTCTCCTGGGACTTGTAGCCATAGCCTTTCTCAATGTAAAGTCTCCGGGTGCAGACTACATTCCCCATATTTTCCTGTGGCTCCTGGAGGTAATGGGCCTGCTTGCTTTTCCAGGTGGTGGATGGGCCTAACCTCCAGCACCTGCAGGTTTATAGCCTGAGTCAGTGACTTTATTGTCTCTCTCCTCTCACGGCCACTCTGTGCACTCAGAGAAAGCAAGAGGGAGATGGCAGCACCATGGGTGGTCTGTTAGCACAGCAGCGCAGTGGGATGGGCTTTGATACCTGTTTCATTTCATGTATTCACTGGCAGCTACTTAGATAATTTCTGTGCTGTAATGCACTTATGTAATCATTGTAGATCATAAACAGCTGGATGTACTCAGCCGCTGCATGAATTTAACTGATCTCCTATTACATATAATCCCCTATTACATACAATTCAAAACAGAAAGCAGAGAGCACATATAGAGGGTTCCCTGATGCCTTTCCAGTTCTCTTTAATAATGACCTTGCGACAGGGGCTTTCTGCACTGTAGCTAAACAGATGCAGGGAATGCCTGCTTTTAGCAATTTGTGATTTGGATTACATGCTTTTATCAGTGAGCAACACTAGAGTGAAACTGGAGTAGTAATTTCTCCAGGATTGTAGCCCTTCTGTAACAAATTTCTTATCCATTCCCGCTAGACCGTTAACATAACTTTATGTCAATTTTTGTTTAATTTAACATAAATCTACTTTATTTCTCCACCAGCCTTTCTGAGCTGTGTTTTCCAAGAGAAATCCCTAAAATAGTTTTCAGATCTTGAAGAACCCCTGCTTAAACCAGTTCATCAGGGGTCAGTGAGAAAAATACTCCTTTCACTGGTGGTCAGTAGGAAGAATACTCCTTTCATTGATGGTCAGCGGGAAAAAAGTCCCTTACATTGGTGGTCAGTAGGAAGCATACTCCTTACAGTGGTGATCAGTGGAAAGAATCATCCTTATATTAATTGTCAGTGGGAAGAATTCCCCCCTACATTGGTAGTCAGTGGGAAGATTTTTCCTTCCATTCATGGTCAGTATGAAGAATGTCCTTTACATCGGAGGTCAGTGGGAAGGACGTGCCTTACATTGGTGGCCAATGGAAAGAATGCTCCTTACATTGGTGATCGGTGGGAAGGACGTGCCTTACAATGGTGGCCAATGGAAAGAATGCTCCTTACATTGGTAGTCAGTAGGAAGAATGCTTTTTAGATTGCACACAACAAAAAACAAAATGGCCCATGTGACTTTTGCACACCTCAGACATGAAGGGTAAAATTTATAAAGAATTTATTAACAAAATGTTTAAAAACAACACATAATACAAAAATAAACAGTTAACATCAGTACAAGGGTGAATTTGTATAAAACTTTTTTTATATATAGAAAACCTTTCCGTGGAACCTAGATATACCATGAGGATATTTGCCAACAGACTGGAACAACTGTGCTGTAGGTCTCGACGTGTTTTCGCGAGAGAGGGAAGTGTAGTTGATGGAAAAAACCTCAGTCTACTAATACTGGATAGGCGGTAGACTGTGAAGTAATGAAGTAAGCGAGGGATTGATGTATTCAATTACAAATAATCACCAAAAAAGGTATCAAAGTATAAAAATGTAACAATATAAAAATATATAGTACAATGCCACTGCTTTCACCAGTCTTCCCCCGGGAGCTGGGGCGGGGGGATGTGTAACAGTGAAGAGATCAAAGACCGAAATCCGAAAAATGTGTGTCAAACCAAAAGAGGGTTAAACCCCACACCCTAAGGGGAGACAGACCAAAGTATCCGGTGGCCGGTTCCGAGATGAACTGCTTCTACGATTGGTGGCCAATCAGAAGAATGCTCCCTTACATTGGTGGTCAGTGGGAAGAATACCACTTACATTGGAGGTCAATTGGAAGAATGCCCCTTACATTGGTGGTCAGCGTGAAGAATGCTTTTTACTTTGAAGTCAGTAGGAGAGATGCCTTTTACATTGGTGGTTATTTGGAGAAGTGCTCCCTTCATTGGTGGTCAGTGGGGAGAGTGCCCCTTACAATGGCGATCAGTGGAAAGAATGCTCCTTACATTGGAGGTCAGTGGGAATAATGCTCCTTACATTGGTGATCGGTAGGAAGAATGCCACATACATTGGTGGTCAGTGGGAAGAAAGACCCTTAAATTAGTGGCCAGCGGGAAGAATGCTCCTTACATTGAAGTCAGTAGGAGGGATGCCCCTTACATTGGTGGTTAGGTGGTTAGTGGGAGAAATGCTCCCTCATTGGTAGTCAGTGGGAAGAATGTCCCTTACAATGGTGATCAGTGGGAAGAATGTCCCTTAAAATGATGATCAGTGGGAATAATGCTCCTTACATTGGAGGTCAGTGGGAATAATGCCTCTTATATTGGTGACCAGTGGGAAGAATTCCCCTCACATTTGTGATCAGTGGGAAGAATGCTCCTTACCTTGCTGTTCAGTGGGAAGAATGCTCTTTACATTGGTGATTAGTAGAAAGAATGCCCCTTACATTGGTGAGCAGTAGGAAGAATGCCCCTTACATTGGTGATCAGTGGGAAGAATGTCCCTCACATTGGAGGTCAGTGGGAAGTGTGCTCCTTACATTGGTGATCATTTGGAAGAATGCTCCTTGCATTGGTGGTCAGCGGGAAGAATGCTCCTTAAATTGGGGGTCAGTAGGAAGAATGAGCAGAATGCCAATCTTACACACAGCTAAAAAATCATTGGTGTCATGATCCTGGCTTTTCCCCCCAGAACTATGCAACCACAATCAACAAGGAGGTCAATTGGCTATAGGCCAGGGAGCCCCTACCAACTTCTGGAGGAACCCTCTGGTTCCACCAAACCCTGGTTGAGAATGGCTGGTCTACACATTCTATATCTAACTCATGGGGAACATCCAAACTAGGTCATTGTGTATTATCGTATGAGTGTTTCTCTTCTACCTGAACTACTGGTGGGGTGGGGAAGGAGATATCGCTCTAGGCATACAGCGATCTCCAGTGTGGCGTGAAATAGAGACGCTTACACAGGCACCTTCCACGGAAATGGGCAGAAACAGCTAATTTGCTTTCACCATACATGTTTCTGATCACATCATTAATCATCACTGTCCACTTGACTCCACTTCCCTTACTCAGAACTTGTAGAAAACTGTGATATTAACTCCTCTGTGTCCAAGCTGCAAGTTTTTTGTTTTTGCTGGAGGTTTGATGTTTTTATGGTCCTATTTCTACCAGAACTTGCTGTGTGATTTGTATACAGGACAAGAGAACTGTTATGCCGCGTACACATGATTGGACTTCTCGTCGGAAAAAGATATGACGGCTTTTCTGACGGGATTCCGCTCAAGTTTGCCTTGCATATACACGGTCACGCAAAAGTTCGCTGAAATTATGACCGTCAAGAACGCGGTGACATACAACACTACGACGAGCCGAGAAAATTAAGTTCAATGCTTCAGAGCATGCGTCAAATTGTTTCCGAGCATGCGTAGGAATTTTGCGCGTCAGAATTGCCACAGACAATCGCATTTTCGGATAGGAACTTTTCCCAACCAAAAAATTGAGAACATGCTCTCAATCTTTTGCTGGCTGGAATTTCGGCCAGTAAAAGTCCGATGGAGCATACACACAGTCGCATTTTCTGATGAAAAACTCTCATCTGTCTTTTGCGGGCCGAAATTCCGATCCTGTGTACGCGGCATTACTTTGCAGAGCCCATACATACAGAATAAGAAGAGAAACTGAGAATTACACCTAGTATACAGGTGAAGAGAAGTGGTACTGTGCAGTAGCTAAACGATTACACTCTTAAATCCCCTATGGAAACCAGAATGTGACATAATACAACCACAGCCTCCCCCCATGCAGAGATTGCCAGCTACAGGACAACAGTCTAAGCCCCCAGCTGCCTAAGAGGATCCAAGGCAGATAAAAGACACTGTTAACTCTTTACACACACAAACCTGCGGTACCCACTAACACCACTCATAGTATCCGCTATTGCAGTTCTAACTTTTTGAAAGAAATGTCTATCACTCGCTGCCACGCCCAAACAGGGTTGTAAAAGGGTTTACAGTATACTGTAATAGCTGTGCAGAGATTGTCTGGCTGCAGAACAACAAGCTCCCGTCGTCTAAGGGGCTGTACACATGGCCAAATATTGGGTGGCATTGAATAGTTCAATAGAAACTGGCCGACATTCGACCCCTGTGTACGGCAGTCATTTTGACTGTCGAAGGTGCGTGACCGAAAAAGGCCAATGGTACAGAGCGCTGACGGGTGTTTCTAGCGGGGGGAGGGGGGGACATGTCATTTGTATACCCCAGTCCGGCTGCCATTGCAGCTTAAGGGGGTTGGTTGGGGGAGGGAGAGGTGGGAAGACAGTAAATCCATTTCTTAATAGTTTTAATACTTCAGTGGTATGAAAGCTGCAGTTCCTAAATGCAACCACATTTTGTTATTCATGGGGAGGGTGTCACACACCATATGACACCCAGTCAAAGGGTCTGAAGGGAGTGCTGGGGTATTTTATCACCCCCAGCAGATACAACTTACAGCCAGCTATTTCTAATAGATCTATTTTTCCATCTGACAAAGTTTTACAATCCAGCAACCAATATATGGTTTAAAAGAATGAAATTACTATTCTGTAGAGACCAAAGGTAATATGGATCTTATGTACATCTCACATAGAAGATCTAATGCATCTCACTAACCTTCTTGACCTTATAGTATAGGCTTTCCCTCTAGGTTATGGAGATGAGGAACAGGAGGTGTTCTGTAATCCTGTCCTAGGGTGACAAAGTTCCTAGATAAAGTACGTTCCTAGATAAAGTACGTTGTCACCCTAGGACTGAAAGTGTGTTGGCTGAATTACCAGGTGAAAAAGAAAAAAAAACCCTCTCTGGGAAACCTAGTGTAGCACAGCCCCCTTGAAGACTGCTTGGCTTTACCTGCTCATCTGCATCGCCATGACTCTGTGAACATTCCAACCCACCTGACATTCTGGGTTCAGACATCCTTGCAACACCTTTAGGTAATAAGACAACACTCAATATGTTTATATTTTGTTAACCTTTACTGGAATGCTTCAGATAAGATATAGTTGTACAACAAGGGTAATGGTTCAACTGAGCTTTGATTAACAGCGCAAGGTCAGTAGAATGATTCCCCCAGTAAAACAATTAAGACAGTTGGCAACAAGAGGAAACTACATGTACAATGGAGTGTCACTTGAACACAGCCTGAAAGAATAAGAAAAGTTAAGCATAGATTCTGACAATACTTCTAGAAGGAGAAACCCAGATTGGCCTGTTTAACATTTTTATCCTAATGAGAGATGAAGCTAAACAAAGATGGTATAAGGGCCCTTTAAGCAGCAATGACAGAATGTCCCCGTTGCAGATCTGATCTTCTTCATCGGCAGTCGGAGCTTATTAACTGTATCCAATAAGGTGTAGTAACAGAGTGGTAGTATCTCTTATGCTTACTGCAGCTAAGAATGCTTATATAAGTGTTTGAATAAAAGTGCAGTGAAGTGTTCCCAAAGTAAAGCCGTCTGTGTAGTGTCCCAGTAAACAACCAAGGAAAGACTTGCAAAGGTGAGCAATTGCCCTCTCACCAACGACCAGGCCGATCAAGCGCCTTCCAGATAGCAACTTCCAAGTAGATGTCCCGGCTGCGGACCCACCTGTGATGATCACCTAAATGCGGAACACGAAGTGTGGGTTGCTGTATGGTCAGGTTGGTGCTGGTCAAATGTCCGATGAACAGCAGGCAGCGATGGACCCCTTCTAAGTCGGGCAGGAATGTTGTACTCCTCGTGCTAAGCTGCGCTCTTGCTCTCCCTGCACAAGGAGATCCCTCACACACGAGGCCTGGGAAGAAGAGAGCCTGGGGTGGGTTTCTGGTCTCTTTTATAGCCCTTCCCAGCAGTCTCCCTGATGGTAGCAAAGATTCCTGTGATATGTGGTCCAGGTGTATAGCCATGCAAGGGGGATAGCCACCTGGTGGGAATACTAATCCCACAATCCCTTTGGTTAGGCTCACAAATATGATGTCAGTTTAGTAACACCGGGCACTAGAGGGATAATATAATATACAGATAGGGCAGGGAATGACTGTTCGTTGCAATTGTAGTCCATATTGCTACACTATAAATGATCCCTTGTAGTGGGGCTGCAGAGAGAGGGGCTGTGTGATTGGGGGGTTCTGAGGGGAAGGACTGTGTGATTGGCGGGCCCTAGTTGAATAGGGTGCTGCGTGATTGGGGGGCTCTGTGTGAAGAGGGTACTGTGTGATTGGGGGGCTCTGTGTGAAGAGGGTATTGTGTGATTGGGGGGCTCTGTGTGGAGAGGGTACTGTGTGATTGGGGGGCTCTGTGTGAAGAGGGTACTGTGTGATTGGGGGGCTCTGTGTGAAGAGAGTACTGTGTGATTGGGGGGCACTGTGTGAAGAGGGTACTGTGTGATTGAGGGGCTCTGTGTGAAGAGGGTACTGTGTGATTGGGGGGCTCTGTGTGAAGAGGGTACTGTGTGATTGGGGGTTCTGTGGAGGAGGACTGTGTGATTGGGGGGGCTCTGAGATGGGAGGAGTCTGTGGTGATGGGGAGATTTTGATACGATGGAGGGACTCTGATGTGATGAAAGTAATCTCTCAAGGGGGTACTCTGATGAGAAGGGGGGCTCTGATGTATGGTGGGGCTTTAATGTGATGGAGGACTTCTGATGTGAAGGGGGAGAGAGTTTTGATGTGATGAAGGAACCGCTGATATTATGAGGGGCTCTGATGTGAAGGGGAACCTCTTATATGATCAAGGAACTCTAAAGTAAAGATTAATTAATTAAGTCTGTTGTGTGCATTTCCCCAGGCTCAGGTTTCCCATTGATAAGTAACACGTACATTTTAGAGTGGGGTGCCTCGGGATTTTTAATTAATTGAAAGGGTGCCATGAATGAAAAGAGGTTGAAAAATGCTAAAATAATGCGCATGTGTTAATGTGTGTTATGGCATGAGTTAACATACCCAAATGGAAGTAAAAAAAAATGCATGACCCTTCTTAAAAAATGTAGTGCACCACAACACACAATATATATGCATTGGGATCTACTGTCCAATGCATTGGGGTGCTATTCACAATATGCAATGCACATACAGCAGGTGCATTGCTTTGCACTGTGGTAATGTGCCTCAATGCGTTACTTTAGTGTGCGTTGCCACAACATACAAATGCGAATGAGCCCTGAAAGAAAACTAACATACCCACCACATCTGAAGACTGGTAAGCTGAAACATGTTAGATTTTGTGCTTAGGTTTTGATACATCTTAGAATCCTTTGATCAATTACTGTAGTGTGGGGCCCTTCAGCCCCCTTAGGGCAAAGGTGTTAAAAACACTGTGATTCTTCCTAAAGGGCATGCTGAGACCCACAGTTCCTTGGAGAATGCACATTGATGGTGAAGATGTATTATTTGTTGCATTTGGCTCTTGATCACATCAACGTACCCCTTCTATGTTATGAGTAGGAGAAGTATTTGATCCCCACCACCCAATGTATATTTCCTATTAAATATGAAGCTCTCCCCCCATGGAGCTGTCTACATCTTCTCATTACTGTCACTCCAGCAGCCGGAGAACATGTAAAAGCTGTGGCATCAGACGTCTCCTCCACGGAGTCATGTCACTGTGATTCTGGATCGCACTTGTGTTATGTTCAGGAATAACATCTGCTCTGACTCAACTGTCACCGCCAATGACATTTCTCAAGCCATGACCATGGTGTCATGTGGAGGACTTGTACTGTATTGTGCTGTATTCCCAACCAGCGCAACATTCCTGGAGTTCACAGATGTAAAGATCTTAAAGCATCACATGAGTTTGGGGTAGATTAATTCTGAAATTTAATGTGGTTATATGTTGCCTTTCCTGGTAGCAAATAGAATATACCATTGATAATAAGACAAGGGTCCAGAGGATTACCCCTAAGCCCTATGCCGGGGATGGTTCTGCTTAAGGAGCAATGTTACAATAACAGACTTTTAGTCTGTATTAAACCGTTTCTCTGCTGGCCAGCACGTTGGGGCCCAGATGTGGCATTGATGTGTTCAAGATAAGTTCCCCCTAAACCAGGTAGAGAATGCTACTCATTAATGGTGTGTAATACGGTACAGCCACAAACTCCTGGGATGATAGCTGGTCTCCCTCTGTTCTCCTTCGGCAGCTCAGAAAAATGAGCAGTAGAGGCATTCGCCCCAATGATCAGGGGGTAGGACCAGCCAACAATTATGACGTTCTCCACAATGTTCAGGTGATAGCACCAGTAATGCTGCGTACACACGAGAGGACTTTACGGCAGACTTGGTCCGGCAGACCGGACTCTGTCGGATAATCGATCGTGTGTGGGCTCCAGCGGACTTTTTTTCCCCAAAAGTTCGACGGACCTAGAAATAAAACATGTTTAAAATCTTTCCGACAGACTCGAGTCCGGTCGAAAAATCCGCTCGTCTGTATGCTAGTCTGACGGACTAAAACCGAAGCAAGGGCAGCTACTGGCTACTGGCTATCAACTTCCTTATTTTAGTCTGGTTGTACATCATCACGTACGAATCCGCCGGACTTTGGTGTGATCGTGTGTGTGTCCAAGTCCGTCCGTTTGTAATTCCGGCACACCTACGCTACAAAGTCCTTCGGAAAGATCGTCGGACCAAGTCTGCCGTAAAGTCTGCTCTTGTGTACGCGGCATCAGTGACAGTGGTGTTCTCCCCAACCTCACAGGCCTGACGAAGGGGTCCTAAGTGACTCCGAAACGTTGCTCTATTCTTTTGATGTGATCATGCATTAAATAATTCGCTTGGACGCTTCCATGTTGATCCATGGTGTGCTGGCGAACATTTTCCTTGTGACTTCTGAACCAGTTCCCAGCTGGTTGTTACTGCAGCACCCAATCCCTTGAGAGCTTTTCCAGGAATGTGTGCGATGGGAATATAGATTACTCCCCAACCATTAGATGGCACCAGCCAGCAACAGTGGCACTCTCCCCAACGATCCAGCAGTGGCACCAGTCAGTGACAGTGGCATTCTCCAAAATAACCATGTGACACCAGTAAGCGACAGTGGCATTCTCCCCAACCATCAGGCAGTGGCACCAGCCAGTGACAGTGGCATTCTCCTCAACAATCAGGCATTGGCACCAGCCAGTGACAGTGGCATTCTCCCCAATGATCAGGTAGTGGCATCAGTCAACGACAGTGGCGTTCTCCCCAATGATCAGGCAGTGGCACCAGCCAGTGACAGTGGCATTCTCCCCAACGATCAGACAGTTGCACCAATCAGCGACAGTGGCGTTCTCCCCAACAATCAGGCAGTGACACCAGCCAGTGACAGTGGCGTTCTCCCCAACAATCAGGCAGTGGCACCAGCCAGCGTCAGTGGCATTCTCCCTAATAATCATGTAGTGGCACCAGCCAGCGATGGTGGCATTTTCCCCAACAATCAGACAGTAGCACCAGTCAGCGACAGTGGCATTCTCCCCAATGATCAGGTAGTGGCACCAGCCAGCAACAGTGGCGTTCTCCCTAATGATCGGGCAATCGCACCAGCCAGTAACAGTGGCGCTCTACCTAATGATGAGGTGGCACCAGTCAGTGACCGTGGCTTTTTTCTTAGCGATTAGACAGTGGCACTAGCCAGTGACTGTGGCATTCTCCCCAATGATCAGGGAGTGGCTCCAGCCAGCAACAGTGGCGTTCTCCCCAATGATCAGGCAGCGGCACCAGTAAGCGACAGTGGCATTCTCCCCAACGATCAGGCAGTGGTAGCAGTCAGCGACAGTGGCATTCTCCCCAGCAATCAGGCAGTGATAACAGTCAGTGACAGTGGCATTCTCCCCAACGATCAGGCAGTGGCACCAGCCAGCGACAGTGGCATTTTCCCCAATGATCAGGCAGTGGCACCAGCCAGCAACAGTGATGTTTTCCCCAATGATCAGGCAGTGGCACAACCAGTGACAGTGGCACTCTCCCTAATGATCAGGTGGCACCAGCCAGTAACAGTGGCGTTTTCCCCAACGATCAGGCAATGGCACCAGCCAACAAAGGTAGCGTTCTCAACAATGTTAAGGTGGCAGCACTAGTCAGTGACAGTGGCGTTCTCCCCAATCATCATTGCCTCTCTGGGGATCAGGAATTAATTTTTTCCCCTGCTGTAGCAAATTGGATCATGCTTTGCTGGGGTTTTTCGCCTTCCTCTGGATCAACTGTGGGTATAGGATTGTGTATATGCGATTGTCTGATTGAGATATATATATATATATATATTTTATTGGTTGAACTAAATGGACTTTTTTCAACCTGACTAACTATGTAACTATTATACGGCACCTACCAGCAACAGTGGCACTCTCCCCAACGCCAGCCAGTGACTGTTGTTCTCCCCAATGATCAGGCGGTGGCACCAGCCAGTGATAGTGGCAATCTCCCAACCATCAGGTAGTGGCACCAGCCAGCGACAGTGGCATTCTCCCGAACGATCAGACAGTGTCACCAATCAGCGACAGTGGCACTGTCCCCAATCATTAGGTGGCACCAGTCAGTGACAATGACATTCTCCCCAATGATCAGGCAGCGGTACCGGTCAGTGATAGTGGCGTTCTCCCCGACAATCAGAAAGCAGTACTGGCCACCGGCAGTGGTGTTCTTTCCAATGATCATGTGGCGTTCTCCCCAAAGATCAGGCAGTGGCATCAGCCAGCTATAGTGGCATTCTCCCCAATGAGTGGGGGACAGCACCTAGGGTTGCCACCTTTTCTTCAATCCAAACCCGAACACTTTAGCAGGGCTAAGAAATTTATTTTAGGAGGGAACGCTGAGGACTCTGGTATAAAGGGGAACTCTAATGTAAGGGAGTTCCCAGCATTTCCCCTAAATCAGGGTTGCCAAAGCCCCACTTACATCAGAGTCCACAGGGCACCCCTTATGTTTGGGTCCCTCTCATCTTAGTGTACACACTCGCTCAGAGGTAGGAGAGAGAAGGAAGGAAGGGGGGAGACTTTAAGCATTTGATGTTAAGCTCACTCACCCGAGGATGGAGGCTCAAGCATTGACAATTTTCATCCACGATGCATCTGCCGGTTGCTGAGCTTTAAATTTCTAGCCCAGGCATCCCGTTCCCGAGCATTGAACGCTGGGGAATGGAGTGCGGGAGGGCAGACAGAGGGGTAAGGGCAGAAGGAGCAAGAGGAAATCAAGCCCTCTCTCCGCTCCTGTCCATGTATGAGGTGGGGCCCGTTTGCAGTCCCGATTGTGGTACTTAGTTAATAGGAGAACTGCAGTTCATTTTCAATAATGTGTCGGGGTTTCAGGAGGTCTGAAACCCGGACACACAATTCCAAACCCGGACTGTCCGGGTGAATCCCGACAGTTGGCAACCCTAACAGCCCCAGCCAGCAACAGTGTAATTCTCCCCAATGATCAGGCAGTGGCACCAGCTATTGACAATGGCATTCTCCACAATGATCAGGCGGCCGTACCAGCCAGTGGCAGTGGCACTCTCCCTAATGATCAGGTGGAGACACCAGCCAGCAACAGTGGCGTTCTCCCCACCAATCAGGCGGTGGCACAAGTCAGTGGCAGTGGTGTCCTCCCCAGTGATCAGGCATCGGTACCAGTCAGTGGCTGTGGTACTTTCCCCAACAATCGGGCCGTGGCACCAGTCAGTGGCAGTGGAGTCCTCCCCAGCAATCAGGCAGCAGTGCCAGTCAGTGGCAGTGGTGTCCTCCCCAGCGATCAGCAACAGTGTAACTCTCCACAATGATCAGGTGGGCCGTACCAGCCAGTGGCAGTGGCACTCTCCCTAATGATCAGGTGGTGGCACCAGCCAGCAACAGTGGCATTCTCCCCACCAATCAGGCGATGGCACAAGTCAGTGGCAGTGGTGTCCTCCCCAGCGATCAGGCATCGGTACCAGTCAGTGACAGTGGAGTCCTCCCCAGTGATCAGGCGGTGGCAGTGGTGTCCTGTCCAGCGATCAGGCATCGGTACCAATCAGTGGCTGTGGTACTTTCCCCAACAATCAGGCAGTAGCACCAGTCAGTTGCAGTGGTGTTCTCATATACCAGGAGATGTCTACCACTCCAACCTCTCGAATTCTCTCTGTGGAGGAGTTCTGTAAATATCAAAAGCATTGATGGATGGGGGCTCTATCTGACTTGCTGCATCTTCTAATGCACATTGTGAGAAGCTCACAGAGTGCAGTGAAATCAGAGTAAGCCACAACTGTGCAAGTCTGAAGGGAAAGCTGGAGGTCAGATTTAATGCAAATGTGTATTCTCTATGTATAGAAATAAGAAATCTGGATGTATGGACAATAGACATCCTTGTAATTTGGACCCAGAGGAAGCTGCGCAGTAACTCAGACATGGTCCAGCACCCAGCCTCAGGCTTCAATGTAATGATGTATGTAGAACATCAACTGTTGGTATGGGAATGGGAAGGAACTAAGTAGGGAGGTCAGAGTGTCAACATCACGTTATACACAATTAACTTCCAGCTACCTGCTCAGACAATCAAATACAATCCCTTTTATCCTTCACCTCACTAGCAACGTCTTTATATGCTTCTGGAATGTGCTTGGGGCAAACACACAAGTAGGAAGAACGGGCAACAAATCCTTCAAGGCATATAATCTCTAGTCAATGTGATAAGCTTAAAGTGGACCTATCATCACGTACGCTATATTACCAAAAGTATTGGGATGCCTGCCTTTAAATGCACATGCACTTTAATGGCATCCCAGTCTTAGTCCGTAGGGTTCAATATTGAGTTGGCCCACCCTTTGCAGCTATAACAGCTTCAACTCTTCTGGGAAGGCTGTCCACAAGGAGCGTGTCTATGGGAACGTTTGACCATTCTTCTAGAAGCACATTTGTGAGGTCAGACACTGATGTGGGCAAGAAGGCCTGAATCGTGGTCTCAGCTCTAATTCATCCCAAAGGTGTTCTTAAAAAGTTGTGGTCAGGTCTATGCAGGCCAGTCAAGTTCCTCCACCCCAAACTCACTCATCCATGTCCTTATGGACCTTGCTTTGTGCACTGGTCCAAATCATTTGGTGGAGGGGGGATTATGGTGTGGAGTTGTTTTTCAGGGGTTGGGCTTGGCCCCTTAGTTCCAGTGAAGGGAACTCTTAAGGCGTCAGCATACCAAGACACTTTGGACAATTTTATGCTCCCAACTTTGTTGGGAGCAACTTTAGAGCCATGGGGAGGACATGGACAACCGGCGACGGTCCCCTGTACTCTACAGCTTCCTCGGCTTCTCCTCCTGGCCAATCTGATCCACCTCCTGTCCTGATTGGCCGGGAGGAGAAGCTGGAAGACAATAGCAAATAATAATGCGCCATGAGCCCACCCTTTTTCAAGCCAATTAGAGCCTCAGGCTCTAATCATGTGGCTTGCAAAAAAAAAACTTCTGGTACCCTGTAAGGGGGGGGGGGGGGGTGGCACCCTTGCGCCTCTAATGGACCGGACGCCCCTGATCCAAGGTCACCATCTACTTCCTGGACTGAAGTGCTGACCTCAGAGATGAAACGGTCATGTAGAGGCGCAGCTCTTGGCTATGTTTTTTACCAATGCCTGACACAGATCAGCCCCTGCTGCAGCCTCGCACCTTGTGGCGTGTCATGAAGTTATAATGTGGCAATCTGATCACTGATGGGGAGGAGACTGAGAAAAGTCCCCTGGGGGCGGGAGGAGAGACTGAGGAAAGGCATCTCCTTACCTGCAGAAGACTAATGATGTCAACTCAGCCGAGGCAAAGTCACCTTATTGGGGATTCAGGGACAGCTTTTTTTTTTTAAATAAAAGGAGGGATTTTTGGAAAATGATGGATATTGTGACTTTTCAGGAATGTATGCAGACTGATTAGATAGTTACTTTACAACTTCTAAAAAGTTAAAGTGTTACTAAACCCACAACAGTAAAATCAGTCTGTATATGCAGAATAGCATGCTTGTTATACTCACTGTGGATTAACCCTCTGCATTGTTTAAAAAGGCTGTTTGATCCTGTCTTCTCTGATTCTCCTCTTCTTCTACTGTCCCCAATTGATCTCCTAATAAGTCAGGGCCTTTGGAGTCACTCTGCACATGCTCAGTTTGGTGTGTATTGCTAGAAGGTTTTTTTTTTCTTGGGGGGAGGGGGGAGGGTGCATGTAATCAGCACAGAGCCAATTAGCACTGTCCAGACAGAAGGTCAGGGCTCCTGCAGCCTCATAGGACAATCAGAGTAGAAAGAAAATTCCTCCTACGTGCTATAACCAGATACTGATAGAAGTCACAAGACTGCTATATACTGTTGATGAGAAAAGGTATTTAGCAGTTTATATTTACTAAAATAATTGCATTTCAATGTTCTGTGTACTGTGGGAGACCAGATATAGTGAATGCAGGGTCCTGGGGAGACCAGATATAATGAATGCAGGGTCCTGGGAAAACCAGATATAGTGAATGCAGGCTCCTGGGGAGACCAGATATAGTGAATGCAGGCTCCTGGGGAGACCAGATATAGTGAATGCAGGTTCCTGGAGAGACCAGATATAATTAATGCAGGCTCCTGGGGAGACCAGATATAGTGAATGCAGGCTCCTAGGGAGACCAGATATAGTGAATGCAGGCTCCTGGGGAGACCAGATATACTGAATGCAGGCTCCTGGGGAGACCAGATATAGTGAATGCAGGCACCCAGGGAAGACCAGATATAGTGAATGCAGGCTCCTGGGGAGACCAGATATAGTGAATGCAGGCTCCTGGGGAGACTAGATATAGTGAATGCAGGCTCCTGGGAAGACCAGATATAGTGAATGCAGGCTCCTGGGGAGACCAGATATAATGAATGCAGGCTCCTGGGGAGACCAGATATAATGAATGCAGGCTCCTGGGGAGACCAGATATAATAAATGCAGGCTCCTGGGGAGACCAGATATAGTGAATGCAGGCTCCTGGGGAGACCAGATATAATAAATGCAGGCTCCTGGGGAGACCAGATATAGTGAATGCAGGCTCCTGGGGAGACCAGATATAGTGAATGCAGGCTCCCAGGGAAGACCAGATATAGTGAATGCAGGCTCCTGGGGAGACCAGATATAGTGAATGCAGGCTCCTGGGGAGACCAGATATAATGAATGCAGGCTCCTGGGTTTAGTAACACTTTAAATATGCCTATGTTTTTCCTTTCTTGGCTCCTCCTTCCCCCCTCATCCACATGATGAAGTCATTTTTCCATTTTCATGACATACATCATTTTGGACCCAATGATATCATCACTGGGTCTCTGCGTTGCTCTATGCAATGCAGGCAGGTTCTAATGCACATTGTGAGAAGCTCACAGTGTGTGGTGAAATCAGAGTAAGCCATTTCAGTCCAGGAAAGGAGTAGGTACAACTGTGCAAGCATGAAGGGAAGGCCAGAATAAAGATTTGATAACAGTAGATTACAGAATACTTTATCCCCCCCCCCCCAGACATCGATCGGTGCGTTCATTGCCGCACTGACATGGTGCATCCCCTGAGGTGGCATTAAACTATCTCTCACAGGAAGCACAATCTGCGGTTATACGTTGATCAGAAATCCCCTGCAAGGCTTTGCTTGGCTGTCTTTTCTTTTCATTATAATTTTAGAAAATAAATAATTTCATGCACTATTTCATAGGAACAAATGGATTTTCTTCATTATTATAAGTCATCTCATAGGTACTGTATGTATCACAAGCAAGACATGAAATGAGCAGGGGAAAGCATAGGCGATGCTAATCGTAAATACCCCTACAGTGTGACATACATTCATTTAAAGGGCAACTCCACTCATAGCTGTTATTTTCCATTTCACATGGTCAACCTGTCACATGGGCTAATGGAGACTGCCATTGGCATTTGCAACATCCATTACCCAGGCATGGTCCATAGATGTCGCCATTAGGAAACCCATCCTAAGAAATGCCATACAGCTCAGATAATAGGTACAGGAACTCCCCCCTCCTGAGCCACTTCTTAGTTTCTGCTCCCTACCCACCTCTGAATAACGTGCCTTGGTTCCATCTCCTGCACACCTCTGAGCACCGTCCCTTGGTTCCACCTCCTACCCACCTCTGAACACCGTCCCTTGGATCCACCTCCTACCCACCTCTGAGCACCATCCCTTGGTTCCACCTCCTACCCACCTCTGAACACCGTCCCTTGGTTCCACCCCCTACCCACCTCTGAACACCGTCCCTTGGTTCCACCTCCTACCCACCTCTGAGCACCGTCCCTTGGTTCCACCACTTACCCACCTCTGAACACCGTCCCTTGGTTCCACCTCCTACCCACCTCTGAGCACCGTCCCTTGGTTCCACCTCCTACCTACCTCTGAGCACTGTCCCTTGGTTCCACCCCCTACCCACCTCTGAGCACCATTCCTTGGTTCCACCAACTACCTACCTCTGAACACCGTCCCTTGGTTCCACCTCCTACCCACCTCTGAGCACCGTCCCTTGGTTCCACCCCCACCCACCTCTGAGCACCGTCCCTTGGTTCCACCTCTTACCCACCTCCCAGTACCGCCCCTTTTACAGAATACAGAACCCAGTATCATTTTCTGCTACCAAGTGATTTGCACTAGACATGTGCAGAACGAAAAATTTGTTTCTTTATAATTTAGGTTTTACATATATTTGTTTAATTCGTTTTTGGAATTCGTTTTGTTTATTCAAATTCGAATCTTCCGAATTTGGAAAAATTTGAATCGATTCAAATTCCATTTGAAATTGAATTTATTCTGTTTGAAATTCAAATTTTGGAAGATGGTTATATTCTTTCTATTCTATTCAATTGTTTTTTCTATTCTGTTCTTTTATTTTCTATTCTGTTCTTTTTCTTTTCTATTATATTCTATTCTTTTCTATTTTATTCAAATTCAAATTTATTTTATTCGAATTTTGGAAAACTGTTATATTGTTATATTCTTTCTATTCTATTCTATTGTTTTCTATTGTTTAGTCTATTTTAGTCTTTTCTATTCTATTATTCAATTTTCTTTTTGGGTTCGAGCCCAAAAGAGATTTGGGTCCAAAAGACAGACAGAGGGTCTGAGTAAAGAGGAGGAACAGATAGTTTGGGTCCAGAAGAGGCACAGAGGGTTTTGGTTCCGAAAATGCAAAGAAGGCTTGAATCCTGAAGAAGGGCCAGAGGTTTTTGGTCCAGAAGGACAGCAAGTTTGGATCCAGATAAGGGACAAATGGTTTTGGTCCTGAAGAGGGATCACGGTTTTGGTTCCAGAAGACAGACAGAGATTTTGAGTCCAGAAGTGGAACGGTGGGTTTGGGTGCAGAAGAAGAACTGAGTGTTTGAGCCCTCAAGAGACACAGAATATTTGGGACCAGAATAAGAACAGAGGGTTGGGGTTTGGAAGAGGGGCAAATGATTTGGATTCAGAAGAGGGACAAATGTTTTGATCCTGAAGAGGGACAAAGGTTTTGGGTCTAACAGAAAGACAGAGAGCTTGAATCCAGAAGAAGGACAGATGGTTTGGGTCCAGTAAAGGGAGTAAGGTTTTAGGTTCAGAAGAGGGACAGGGAGTTTGGATCCAGAAGACGTACAGAGAGTTTAGGCCCAGATAAGGGACAGATGGTTTGGGTCGGAAAGAGGGATCAAGGTTTTGGATCTAGAAGACAGACAGAGAGTTTGGTCCAGAAGTGGAAGAGTAGCTTTGGGTGCAGAAGAAGGGGGGCCAGGATTGGCATTTTCACGGAGCTCCCGCTTGTTACCCTGAATTGATCGTGTTCCCGGTGCAGCAGGCTCATTTTACCGGATGCCCGAAGGTTCCAGTATTGCTAGCAGTGTTGCCAACCTACCAAATTGAAATTTACTGGTACTACACCCAAAATTTACTGGCACAGTCACGTTTTTACTGGCATATTTAAAAGTTACAAAATGACAGTGCAAATTTTAGTATTTAGGCTACAAGCAAGTACAATATGCAATAAGCAAAGTGATTTAAGGTAGATATTAAGGCAAAAACATATTACTTATTTTGTTTTCGATATAGTAAATAAGTAGCTCAGGGACAAGAATCGAGAGGGCAAGAAAGTAGAATGGGCAGCACACACACATGCAATTGACTCTCACAGTGACACAGACAGCAGTGTACAGCAGCACAGATGATAATGGCACCTCACCAACATGACACCTCCCCTCCTGAGTCACAGTGACCCTCTCTTTCTCCATGCCAGGTGGTTCCTTCAGCCTACCTTCTGTTCCACAGACCTGCACATGAGGCTCAGGCTGCTCCGTTCCCTTGCACCATGACTTCACGTGACACACTGCTGGCACAGTCCGAACACACTGTAGCAGGCACTCGGATGGTCTTGGCCAAACGTCATAGCCATATTTCTTACTGGCAACCTTTTTCTTTCACTGGCATTTACTGGCAGGAGAAAAGTGCCCATGTTTTACTAGCTGGCAGTAAAAATACTGGCGGTTGGCAACACTGATTGCTAGTGACCCTCCTGGCCCGCTTGGTTCAGTCAGATCATAGTTACATAGTTACATAGTTACATAGTAGGTGAGGTTGAAAAAAGACACAAGTCCATCAAGTCCAACCTATGTGTGTGATAATGTGTCAGTATTACATTACATATCCCTGTATATTGCGGTCATTCAGGTGATTATCTAATAGTTTCTTGAAGCTATCAATGCTCCCCGCTGAGACCACCGCCTGTGGAAGGGAATTCCACATCCTTACCGTTCTTACAGTAAAGAACCCTCTACGTAGTTTAAGGTTAAACCTCTTTTCTTCTAATTGTAATGAGTGGCCACGAGTCTTATTAAACTCTCTTCTGCGAAAAAGTTTTATCCCTATTGTGGGGTCACCAGTACAGTATTTGTAAATTGAAATCATATCCCCTCTCAAGCGTCTCTTCTCCAGAGAGAATAAGTTCAGTGCTTGTAACCTTTCCTCATAACTAAGATCCTCCAGACCCTTTATTAGCTTTGTTGCCCTTCTTTGTACTCTCTCCATTTCCAGTACGTCCCTCCTGAGGACTGGTGCCCAGAACTGGACAGCATACTCCAGGTGCGGCCGGACCAGAGACTTGTAGAGCGGGAGAATTATCGTTTTATCTCTGCAGTTGATCCCCCTTTTAATGCATGCCAATATTCTGTTTGCTTTATTAGCAGCAGCTTGGCATTGCAAGCCATTGCTGAGCCTATCATCCACTAGGACCCCCAGGTCCTTTTCCATCCTAGATTCCCCCAGAGGTTCTCCCCCCAGTGTATAGATTGCATTCATATTTTTGCCACCCAAATGCATTATTTTACATTTTTCTACATTGAACCTCATTTGCCATGTAGTCGCCCACCCCATTAATTTGTTCAGGTCTTTTTGCAAGATTTCCACATCCTGCAGAGAACTTATTGCCCTGCTTAGCTTAGTATCGTCTGCAAATACAGAGATTGAACTCTTTATCCCATCCTCCAGGTCGTTTATGAACAAATTAAATAGGATTGGTCCCAGCACAGAACCCTGGGGAACCCCACTACCCACCCCTGACCATTCTGAGTACTCCCCATTTATCACCACCCTCTGAACTCGCCCTTGTAGCCAGTTTTCAATCCATGTACTCACCCTATGGTCCATGCCAATGCACCTTATTTTGTATAGTAAACGTTTATGGGGAACTGTGTCAAATGCTTTTGCAAAATCCAGATACACCACGTCTACGGGCCTTCCTTTATCTAGATGGCAACTCACCTCCTCATAGAAGGTTAATAGATTGGTTTGGCAAGAACGATTCTTCATGAATCCATGCTGATTACTGCTAATGAAATCATTCTTATTACTAAAATCTTGTATATAGTCCCTTATCATCCCCTCCAAGAGTTTACATACTATTGATGTTAGGCTAACTGGTCTGTAATTCCCAGGGATATTTTTTGGGCCCTTTTTAAATATTGGTGCTACATTGGCTTTTCTCCAATCAGCTGGTACCATTCCAGTCAATGATGGTTACACGTAAGAGCAGGGAGGAAGCACAGCACATGGAGCAGCAACATGGTGCGGCTACAGCCCTCCCACAGCGCGGCCCACGTGGCACGGAGAAATCCAAGGAAACAGTGAGTAAACCACCCAAGACCCCTAAAGCTAATGCTGGGGATCCCCCTAGAGGTATGCGTTATTACGCACAGAAACTGTCTGGGCCGCCTGATCCCTTGGAATCCCAGGAGGTGGAGGATGTAGCCAAGGGTGAGGCCACAGAGCAGGAGGAGGTGGAGGGAAATCTGGCACTGGATGCCATTACAGACCAGCCAGAGCCACCAGCAGTGAGGATAGAGGAAAGAGAGGATGGAGGGGACGAGGAGGATGAACAGCCGACCCTTGCTGAGATACTGAGGGCAGTCAACAGGTGCACAGCCGTAGTAAACATATTGCAAGACTGTTTTGGAGGATTAAAGGAGGAGGTGGTACTGATCAAACAGGATCTCCAAAAAATCGGGTGCAGAAGAAAAACAGAGGATTTAAGCCCTTAAGAGACAGATTTGGAAGAGGGGCAAATGATTTGGATCCAGAAGAGGGACAGATGTTTGGATGCTAAAAAGGGTGGATGATTTGGGTCCAGCAGAAAGACAGAGTTGCTTGAATTCAGAAGAGAGACAGATGGTTAGGGTCCAGAAGAGGGAGGGAGGTTTTGGGTGCAGAACAGGGAGGGAGGTTTTGGGTCCAGAAGAGGGACAGGGAGTTTGGGTCCATATAAGGAACAGATGGGTGGGTTTTGGAAGAGGGATCAAGGTTTTGGGTCCAGAAGACAAACAGAGGTTTTGGGTCCAGAAGTGGAACAGTGGGTTTGGGTGCAGAAGAAGAACAGAGGGTTTTAGCCCTTAAGAGACAAAGAAGATTGAGACCAGAAGAAAAACAGAGGGTTGGGGATTGGAAGAGGTGCAAATAGTTTGGATCCAGAACAGGGACAGATGTTTGGATCCTGAAGTGGGACAACGGTTTTGGGTCCAGAAGGACAGGGAGCTTGGGTCCAGAATAGGGACAGATGGTTTGGATCCAGAGGTGGAACAGTTGTCAGCTCCATTTGAAGCTTTCTAATAAAACACAAACATAAGACAGGGAGTAAGGCTGTCACGTGGCTGGTTCAATGCTCCATCTCTTCACATGAAAGGCCTCTCCTTCTGAAAGAAGTATGAAGAGAAAAGGAGGAAGAACAGCTGGGGAAGGTCGCTGCTGAAATCTCCGTAGACAAAGTGAGACCGCAGGCTGCACAGACTTGAAAAGACCTCAGCAAGTTTAATTGACAGACTGAACCCTAATAGCTCTTCACAAGAACTCAGTGAAATCACAGCTAAACATCGTGCCAAATGAGTGTGATTTGCTACAGTAGTTATCCTGAGCGCAAACCGTCTATGCTTTGCGGGCTCGGATAAATCTGAATTCAATAACCCAAAAAAATTATTATGCAATATGACTGTTATAAAAGAACAGTGGGAGCGTACATCTTTTACAAGCATTAATCTAGAGAAGAACCTGGGCGTGAGACAATTAAACTCATTCAAAGGTCTATTGCCAAGGTGGCTTTTTGCATGCAAAGCAGGGACTTTTACACCCTTTCCTGGCAGCGCAGTGCCTAAGTGGTTAGCAGTGTTGCCATGCACCATCATGATTGTAAATTCAGCCCACAAGATCTCTCTCCCACGCCCAGGGTATAAAATATGTGTGGTTATTAAAGTGTATTTCCAAGCACTGCTCAAATTGACCCCATGTGGAAGGCTGCAGCTTTTATTACTCCCCATGACGCCATCACCAGGCTTGTAAAATTCTTGCAGGGGTAACTGCTGGGTTCTCAGTTCCCATTGACATAGGCACACCCCCAGAATGACCTCTCCCAAGAGCCCTTTCCCTACACATGGTGTGTAGGAGAACTCTTTGGAGTTAAGGCAGCAGCATTGTGTTAGTCCGGTGTCAGGCTTGGAGACCAATAGCTATAGCAGTGGAAAACTCCCACTGACCAGCAGGGTAAGTATACAAACAGGTCACCCTGGCAGGATTATAAAGGATTAATATAGGTGCAGCAGTCTAATTACTAACCGGTATTCACCAGAGCTCCTGATAATGGATATGGGTTTTGCTGCATGTTAGTACCAGATCGCAGTCCTCAGGATCGCCCCACAAAGTGGTGAGGAATCCAGGGTCCACTTGCAGACATAGCAGGTTGGGATCAAGCAGAGGCATAGTCAGTAATCAAGCCAAAGGTCATTAACAAGTGGTTGCAGGTCAGGATCAAGCAGAAATGTAGTCGAGGAACAAGCCAAAGGTCAGTAACGAGTGGTAGCGAAGATACAGAAGACAGCAGGAGGGACAAGAGCAAGATATTGGCTGTAGAGAGCTCAATAATCTAGCTAAGAGAAAGTGTAAGGGCATGGCTTAAATGGGAAGTTCATGAAAGAGCAAGGGTTCAAGGTTTAGGAGAAACAAGACACAAGGCAAGGTTTGTTTTAGGAGAGCTGTCCAGCATCTCAGATGGTTTAGCAAGAAGAGTTACTCCCAGACCCAGAAATGGTCCTTGGTTCAGATCCAGGTCCTAATATTGGAAAATAAATCAATATTTGTAAGTGGGAAGAGATAGAGGAGCAGGGGTGGGTGGAGTCCTGTAGTCCAGCATGGGCACTGGTTGGGGAGCTCTCCGCTTACACATTGCACCAGCCCTTGAAAAAGTGCCACGGCAAGCACAAAATATGTTGAAATAGAACCTGTTGTTGCTGGCTGTGTTAATAAAGGTAGAATATTATTTTACATCTAGGTATGCATTGTTCCTGGTGTTGGATTGCTTTGGTGAAGACCTGCACCAAAGCCAGCACCTGAGATGTGATTGTTGAGTGTGGTGCCTGATCTCACCTATGGGCACTGTTTGAGCTTTCACTGCAGAAAGGGCAATGTATTAGCTTAGTACAAAAAGTTAGACGTTTACTGGACTTCTGGTAGATGCAATTCTGTATGTCTAGTCCAGGAACATTATGTAAGATCCTCTGAGGTGGAGACTAAAAGAAATGGTTGCAATTGAAATTGTATTGGAAATTATGTTATTGATCCTGTATTATTTGTAAAAGGCTGCACTGTATATTAGAGTTGTATAAATAATAGCAACAGTGCAAGTAAAGAATTTGTTGATTCTTCGGGGGCGGAGACTGATGTAAGCTATTCAGTTTTTTCTCAGTTCTCTGTGCTGAGGAGAACACCAGAACTACATAAATGAGGTCACATGGGTCACAAAGTAGTGCTGCTGCTCCTTACATTGGTGGTCAGTGGGAAGAATGTCCTTTACATTGGTCATCAGTGTGAAAAATGTTCCTTACATTGGTGGTCAGTGGAAAGAATACTCCTTACATTGGTGGTCAATGGGAAGAATGCTTTTTGCATTGGTGGTCATTGGGAAGATTGCTCCTTAGATTGGTGGTCAGTAGAAAGAATACTCCTTACATTGGTGGTCAATGGGAAGAATGCTTTTTGCATTGGTGGTCATTGGGAAGATTGCTCCTTAGATTGGTGGTCAGTGGGAAGAATGCCCCTTACATTGCTGATCAGTGAAAAGAATGCCCCTTACATTGGTGGTCAAAGGGAAGAATGTCCCTTACATCGGTGGTCGGTGGGAAGAATGTCGCTTATATTGGTGGCCAGTGAGAAGAATATCCCTTATATTGGTGGTCAGTGAGAAGAATGTCCCTTCCATTGGTGGTCAGTGGGAAGAATGTTCCTTCCATTGGTGGTCAGTGGGAAGAATGTTCCTTCCATTGGTGGTCAGTGGGAAGAATGTTCCTTACACTGGTGATCAGTGGGAAGAATGTTCCTTACACTGGTGTTCAGTAGGAAAAAAGCTCCTTAAATTGGTGGTTGTGGAAAGAATATTCCTTACATTGGTGGTCAATGGGAAGAATGTTGCTTACTTTGGTAGTCAGTGGAAAGAATGCCCCTTACATTGGTGGTCAGTGAGAAGAATGCCTCTTACATTAGTGGTCAGAGGAAAGAATATGCTAACTAAACCCTAGTTTTTAACGCAGACTGTTGGACAGGTTAATTCGGTTGGTCAGCAGACTGGTTGGTGAGCTGAGCTATGGAATGTTCTGTTTTTGTCTTTCACGTGTTTGCCCTTCCATGTGCTCGTTGCTGTGAAGATCAGCTATAGGTGGGGGCAGGGGCCATTTGTTTGTTACAGAGGGAAGACAGTTGGAAAACTGCTCCTTAAATTGGTGGTCAGAATGCCACATTTGAAGACAGTTAAAAAAATCATTGATGTCATGCTGTTGGCTCTACCGAGTGGCATAGGTCCCAGAACTATGTAGGCACCATGAAATGGGAGGTCAATCAGCAACAGCTGATTGCAACCTCTGAAGGAACCCTAGTTGAGAACAGTTTCCCTCAATTATTGAATTTTTTATTTAGAAAAGCCAATTCAAGGCAAAAATAGTGGTGAAAAAAATCCCAATACCGATAATTTTTGCAATGAATTCTTCATCGTCAGGGGAAGTGGCAAGGGCATGTCCTTCACCTATATGATTTCTATTAAAAGAAGTCCCTCCTATTAATCCCATAAAGCTGGGAGGTCTGCAATACCAATATTGTTAGGAGGAAGATGTAAATACTGCTTATTATCCCCAGCAGCTAACCTGAAAAAAAATAAGTTTGACTTAGTCTGTGAATTGATGAAAACAGATCTATAAAGATTTTACTACATAATAAAGTAGAACATTATGATAGGAGAAGCAGGAGAACATAATATAGACATAACTATTATGCCATTCACCAATAGATATATTACACTCAGACCTTACATAGTTAACATTTTTGTCTTTCAAAAGTTTTTTTTCCCCATGTTTTCTTGGAAGAAAGTGGCTGCCCCCTAGAGGATTATCTTGAAAATGATATATAAAAAATTAATTAATTAATTAAAAAAAAAAAAGATCACAGATGTGTTCTTGAAAATTGAAAATACGGATTTTTTTTTTTTTTAGGCTTTATTTGGCTAAAAAAAAATCTCATCAGTGTCACTTAGTAATGTTTGCTCCTGATTTGACATTGGCCCCCTACTTGAAGATCAGGGGTTAATGCATATAGTCAAGCAAAAATATTTTACGATTACAGGGGATGGGCATTTGTAAAGAGTGTTTCCTCACAGTGCTGGGTCAACAACATCTAATTTTTGATGGAAATGTAGTAATGACGTAAAGCAGCCATGCTGGGAAATAATCAAATGCTTTGAGATAAATTTATAAAAAAAAAAAAAAAAAAAAAACAAAGAAAAAAATGCAGTTTGTCCAGTGACATATGTTTGTGCAAATCTGGTAAAAGAATGGTATTATGGCATTTTCTGTGCTTGTCGAAAGCTATTTATTGATTTAAAATTGAAAATATGGCATTTGGCCACTAGATGTCACTATGTACCATAGGTTATGATACCTAGCTCCATCTAGTGGCCAAGTGCAGTGTTTTCTGTTTTAAAGTTAATTTCACACAAATTGAAGTGAACATATCCTTTGTTACAATCTTGCATCTGACCTCCGGCCTTTCCTTTAGTCTTGCACAGTTGTGCCACCTCCTTTCCTGGACTGAAATGGCTTGCTCTGATTTTACTGCACACTGTGAGCTTCTTACACTGTGCATTAGAAGCTGCAGTGAGTCAGATAGAGCCCTCCTCATTTCCTGGCTGGTGGATGTCCAGCATCATCAAGGCCCTTTCTCCCGAGCTTGCTTGTTCCTGGCCCGCCTTAGACTTCAGTTCTTTCGATCATGGAGGCTCAACGCATGTGGGCGTTACCTATGCAGATACAGCCTGTCTAGGAACGCCCACTCTTATCCATCAAGGCATTTTGATAGTTGCATAACCCCTTCAAGAGGGAGCCCACTGCTGCTTTAGGACCGAGGGCTCTTGCGAGAAATACTGAGGCAGGGATGTTTTCAGGAAGCTACCTACAGCCCCCTTCCAGCCCCTCCCACCAGTCATGATCTGCCTGCATTTCATAGAGAAGCACCGAGACCCAGCAATGAGATCACTGGGTGTAAAACAAGGTATGTAATGAAAATGGAATCAAACTTAATCAACATGTTGATGTGGGGGGGGGGGGGGTGGAAGGACCAAAATATAAGCCAATCAAACCTTTGAGGCAAAAAAAAAAAACATTTTTAGTTCATATTTTTGAGTTCCAGTTTAATTTCATTTAGTTTGCAGAAAAAAAAAGCTCCTGGGTATATAATGGATATAACAAACCCTCCCCCTTTCTTACTTCTGTATGCAGGGTTTCAATTAGAGAGAGCTTGCCTGAAGCACACAGCTGCTTCTGGATATGTGAGAGTGCTAGCACCTCATGTGGCCGGATTGGAGAATGCACTCCTGGGAAGAGAATCTGAAGTGCACACAGCTTGTGATTCTTGGGATTTTGTATAAAATCTTCAATACAGTATCTATGGTCTTTGTTAATTCTGACTGATACGATGTTGCTTGGAATGAAGATCTTGACATTGGATAGTGGTCAACCCTAAAGTGCTTCAGCCCATACGACCTTTTATTATATGAAAATAACCTTACAGAAGCACACAGTTATATTATAATATTGACACTGTATCAGGATAGTGAACATATGGATGGATCCTTTCGTCAGCATATTGAACATATTGTAGCGAAGGGTTCCGAGAACATACAGTGTAGCGGTAGGAGGCCTTCCACGCCTGGTGTGCTGCTGCCCCCATGTGTTCAATGTCTGGTATCACATGATTCACTGTGCGCATAACTGCCAACACCGAGCAAATAATTTGTATTTAAATATTCTCATAAAAAGTCAGCAGCTAGTAATTACATCCTCACTCAGAAAATTACACTGGAGCTAAATTATACTGGCACAAAACCATGCCATACATATGAATATCTTTAAAGCTGAACTTCAGTACTAAAAATAAAATAAAATGGGAGTCCTTTTTTTTTTTTTTTTTTTTGTTGTAGTGTGGGATGATTGGAATAGGAGATAATGCAGGAGATACTGTGTAGGTGATAGAGGAGAGAGAGAAGGCTATAGAAAGGGAAGATAACTCAACAAACAGCCATTAATGTCTAAACTGCTGGCAACAAAAGTGAGTACACCCCTAAGTGAAAATGTCCAAATTGGGCCCAAAGTGTCAATATTTTGTGTGGCCACCATTATTTTCCAGCACTGCCTTAACCTTCTTGGGCATGGAGTTCAGCAGAGCTTCACAGGTTGCCACCGGAGTCCTCTTCCACTCCTCCATGACGACATCACGGAGCTGGTGGATGTTAGAGACCTTGCGCTCCTCCACCTTCCTTTTGAGGATGCCCCACAAATGCTCAATAGGGTTTAGGTCTGGAGACATGCTTGGCCAGCCCATCACCTTTACCCTTAGAGTACTGCAGGATTTTTGTGCGGATGCCGTGCAATTTGAGCCATACAGAATGAATGGCTCAAATCACACTGCAGCAGAATCGCATGTGATTTGAACAGGAATGCTCTGCGATTCCTGTCCAAATCGCATGTGGTTCAATTGGAGAGAATCCTTATGTTAAGCTGTTATGACTGCTCTATAATTTGAGGGTCATAATCCTCTGGTAAGCCTCCTTTTTTACCCTATCATTATAGTCTGCACCCTACTTCCCACCAGACAACTGAAGGACACTAGTGAGCAGGGTACCCTCCAACAACAACAGTCTGTTGCCGAGGAGACACAGAAGGAGGGTGGTGAGAGGGTCTTTGTTAGTCTGGTTGCTGACTTTAAATACATCCTTCCTCTTTTAAGGAACTTACACTTCAGTTGCATGTATGCCAAATTGTCCTAATGCTCTTCTGTTCTGCTGGATTAGACCAAAACTGCCACACTGCCTGTCAATCCAACTCATTTCTATAGTGTCTTAAAGACTCCTACTACCTTCAAGCCTATCCCACTGGGTGCAGAACTATAAACACTTATGCCGCGTACACACGACCGGACTTTACGGCAGACTTGGTTCGGCGGACCGGAGTCCGTCGGACAATTCGATCGTGTGTGGGCTCCAGCAGACTTTTTTTCCCCAAAAGTTTGACGGACCTAGAAAGGAAACATGTTTCAAATCTATCCGACGGACTCGAGTCCGGTCGAAAAGTCTGCTCGTCTGTATTCTAGTCCGACGGACAGAAAACGACGCTAGGGCAGCTATTGGCTACTGGCTATGAACTTCCTTGTTTTAGTCCGGTCGTACGTCATCACGTACGAATCCGTCGGACTTTGGTTGATCGCGTGTAGGCAAGTCCGTTCATTCGGAAAGTCCGTTGTAAATTCCATCAAAAAGTCCGCAGGACAAGGTCTGCCGTAATGTCTGCTCGTGTGTACGCGGCATTACATGCATAGAAATATCTCTGTCATGCAGGCCAACGTCTTCAAGGGCCCCAACATAGCCGGCAGAAGAATAACTTTAAGGACTGTATTCAGTTTATTTGTTCCTGAGGGAAGATCAGTTTACTAATTTAAGTTTTTAATAACAGACCTGGGCTTAGCCCCTCATTGCGCTCCCAAGTGAATAAGCCTATAGCCAATTTGTTTACCCACCTGTGTCACTTGCTGCAGCTCATTCTATGAGGAGAGCTACAGTTTATTCTGTTGGGGTTAGAGTGCATTCTGGGATTTAAAATCATTGCAAGGAACCCTGTATACATTGTGCATATGATTATGTTCTCCGTTGTAATGCTTTACCTTGATTGTCCTTGACACTCTACTACTTACTATAGAGTTGTGGGTATAATTTCTACGTGACATTAAAGTGCATAGAAATCATTACTCTACACCTGTTTTAAAAGGTAAAACTGGTGGTGTCAGAGAGGGTAAGGCCTTGAATAGGATTGAAGTGAAATAAGTAACCAACAGCTTCTATGGGGATGGCACTATCTATCTATCTATCTATCTATCTATCTATCTATCTATCTATCTATCTATCTATCTATCTATCTATCTATCTATCTATCTATCTTTTCAAAAGTATTGCGACGCCTGCCTTT
Organism: Lithobates clamitans; assembly: GCA_037952925.1. Classification (NCBI taxonomy): domain Eukaryota; kingdom Metazoa; phylum Chordata; class Amphibia; order Anura; family Ranidae; genus Lithobates; species Lithobates clamitans. Next base: position 584,480 of record JBBGZY010001089.1, read on the forward strand.
ACACGCACATGAACTGTAATGACATCCGAGTCTTAGTCCATAGGGTTCAATATTGAGTTGGCCAACCCTTTGCAGCTATAACAGCTTCAACTCTTCTGGGAAGGCTGACCACAAGGTTTAGGAGTGTGTCTATGGGAATGTTTGACCATTCTTCCAGAAGCACATTTGTGAGGTCAGGCACTGATGTTGGACAAGAAGGCCTGGCTCACAGTCTCCCCTCTAATTCATCCCAAAGGTGTTCTTTCAAGTGGAGATCAGGGCTCTGTGCAGGCCGGTCAAGTTCCTCCACCCCAAACGCGCTCATTTATGTCTTTATGGACCTTGCTTTGTGGGGCGTAGTCATGTTGGAACAGGAAGGAGCCATCCCCAAACTGTCACCACAAAGTTGGGAGCATGAAAATGTCCAAAATGTCTTGGTATCCTGACGCCTTAAGAGTTCCCTTCACTGGAACTAAGGGGCCAAGTCCAACCCCTGAAAAACAAACCAGCACCATAATCCCCCCTCCACCATATTATTTGGACCAGTACACAAAGCAAGGTCCATAAATTCATGGATGAGCGAGTTTGGGGTGGAGGAACTTGATTGGCCTGCACAGAGTCCTAACCTCAACCCGATAGAACACCTTTGGGATTAATTAGAGCAGAGACTGCCAGCCAAGCCTTCTTGTCCACATCAGGGCCTGACCTCACAAATGCGTTTCTGGAAGAATGGTCAAACATTCCCATAGACACACTCCTAAACCTTGTGTACAGTCTTCCTAGAAGAGTTGAAGCTGTTATAGCTGGAAAGGGTGGACCAACTCAATAGTGAACCCTACGGACTAAGACTGGGATGCCAATAAAGGTCATGTATGTGTAAAGGCAGGTGTCCCAATTCTTTTGACAATATAATCTATCTATCTAATTTATCTATCTATCTATCTATCTATCTATCTATCTATCTATCTATCTATCTATCTATCTATCTATCTATCTATCTATCTATCTATCTATCTATCTATCTATCTATCTATCTATCTATCTATCTATCTATCTATCTATCTATCTATCTATCTGTCTATCTGTCTATCTGTCTATCTGTCTATCTGTCTATCTACCTGTCTGTCTGTCTGTCTGTCTGTCTGTCTGTCTGTCTGTCTGTCTGTCTGTCTGTCTGTCTATCTATCTATCTTATCTATCTGATCTATCTTATCTTATCATATCTTATCGTATCTTATCTTATCTATCCTATCTATCTATCTGTCTTTTCTAGACTGACATGAGTCATTTATCGGACCCCCCGATGGATATATCTGGCCAATACAAGGACAATATGTTTAGATTCTCTGTAGTCTCTTCGCCATTTTCCTTTTCCTCGGCCCCGGGACAGTAACAGCTGCCTCACCAGATGACTGCCAGATCCGTCCTCTCCCCCCGGGACAGATTAGTGAAAATGTCATTTTTTATTTTCCTAATTCTCCGAATACTCTCCTGGATGTGAGGATATGAGAGCGATCACTCTGCAGACACTCTCCATATCTCCCCTCCTCTGAAATCCCACATTAAAGAGCTATTCCATAATTGTTTAGTCTTCTGTATATTTTTCTTTGCTTTCTTTATTTTCTCATATGATCCCGTTTCATTTCCCCTTTTCACATTTTACCACTTTACCTAAACTCTAAAGCATTCTATTAATCAATGGCAGTACTCTACTACTATGATGGAATGTACCGCACTTTCCTGGACTGGGTGTCATTTAAACTCCAAACTTTCTGTTTTGAGCGTTTTAAAAGTTTTATCAACTATTTTATGTGATTATTATTTACTGTCTGCATAGAATTCCCATTTTACAAAAAAATTGAACTAAGTTTCTTACATTATTCAGCCCCCTCCTCCCGTTGTGTTCCAGGAGCTGATACATGATCACAATGTCAACAAAGCTGTTATGAATTAATCCCAATCATAACAGCCCTGTTTCCAATACCAGTGGGCTGTGATTGGCCTACAGCTATTACATGGTACCTGGGCCTATCACAGCACACTGTACCATGTGATTAGCTGTAACCAATCACAGTTCACTAGTAATCACTAGAAATGTGCACTGCCGAAAAATTTGTTAGTGTTCGTTTCATTCGGTTTTTTTTTTTGTTTTGTTTTTTTCGTTTTTAGGATCATTGGTTATGATCGCAATTCATAAATTCGTAGATTAGAAAATTCATAGATTCGTAAATTAGAAAATCTGTTCGTTTTTGTTTCATTTGTTTTTCTTTTTTCGGGTCATTCGTCATAATCACAATTCGTAAATTCGTAAATTCGAAAATTCGTAAATTCGTAAATTTGAAAATCCGAAAATAAGAAAGAAAATCCGAAAATTTGAAAATAAGAAAGAAAATCTGAAAATTCTAAATAATAACTAACTAACTAATAATAACTAACGATAAAATTATAGGTACTGGAATTTCCTTTCAAATTTGGCTGTTAGTGAACATAACGAATACAAATTTTTTCGAAGTTAAAAATGATCCGAAATGATGAATGCCGCATCTAAACAAATGAAACGGAATGAATTATTAATAAATAATTAATAAATTATTAATAATTATTAATAAAAAATTATAAAAAGTTTTTATTATTATTATTGTTCTTTATTATTATTACTTTGTTACGTTCCATTCGTTTAGATACGGCATTCGTTATTCTGGATAATTCGTAACTTTGGATAAATTTGTATTCGTTACGCTCACTAACAGCCAAATTTGAAAGGAAATTCCAATACCTATAATTTAATAGTTAGTTATTATTTCAGATTTTCGAATTTTCAGGTTTTCGGATTTTCGAATTTTCGAATTTCCAAATTTTCGAATTTCCGAATTTACAAATTTTATAATTTGCGAATTTTTGAATTTTCAAATTTACGAATATTCGGAAAAATTTGTTAAATGGGTTTTAGTTAGTTCGGATATTTCCGAATTAACAAATTTGTCAAAATCCGTTAAAAAACAAATATGGAACTAAATGAATTGCACATATCTAATAATCACAGCTGTTATGAATGAAACTCATTTGTGACAGTTCAAAGCATTGCTGTTACAATGATTATCAAGTAGTACAGTATTACTATGGTGACATTGAACTACTCTGATGAAACTATGTAAAAAAAAAAAAAAAAGTTAAAATAAAATAAAATGTAATTTATGCAATTGAATAAAAAGTATTTAAAAATATTTTTTGTAGTTATTTTTTAACATACTGTAACCAGTCAGTGTCCCTGATCACTGCCACACCAGTCATATGATGACGCTGTACTTTGCTGGTGACAGTATACAAAAAAATTTATTTAATTTCTTAATTTTCCACAAAAAATTTACAAAAAATTACCACTTAAAAAAAAACTTGTCATGCCTCTTCACTAAATACCTCAGACTGTCTACTTTCCAAAAAAGGGTCATTTTGGAGGTATTTGTACTTTCCTGGCATTTTAAGGACCTCAAGAAATGAGATAGGCCAGTCAGTACACCAGGACCGATCAATTTTCAGATATATACAGTATCCCATAGTTTGTAGACACTATAACTTTCACACACAACAATTGATGTACACTTTTTGGGATTATTTTTTTACTTTAAGATATGTAGCAAAATTTTGGATATGTTTTAATAAAAGAAAGTAGAACATATAATTTTTTTTTCAAAATGTTCTGCATTTTTTCATTTATATAGCATAAAATAAAAAACCCAGTGGTGTTCAAAAACCACCAAGAGAAAACTCTATTTGTGTGAAAAAAAATATAAAAATGTAATTTGGGTACAGTGTTGCAGGACCACACATTTGCAAGTTAAAATAGCACAGTGCTGAATAGCAAAAAATGCCCTGGTCAGGAAGGGGGTTAAACCCACCGGAGCTTAAGTGGGTAATCTGTGTTGGTGGACTGATGGTGTGAGATCCTTTTTTTCTTGCAGTACTTTCATATCCAGCCTTGTTCCTCCCATAAACCAATTCTTCTTCTGGCTGCTGTTCAGCGGTAGAAGTGAGCGCGTAGACATCAGCTACAAGGTCTTCAACTTTGACTGTCTCTTCAAACAGCACGTGCAAGACTGGGCCATCCCCATGTAAGTGCGGTTCGTATAATTCCCATGTAAGTGGAAAGCAAAGGACAACTTTTTTTGCTTTGGATAGTTTGGGGAAAGCGAAGAACCTCTGTTAGGTTTATTTTGCTGTCTGTGTTCCTGCTGGGGAAATTTCCCCTTACATCCTCTTCCAGTGTCCAGGCCTAGGAAGTATGGGAAATCTCTAAGGAGGTTACAAATATTATCCTAAGATTTGCACCCATGAACAATATTATTCATCTCTTTAGTCCATCTATAGCATTCATAGGTGCTTGAAATCACAGCAAACTCTACCTTATAGACCCCCAACTGATTTATGATGGGGTAGGGGAGTGAAGGCAGGATAGGTCTCCCTGACGAGATGGGTTTTCAAAGATCACCTAAAGGTAGACAAAGTAGGATAAAGATGGACAGATTGGGGTAAGGAGTTTCAGAGGATAGAAGAAGGTCTAGAGAGGTTCTGGAGGCAAGCATGGGAGGTGGTGATGAGGGAACCAGATGGCAGGAGATCATAGAAGGAGGGAAGAGAATGGTTTGGTTGGTATTTTTTCATAACTATATTTTTATTGAGTTTCGAGGAAAATTAACAATGCAAATAGAAGAGTTGTGCCCCGTACACACGGTCGGATTTTCCGATGGAAAATGTCCGATCGGAGCGTGTTGTCGGAAATTCCGACCATGTGTGGGCTCCATCGGACATTTTCCATCGGATTTTCCGACACACAAAGTTTGAGAGCAGGAGATAAAATTTTCCGACAACAAAATCCGTTGTCGGAAATTCCAATCATGTGTACACAAATCCGACGGACAAAGTGCCACGCATGCTCAAAATAAATAAAGAGATGAAAGCTATTGGCCACTGCCCTGTTTATAGTCCCGACGTACGTGTTTTACGTCACCGCGTTTAGAACGATCAGATTTTCCGACAACTTTGTGCGACCGTGTGTAGACAAAACAAGTTTGAGCCAACATCCGTCGGAAAAAATCCTAGGATTTTGTTGTCGGAATGTCCGAACAAAGTCCGACCGTGTGTACGCCCTATTAGAAGCAATCGTGACAAGTAGTGTGAAGAGAAAATACAATCTCCAAGGACACTACAAAATCGTATGTTACAGAATAGATAACATAAGTCAAAAATAACAATAAACAGGTAAAAAAAAGTTAGTTAGGTAGCGGAACCAATGTTGAATACCGACAAAGAAGCTTGACATATATAGAGTGCAAGGGGCCTATAAGGAAAGAATACATATTATAAGATGGCCAAAAATAGTGGAAATTCAAGATAGTGAGTCACCATACTCAGACTGGTCCCAGAGTTCCCAAATTCTGTTGAATTGCGGAAGGGCATCATTAACAGCAGTTAGGTATTCCATTCTCCAGATTTCAGCTGCAAGATGTAAGAACTGAAAATGGGATGGTGGATCAATAGACATCCAGCACAAAGGAATGGCTATTCCAGTGGCCAGGAGTAGGGATGAGCTTCGAGTTCGAGTCGAACTCATGTTCGAGTCGAACATCGGCTGTTCGCAAGTTCGCCAAACAATTGGGGGTGTTCGCGGCAAATTTGAATGCCGCGGAACACCCTTTAAAAGTCTATAGGAGAAATCAAAAGTGCTAATTTTAAAGGCTTATATGCAAGTTATTGTCATAAAAAGTGTTTGGGGACCTGGGTCCTGCCCCAGGGGACATGGATCAATGCAAAAAAAAGTTTTAAAAACGGCCGTTTTTTCAGGAGCAGTGATTTTAATAATGCTTAAAGTCAAACAATAAAAGTGTAATATCCCTTTAAATTTCGTAGCTGGGGGGTGTCTATAGTATGCCTGTAAAGGGGCGCATTGTTCCCGTGTTTAGAACAGTCTGACAGCAAAATGACATTTCAAAGGAAAAAAAAGTCATTTAAAACTACTCGCAGCTATTGCATTGCCGGTCCGACAATACACATAGAAGTTCATTGATAAAAACGCCATGGGAATTCCCCACAGGGGAACCCTGAACCAAAATTTTTAAAAAAAATGACGTGGGGGTCCCCCTAAATTCCATACTAGGCCCTTCAGGGCCGGGATCTGGGGGTCCCCTTGTTAAAAGGGGCTTCCAGATTCCGATAAGCCCCCCGCCTGCAGACCCCCACAACCACCGGCCAGGTTTGTGGGGATGAGGCCCTTGTCCTCATCAACATGGGGACAAGGTGTTTTGGGGGGCTACCCCAAAGCACCCTCTCAATGTTGAGGGCATGTGGCCTGGTACGGTTCAGGAGGGGGGGGGGGCTGCCAGGTTGTGTGCTCGGATAAGGGTCTGGTATGGAATTTAGGGGGACCCCCACGTCATTTTTTTTTTAAAATTTTGGCCGGGGTTCCCCTTAATATCCATACCAGATCTGAAGGGCCTGGTATGGAATTTAGGGGGACCCACACGTAATTTTTTTTTTTGGTTCAGGGTTCCCCTGTGGGGAATTCCCATGCCGTTTTTATCAATGAACTTTTATGTGTATTGTCGGACCGGCAATGCAATAGTCGCGAGTAGTTTTAAATGACTTTTTTCCTTTCAAATGTCATTTTGCTGTCAGACTGTTCTAAACACGGGAAACATGCGCCCCTTTACAGGCATACTATAGACACCTCCCAGCTACGAAATTTAAAGGAATATTACACTTTTATTGTTTGACTTTAAGCATTATTAAAATCACTGCTCCTGAAAAAACGGCCGTTTTTAAAACTTATTTTTGCATTGATCCATGTCCCCTGGGGCAGGACCCAGGTCCCCAAACACTTTTTATGACAATAACTTGCATATAAGCCTTTAAAATTAGCACTTTTGATTACTCATGTTCGTGTCCCATAGACTTTAACGGTTTTCGCGTGTTCGAACAAATTTTTTTCCTGTTCGCATGTTCTGGTGCGGACCGAACAGGGGGGTGTTCGGCTCATCCCTAGCCAGGAGTATGTAGGAAATCAGGCATTTAACAGGTTTTGCAATGTGGGAGAAGGGAAGGCCCAATAGATAGCGGACAGGATCTAACGGAAAAGACATACAATAGCACATTTCAAAGTAATGTCATTGCATCAGTCCAGAAAGGTTATATTTGAGAACATTTCCAAAAAAATATGGTAATGAGATCCCACTTCAAGACCACAGCGGCCACCACAGATTGGTTGATATTTTGAGACATAGTTATTAATTATATTTTAAGATCAAAACTTTGAAAGGATATACGGTGTTTAAAAAAATGCTGTCAACTACACCAAAAAAAATATAAACGGGAAATTAAAAAAAAGAAAAGATAAAATATCTCACAAACCAGTTAATAAATATTCTATAACAGGATTTCAGTATACCAATGTCAACGAAAAACAGCATAATACATATGCAGTTGATAACTGTGCCATTCACATAGGTCCATACTTTAGAGGATAATTCTATTTTAAAGGGGTTGTAAACCCTCATGGTTTTTCACCTTTATGCATTCTATGGGGGGGGGGGGGGGGCGAGCCCTGCATTCTGTGTGAATGGACACAAATGCGCTCTCGTCCACCAACGAGAGCGCTTCTCCAACGTAGACACTCGATGTGGGGAGGAGCCACCAACGCTGCTGAGGGACCCCAGAAGAGGAGGACCGGGGCCACTCTGTGCAAAACGAACTGCACAGTGGAGGTAAGTATGACATGTTTGGGGTTTTTTTAAGAAAAAAAAAACGAGGGTTTACAACCCTTTTAAGATCAAAACTTTGAAAGGATGTAAAAAAAAAAAAAAAAAAACCCTGCAAACTATGCCAAAAAATAAAATAAAAATTGGGAATTAAAAAAATTGATAAAATATCTCACGATTCAATTTAGTAATTAGTCTATGACAGGATTTCATTATATCAATGTCAACAAAAAACAGCATAATAAGTAGGCCGTTGATAACTGTGCCATTCACATAGGTCTTTACTGCAGAGGATCTTAAACCAGTCATAGACGGTTTGAATCTTGCCTGGTTCAGCAGGATCTGGCTGAGATTCGAACCATGTATGGGCAGGCTGAATGTACCCAAGTTATTGCAAGGGGCTGTTATAATCACAAAGCCGTCCCCACCAGGAAAAGACAATTACTCGGCAGAAGGGATTACCCTGTCAACACTGACTGTGTTGATGGGGGAATCAAGCAAATTTCCCTCAACAATGTCCAGCTCCCACATTTCATGACCAGTTAGTCATAAGTCACCCAAACCCATCATGTGTCCATGTGTTCAGAATACATCTGTGCAAACAACAGATAGAGGGCCAGGTAGTAACACTGCAGCACTGTGAGTCAACACCGTTAACCAGTTAGCTGTACTCCTGCTATCTTGTTTTCCATTTACTCACAGATTGTTGTATCTTATAGAGAAAAGACCAAGGAAGCAATAATGCAGCTGAAATCCTGGTTAGAGAAGAACCCACGTGTGAGGGCCCATTTCCCCGTAGAAGTCCGCTTTGCCCAAGGAGATGATATTTTATTGAGCCCATGCTTCAATCGAGACAGCTGCTATATGAACATAATTATGTACAGGTAAGACTATTATATAAGGAACAGTTTTTAAGAGGCTTGGAAAGAACATAGATGATTGTAAAGTTACAGAAGGTGATTATTTGGCACTACTGGACAATGTAGCTGTAAGAGAACCACAACATTTTCCAAGAACCTGGTTCCTAAAAAAAATAATCTAAGAACATTCAATCCAAAGAGAAAATACCTTAAGAACATTTAATCCTAGGAGAAAAGAGCCTAAGGACATCTGATCAAAAGAAAAAAATACCCACAGACAGGTTTGGGGCCCGCAAACTAGGGACACAGGACTAGTAGAGATCAGTTCAATAAGCTCTGTGCAAATCAGTGCTCCTATTTCTACTTCTGACTGCTGAGATCCAGGGGCCACACAAAAAGTGCCAAAGCCAGCTGGTGTCCTTGAGCCACAGGTGGTCACCAGGGTCCTACAGGCTCTAGAGATGGAGATCCAACCCTTGGTATACCACTTTAACGGCTTAAAAACTGGATTCTCTTATTCAGTCCGAGGTTACACCAGCAACACACCAATCTGTTAATTAAACTTTTATTAAACACATTTCACATCTAAAACTCCATCTGTATATCTGGAAATTGAGAGGATGTGTTTAATTAAGGTGTAATTAATGGATTGGTGTGTTGTTGGCATAAATAGATTTTGGCTTGAAGTGAGAGGTACCGTCTGCCACTATGGCAGCCTTATCAAGCCTTAAGGGAACAGAGTGGGGGCTCTCTCACCAACTGATCTTCAGTTAAGACTGAAAGTGGTTTTGTGTTAAATAAATGTTTAAAAAATGTCCATATAGTAAACTTGGGTGAAAGTTGTTTAAAAGCTGAACTAAAGTAAACTTTCAAAATAAGAAACATGGAATTGCAAGTTAAAATTCTGCATGCATACCAGTGTTAATTTCGTTAACGAAAACATTTTCCTTAGCGCCATTTTTGCATTGACGAAAACTAAACAAAAAGTCTACCACATTTTCTGACGAAAACTATGACGAAAATCAATTTTTCATTACCGAACAAAAACTAAACGAAAATGTGAGGCAGGGACGTTTACCCTTGGAACTTCCAGTTTCCACAGAGCTCCGCCTGCTTTCTCTGGATGGAGCCCGGCATTTGTAGATAGGAGGCTGTCCAAGTGGATGGTTAGACCATCAATGGCTGTTATCTGCAGCCTGAAGGGAGATGTTCTCTTGGGATGGTGAGGGCTTGGCTGTGTAGTTAACCCTCTCACACACTGCCTCTGTAGATACATGCCTGCTGGGCTGATTGGATCTCTACTAGTCCAGTGAGGTAAGGGCTCTGTGTCCCCGGAAGATGGAGTGCTCTGATCACACTGATCCTACAAGGACTGTGGGCTCTCGGCTGTCTGAGGACATACAAATAATGCATTACAATTGAACTAAACCCATTCGATTTTAGTCGACTAAAATGTACTGGAGATTTAGTTGACTAAATACGACTAAACCTAAAACAACTGCAGGTGACTAAAATGTGACTACAACTAAAATGGCATTTTAGTCTTAAAGTAACTGAAAAAGCCTTTTTTTTTAAAATAACAAACGTCATACTTACCTCCACTGTGCAGCGCATTTTGCACAGAAAGCCCTGAACCTGCTCTTCTTGCGCCTCCTCCTCACATTTGCTAACCCCCTCGGAGAAGGGCTTCCCCGAGGGGCTTACATTATGGGCGCTCTTCGGAGTCCAGAATTTGCATTTATAGACACAGAATGCCGGACTCGGCCCCGCCCGCATCTTTGGATTTGATTGACAGCAGCAGGAGCCAATGGCTGCGCTGCTATCAATCTATCCAATCAAGAGTCGGGAGCCCGTGGAGAGAAAAACAGCGCGTCCCCGCTGACTGAATGAAGGGGTTCAGGTAAGTAAAACGGGTGGGGGGGGCTAGAGGGCCGGTAACTGCCAGGTGTTTTTTCACCTTAATGCATAGGATGCATTAAGGCGAAAAACACTAACCTTTACAACCCCTTTAAAGGAGTTGTAAAGGCAGAAGGTTTTTTATCTTAAGAAGCGTATTCGAGGAACAAGTCAAAGGTCAGTAACAAATGGTAGCGGATGGCAGCAGGAGTGACAAGTGTGAGATATTGGCTGGAGAGCACAATAATCTGGCAAACAGGAAGTGCAATGGATTAATGTAAATAGGAAGTTCATGGGAGGTGCAAAGAGTTCAAGGTTCAGCAGAAAAAAAGTTTGTCCAAAGAATTGACCAGGGAGCTGTCCAGCATCTCAGGTGGCTCAGCAAAAAGAAGAGGTTGCAGGTTCAGATTCTGGTCCTCTAGTATCGTTCTCCTTTATTAGAAATGTCCTGCTCCTGGCCAATTTTACACTGCTGTACAATCTTCAGACTCTTAATCCTTAAAGTGGTAGTAAACTCTTTTTCGTTATTTTTACTAACAGGTAAGCTTATAATAAAGCTTACCTGTAGGTAAAATGAATATCTCCTAATGTACAGCATTTGGGAGATATTCTAGAGAGCAACAGACAGTATCGTCAGCAGCGCATGCACTCTGAAGGACTGTCATACCCATGCCGTTCCTTCAGGGCTGTGTCCAGTGGCCAGGACTCCCTCACGCATGCACAGGAGTGACATCATCAGACGGTCGGAGTCCCTGAACCCAGAAAGGAAGAACAGGTAAAGATGGAAGCCTTAGTCGCAGTGACAGAAAGCCGCTGGAGGCCTTCGTTTTAAGGTAAGTCTTTCATGTAAGTCTTTTCATTCTAGTATGCTGTGCATACTAGCACAATATGATATATGAGCTGCCAGTGTACAGCAGCACCAAGACTGTCTGTAAAAATTATACTGTTCCTCCACATACAAGCTTTAAATTACCAAATACCAAAGAATGGTATTTAAATGGTTTATGGGTTGTCACTGTTGTCCTCAAAGCCACATGAAACAATACTCCCCCACTCTATCGTATGTTTTTTTTTCCCATTGGTACATGTTGTTGTATATGTGTTTAGCACATGTTTAATTAAAGTGTAAGTAAACCCCTCTATTGTTTTCAGCCAAGGAAGCTGCCATCTTGGCCTCTGTTTAATCTTCAGCTGCCATGTGCTGCACATGTGATCAGTTATGACACCAGCCATTGGATGGTCTGACAGTTTGGTTGAGAGCACAACCAATGGGAGTGTTACATTTTTGGCACGTGCCAGAAATGAAACTGATAAATGGATGGGTTTACTTCCGCTTTAAGGCATTGGCCAGTTGGGGGCAAAATGTATGCAGAGCAATAAGCGCTGTGCACTTCTACGTTTGTTTGATAACATGAGCACATACTATATATCTAAAAAAGAAAAACTCTAAAAAAGACTATAGACATCTTTAAATTTTTTATTTTTTTTAGGCCATATGGAAAAGATGTCCCACATGGAGAATACTGGCTAGAATATGAGAATATTATGAAACGTGTTGGAGGACGACCTCACTGGGCTAAGGTAATACAAGCTTTAAGGGGGATTTCCATGTGAGCTGTGGATTTGTCCTATCATATCTTCCACACCTTGACACTTAGGGGTGCATTTACAAAAGGCAAATAGACTGTGCACTTTGCAGGGATATTTGTACTCTGTAAGGGCATTTTCTCCAGAGCTTAGTAAGTGAGGATAAACTTCCCTTTTGCAAAGAATATCCAATCACAAGCAAGAAAAATAAATTAAACAGCATTGCTTGCGCATGATTGAATAATGGAAGTCAGCAGAGCTTCCCCTCATTAACCGCTTGCTGAATGTATACTGTATAATAAGGGCAGCAAGGCTGCTCTCCTGGGCAGGATTGTGTACATGTACGTGATCCTGAACTTCCAGGTCTGGGACGCTCCCGTGCGCCACCAGTGACCCGCTCCCGCTGTGTTGACCAGCTGATCCTTCGGGACACAGGCAGAACGGTGGTCTGTAGGAAGAAAAGGTTGTGATCCTAGCTGCTGTAGCAATGTGTAAATCTGACAAGTCGACCGTCAGCTGTCAGATGGAAATGATCAAATGCCTGTAGGCAGGTGCCTACTTTGGGTAATACCTGGTTATGTCCTAACTCATTTTGTAATTTACAGTATCTTTTGCTGTTTAAACCTATTTAGTATGTAGTGTGGCACCAGGCTGCCCAAAAGGGGTTAATGCTGCCAGCTTCTGGGTGTTCGTAGCTGTGCCCCCTTATGGTGAGCTATAAATACAAAGGCTGGGTCCTTGGATGGGGAATTGCATGGAGGACTGCTGCCACATGTAACTCTGTTCTCACCTTTGGGGCTCCCCTTTGGTGGGTACCCAGTCGAGGTGTCGAAGGCAGATTCCTGGACTTTATTCAATAGACTTTGCACTATTCATAAGGTATGATCTGTGGCAGCCTGAGGTTAGAATCACTGGAGCAATGTATGGAGGAATTATGGGAAAGGCTGTTTTGTACTGACATGTGACTAAAAAAGATTTCTGGTAACATTCTGAAGTTCCAAAATGGTGCTTGGTTTTATTTACTTCAAAAGGGGTGCATGACTGGTGTATCTAAGAACAGGGCTTAGAATGGAGATAAATAGAAGTTAGTGCAGGTACATTACAAAGATCTAACCTGCAGTGGAAGTAGAAAAAGCTATATTGCCATTGCTACGGGCAACCAGAGTAATGTGGGGTGCAGCCAACCAACGGGGAGTCATTGGTGACCTGACAAAGGTGACAGAAGGCCCTGGTATTAAGGGGGGGCTTGCGAGCTTGGACCCCTCCCTTAGCGACTGGTACCCCATATACCAGGACAGATATCATGGCACAGGGCGTCTTACAGTAGGTACCTAGCCTGAAAGGTCACAAAGGAGGAGTAGACAAGAGAGTGAAAGTCCTTGAAGGGAAGAAGTTCAGGAACATGAGGAGAGTGATCTCTTTGTGTTAGGAAGAAGTCTGGGAGTGCGGTGACATGTTGGGCTGTGCTGGTGGAGTGCGGTACAGACTCCGCAGTACCCATTTGGAATTTTTGCATTCACTGGGTGAGGTTAAAGAGCAGCCAGATATGAGGTGTGCACAATAAAGAAGGGAAACAAACAGGAAGAGTTAACTGTGAAAATAGTGAATGCTTGCTTCTAATATGGAGTGCTGCCTTAACAATGATTTCACGTAAACATATCCTCAGTCTGTAAGTTACAGGGAGTAATGAGAGTTACTATCAAGTCCCTACTTGGCCGTGTTAAGCCCCACCCACACTCGTGTACAGTTCTTGTCCAATCAGAGATTGCTTTGCATTCATAGAGGGAATGGCCGACCTCCTGTGTTTAGAATGCAGCAGCTTGGTACAGGGCCCAGAAGCTAGTGGCGATCACTGGAGTCGCAGTGCCCACTAAAGCAATTTCCAGCTTCTAGAGGAATCTCACAGGTATGGCATATGCATAACCAGGGCAGTTCTGGCACCTCTAGCACAGAATGTATGTAATTTCAAGGGGTACTAGCATGTGCTGGAGGGTCTAATGAGGCTGGCTTCTGGGAGATCTAAAGTCGCCGGGGTGATCTACTGTTGTGGGGGGTCTAGTGTTGCTGGGGAGTTTTAGTGTTGCTGGTGGAGGATCTATTGTTGCTGGGGGAGGTCAATTGTTGCTGAGAGGGATCTACTGTTCAGGGAGGGGTCTATTGTTCCTGGCTGCTGTAGGGTCTATTGATGCTGGCTGCTGAGAAATCTGTTGTTACTAGTGGGGATCTATTGTTGCTGGGGTGGGGGTAGGTTTTGTGGCGGCTCTATTGTTGCTGGGGGTCTATTGTTGCTGGGTGGATATTTTGTTGCTGGGGGAGTCTATTGTTGATGTGGGGGGTCCATTGTTGTTGGTCGCAGGGGATCTATTTTCCTGTTTTTCTTGTGTCAAAATATTATACAAATGACTTCCATACAACTTACTTAGTTCTGTATTCTCTAAAACGGTTCTTATTGGGGGGTGTAACCAAGGAATGGTGCTAGAAGGTAGGTAGGGGGCGGAGACTAAGGGTGATTCGGAAGGGGAGAGTACCTGCACCTATTCTAGAGAAAAAATGCCCTGTGCAGAACAATGTAAAAATATCCATACCTAGAGTTCTTTTTTAACTTAACCACCAGATTTAACCTAACCCAACCCTTGAGCATGAACCTAGCCCCTAAACTAACCTTAGCTTTAACACACTCATAGATGGGCTTCACACTGTTTTAAATTCATTGCAGCACACACATAGGTGTAAATGGGCCCCTATAGTTTTCTTTCTACACTAAAATGTAGTACATGTGAACTAGCTGTACAGGAAAGAATGGGACTTCTACTTAACTTGGGCCATTGAAAGGCAGCAGGAAGGGGTTAACATACGATTTCAGGTCTGCAGTTTCATGTGTTTTTAATTGAAAACACATCAGAAAACATTAGTGCATATCCACTAATTTTTTGAGGCTAAAAAAATGTGTAATCCGCGTCTGTGTTCTTGTCTCAGGCTCATACTTGTACCCGGAAAGACTTCGAGAAGATGTATCCTGCATTCGCCAAATTCAAAAACTTAAGAGAGAAGCTGGACCCGACAGGGATGTTCCTCAATGCTTACCTGGAAAAAGTCTTCTACTGAGAAAGAGAAAAACGGTTCCCGATAATAACTTCAGCCAATAATCTATCCACCACTACATCACCAATGCACAACAAAACATAATTACAGTTTTAATATTGAGTTATGTGTCATAGCATCTGCCTGGCAATACAAGGAACTCCAAGGATCAGTTCATTGAACACTCACCCTATTAACACATTCCAGTAAATGTGCCGGATAAAGAGATAATTAAGGAGGTTAACCTGTGTTGGTGGAATTACATTGTGTGGGGGACGTGTTATGGTTCTAGGCTGCTGCCTTTCTGATCATGGTAGACAAATCATTCATTGGATGACCTATTCTTGGGTTTGGAGCTAGAAGCTCCTAGGACAAACGTCCATCTCATTTGGTGATTCCTTTAAAGTATTTATTGATTAAGAACATCAGATAGAACCAACTTTTGGCGTAAGGTCTTTCCTCATCTTCAGGGCTTTAAACAAATGGTTCGTAGTTAGATTTGGACCTTGGCTTCCTTCAACGCTATTAGGAAATGTTGGCAAGTCAGCCTATTTTAGTCTTAACTTAAACTTTCTAGTGAACTCTGTTAAGATTTAACTACAAACCATTTGTTCAAACAGTAGGGAAGGCTTTTTTCCAAAACGTGATGGCTACATGGGATGTTCTTAATAAATATTTAAAATTAATCACCAAACGAAGTGGACATTTGTACTAGGTGTTCCTAACCACATCTAAAAGAATAGTTCATCTTATAAACAATTTGTCTAGAAATCAGTCTTTGTACTAGGTGTTTCTTAGCACACATCCTGTCAGCATTTTTCAGAAACTCTAGTGGAACTTGAGTGACCCAGACTGGACTTTGCAAGGAATTTTGTTTTGGTGTGGTAATGTAAAATGTCCCCTTTCCCTAGGTTCTTTACCGTCACCATTTTAGTTTTGAGGGGTGAGTGGTGAGAGATTAGAACCCTCTGGTGAGTATTTTTTTTTTTTTGCTGGTATGGAGAAAGTCTACCAAGACTGAGTCCAAAATTATTAACATTGGTGTTAAAGATGAAGACAAAAAACAGCCAACACATTATGGAGGCTCAAAGATCTCCCATTTCTTCTTCCTCCACTCTGGTAATTGCTTTGTAGCCCTGAAAAGGGGAGAGAGCTTTGAGTCACCAAAACGCATTGGATGTTTTGTTTTCTTGTATGAATCAACACTAATATTAATGATTTTTGGAATTATAGTTCCTTGGTTTGGCACTTTTATTAGACGTTTTCTATACCTGGATTTTAAACTCTGGGTCCTTTTCCTAAGGGGTACCCTGGTTATAGGTAAGAGCAGTCTCACCAGACCTATTGCCCCAGAATGAACGCATATACCACCTTCAACCATGAATCCCTGAAAAGTCAAATCTAGCACCTTAATGATACATTTTCTAGGTTTTTATTGCTGTCTGTGTTCACATTTGTGTAGTAGCCCTGGACCAGCCTTGGTATTGATAAATACACAATGGAGTGAGTTTTCCTTCCAGGGGGCTTTTACCCAAAAAAGGTACGGTGTAGTAAGACCTAGTTGTGGTCCTGGGCTGCTGCCTCTCTGATAGTGAAAAAGGGAACGCTCAACATTAATCTCTGGGATGGGTTTGGAGTCAGTCTACAATGGCGAGAAGATCTTACAGCCCTAATGTGGGGGAAAGCTTTTGTCCTGAAACACGTTGGTTTTTCCCATCATTTGGGACCAATAAACAGTTTAAATGGACCCGCGAGTCATATGAACTTTTGTCATTAAAGTGTTAGTAAAGTCTTGGTTTTTTTAAGTGAAAAATAATAAACATGTTATACTTACCTGCTCTGTTGCAGTTGATTTTGCACAGAGCAGCCCGGATCCTCTTCTTCTCGGGTACCTCTTCTGTGCTTGTGGCACCTCCTTCTGTTGAGTACCCCCACAGCAAGCAGCTTGCTATGGGGGCACCCGAGCCAAGTCACAGCTCCCTGTGTCCATTCAGACACGGAACCGTGGCCCGCCCCGTCCCCCTTTCTATTCTCATTGGCTGACTGACTTTGATTGACAGCAGCAGGAGCGAAAGGCGCCGTGCTGCTGTCTCAGCCAATGAGAAGGGGAGCCCAGGGCAGATGAGACATTTCTACAACAGCTGGATCTAGATGGACCTCAGGTAAGTATTGGGGGGGCTGCTGCATACAGAAGGCTTTTTATCTTAATGCACAAAATGCATTAAGATAAAAAAAACTTTCTGACTTTACAATAACGTTAAGTGCTCCTCTATACCTATCCTAGTGGATCATCACCCTTGTCACCAGGATAGAAAATAAATGAAAATCTAAAATTCTGAGTTTTCACATGAACATAAATAGAGGGGACACTTGCTTTCTTGCTTTGGTGACAACTGTCTTAAAGGGGATTTCCTTCATTTTGGAGAGATTGACTCTCACTTCCTGTTGTGTCTTTAGGAGACGAAGAAACCCCTCCCCCAATGACATTCAGATGGTAAGAAGAAAACTGGTTTTAACAATCTGCTCCTCTATTTAGAATTAAAAAAAATGTTTTTTACATTAAAGGAATCGTGTTAAGAGAGGAACTATTGCATGCCACCCTTTAAAAAAGTGATATAAAATTGTACCTGCAAAAGATGATTAATTATACTCTCCTGTCCTGTCATCCATCCTGGAATCCTCTTGAAGAGCTCAAGAATCCTCACATTTGACACATCGGGTCACACCAAATGACTGATCCCCAACTGTAGGCTAGGATTCTTCCTGTCAGTGCAGAACATAGTTACATAGTTGGTAAAGTTGAATAAGGACACCAGTCCATCCAGTTCAACCTGTGTGGGTGTGTGTATTATGGCTCTACTACCACTTTTCATATCCCTGTTTATCGTGTTCAATATACAGGTATGTACTATATTGTGTTTTTTTAAATTAGTGACATTACCCGCTAAAACCACCAATTGTGGAAGGGAGTTCCACATCCTTACCGCTGTTATGCCCTGTACACACGATAGGATTTTCCGATGGAAAATGTGTGATAGGACCTTGTTGTCGGAAATTCCGACCGTGTGTAGGCTCCATCACACATTTTCCATAGGAATTTCCGAAAGACAAAGTTTGAGAGCTTGCTATAAAATTTTCCGACAACAAAATCCGTTGTCGGAAATTCCGATCGTGTGTACACAAATCCGACGCACAAAGTGCCACGCATGCTCACAATAAATTAAGAAACGAAAGCTATTGGCTACTGCCCCGTTTATACTCCCGATGTACGTGTTTTACGTGACAACGTTCAGAACGATCTGATTTTCCGACAACTTTGTGTGACCGTGTGTATGCAAGACAAGTTCGAGCCAACATCCGTCGGAAAAAAATCCATGGATTTTGTTGTCAGAATGTCCGATCAATGTCCGACTGTGTGTACAGGGCATAACAGTAAAACAAAAACTCTTACGCAGTTTAAGGTTAAACCACTTTTCATCCAACATCATCAAGTGGCCACATGCCTTCTTGAGTGAGCTGAGACTTAAAAGTTTCCTCCCAATAGAAACACCATTGAGATATTTGTATAGAACTATCATATCTCCTTTTAAATGTTTCTTCTCCAGGGAGAATAAGTTTAGTGTTTGTAGTCATTCCTCATAATTGAGGTCCTCCAGTCCCCTTATTAGCTTTGTTGCCCTTCTTTGGACTCTCTCCAGTTCCAGCACATCATTCTTGAGGACTGGAGACCAGAACTGGATGGCATACTTCAGATGCGGCCAAACCAGAGCTTTATAAAGTGGTAGAGTTAGATTAAACCACAGCACACGGCAGGGGGACTAAGCATCTAATACACTCATAAATGTCGGATGTGAAGATTTGGATAGAACAACAGATACAGATGGTTCCAATAAATACTGTATGTCAGCTAGCATGTTGAGTGTTTGATGAACAGACCTTTGGGACGTTTGCTCATCCATAGCACACTGTTGCAGAGAACCTATTAAATGGGTTTTACATATTTTTCAGCCATCTACTGCTTTTTATTTGTGTATTCGAGATATATTTATGAAACTATTCGTGGTTCTCACGAACCACGTAGGAAAATAAATATGATACATTTTACATTAATAACCAGATGTTCGCACTTTGAGTTTAATAAAATTGATATACATTGTTCTGCATCTTTTTTCGGTGTATTTGAATGTAGCACACGCAAGCCTTAGAACAGAAAGTATTCATTCCATCACATATCCCAAAAATAAGAGGATTATTCCTTATTTCAAGACAGTGGGTGGAGTCATGGAAATCACTCCTTTATTCTTCGATGACCATTCCAGAAGCGCTGGTGCATGTATATGGTGTGCAGCTACAGCTTATTTTTATAGAGCCATTTATTCTAAACAGTTTCAGGCTTGTTGGCAATCATCAGTGCAGTGAATGAAAACCATTGCTCCTATGAAGTAGAGCAGTGGTCTCCAAACTGTGGCCCACGGGCTGAATATGGCCCTTTGCTTGCCTTTATCTGGCCCTTGGAGCACCATTTCTCCCACTGATATGAGGGACTATTCCTTCTATGGACACCAACTATGAGGCACCATGCTTTCAACGATGGGGCACAATTCCTTTCGATGACAACGGTCAGGTCACCTTGAGACTAGGTGACAGATGCACTCTGTAGGAGTCAGAAGTGCACCGCTAGGTAGTGGACCCTAGGACTGACTGCTGTGGATTGAACCCTGGGAGGTTCAGGAAGCAGGTCTACTGGATCACTGACACAGATCCCACTGGGAGCTAGAGCATAGATTCCCCAGGGCGCAGAGTCTAAGAGCCAGCAGGTGTTCACCAGAGCCTTTAGTGGTAAGGATGGACTGCGCTGCAGTCTGGCTCCAGGTCGCGGCCCTCAGGGTCTCACAGCTCACGCTCACGGTAGACTACAGGAGAAGAGGAAAGAGGCAGCAGGCTGGAACAACAAGGAAAGTAAGGGACAAGCCAAGGTCGGGGCCGCAAGCAGACAAGGACAACAGAGTTCACGCCAAGGTTCAGGGTCACAGGCAAACAGGGATGGTCGGGGACACGCCAAAGGTCAGGGTCACGAGCAGACAGGAATAGTAAAGAACAGGCCAAAGTCGGTAACTGGAATCAGACGTAGGAAACACAGCAAGTACACACGAAAGCTAACACACAATGGTTGATCAGCACTGCTGGCTTGCAGTGCACAGGTTAATATAGGGTTACCTGATAGGGCCTTGGGTGGGGCCATGCTTAGAGGAGAGGTTATAAAACCAGTCAGGTGAGAGGCAGCTGGTCTTTAGAGATGAACACATGGAGACAGGTAGGCTGACAGAGAAACTCTATTGCATAACCATAAAAACAACATTGGGGCATAATTTATCACGGTAACTTCAACCCTTTATTTAGAAAGTTTGGAGACCCCTGGAGTGGTGCAACTTTTTTAACCCAAAGGATTCCTTAAAAAAATGTACCGTATATATTCAGTCAAATAAGCGCATTTACAATTTGCCTGCTTTAAATTTCGCTTGTCCATTTCACTCCTCACTAAACTTCACCATATTCTTTTTTATTCCAAGATCAGTAGGTTGCCCAAAACAATCACTCTCTAGCAGTAGATAGAAAAGGCTACGTGCACATGGGCTATTTGGCCCATAAGCATCAAACACCAGCATTTCAGGTGCTGGGAGGTGCAAGTACAGTGTCCAGCCTTGCTGCCAGCAGCCTGTAAAAATCTTTGACTTCCTAAAATGTGTTGGTTGAAATACAAGGTACTCATATGCAGTACTGCATTCGGCCCTACAGCCCTAAATGGGAGTAACATTTAGCTCAGGGTCCAGCTGGCATGTATTTCAGCCTCTAATAGATTTTGACAGGCTACTGGAAGTGGGGCTGAGTGCTATCCAAAAATGCCAGGATTTGACATTGATAGGTTAAACCGCCCATGTGCAAGTAGCCTAAAAGAGCAGTTCTGGCAGCTATACTCACCTAATCTCTGGTAAGACTCCCGCAGACTCACTGATCTAGCTCTGCTCCTCTATATCATACACAAGTTTTCTTAAAAAAAAAAATTTGGGGGTGGAAGGAATGGGGATGGGTCATTACATTCCAAAACCATGGTCGTTCAAATGGAGTTGGTCCACCTTTGTGCTATTAGCCTTAACTCTTCTGAGAAGACTTTCCACAAGAAAATGAGTTCCCATTTGAGACTTGGTACTGATGTTGGATGAGAAGACCTAGCCCTTAATCAACTTTACGATTCAGCCCAGATGTGTTCAGTAGCGTTGAGGTCAGCACTCTGTGTAGAGCACCCGATTTCTTCTCACCAAACTGGTAAAACCATGTCTTTATGGAGCTGACACAGGGCACAATCATGCTGGAACAGAAACTGGTCTTCACCAAACTGTTACAACAAGGTTGAAAGTACACAAGTGTCTAAAATGTTTTTTTTTTTTTTTGCTGCAGCATCAACAGTAGCCTCTACTGGAAACACCTGAGTTCAATAACTTTTGACCATATAGCAATGGTTCTCAACCCCTGGGCCGTGGACCATTGCCGAGCAGCCTGTCTCCCTCCTTCCGGGCCTCCAGATAGCTGCAGATCACCTAATCTTTCACAGTGCCTTCCAGCTCCCATAGTGGCCTGCAGTACCCCTCAATCTCTCACAGTGCCCTCCTAAGAGTGCTTAGTCCCCACAGTGCCTGCCAACCTCCCACAGGGCCCCCTACTTCCAGCAATACCTAGTTTGCTGCAGAGACTCAGCTCCTTCATAGTTCCCACCAACAGTGCCCCACAGTGTCCACCAGCCCCTGCAGTGTCAGCCAATCTCCCTTATTGCCCCTGAAAACCCCCAGCCTCCTGGAGAGACGACCAGAACCCTCCAGAGACCCAATTCCACACAGTTGCTCCCTCCAAAAAGCTCATTCCCTATTGTGACACCAAGTCTGCTGTAAAGTCACCTAACCCCTTCCAGAGCCTTCATCTCCCCACAGTAAAACCCAGCCCCATCCAGAGCCTTCCAGAATTTCAATACATATTTTGCATTCCTATACGTTTATTGTGTGAGTATAAACTTTTTTTTGGGGGACGGGCATGGAAGGTTTTGGAAGAATTTACCAGTCCCTGGTCCACGAGAAAATGTTGATGGTCCCTAGGGGCTCTGCCGCATATCAGCATTGTGGTGGATGTATGCCACCCAATGTTGTTTCCAGTGTTGTCCTCAATGAGCGCTGACAGACGATACTCCTGTGAAAGAGGGAGGCGCCGGTAGTAGTGCTGAAGAAAGAGATAGGTGAAAAGCCGGAAGATCGGAAAAGGCGGAAATGACGTATTGCGTACCACGTATGCCCCACTTACGCATTTCGTCACACGGACGTCATCTGAGGCCTGGATTTTTACAGGTCCCCTTTAAGGTATGCTCCTCCTATTTTTGGAGCATTATGGGAGTACCTATTTAAGGTGGATGGTGCTGGACCACTGGGTCTTTTGTCTGGGTAAAGCTAAGGAAAAGAAAGAAGAAATGAGAAAGGGAGAGGAGTCTGCACTGGTGTCCCAGACTGAAACTATGGACACTGCCATATGGTGTAGATCTTTGCAAAAATGGAGGCTAAGTTGTAATGCAATTCTGCAATAGCCCTACTGCCCTCTTACAAAGGAAGAACATGTATATAGTGCTTTCTTGGTTGTAATATCATTATCATCCAGTAGTTTTGCTTATAAGCATATACCGGTAATTCTTTCACCATTGTTTGTCTTATATTGTTCTTTGGTAAAAGAAGGAGAATTTTTGTAGCAAAAATGGGCAAAAAGTGGCAAATAAACACCCATTGCTTTTTTGACCTTTATAAATAAGTATGTGGAGGATTCTGGGGCACCACAGATAACTATAAATCTGCAAGCTGAAGCATGCGTTGACAAAGAGACATAATCCACAATGTTCCTAGCGTGATAAAATATGGATAAAGCAGAGAACAGCATCTGAAGAATTTCACAGAGAACATGCTCCACCAGATTGTCTAGCAAATAAATCAAACAAATGTGTGACACTCACATAATGTATTTTTTATTATAACTGAGACCCTCCAGTCTTAAAAAAGAAAATTTTTGAGCAGTTACATGAATGAATGTCTGCAGGAAATGGACAGAGAAGTCAACTTACAAAAAATGTGTTTTGTTTTGTGTATGTTTTCTTTATTATGTTCCCAAAAAAAAGTGGAACTTTAAAGTGTATGTAAGCCCCAGAAAAAAACATATGTAGCGCTACCCATGCAGGAGCCGCTTGAGTATATTTGGTTCTGTACTCTGCCTCTCAACCCCAAGAACAGTCTCAGCCCCTCTGACACACCTGGCGATAAAATTAGTGCAAACACCACAAATAAAACAGTACAAAATATTTTACAGCGCACACATACAAGAATGACATTTCCTACAAGGCTAGTTAAAAACACCTGAACATATTCAAAAAATACGGGGGTTTGGTCACACTATAAAGTCATATGGTGCTAAGCCCACTTACTGCGACAAAGTACCCCGAATTAGTGGGTCCTACTCTAGTAATAGAATGGAAGATCCTTTGTCTCAACCGCGGGAGCTGAACTCCTCTATGTGGGAGAACTAAAGGGGATACATCCTATACACTGGTGGTCACTAAATAAGAGGTAATGAGGAGGGGGAGGGGTGCTCCAGCCCAAAAAAACCTGTTCAGGGTCTATTCCAATACACAAGTACATATTTGGGGGGCTTAGCACTATATGACCATAAAGTGTGACCAAACCCCCGTATTTTTTGAATATGTTCAGGTGTTTTTAACTAGCCTTGCAGGAAATGTCATTCTTGTATGTGTGCGCTGTAAAATATTTTGTACTGTTTGTAGGTCTTATAGCAGCACCATCTTGAATTTAAACGCATTGTAGGGTGTGCCCCCCAAATATGTACTTGTACACCACAAATAAAAGACACAAGTTGGAGTAAGGCCGGTTTTACACTGGTACGACACGACTGTTGTACGACTGTCATCCTACTTTGCCCTGCGACATCAGTCCTACATCGGTCCTACTTCGGTCCTACTTCCATCCGACTTGAATGAACAGGAAACGAATTTGCTCCGACTTTGAGATAGTTTGACTTGTCCTTCGACCAATCAAAACAATCCCAACGTGACATAAGTTCCTTTTCCTGCTGCTGTAAGCACCATGTCGGATGTCACAAGTCGGGTGGTTAGGACGAGGATCCGACTTTGATTCGACTTTAATGATATTGAATGGGCTGAAAAGGGACCAAAGTAGTGCAGGAACCTTTTCTAAAGTTGGACCAACTTGTATCAGACCAGTTAAGAAGGCTCTCAGAGGGAACCATTGATTTGTACACCTCATGAGACATGTGCTCCAAAAGTCGGAGCGTATGTCGTACCAGTGTGAACCAGGCTTCAAACATAGAAATGGTCTTTACTATGACATTTCTTAGGAATGGAAACAAACAGTAGCAGTATGGCTTAACAGTAGACAAATCAGTGGTGGCCCATCCATTAGGGGCGCCCAAGAGCCACCCTCTCTATCCACGGTCGGCACCCCCATGCTCTATCCACGGCCGTTACCCCCTATTCATGCGTCCGACCCTTTCAGGATGCGGGCGCATGAATTATAGCGGCGGGGGGGGGTTTGAAGCACCTGATTAGATCCAGAGGCTCTAATAGGCTTCAAAATAGGGTGGGCTCGTCGTGCAGAGCATTGCGCCAGGAGCCCACCCAGGTGTTACAACAGCGAATGAATGTTCGCGATTGAAACACTGATCCTCAATCCAGCCAATCAGAAGCAGGTCTGAGACCCGTTTTCTGAATGGCCAAAAAGAGAAGAGTCCCAATTGGCAGCCGAGGAGGATGGAGGAAAGCCCGCTATACCCGTGGAGAGCAGAGGAAGGGAAAGCCATCCCCACCACCACTGGGTGGTACTGTTTGCCGCCCCCCCCTCAAAAAAATTACCACTGGCCGCCACTGAAACAAATATATCTCAAGTAAATTAGCTGTGTAGTAATGACTGAAAATCAAGAGCAATAGAACTCAATGGTACTGTCTGGCTGCTTTCAGGGGACTCCTCAAGGCGAATCACCCCCGAGAGCAGAGGCATAAAATTTTAACAATGACAGATCACAAAATGGCAAACACTATAACTGATTGACCACCACTCTGTTTAATGTCTTCACACCCACGCTATAGCCAAAAAAGGGCTACAACTGCAGGCTTAAATTGCCAGAAGGGCATCCATGTATGGCTCCCTCTGTGATTAGCGAGTCTACGAGACAGCATGAGGAGAAAAAAAAATCTGATGATCGGCTACTGTCAGAGGGACATCGGTCCCGAACAGCTAGAGCCACTGCTGCCTCATCTGTGCCCACCAGTGCCACCTGCCAGTGCCCACTAGTGCCATCTGCCAGTGCAAATCAGTGCCCACCAGTGCCCCATACCAGTGTCCCCCGCCATGCAACCTATCAATGCCCATCAGTGCCACCTATCAGTGCGGCCTATCAGTGCCTCATCATCAGTGCTGCCTATCAGTGTCACCCACCAGTGCTTATCAGTGCCACCCATCAGTGCCTATCAGTGCCACCTATTAGTGCCATTCAGTGCCGCCCTTCAGTGCCACCCATCAATGCTCATCAGTGCCACCCATCAGTGCCACCTATCAATGCAACCTATCAGTGCCCACCAGTGCCACCTCATCAGTGCCGCCTTATCAGTGCCCATCAGTGCTGCCTATCAGTGCAGTAAATCAATGAAGGAAAAAAATTACCTGTCTTCAAATTTTATAACAAACTATGAAAATGTTCAAAAGGTAAACAGGTCCAGAAGTACATAACCAGTACCAAGCATTTACAAAAGTAGCACTCCTATCAATAATTAATATGACTGGCTTACATATGTTAATACACATATGTGGACAAAGACAAACACATTGGAATGACAGATGGTGATAAGAAAAGTCCAGAAAAGACACAGGCGGTGTTCCTAGTCTTGATTGATATATGTGTACCTTTTACCTGAATTCTCACATCTGTGCGTCACACTCTCCTCTAGGGTTTAAACTCACCAGAAAGTAATAGTTTTCAAGCCTCAAATCACTTTAGCCGCTGCCATCCGCAATATGAACTGGATCAGTGCTGCATACAATCTCCACAGGTATTCGGATATATGAGAAGAAAAACTCCACAAGGTATAGTTCCATTTTACCTTTTATTGCAATCCTCCAGTTGTTAAAAAAATGACACCATAAAACAATCTGCATCAAAGCTGGTCAAATGTTTCAGTGTCAGCGTTATCACCAGTCTTACTGTAGAGCCGGAGGTGGTCAGAGGTAGTCTCAGTGTACTGGACAGCCTACGTTCGTTCCTTCTGGTTGTCTCTCTCAGGCTGTGGAACGCAAAACGTCACTTCCGGTCGCCGCAAAGTCATGCACTGACGCATTTCATCGTTACAACTCCGCCTGAGGGCGTGGCCTTAAGGCGCCGCGTCCCGGAATTTATCTCCAAATTTCTGAGCTAAATTAACTCTCTCAATGCCAAAACCACTCTATTAATAGGTGCACACTAGCGGTGACTTGAGTAATGCTCACAGAATTCCAATCTCTTAGTACCTTAGTGACAGCGGCCGACACTAAACATTAGATCATTACAATCTTCGATTATAGTTCATGTATAAGCCTACATACAAATATCACAGGTACCTTTTATTAAAAACCATATTTGCTTATCTGTATCTAAACATAATACAGGTATCATTAAATAAATCTCCTGCTGCCCATAAAAAGTGATCCCATGGCGAATCCGCTGCCGGGACCACTTTTATGTGAAAGACGATCGCCCACTGTCTAACAAAACTACTGGGTTTATGGTATCTAGTTGCTGCCACAACCACAGTATATAACGTCAAAGTGATGACGTATACATACAGTGGGCGGTCCAGAAGTAGTTAAATCTTGGCCCTATGAATCCAGGCAGGTGGAGGGCAGAGGAATGACCCATTCTTATGTCAGACCTCTTCCTTCTGTCCCCAGACACCACAGTCCCAAATAACCATAAACACTGCACCTAATTCAGTGTTTGTTAGTGTTATGCCGCATACACACAAGCAGAATTTCCGTCGGAAAAATCTTGGATGGTTTTTCGGACGGAATTCCGCTCAAGCTTGCCTTGCATATACACGGTCACACAAAAGTTCTCTGAACTTTCGACCGTCAAGAACACGGTGACGTACAACACTACGACGAACCGAGAAAATGAAGCTCATGCTTCCGAGCATGCGTGATTTTTTGCGCGTCCAAATTGCATACAGACGATCGCATTTTCGGATAGGAACTTTTCCCGACCGAAAAATAGAGAACCTGCTCTCAATCTTTTGCTGGCTGGAATTCCACCAGCAAAAGTCCGATGGAGCATACACACGGTCGCATTTTCCGACCAAAAGCTCTCATCTGAGTTTTGCTGGTGGCATTTCCGATCGTGTGTACGCGCATAACTCCCAAGTTCAGATTACCCCGCTCATACACTACATATACTGAGCCCTGAGTATGTGTGTGTGTGTGTGTGTGCCCGTATGGCACCAGTAACGTCAGTCCCTTGGGAGAAGAAGGCCTTGAATCTTCAGCTAGCCACTTTAGTTGGTGCACTTAGATATCCTGTTTGGTAGGAGTGATGCAAAGCGTACCGTGTAACTTCTGCAGCAGAAAGAACACTTTTATTGCCTGGCAGAGGATGAGCGCAACACAGTGTTCTACTAGTGTTAGCAAAAATAGACAATGTTGTCTGCATGCAGTGTCTCTGTAGGATGGGCAAGTGTCCGCTCACCAGTCCTGCAACCAAAGTCCAAAGGAAAAGTCCTGGCAGGCAGGCCCTTCAGGTAGCCCAACTGGCTACCTCACAACCGGAACACTTCATGCCATCTGTACAGGTGCGCCTGGAGAAGAATGTACCTGGGATCCCCCTCTCCTGGAGGAGAGAGGGATTTAAGGTCCAATAGAGGGGCAATAGAGTCATGAAAGCTGGTGCATGGACTTTGCCTGTGAGTACTCCTGGAAGTAAGGGAATTAAATATACATAACCTCAGGGGTTTTGGAACCTGTGTATTTGGTCCAATAGTCATGAAGGTGAGAGATTGGACAGTCATGGAGGTGAGAGATACAGAGAGGTTTAGGTTCAATAAAAGCACAGCTGTGGAGAAGAGAGATTTGGGTCTAATAGAGGGACAGTTGTGGATGAGAGAGGGACTGAGGGATGAATTTGGGTCCAATAGACGGACAGTCATGACGGAGGCAGGAAAAGATTAGTTTGGTTCCTTAGAGGGACAGTTGGGATGGAGAAAGGGACAGAGGGGCTTGGGCTCAATAGAGAAGGGACAGAGGGATTTGTGTGCGAAAGAGGGTTTGCTGTGTTAAAGAGAAGGACAGAGTTTTGAGCCTAATTTCGGGACAGCTGTAGAGGAGAAATGGATAAAGGTTTTTTGGTCCAACAGAGAAACCGTTTGGAGGAGACAGGGACAGAGGGATTCCTGTGGAAGAAGAGAACAGTTGTGAAGAACAAGTTGTACTGTAGGCCTAATGAAGGGTGACCCATTGAACCCCCACGTTGTATTTTTATGATATAAGATTCTAAAGAAAATGAAATCTGGACGAATATTACATTTTTTGGTGGGGGCGGAGCTTCAAATTAATTAATGCGGTTGCGTGCATCGTCGCACACTCAGGATTCTCATTGATGTACAAACTTCATACTTTTAAAGGGTGCCGCAACTGAATAGGTGTGGAAAAACGCTGCCCTACTCAATCCATACCTAAACAATAACGTTTTGTCTTCACATACACTTCGAAGTTCAACCTCAATTTCCCTTGTCTGCAGTTAGCAGTGCCGCCACAAGAGGGCAGTGTCCTTCCAGCATGAGCCAACATTTCTGCTTGACTACATCAGCAACACTGAACATTAAAAAAAAAAATTAGGACTGAACATTTTTGAGGCTCATCAATACATCCTATTTTTTTTCCTTCCAAAAAAAAAGTGGGAGGTTGCATTGTGTGGTTTGTCAAATAAGAAATAAAACCATCTTTTCTTTTTTTTCTTTTTTTTTTTTCTTCCTCCCAAAACAAGGTGACTGCAAAACTCCACTTCTCAAACATGTGAGTGGAGAAGAGGCATGCAGACAGGACAGGGGAAGCTTGGCTGAACTTATCTCACATACAAGTTGGATTTCTGGAGCAAAGTTTGGGAGAAGTCCTTCCCCATGTTGCAGGAACACTTGTGATCTGCACTTGGTGGAGTTGAACCGTCAGTGTGAGGAGCGCCGGAACTTCTGGGAGAGCACCTGGTAGGACAGGTGAGTGGCCTTATTTTAAGAATTTTTTTTTTTTTACTTTTACAACTTTTTACTTAATTGCAATAATAATTTATTCTCCTGTGTTTGGTTAATGATAATACTCAGTATATAAATTCATTTTTTTTTATGTTGTTTTTATTTATTATTTTTTTATTATTACACAGGATTTATATAGCACCAACAGTTTGCACAGTGCTTTACAATATAAAGAGAGACAGTACAGTTACACTACAATAAAATACAAGAGGCTTAAAAGGGCCCTGCTCATAAGAGCTTACAATATAATATTACTTTTTTTTTTTCACAAGCGGGCCAAACTGTCCAGAAAAAGTGACAGTTACAGGGGTAGGGCAAACCATAAAATATAGCTTGGAGTGCTTACAACTGTTAGCTTTTATGAAACCTTTTATTAACTGGAAGAGTCAGCATGCAAGCCAAGCCACTAACAATTTAATATTTGATTTTTTTTTTACACATGCAGGCCAAGCTGTCCAGAAAAAGTGACAGTTGCAGGGGTTGAGACAAACCATATAACACAGATGGAGGTGCTTATGACTGTCAGCTTTTATGAAACATGTTATTAACTGGGAGGGTCAGCATGCAAGCCAAGCAACTAGCAATTTATTTATTTTTTTCACATGCAGGCCAAGCTGGTCAGGACAAGTGACAATTACAAACCATATAACATAGCCAGGGGTGCTTACATTCGTCATCTTTTATGACATGAGAATATGTCCTGGTGGGAACGGGTCCTGGAGGAAACGGGTCCTCGGAGGAATAGGCCATGAAGGGTTCTGGTGGGCATGGCTTCTGGTTGGAATGGGTTCTGGTAGAAATGGATCATGGTGGAAGTAGGTCCTGGAGGGAACAGGTCCTGGTGGAAGTGGGTCCTGGAGGGAAAGGGTTCTGGTGGTAATGGGTTCTGGTGAGAATAAGTCCTGGTGGGAATGGATCCTGGTGGAAGTGGGTCTTGGAGGGAAAGGGTTCTAGTGGGAAGGGGTTTGGTGGGCATAGGTTCTGGTGGGAATAGGTCCTGATAGAAATGGGTTTTGGTGGAAATGGGTCCTGGTGGGAACGGGTTCTGGTGGAAACGGGACCTGGTAGGAATGTTTCTTGGTGTGAATAGGTCCTGGTGTCCTGGTTTTAGGAATGAGTTCTAGGGGGAATAGTTCCTGCTGGGAATTGGTCCTGGTGAGAATGGGTCCTGAAGGGAATGGGTTCTGGTGGGAATGGGTCCTGGTGGGAATGGGTTCTGGTGGGAATGGGTTCTGGTGGGAACGGGACCTGGTAGGAATGTGTCTTGGTGTGAATAGGTCATGGTGGGAATGGGTCCTGGTGGGAATGGGTCCTGGTGGGAATGAGTTCTGGTGGGAATGGGTCCTGGTGGGAACGGGTTCTGGTGGAGTGGGTTCTGGTGGGAATGGGTCCTGGTGGGAATGGGTCCTGGTGGGAATGGGTTTTGGTGGGAATGGGTCCTGGTGGGAATGGGTTCTGGTGGGAACGGGTCCTGGTGGGAAAAGGTGCTGGTGAGAACGGATCCTGGAGGGAATAGCTTCTGGTGGAAATAGGTTCTAGTGGGAATGGGTCCTGGTTGGTATGGGTTCTGGTGGGAATGGGTCCAGGAGGAATGGATCCAGGAGGGAATGGGTCCTGGTGGGAATGGATCCCTGAGGGAATGGGTTCTGGTGGGAATGGGTCCTAGTGGGAATGGGTCCTGGTTGTAATAGGTGCTGGTGAGAATGGGTCCTTGTGGGAATACGTTTGGTTGGGAATGGGTCCTGGTGGGAACGGGTTCTGGTGGGAGTGGGTTCTGGTGGGAATGGATCCTGATGAGAATGGGTCCTGGTGAGAATGGGTTCTGGTGAGAACGGGTCCTGGTGGGAAAAGGTGCTGGTGAGAACGGATCCTGGAGGGAATAGCTTCTGGTGGAAATAGGTTCTAGTGGGAATGGGTCCTGGTTGGTATGGGTTCTGGTGTGAATGGGTCCAGGAGGAATGGGTCCAGGAGGGAATGGGTCCTGGTGGGAATGGATCCCTGAGGGAATGGGTTCTGGTGGGAATGGGTCCTAGTGGGAATGGGTCCTGGTTGTAATAGGTGCTGGTGAGAATGGGTCCTTCTAGGAATACGTTTGGTTGGGAATGGGTCCTGGTGGGAACGGGTTCTGGTGGGAGTGGGTTCTGGTGGGAATGGATCCTGATGAGAATGGGTCCTGGTGAGAATGGGTTCTGGTGAGAACAGGTCATTGTGGGAATGGGTCCTGGTGGGAATAAGTGCTGGTGAGAACAGAAAATGGAGGGAATGGCTTCTGGTGGGAATCGGTTCTAGTGGGTCCTGGTGGGAATGGGACCCACTAGAACCGATTCTAGTGGGTCCTGGTGGGAATGGGTCCAGGGAGGAATGGGTCCAGGTGGGAATGGGTCCCGGTGGGAATGGATCCCAGAGGGAACGGGTTCTGGAGGGAACAGGTCCTAGTGGGAATGGGTCCTGGTTGGAATAGGTGCTGGTGAGAATAGGTCCTAGATGGAATGGATTCTGGTGGGAGTAGGTTCTAATGGGAATGGGTCCTGGTAGGAATGAGTTCTGGTGGGAATGGGTCCTGGTAGGAATGTGTCCTGGTGGGAATAGGTCCTGGTGGGAATAAGTTTGGTTGAGAATGGGTCCTGGTGGGAATGGTTCTGGTGGGAGTGGGTTCTGGTGGGAGTGGGTTCTGGTGGGAATGGGTCCTGGTGGGAATGGGTCCTGGTGGGAACGGGTCCTGGTGGGAATAGTTGCTGGTGATAACGGATCCTGAAGGGAATGGCTTCTGATGAGAATAGGTTCTAGTGGGAATGGGTCCTGGTGGGAATGGGTCCTGGTGGGAATGGGTTCTGGTGGGAATGGATCCAGCAGGAATGGGTCCAGGTGGAAATGGGTCCAGGTGGGAATGGATCCCAGGGGGAATGGGTTCTGGTGGGAACAGCTCATAGTGGGAATGGGTTCTGGTTGGAATAGGTGCTGGTGAGAATGGGTCCTGGAGGGAATGGCTTCTGGTGGGAATAGGTTCTAGTGGAAATGGGTCTTGGTTGGAATAGGTGCTGGTGAGAATGGGTCCTGGAGGGAATGGCTTCTGGTGGGAATAGGTTCTAGTGGGAATGGGTTCAGGTATGAGTGGGTCCAGTGGGGGATGGGTCCAGGTGGGAATGGGTCCTGGTGAGAATGGGTCCTGGAGGGAATGACTTCTGGTGGGAATAGGTTCTAATGGGAATGGTCCTGGTGGGAATGGGTTCTGGTGGGAATGGGTCCAGGGGGAATGGGTCCTGGTGGGAATAGGTCCTTGTGGGAATGGGTTCTGGTGGGAATGGGTCCAGGGGGGAATGGTTCCAGGTGGGAATCCGTCCTGGTGAGAATGGGTCCTGGAGGGAATGGGTTCTGGTGGCAATGGGTTCTGGTGGAAATTGGATTTTTGGTCTGTTGTGGTACGCTGGGCAGCTCCTTCAAAAGAATGGGCTGCCCTAACACAACGTGCCACACAGCACATATTAACATTTAACATACCACAGAGTACGAGGCTACTGGGAACGGATCCTGGTGGGAATGGGGTTTTTTGTTTATTGGGGTGCATTGGGTAGTGCCCAGCAGTCCCTTCAAGTGTAAAGCCTGCCCCAATACTATGTGCAACAAAACACATTACCACACGTGCATTTAATGCACTGCAGAGTACCAGGCTGTGAGATGGATTTTTGGTCTATTATGATGCATTGGGAAGTCCATTCAAATGAACGGACTGCCCTGACACAACGCGGGACACAACACATGTTAATGCGTGCACGTTTAACGTAACGTAGAGTAGCAGGCTGCTGCACATGGTTCATTGAGCAGCCCATTCAAGTGAACGGGCTGCCCTATCACAAAGCGTGATACAACACATGTTAACGTGCGTTTGTTTAAAGCGCCATAGAGTGCCAAGCTGGAATGGGTCCTGGAGTGAATGTGATGTTTAGAAGTGAATGGGCTGCCTTAACTCAACTTGCGACAAATTTACAACAACTTACAAATCAAGCAACTGATCAGCAGATTGTATGAAGTCTGCAGCACCCAGGGAGTACGTGAGTCTGCAGCATCCTGTGGCCAGCAGTGAGGAGCATGCACGCCTAAAGGGATGCTGTAGATGTATTCTATCGTACAACACTCAAGGCACAGCATTGCAAATCAAGCAACTGATCAGCAGATTGCGCAGCTAAAGTCTGCATTATACTGTGGCCAGCAGTGAGGAGCATGCATGCCTGAAGGCATGCTGGGGATGTTTATTCATGCAACATTCAAGACAGAGCATTAGAAATCAATTAGAAAGCAGATTGCACAGCTAAACTTTGCAGAACCCAGTTGTCTTTTTGGAGTCGCAGCACCTCTTGGATATACACTTTTTGGAGTTACATTTAGCCTATCTGTGTTTCATTGAGAAGATTTCACTTCACTTCCTGTCCCAGAGACACAACAGGAAGTAAGGGGAAACTCTCCCTAAATTGGGGGAATTACCTTACCAGTTCTTTCCATTATGGAGGTTCAGCATCATATGTGAATGTTGCCTAGGGTGGTCTGTATGCAACTACAGGCTGCCTAGGAACTCCCAATCACCCACTGACCTACACCCATCAAGGCGTTTAATTATTTGCAAAACTCCTCCCAAGAGCGAGCCAACTGCTTGCTTGCCAGTCCCATTGTAATATATTAACCACTTGCTTACTGGGCACCTAAACCCCCCTCCTGCCAAGATCAATTTTCAGCTTTCAGCGCTGTCACTCTTTGAATGACAATTGAGCGGTCATACAACACTGTACCCAAATGACATTTTTATCATTTTTTTCCCAAAAATAGAGCTTTCTTTTGGTGGTATTTGATCACCTCTGCGGTTTTTAATTGTTTGTTAAAAAAATTAAAAAAGACAGGATTAAAAAAAAAAAAAAGTTTTATATTTTGTTAATAAATTTTGCAAACAGGTAATTTTTCTCTTTCATTGATATGGGCTGATGAGGCTACACTGATGGGCACTGATAGGCTGCATTGATGGGCACTGATAAGGCGACACTGATGGGCACTGATAAGGCGGCACTGATGGGCCCTAATAGGCGGCACTGGTGGGCACTGATGAGGTGGCAGTGGTGGGCACTGATAGGTGCCATTGGTGGGCACTGAGAGGTGGCACTGATGGGTGGCACTGATGGGCGGCACTGAAGGGCATTGATAGGTGGCACTGAAGGGCACTAATAGGTGGCACTGGTGGGTGGCAGTGATGAGCACTGATGGGTGGTAGTGATGGGCACTGATCGGCACTGGTAGGTGACACTGATAGGCAGCACTGCTAGGTGGCACTGATGAGGCACTGATTGGCACCACTGGTGGGCATTGATAGGTGCCAATCATGGGCACTGATAGGTGGCACTGATTGCTGGCACTTATGTACTGGTGGGCACTGATTGGTGGGCACTAATTCGTGGTACTGGCATGCGCTACTGGTGGACACATATGAGGCGACTTCGCCTCTTGCTCTTCAGGACAGAAGCCGGTGATCGGCTTTTTTTTCTTTTTACGCTGTCAGCATGAGAAGAAAAAAAAATTATTATCGATCTTCTGTTTACATCACATGATCAGCCATCATTGGCTGACAGCTGATCACGTGATAAGGGCTCGGGATCGACCCCTTACTTGGATCTGTGATCACTCGAATCTCATTGACTCGGGTGATCACAGCGTGCCCCCTTCAGGGGGGTGTGGCGAGCGTGCAAAGGGGAGGACGTCTATTGACGGCCTCCCGGAAAAGCAGATCCATGCTGTAGCTGTCATTCGGCTATAGCGCGGACCTGTAGGGGTTAATAAAGTTAAAGTGGTTCTAAACGTATAAAGTTTTTTTTACCTTTTTTATAGTTCCGCCCCTAGGCCGTCATATGACGTCCTGGACTTTGAGTGGGGATATCTAAATGATGGGTGCAGCTGCAGACATCTTCCAGATATCTTCTTTTAGAGATGGCAATTCTGTGCACCGTAATAACAATCATAGCAGCAGTTCAGCCACTTTATCGTAAGGTGACCAGATTTTTAAAATGAAATCTGGGGACTTTTTTTTTTTTTGGCAAATAGTAAACTGTTTTATAAGCATATTTTCCTCAAATTATATATGCAGTGTATGTGGTATGTGTTTATGTAATGATTGTATGATATATACGTTATTTCTAGAAATCATTTCATACCAGCCCCATAAGATTATTATGCCAGCCCAACTGCCTAACGTGGTTATTTTCTTGTTCATAAAAGGGAAAACCATGCATTTTAAAGCACATTAGAAGAGTGTATTATACTCAACAGTGCTTATCAGCCTGGCCTCATCAGTGCCCATCAATGCAGCCTCACCAGTACCCATCAATACAGATTTGCCAGTGCCAATCAATGCAGCCTCACCAATGCCAATCAATGCAGCCCCACCAAATCCAATAAATACAGCCTCACCAGTGCCAATCAATGCAGCCTCACCAGTGTCAATCAATGCAGCCTCACCAGTGCCCATCAGCTCAGCTTGTTCAGTGTCCATCAATTCAGCCTGTTCAGTGCCCATCGATGCAGCCTGTTCAGTGCCCATCAATGCAACCTGTTCAGTGCCCATCAATGCAGTCTGTTCAGTGACCATTAGCTCAGTTTGATCAGTGCCCATCAATGCAGTCAGTTCAGTGCCCATCATCTCGGCCTGTTCACTGCCAATCAATGCAACCTTTTCAGTGTCCATCAGCTCAGCCTGTTCAGTGCCCATTAGCTCAGTCTGATCAGTGCCCATCAATGCAGCCTGTTCAGTGCCTATCAATGAAGCCTGTTCAGTGCCCATCAATGCAGCCTGTTCAGTGTCCATTAGTTCAGCCAGATCATTGCCCATCAATGCAGCCTGTTCAGTGCCCATCAGCCCAGCCTTTTCAGTGCCCATTAGCTCAGCCAGATCATTGCCCATCAATGCAGCCTGTTCATTGCTCATCAATGCAGCCTGTTCAGTGCCCATCAGCTCAGCCTGTTCAGTGCCCATCAGCTCAGCCTGTTCAGTGCCCATCAGCTCAGCCTGTTCAGTGCCCATCAGCTCAGCCTGTTCAGTGCCCATCAATGCAGCCTGTTCAGTGCCCAGCAGCTCAGCCTGTTTAGTGTCCATCAATTCAACCCGTTCAGTGCCCATCAGCCCAGCCTGTTCAGTGCCCATCAATGCTGCCTGCTCAGTGCCCATCAATGCAGCCTGCTCAGTGCCCATTAGCTCAGCCTGCTTAGTGCCCATCAATGCAACCTGATCAGTGCCCATCAATGCAGCCTGTTTAGTGCCCATTAATGCAGCCTGTTCAGTGCCCAGCAGCTCAGCCTGTTCAGTCCCCAGCAGCTAAGCCTGTTCAGTGCCCAGCAGCTCAGCCTGTTCAGTGCCCAGCAGCTCAGCCTGTTCAGTTCTCAGCAGCTCAGCCTGTTCAGTGCACAGCAGCTCAGCCTGTTCAGTGCCCAGCAGCTCAGCCTGTTCAGTTCTCAGCAGCTCAGCCTGTTCAGTGCCCAGCAGCTCAGCCTATTCAGTTCTCAGCAGCTCAGCCTGTTCAGTGCCCAGCAGCTCAGCCTGTTCAGTGCACAGCAGCTCAGCCTGTTCAGTGCCCAGCAGCTCAGCCTGTTCAGTGCCCAGCAGCTCAGCCTGTTCAGTGCCCAGCAGCTCAGCCTGTTCAGTTCTCAGCAGCTCAGCCTGTTCAGTTCTCAGCAGCTCAGCCTGTTCAGTGCCCAGCAGCTCAGCAGCTCAGCCTGTTCAGTGCCTATAAATGCAGCCTGTTCAGTGCCCATAAATGCAGCCTGTTTAGTGCCCATAAATGCAGCCTTACCTAGAGGAGAGGAGATGGATTATACAGAGCTGGGATCACCTGTTTACCCCATGTGGCTGCTGTTCTCAGATGACATCCTGCCTCCTATAAAAGACATCACCAGTGTGCTGCCTATCATAGGAGGCAGTCCAGGAGGCGGGACTTCCTCTGACAGTTGAGTAAGTGGGAGATCCCCACTCTGTATAATCCAGCAGCGCTCAAACCCCCGCCCCCCCCCCCCTCGCCACCCCAGACAGCCGAAGCCCCAATGGGCCCAGTGGGACTTAACTTAAATATAGAGTAGGGTTATCCAGAGGTGTAACTAGAACCTTCAGGGCCCTGGTGCAAAAAAACCTTGGTGGGCCCCCATAATTTATTTGGTCCCGGGGCCCTTTTCTCTGGTCCCATGGCCCTCCCCACTGATCCTGGGGCTCTTTACTCCTGTTGCGGGCCCTTTTATTATGGCCCCGCAGCAGTGCCTTTTCATGTGTTCTGCAGTGGGCTCCCTTCCTACATCTTGGGCCCACCCTACGGTGACAGAAAGAAATATATATGTCGCCAGCACACCAGGAAACTCCATATAAGGGTCCAACGCAGTGGCAGAATTACCAGGGTTGCAAAGGTCACACTTGTGATCAGGCCCTGGCGTTCTGCTGCCATTGGATCACCTGCTTTTGATAGCGCTGTTCTGACTTCTCTATCTCCATGGCAGCGGTGGCAGTCTGGTTACGTTATTGGTCTGATGGGTGCATGCGGGGGAGGGCTGGCACTATTGGTTGTAGACAGCTGAGTCCCACGCCGGTCACCTGGAAGCAGTACTATTGTCATGCCGAGATGTGATCCAGGTGACGCTCCCAATCGGATCTAATAAACACAGTATTTATAAGAATCAAAAGTACAATCATACTGTATATATCAAAAATATGTTTAGCAGCCACGTGGGCTCCATGCCAGTAAAGTTGGGGCTCTGATCAATTAAATTACTATTTTATTTAATATTAGATCCGACTGGGAGCATCACCTGGAACGCATGCCGATCAGCATGTCAGAGATGGCTAGGCAGTGCTACCCCTGCTAAGCGACCTGCGGAAGGCTCAGCTGTTTACAACCAATTGTACCCGTGCTTCTGCACATGTGCCCATCAGCCCCATAAAGTAACCAGCACTGGGTCCTAATGTGCTGCCATGGAGACAGAGACCAGCGCTGTCTATTACAGGGGCAGAACCGCAACCCTGGTTGTTTGGCCACTGGTCCACGGTGGGAGGATTCCCCCATCCACTTGGAATGTGTAGATGGGGGAATTGGATCGTATAATTTTTTTTTCAGTGTACTGATTGAACAAAAAAAAAAAAATTTTAAAAAAAAAGCAATCA
The DNA here is from genome assembly GCA_037952925.1 of Lithobates clamitans. Lineage (NCBI taxonomy): Eukaryota > Metazoa > Chordata > Amphibia > Anura > Ranidae > Lithobates > Lithobates clamitans. Next base: position 623,183 of record JBBGZY010001089.1, read on the forward strand.
AAGTATTTGCTTCATAAAAGTGCTAAATGGAAATTGGAAGAACAAAGTGGGTTAGGGAGATAGATAGAGGAGAGAAGGGAGGTAGATAGGGACAGTTCACTGATCCTGCACACAGCTGTATGTCGGGATAGGAGAGAGGGCGGGGGGGACCGGGCAGACACAGGGGGAACAGGGACAGGAGGAGGAGCTGTATGCATCGCTCACCTCCTGTCAGTTGCTGGGAGGGGGGGAGTGAACTCGTTGAGCTGTATGTGAGACGAGTGTCAGAGACACTCCGCACAGCTGCAGCCCCCGGCCTCTAATATGCAGACTGATTCTCCTGTCCTATGGACGGGAGAAAGCAGTCTGTTCTCTCGTACTGTCGGTGACCAGATTTCCTCAGCCATGCAAAGCGGGGACAAAAACGGGGACAAACTTCCTCTGGGGACTGTATGCTCAGCCCGGGGACTATTCCCAGAAACCGGGGATGTCTGGTCACCCTACTTTATCATTCCTACAGGCGGCAGGAGGGGACGTTCCCCCCCCCCCTCCCGCTGCCCTCCGGTGCTTCTCTGGGCTCGCCCCTGCGATCGGCGAGCCAGAGAACGAATCAGTCACCTCGGAAGTGAAGAATAGAGATTTCCGGTGACTAGATGGTCCCCAGCAGGGGCGGACTGACCATTCAGGCACTCAGGCACTGCCCAAGGGCCCCATGCCACTAAGGGGCCCCATCAGGGTTGCCAGCCTCAATAAAACTAAGGACAGTATGTAAAAATCTGTGTTTTTTTAAAAATCCCAAGACTATAGCTACCCCGCCTCTCCAGTACCTTTTCAGTGTGTGTATGTGTATTCTGTGTGTGTATACTGTGTGTGTATATTGTGTGTGTGTGTTGTGTATACTGTGTGGCCCCATAATCTATTGCCTGGGTGCCCCATAATCTCCTATTGCCTGGGTGCCCCATAATCTCCTATTGCCTGGGGGCCCCATAATCTCCTATTGTCCGGGGGCCCCATAATCTTCTTCTATTGCCTGGAGGCCCCATAATCTTCTCCTATTGCCCGGGGGCCCATAATCTCCTATTGCCCGGGGGCCCCATGAGTTGTTATTCTGCTCCTGGTCCCTAGTCATCTCAATGACCCTCGGAGGCCCGGGCGCGACATTATGACGTCACGTCCGGGCCGTCGGAAGTAAACAAAGCCAGGGACACAGCTGGAAAGAGAGTTTTTTTTTTTTTTTTAAATCTCAGCCTTTCCAGCCTGAAGGAGAGATGTGGGGTCCTATAGATTAAATCTTATAGATTCTAACTTTTCTGTTGATCATTTTTTATTCCTATTACAAGGAATGTGCATGACAGGTCCTCTTTATGGAGAGATGTCGGATCTTATATGTCACACACATTCCTTGTAATAGGAATAAAAGTGATTGAAACATTTTTTTTTTTTTTTTTTAATTTATAGTAAGCAAAAGGGGGGTTCACATGGACCAATGTAATATTACATACATTGTATCTTCACCACAAATTATAACATAACATGTTTCCATGGTACAACACACCTTGTTATTGACAGGTAAAATGGAATCGTGAGATCTTATTACTACAAGGCCATTATGTTCGCGGGATCATGGCGACTTGATTAGAGCAGTCCCATGTGTTCCCTCCCTCCCTTTTCCTTTTTCCCAAAAAGATATGGAAGGGTCCTATAGTCAAGAAAGAACAGAGAAAGAAAGGGAAATATAGTGTGAAAGAAATAAAAGTAGAATAAAGAAAAAAAAAAAATTCAGGCACCCCCGTTCCCGTGTGCTCGCGCACAGAAGCAAACGCATAAGTGAGTCACTCCCACATGTAAACGGTATTCAAATCACACATGTGAGGTATCGCTACGTGCGTTGGAGCAAGAGCAACAATTTTAGCCCAAGACCTCCTCTGTAACTCTAAACTGGTAACCTGTAAAAAAAAATTAAAACGTCACCTATGGAGATTCTTAAGTACCAAAGTTTGGCACCATTCCACGAGTGGAAAGTTTTAAAGCATGACATGTTAGGTATCTATTTACCCAGCGTAACATCATCTTTCACATTATACAAAAAAATTGGGCTCACTTTACTGTTTTGTTTTTTTTTATTCATAAAACTGTTTTTTTTCCAAAAAAAAAAAAAATGCGTTTGAAAAATCGCTGCGCAAATACCGTGTGACATAAAAAGTTGCAACGACAGCCATTGTATTCCCTGGGGTCTCTGCTATAAAAACATATATAATGTTTGGGGGTTCTGAGTAATTTTCTAGAAAAAAAAAGAAGATGATTTTTACTTGTAGGAGCGAAGTGCCAGAATTGGCCTGGATGGGAAGTGGTTAAGGTAGAAAAAAAAACCCTTCCGTGATCAGCCCTCCTACACACTTACCTGGCTCTTCTTCCGATCCAGTGATCTGCCAAAGAGCAGCATCACTGCTTTCTCGCTCTCTCTCTCCTTACAGGCACAGAGGCCATTGGCTCCTGCTGCTGTCAATCAAATCCTATGAGGAGGGATCAGGGGCGGGCTGAGCTACACTGTGTGTGTCTGGGGACACACACAGCCTTGCTCAATACTGAGCCCGCACATCACTTGCTATGGGGGCAGACACAAATGAAGAGGACCAAAAGCGCCAGCAGGGGGGACCGCAGAAGAAGAGAATCTGGGGGCCACTCTGCGCAAAATCTATGCACAGAGCAGGTAAGAATGACATGCTTATTATTTTAACCTCTTGGCGCCTGACGTAACACAAATATGCGGCCCCACTGGACTGGGCTTTTTTCCACGGGTTCTGCATATTTACGCATCTCCCTTTGTGCACCGTTCGACGCGATCCCACCGGGGTCTCACTGAAAGACCACGCACCCTGTTCTAATGATCGGGACCCGAAATGTTCGATTCCGGGTCAACTGATCGCTGTGATAGCCTCTGATTGGCTATCACAGTGATCAGTCACTGTGAAGCCTGAGAAAATGCGGCGCTATTGTGCAGCCCTCTGGAAGTGTTGGGGGCCACACTTGTGCCTTTTTTAACCACTTGCCGCCCGCCATATAGCAATATGACGTCGGCAAAGTGGTTGCGATATCCTGACGTCGCCATCACGGCGATCGTTGTTGCGGTGTGTCAGTCTGACACACCGCAACTCCAATGTAGGTAAAGAGTCTCTGACAGAGACTCTTTATCACGTGATCAGCCGTGTCCAATCATAGCTGATTACCATGTAAACAGGAAGAGCCATTGATTGGCTTTTCCTCACTCGCGTCTGTCAGATGCGAGTAGAGGAGAGCCAAGCGGCTGCTCTCCTGATAGCGGGGTCTGTGCTGATCGATTATCAGCGCAGCCCCCCCGAGGATGCCCGCCCAGGACCACCAGGGACGTCACCAGGACCATCAGGGATGCCTACCACTAGACACCACCAGGTTTGCCACCCATGGCCACCAGGGATACCAATCCGTGCCCACAATGGATGCCAATCAGTGCCCACAATGAGCATCACTGACTTGCAGGCATTATTGTTTGGCACTGATTGGCATCCATCAGTACCATCCATTAGTGTACATCAGTGCGGCCTATCAGTGCCCATCCTTACCATCTATCAGTGCCCATCTGTCACGCCTATCAATGCCCATCAGTGACGCCTTTCAGTGCCCATCAGTGCCACCTATGCGTACCCATCAGTGCTGCATATCAATGCCACCTATCAGTGCCCATCAGTGCCCGTCATCAGTGCCCATCAGTGCCACCTCATCAGTGCCACCTCATCGGTGCCCATCAGTGCCACCTTATCAGTGCCCGTCAGTGTAGCCCCATCAGTGAAGGAGAAAACTTACTTATTTACAAAGATTTATAACGGAAACAAAAAAAAGTTGTTTTTTTTTCAAAATTTTCGGTCTTTATTTTATTTGTTTAGCAGAAAATAAAAATCCCAGAGGTAATCAAATACCACCAAAAGAAAGCTCTATTTGTGGGAACAAAATGATAAAAATGTAGTTAGTGTACAGCGTTACATGACCGCGCAATTGTCATTCAAAGTGCGACAGCGCTGAAAGCTGAAAAATTGGTCTGGGCAGGAAGGTGTATAAGTGCCCGGTACTGAAGTTGTTACTTTTCAAGTTGACCACCACTGCTTTAGACTGTAAAGCGCACGGGGATAACATCGTGATTTTTTTCTTTTTTGCACAAAAACATTTCTGTATATTTTTCCTGAAAACATGCATTTGATAAATAGCTGCAGAAATATTATGCAACGTAAAAGAAATTGCGGCAGCAACAGCTTTCAGGAAATTAAAAGTTGTTTGGGGAGGGGTTAAAGTAATTTCTAGCAAAAATAAATAAAGATTTTTAAAATGTACAAAAGTGGTTAAGGGTTAAACTACAAAAGTATGTGTGTGTAGCATGGTTTCCCCTTGGAGTCCTAAACACGATAGCAATTACAAGCGCTATTATAACAATTGCTTCGTCAGGATTTTCAATGTATTGTCAGGCTGCCAATTCATCCATTTCCCGATAAGCCCGCCACCAATACCTTTCACACGCTCTAAGTCCATTAGGAGCCCCTCTCTGTATTGGTTTCATTAATTTCCTTGCCATTTACACCCCCAGGCTGGCCTCCATCACCTGCACAAATAGAGGAATATTAGATATAATTAAAGCGTGGCGCTCTATGTACTCTCTGGTGGCTGATTTTTTTCCGTTGTGAAAACAAGGTCAGATTACAAACAATTATTGCTAATTTCCTGCATAAATACACCGACTTATTAACGCAGCTCTCCAGCCTTATATAACTAGATAAAAATAACCCATTAAAACCTTTTTCTGCCTTATTTATTGCCAATCTAGACATTTCCCCGCAGTACTTTTTTTTTGCCACTAGATGTCCTTATTCTGATGGTCACCATCATTCAACCCGCCCACGGACCCACCCCAGCCTGTGATTAGACAGTAAAAGGAGCAGCAGCAGACTGATGAGCTCATATTTCTGTCAATCTGCTCTCCCATTCTATCAGCATGCTTCTTGAACCCATTGGCTCCTTATGCTGCTTCCTACTCTTACACATTAGCTCTGCTGTGTAAGGGACTGCAAAAGGGTAATAGCAGGCCACATTCAGGTACTTGCATTTTTTTTTTAAATGTGTTATAATGAACACAGAGTAGCATTCATTTGTGTCATTTATATCTGCCTGGAGTTCAACTTTTAATGAACAATTTTGATGTTTATTTTAACTCCTCCAAGAGTCTGCTATGAATTTTTGGGGGCATGTGTGCTCTTTTTTAAGAAGAGGGTAATGAATATCATTTTGCTGGCAATGCCAATTTTGCTGTATCGCCGCATCCTACAGCAAGAATGAGAAAAAAATTGTGCATAAAGTTTAAAGTCCCACCCAAAACACATACCAGACCCTTTGAGTCTGGTATCAATTTTAAGGGGGTACCTCACACAAACAAAAAAAATGTAAAATGTGTGAGGTCCCTCAAGACATCCAAACCAGACCTTTTTAAGTTTTAAGGGGGACACCATGCAAAAGAAAGTGTGAGGCCCGTTAAATCCATACCGTATCCCTAATCTGAGCATGCAGTCTGGCTGGCCAGAAAGGGCAGGAATAAGCATGTAGCCCTTCCCCCAACAAACCATACCTGGCCATATGCCCTCAACATGGGGGGTGCCATGGAGGGGTGCCATGGGGGAGCCCCCCTAGCAAAGTACCTTGTCCCCATGTTGATAAGGACAAGGGCCTCATCCCCACAACCCTGTCCAGTTGTGTGTGGTGGTCTGCAGGTAGAGTGCTTATCGAAATGTGGAAGCCCCTTAATAAGGGGGCTCCAAGATACTGCCCATCCATCCATGTGAATAAGTATGGGGTACATAGTACTCCTGCTCAATCACTAAAAAAAATAATTGTTAACTATAAAAAGACACACACATGTTTGACAAATCCTCCACAAATAAGTCCCTCATTGTAAAAACATCTAACAATGCCCTCTGACCCCCCTGAAAAAAAGACGAGGACCTGGTGTACACGACTGTTCCAGGTGGTACTCATAGCCCAATGACAGCTCCCCGAACTGTCATCAGCTATATAAAGGAAGGGGTGGGGATGGTGTTGATAACATTACCCAGATATAGGCATTGACCAGTGATGTCACTGCTATTTCCACCCCTTTGTTTAAGCGGTGGGCTTAAGATTCCTGTTGATGCCAGTGGTTCCTATGGATGTCGCAGATACAAACACCTGGGGCTTCCTTAGGAACCACTGTTAGTGGGAAGTAGTAGAGCCACCACTTCTTTATATGATTTTTCTGCTCCCACTGAACAAGGGGGCTGAGCGAGCAAAGGTTTGGGCGTTCATCCGAGCGCTTGAGCAGCCAAAGTTCGGACCAAACCATTGGCTCATCCCTAAACATGGGAGGACATAGGCCTTACATGGAGGATTGTGTAGCTGATGTGTGAGTACCACAATACCCCCTTCCTTGCGAAGTCTCAATCTGATCTACTGTGTACCATGTATATACAGTATCTCACAAAAGTGAGTACACCCCTCACATTTTTGTAAATATCTTATTTCAACTTTTCATGTGACAACACTCTTAAAATGACACTTTGCTACTTTGTAAAGTAGTGAGTGTACAACTTGTATAACAGTGTAAATTTGCTGTCCCCTCAAAATAACTCAACACACAGCCATTAATGTCTAAACATGTCTGGTAACAAAAGTGAGTACACTTCTAAGTGTAAATGTCCAAATTGGGCCCAAAGTGTCAATATTTTGTGTGGCCACCATTATTTTCCAGCACTGCCTTAACCATCTTAGCCATGGAGTTCACCAGAGCTTCACAGGTTGCCACTGGAGTCCTCTTCCACTCCTCCATGACGACATGACGGAGCTGGGGGATGTTAGAGACCTTGCGCTCCTCCACCTTCCGTTTGAGGATGCCCCACAGATGCTCAATAGGGTTTAGGTCTAGAGACATGCTTGGCCAGTCCGTCACCTTTACCCTCAGTTTCTTTAGCAAGGCAGTGGTCATCTTGGAGGTGTGTTTGGGGTCGTTGTCATGTTGGAATACTGCCCTGTGGCCCAGTCTCCGAAGGCAGCGGATCATGCTCTGCTTCAGTATGTCAGAGTACATGTTGGCATTTATGGTTCCCTCAATGATCTGTAGCTTCCCAGTTCCGGCATCACTCATACAGCCCCAGACCATGACACTCCCACCACCATGCTTGACTGCAGGCAAGACATACTTGTCTTTGTACTCCTCACCTGGTTGCCGCCACACACGATTGACACCATCTGAACCAAATAAGTTTATCTTGGTCTCATCAGACTACAGGACATGGTTCCAGTAATCCATGTCCTTAGTCTGCTTGTCTTCTGCAAATTGTTTGCAGGCTTTCTTGTGCATCATCTTTAGAAGAGGCTTCCTTATGGAATGAGAGCCATGCATACCAGTTTGATTCAGTGTGTGGCGTATGGTCTAAGCACTGACCGGCTGACCGGGGATCCCTTCAACCTTTGCAGCAATACTGGCAGCACTCATATGTCTATTTCCCAAAGACAACCTCTGGATATGACGCTGAGCACGTGCACTCAACTTCTTTGGTCAACCATGGCGAGGCCTGTTCTGAGTGGAACCTGTCCTGTTAAACCGCTGTATGGTCTTGACCACCGTGCTGCAGATCAGTTTCAGGGTCTTGTCAATCTTCTTATAGCCTAGGCCATCTTTATGTAGAGCAACAATTCTTTTTTTTTCGGATCCTTAGAGAGTCCTTTGCCATGAGGTGCCATGTTGAACCTCCAGTGACCAGTACAAGAGAATGAGAAGAATAACACCAAATCTAACACACCTGCTCCCCATTCAGACCTGAGACCTTGTAACACTAACAAGTCACATGACACCGGGGAGGAAAAATGGCTAATTGGACCCAATTTGGACATTTTCCCTTAGGGGTGTACTCACTTTTGTTGCCAGCGGTTTAGACATTAATGGCTGTATGTTGAGTTATTTTGAGGCGACAGCAAAGTTACACTGTTATACAAGCTGTACACTCACTACTTTACATTGTAGCAAAGTGTCATTTCTTCAGTGTTGTCACATGAAAAGATAGAATAAAATATTTACAAAAATGTGAGGGGTATACTCACTTTTGTGAGATACTGTAGATAAGTACTTCTGTGCCACGTATGTGGAGAGTTTCTGTTTCATTACTGTGTTATAAAGATTGGTGCCTTTATTACTCACAGCCAATACCTGGGGGGAGGGAAAAAGCAGTAATTTCTGGGGTAGGAGTACTGGTAGGGTAATGGAGAGATTAGTCCAGGGTGGTGGACGGTATCTTTTCTTGTTGCACCTTCTTTGTCACCGAGCAGCTGTGTATCATGGACCTCAGTGCAAACGCAATTCACTTGGAACCACATTTCTACTGAAGCCTCAAATTAGGCGAAAGTGTACTCCTGCTGAGGCTTCAAGCCATTTAGGGAAGAAGAACAATGTAATAGAACCAGTGAGGTGACCAATGCTCCAGAAGTCGTCCTTGCAAAACTTTAAGCCTCTGGGACTGGAGAGCTAGTCACCAGGAGGCATTACTTGGACCACCTCTTACAAGCTTTAATGTGAAGTTGTGCTTTGCCCACATTGGTTTACTTAACCTTCTAGCAACACACAAGTATCCACTTTTTTCTCCCCAGCTGCTCAATTTAGCTGCCAAGAAGGAAAGTCCTGGATAATATATGAGTTCCTGGAGTTCCTACAGGGCTATGGACTCTGCTGTGACAGCACTGATACATGGAGTAAGTCACAATCTACTCTGTAACTTGAGTTGATGGGTACTTCCTTCAACTTCTGGGGCTTAACAGGGCATGTAAGTATGTCCTGATGTGTGAAAGAAGAACAAAGAGAATGTTCACCTGGGTCTGAAAACCATACTGTAGCTGCTGACTTTTACAAAACACATACTTACTAGCCCAAGAAGTCCAGCACTGTTTTCCTACAACCCAAAGCCTTCAGCACTGTCTTTGATCCCATGCTGCCATCTTGAATTTGGGTGTCGACTTTCTGATCGGTCACAGCTGGCACCTTACAGCACATGCGTGAGATGTGCTGACTGAATGAAACTGTCCTGAAGACACCTGGGATGCATGTCATGATGCAAGGAGGCTGTGGGCAGGGGGTGGGATTTCTTGGTGGACCCAGCAAAAGTTATTCTTGACTAGCTTGAGAATAAAGAATTGGGAGCAGGTACTTGCTACCCCCCATGTGTAAATGGAAAAATGGAGGGGATCTAGGCAATCTCTAAAAGAAGAATGCTTGTAGGCAGGTGCAGTCTATTTTCTCCACTGTAGGTGGTGATCAACCACAACTGGAGAGAAAGTCAAGAAGAAAATGGCTCCTCTATGGCTTCCTGAGTCACTGAAGAAGTGATCCAGTTGTGGCTCTGACAGCCATCTTGGTTCAGGCATAGCCTATTTGAGGCCCTGGCTCCCAGGCTTGGTGCACATTTTATGTGTGGGTAGTGTAGGGACAGGTGGTTCCAGACAAGTAAGTAGATGATAGGGACACACCATCCTTCCTGGACACCTCCCAATTTGGATACTGACTGGCCAGGCTGCATTCCTCCCCTAAAGACGGAAGCTGTCTACACATCTGACACCTGCTCCGCTACACATCGCTGTTATTTGCTGTGAGTGTTCTTGATCGTGTATCTTTCCATCGGGTTGTTGTGAATTACTGGATTTTGCATTAATACAAGTCCTGTTCTCTGCAACTGGACTCTGTGTATTTATTGCCTCTGCACCACTCCGCTCCTCCCCACATGCTTTAAAGCAAACTGGGTGCTCTTGCTTATTTTCTGAATGTAGTGGAGGGGAAAAAATGCGTGCAAAACTACGGGCACCTTGTGAGTTAGATCCTTTCTCTTTGGCAGAAAACATCCCCAAAATGTTGCTATAGTAAGCTAACAGACTTTCTGTTCTTGTTTGAGGAATTTGGTGTTCCTTCTTGGCTCAAGCTTCGAGTTTAGAAATATTCTTAGGTTGATATGCATGTTTGAGATCTACTTACAGAGCTCCAATAATAATCCAGCCTGTAGACTGTAAAGGTCATTCCAAAAAGCCTTAATCTTTCATTTCTTGTAGTGGTTCACGGTTGAGTTTGAGATGTGTTTTGGATCCCTTTCTTGGAAGAGTGAACCTGCTTTCAGCTTTGCTTTTTATTGACTATGGGATATTACAGCCTCCAGGATTCATTGATACTAAGTAGAAGCCATTCTTCACTCTACTTGCATAGTGTTTCTTGTGCCACTGGCTGCCACACAAAGCCAAGGGATAGGAACCCATTAGGAGCTTTAAAGAAGAACTCTCATTTCAATTTTTTGTCCTATAGGGAACACTGTACATCTAGTACTTTGTCCCTTTTCAACATGCTGTGTAAGCCTAGCTACGAGGCTGCCTGGCAATAACTGCTCAACATCTGATGCTTGTCTCAGCTCCAAGTTCTTGCCCAAGACAAGCAGCAGCAAAAGGAATGTGGGGAGGGGGGCATGTCAGCCTCCCACTGGGCTTAAGGCAAACATCTTGGAGTAGCCTGTGTCTGACTTGACATCTTCTGAGATTTGGGTAGCCATCTTGGACTATATATAGCCCCCTACTGGGTCATTGTGGCACTCCCACAGTGTAGATGATGTATTGACAGGGACAAACATTTACTGGTTAGGAAAAGGTAGGTAAAGTCTAGGGAAAAGCTTTTAAGGAAAAGGGATATATTAGGGAGGGTCCCAAATATTACTTTGGGGAAAGACCTTCTTTGTGACCACACAACTGGTCCAATAATCAGGGGCTGCAAAAATATCCATTTTAATTTGAGATTTTAGTTCTCGATTAATATTTTAGTATTACGTCTCACCACCACTCCCCACCCCAGTTTGCGTGGGTCACCTTTTCTAATGAAAACTTTGGCACATATAATGTTTATTGGAAATGTTCTCTGAAACCCAAATCCTAAAATAATATGCTGAGAGTCAAATAAAACACACCGTGGGTCTACATTCCCATTCTGGTTTGGATAGGGGTATCATAACATAACCGATCGTCCCTAGATAACTATCCAAAGCTGAATTGGATGCGTCCGCTAGCCTGGACGTATTCCGTTCTTCTGATAAATAGCCGGATTTCTCATATCCAGGAGATAAAAAGATTAGACCAAAGGGCAATGACCGCTAAATTTTTTTTTTTTTTCGAGACTAACAATGAAAATTACTTCTTCCTTCCATCCCTCCTCACTCTATTTACATAAACTTGAATTTGATCTTTTCTCTGCTATGTTTATTATTATTATTATTATTATTCAGGATTTATATAGCGCCAACAGTTTACGCAGCCCTTTACAATATAAAAGGGAGACAATACAGTTATAATACAATACAATACAATACAATACAATACAATACAATAGGATTAAGAGGGCCCTGCTCAGAAGAGCTTACAATCTAATAGGTTGGAGCAGGTGGTACAAAAGGTTGTAACTGTGGGGAATGAGCTGGTGGAAGTGGTAGGAGATTAGTTGGAGACGTGATAGGCTTTCCTGAAGACATGAGTTTTCAGGGATTGCCTGAAGGTAGCAAGAGTAGGGGATAGCCGGATAGATGGAGGTAGCGAGTTCCAGAGGGTGGGAGAGGCTCTGGAGAAATCCTGGAGACGAGCATGGGAGGAGGAGATGAGAGAGCTTGAAAGCAGGAGGTCTTGAGAAGAGCGGAGAGGTCGATTTGGGTGATATTTGGAGACAAGATTAGTGATGTAGCTTGGGGCAGAGTTGTGAATGGCTTTGTATGTTGTGGTTACAATTTTGAATTTAATTCGCTGGGTGATTGGGAGCCAGTGTAGGGATTGAAGTAGAGGGTTGGCAGACACTGAGCGGTTGGTAAGGTGGATAAGTCTAGCAGCAGCATTCATGATAGACTGAAGAGGGGATAGCCTATGGAGCGGTAGGCCAATGAGAAGGGAGTTGCAATAGTCAAGGCGAGAGATAACAAGGGAGTGAATGAGGAGCTTGGTGGTTTCATTTGTTAAAAAAGGGCGAATTTTAGAGATGTTACGGAGGTGAATTCTACAAACTTTTGACAACGATTGGATTTGAGGCTGAAATGACAAGTCAGAGTCTAGGATTACACCTAGTACCCTGGCGTGAGGGGAGGGAATGATGGTTGCATTGTTGATTTTGATGGAAAAGTCATGGAGGGGGGCATGGGCGGGGGGGGGAATATTAATAGCTCAGTTTTAGAGAGATTTAGTTTAAGGAAGTGGTGCGACATCCATGCTGATATGTCAGTTAGTAAGTTAGTAATGCGAGAGGAGACTGAAGGAGTGAGGTGAGGAGTAGACAGATAGATTTGGGTGTCATCAGCGTATAAGTGGTATTGGAAGGCGTGGGCAGTTATTAAGTGACCAAGGGAGGAGGTGTAGATAGAGAAGAGAAGGGATCCAAGAACCGAGCCTTGGGGGACCCCCACAGAAAGGGGCAATGGAGAGGAGGAGACAGAGTTGTTGGTGACACTGAAGGAGCGCTGTGATAAATAGCCAGAGAACCAGGATAGAGCAGAATCTCGGAGGCCAAGGGAATGTAGTTTATTGAGAAGGAGCGGGTGGTCAACAGTATCAAAGGCCGCAGAGAGGTCAAGTAGTAGGAGTATGGAGTACTGGCTGTTGGTTTTAGCAGTTAGTAAATCGTTAGTGAGTTTTAGTAAGGTAGTTTCCGTGGAGTGCTGCGAGCGAAAGCCAGACTGTAAGGGGTCAAGAAGGTTATTTTCATTGAGGTAGGAGCTAAGACGGTTGTAGACTAAGCGTTCTAGAAGTTTAGAGGTGAATGGGAGTAATGAGATGGGTCTTAAGTTGTTCAGGTCGATAGGGTCCAGTGAGGGCTTTTTAAGAATGGGAGTGATCTGTGCATGTTTTAGAGGGGAGGGGAAAATGCCACTAGAAAGGGAGAGATTGAAGATGTGGGTGAGGGAGCATAGGATAGAAGAAGAGGGTGACCGTAGTAGTTGTGAGGGAACAGGATCCAAGGGACAATTGGTTAGGTGGGCATCTGAGAAAATTTTTGTAACCTCTTCCGTAGTAGCCAATTCAAAAGAGGAGAGTGTTGAATGTGCTGCTGGGCAAGGTATGATGGGTGGGGAAGATGTACGCGCAGTGGAGATGTCCTCACGAATTGCATCGATCTTGTCTTTGAAGTGATTGGCAATCTCTTGGGCAGTGAGTGAGTTAGTGGGTAGAGGGGGTGGTGGACGAAGAAGAGAGTTAAAGGTTGAGAAGAGCCGACGGGGACTGGATGACAAGGAATTAATAAGAGAGACAAAGTAGGCTTGTTTGGCAGCATGGAGGCATGAATTGTATTTTAGAAGGGCAGATTTATATAGGGTGAAGTCTTGCAGGCATTTGGTTTTATGCCACAGTCAGTCAAGAGCACGGCAACGTCTCTTGAGATTTCTAGTGTTGTCAGTTTGCCAGGGTTGTAACGGTCGGGGCCTAATTCTGCGTGTGGTTAGAGGAGCAAGTGCATCTAGTGATGAGGAGAGTGAACTGTTGTAGACAGAAGTGGCCAGGTCAGGACAGGACAGGGGAGAGATTATGTCATATAGGTGGTCAGTAGCAGAATAGAGAAGAGAAGGGTTAAAGTGGCGAAGGTTTCTACAAGTAATTGTTTGCTTCTTGGAGGGATGGGTGGTTGGAGGCAAGGATACAGTGAAAGTAATGAGGTTTTGATCAGATAGAGGAAAGGGGGTGTTGGTGAGGTTGCCAGGGTTGCAGAGATGGAAGAATACAAGGTCAAGGGTATTACCATTGGAGTGAGTGGAAGTATGTGTCCATTGGGTTAGGTCAAAAGATGAGGTTAAGTTGAGAAGTTTAGCTGTAGTTGGGCTGATAACATTGACAGGAATGTTAAAGTCACCAAGAATAATGGTGGGTATTTCAGAGGAGAGAAAGTAGGGTAGCCAGGCAGCAAAGTCATCAATGAAGCGCGATACCGGTCCTGGAGGCCTATAAATTGCTGCAATCCTCGGAGAAATGGGAGAAAACAGACGAATACAGTGCATCTCGAAAGAAGAGAGGGATAGAGAGGGAGGGACAGTAAGGACTTGGAAGGTGCTTTGTGGGGACAGAAGGAAGCCAACTCCACCTCCTTTCTGTCTGTTGGGTCTGGAGGAGTGAGTCCAATGGAGACCACCATGGGAGAGGGCAGCAGGAGAAGCTGAGTCAAAATTTTGCAGCCAGGTTTCTGTTATGGCGAGTATGTTCAAGCCATGAGAGATGAAGAGGTCATGTACAGATGTTAGCTTGTTACAGATGGAGCGGGCGTTCCAAAGGGCACATGAGATTGGTGGGGTGCTTTGAGGAAGCAGGGGGATAGAAATTAAACTGAGTGGATTGCGGTGGTTGCCAGAGGGGGAGGGGTATTGGATATGTGGCTTGCATTTGGAAAATGGCGGACCATTATGTGATTATGTTTATGTGATTCGGCAAAGACATAACTTGATATTGTGATATTTTTGATCTGATAATTAAAATTTTCCTAATATATATTTAAAGGGCAACTTGGGTAATGCATTAAACAATAAACTCTTAATGCCATTGAGGAAATGTTGCGTGCTTGTTCATTTAGGAACTCCCATGTCATTCACCTTTAAGAGTATTGTTAATGAGCAGGAAACTAGGAAGAAAAAAATGTCTGGAATTTCTCTTTAAGTCATGTCTTCTCTATATGTTTTCTACATAGACTCAGCCAAGCACAATGGAAAATAAAGCCATGTATCTCCATACATTTGATGAGAAAGAGAATGGATCTGTGTTCGAAGAGACCTTTGATGGGAAAAATCTCTCCAAGATGAACCTGTGTGATGGATGTAAGTACTGGTTTGCTTATGTTCACTGAAATATCCAAAGCCACCACATTCCTTTTACATAGAGAAAGGGAGTGTTAGAACCCCTAGCAGTTTTTGTCTTTGTCATCTGTGTTCCATTGGGAGGATTTTCATTTACTTCCTGCCCTATGGACACAAAAACAAATGAGAGGGGGAATCCTCTTTTACACAATTGAACAGGTATCCCCATTGAAAGAATGCTTCTCCATACCTTGTATGCCTAATGGTGAGTGCTTAGAATGGAAAAATGGTGCACTCCAAAGTGTCCATTATGACTGAGAATATGCATGTGGTGGAAAGAGGGGGTCACTCTCAACACCCTGTGGAGCTCAATTCTTGATACCAGGATGGTGTGGTTATCATAGTGTTGCTCAAAAGAAAAAACACAATTTGACTGTGTGGCAGAAACATCCATGGGTGGATGGAGTGATGGGTGGTGCCACATAATACTATTATTCTTCATATGATAATTTTAAACAAATATGTGTGTGTGTATTTGGGCTTAAATCTGCACCCTAGCCTTCCCCTTACTCTTGCACAGTTTTACAAGCTTGTGGGGAGGTGCAGCGTAGTCCGGTAGCAGTAAACAGAACTTGTATTAATGCAGAATCCAGAAATTCACAACAAACCCGGGTAAAAGGAACACTCTTGGCAATTTTAGCAATGTGTAGCAAAGCAGGTCTCCGATGTGTTGACAGCATCTGTCCTTAAGGGGCGGAATGCAGCCTGGCTGGTCCGTATCCAAATGGGGAGGTCTCCAGTAAGGATGGTGTGTCCCTATCCTTTCCCTACTTATTTGGAACCTCTTCCTGACGTCAATTACTGTACTTGTCAGACGGGTGACCTATCCCTACACTATGAAGATATTTGCCAGCACACCATGGAATGACGTAGATAGCATCCAAACGTGTAATTTATTGCATGATCACAACACAAGAGAGTGCCTGACAAAGGCATGTGACTTGAACCAGTATCCAGCTGGTTGTTGCTGCAGCACCCATTTTTGTGAGCTCATCCAGGAATGTGTGCGATGGGAATATGAAGTACTATCCCTACACTACCCACATGCGAAATGCGCTTCAAGCCTGGGAGCCAGGGCCTTAAATAGGCTCTTCCTGACTCAAGATGGCTGCCAGAGTCATCTGGGGCATCATCCAATAAGATAGCTTCCCCAATGACCCAGGAAACCATAGAGGAACCAAGTTCCTCTTGACTTCCTCAATTCTGCAATGCCGCTGCAGAAGAGTGCCACCTACAATGAAAAAAATAGACTGCACCCGCCTAAAGGCTCCTCTCCTGTACTGAAAGTACTTATTCTGATTTCACTGTACACTGTGAGCTTCTCACAATGTGCATTAGATGCTGCAGCAAGTCAGATAGAAAACTCCTCATTTCCTGCTGGAGGTTGTCCATCATCGTCTAGTCTTTCCTCCCACTATACGGTATGTAAAGAAATAGAAATGGTTGTATTTTTTTAAAAATGGCATAAGCATGTGGTTGGTAGGGGCAGGAGAGGCAAAATATCAGCAGATTAAACTAGAGCTTCAAAAATGTATCTAGAACTTTTTTTTTGGGGTGGGGGGTTAGGGTGGGTAAGTGGTGTCCCCATTGGGGAAGGCAAACACTTTCTGTCCAGAAGAACCTCATGAAAGTACAATATACCCCAGTCATAAAGGAGTTGAAGTGAACCTGTGCTGCGTTAGATGCTGGTAATGAAACTTCATATGGGGATTGTAGATGTGTTGGCTACCTTCAGTGAGGATCCAACAGCTCCAAGAATTATTGTGCAGATCTCAGCTTCCAAAAATGTTCTGCATGGCCATGGTGGACATCTCCCAATAGTTCACCAAGCAGCCCTCATTGCAGCCCTCATTGCTTAATGGGATGTGGTGCCCAGGTTCATTTTTTTTCAATCCTCAGAAACTCTAGAGAAGGATTTGGAGGCTGTCGAGGTGTAATGAAAGGTAGCCAGAAAGGCTTACAGGAGTCGGATAGTGCTTTCTATTTATCTGTGAACTTAGCTTGTTACTTTTTCCCCTACTGATATGTAAAGGCTTGGGTTCCGAGACCTAGCAAGATACTGACTACATGACAGCCCTGGAACCTGCATATTTAAAAAAAGAAAACACCCAAAATCCTCCCAATGCAGCTTCAAAGACTTTCAGTTTATCCAGTAACAGGTTCTCCTAAACTCTACACCTGTGCATGCCCCGCTGTGTTTCTCTGTAGTTTATGAGGTTCTTCTTCCACATACCAAAAGCTTACAAAAAAATAGTCTTGATGCTTAGCTAAGCCGTTTTGAATTTCACAATCCTTCGTTTGAAGTGTTTCTGCCCATTCCATTAGACATTCGAGGTCAGTGAACGTGTGAAGATCGCAGCTTGTGCCAAGGACTGAACTCTCATGCTCAGACAGAACTCAGCAAGGGACTTTGAGAGCTGTGTTCCCTGGAAGGAACATGGTATGTCTTAGCCATGGGCGGGCAGCTGGAGAGGGTTACACCAATGTAAGACAACATACCAGCACCCACCATGTCTGCCATATGGGAAAACACAGGGATCAGGTCTGGTGTAAACATCTCTTAGGCCAAGACTGGCTGATGTAACGGTTATTTTTACTTTGGTTCTTACCGGTGACCTCATACCAAAGAAATGTTTTTTTTTGTTTTTTTTTGTTTTAAAGAGACTTTGAAACCTGCTAGAAATTGATTGAATTCATTTCTATAGCACATTCTCCAGAACATCAAGCAGAGTGATAAGACCATACATCAGTTCCTACACCAAACTAGATTATTTTTATGTGGAGTTACTGTATGTACATTAGTATCAACCAAACAAAAGCCTTCATTTTTGAAACCAAGGTCCTGCCTTTGTAGGGCAAAATTACTAAACACTGAAATCCCATCTTTAGGCCAATTTGCCACCCCACCCATTCACGATTATTTAAAAAAAAAAAAAACCCTCTAACCCACTTTTTTGCTTACCTGTCCACTGTTACTTGTCCCTCAACAGTGCCTCTTCCAGTGGAGACTGGTGATCAAGTTCTACAACCTGTACTTGCACCAACCAGGCCCCCCTGTCAGTTCTGAAGCATGGGAGGACCTTGCGGATGGACAGCCAATGGGATGGGTTTGCCATCACACAAAGAGGGCTGTGGATATCATGACATCACCGCCCCTCCTCTCCACTTCATCCGATCCGAGAACACCTTCTATTCATTGAAAAGAATACAAGGCACTCTATTAATGGTGGCAGTGCCAGGCGAGTGACCCCCTGTTGTTAGTGTGCAGTGCGGTAGACCTTTAGGATTACAGTAGACCAAAATCTGAATCATTGACATTTCTGCCAAACACTGCTTCCAGAAAACAGTGCACTTCTCTCATCTTACACATAGATAACAGAAATGTTTTTTGTATGTGTTTCTTTGACAGGGTTTTGCTTCTCCTGTTTTCAATAAATACTGTATAGAGGAAGATATTCAGAGACAAACATACTTGATAAATATTTTACATAATTCAAGTTGGCAGAACTATCAGATGCAGATCCAACATTTTTTTACCACTCATACGCCAGGGACACACATCATTCGGCCAGAGTGTGTCAGCTGACTATCAGTATTAGGTTAAAATGCCTTTAGATGGATCAGTAGAGGTAAAGAAGCTCAGATTCTACACAAAAATCATTTGAAACATTTCCTAAAAGAGAAGAGTCATTATGATCACCTCTCTGGTGTCCTGTGTACCTTCCTTCTATTCTTTGTAATAGAAGAGGTATTATACTCTCGTCTCCCCTCTCTGGTGTCCTGTGTCTCCTACTACTCCTCATTTCCCTGTAATAGAAGTAGTATATTCACCTCTTAGATGTCTAATGTCTCCTACCTCGCCTCCGTTCCCTGTAATAGAAGAGGTATTATACTCCCCTCTCGGGTGTCCTGTGTCTCCTACCACCCTTCTGTTACCTGTAATAGAAGAGGTTATAAACTCACATCTCTGATGTCCAGTGTCTCCTACCTCTCCTCCATTTTTTGTAATAGAAGTAGTATATTCACCAATTAGGTGTCTCATGTCTCCTGCCACATCTTCATTTTCTGGTATAGAAGTGTTACTATACTCAACTCTCCAGTGTCCAGTGTCTCCTATTTCCCTTTTGTTCTCTGTAAAATAACAGGTAGTATACTCACTTGTGAGTTTTCTCATGACCCCCACCTCACCTTTATTCTCTGCTTATAGCAGAGGTGCTATACTCGACTCTCCAATGGTCCCCTATCTTCTACCCTTCCTCTATTTATTGTAATAGAGTAGGTATTTTACGCACCTCTCTGATGCCTGCATCTCAAACCACCCTTCCATTCCCTGTAATAGAAGAAGAATTATACTCCCCTCTCTGGTGTCCTGTGTCTCCTACCTCCACTCTATTCCCTGTAATAGAAGAGGTATTATACTCTCCTCTCTGGTGTCCTGTGTCTCCTACCTCCCCTCCATTCCCTGTAATAGAAGAGGTATTATACTCTCCTCTCTGGTGTCCTGTGTCTCCTACCTCCCGTACATTCCCCGTAATAGAAGAGGTATTATACTCACCTCTCCGGTGTCCTGTGTCTCCTACCTCCCCTCTATTCCCTGTAATAGAAGAGGTATTATACTCCCCTCTATGGTGTCCTGTGTCTCCTACCTCCCCTCCATTCCCTAAAATAGAAGAGGTATTATACTCCCCTCTCTGGTGTCCTGTGTCTCCTACCTCATCCCCATTCCCTGTAATAGAAGAGGTATTATACTCTCTTCTATGGTGTCCTGTGTCTCCTACCTGCACGTTCATTCCCTGTAATGGAAGAGGTATTATATTCCCCTCTCTGGTGTCCTGTGTCTCCTATCTCCTGCCCATTCCCTGTAATAGAAGAGGTATTATACTCTCCTCTCTGGTGTCCTGTGTCTCCTACCTCCCCTACATTCCCTGTAATAGAAGAAAAAGTATACTCCCCTCTCTGGTGTCCTGTGTCTCCTACCTCCCCTCCATTCCCTGTAATAGAAGAGGTATTATACTCTCCTCTCTGGTGTCCTGTGTCTCCTACCTCCCCTACATTCCCTGTAATAGGAGAGGTATTATACTCACCTCTCTGGTGTCCTGTGTCTCCTACCTCACCTACATTCCCCGTAATAAGAGAGGTATTATACTCACCTCTCTGGTGTCCTGTGTCTCCTACCTCCCCTCTATTCCCTGTAATAGAAGAGGTATTATACTCCCCTCTATGGTGTCCTGTGTCTCCTACCTCCCCTCCATTCCCTGTAATAGAAGAGGTATTATACTCCCCTCTCTGGTGTCCTGTGTCTCCTACCTACTCCCCATTCCCTGTAATAGAAGAGGTATTATACTCTCTTCTATGGTGTCCTGTGTCTCCTACCTCCCCTCCATTCCCTGTAATAGAAGAGGTATTATATTCCCCTCTCTGGTGTCCTGTGTCTCCTATCTCCTGCCCATTCCCTGTAATAGAAGAGGTATTATACTCTCCTCTCTGGTGTCCTGTGTCTCCTACTTCCCCTACATTCCCTGTAATAGAAGAAAAAGTATACTCCCCTCTCTGGTGCCCTGTGTCTCCTACCTCCCCTCCATTCCCTGTAATAGAAGAGGTATTATACTCTCCTCTCTGGTGTCCTGTGTCTCCTACCTCCCCTACATTCCCTGTAATAGGAGAGGTATTATACTCACCTCTCTGGTGTCCTGTGTCTCCTACCTCCCCTACATTCCCTGTAATAGAAGAGGTATTATACTCCCTTCTATGGTGTCCTGTGTCTCCTACCTCCCCTCCATTCAATGTAATAGAAGAGGTATTATACTCCCTTCTATGGTGTCCTGTGTCTCCTACCTCCCCTCCATTCCCTGTAATAGAAGAGGTATTATATTCCCCTCTCTGGTGTCCGGTGTCTCCTACCTCCCCTCCATTTCATGTAATAGAAGAGGCATTATACTCCCCTTTCTGGTGTCCTGTGTCTCCTACCTCCCCTCCATTCTCTGTAATAGAAGAGGTACTATACTCCCTTCTCTGGTGTCCACTGTCTCCTACCTCCCCTCCATTGTCTATATTAGAAGTAGTACAGTAAATCACCAATTAGGTGTCTCATATTCCCTGCCGCACTTCCATTTAATGTTATAGAAGAGGTATTATTTGTCCCCATCTCCTACCACCCCTCCATTCCTTTAATAGAAGAGATATTATACTTCCCTCTCTGGTGTCCCCTGTCTTCTATCCACCCTCTATTCTCTGTAAAAGAAAATGCATTATACTAACCTCTTCAGTGTCCCATGTGTCCTGCTTACCCTATTTCCTGTAATAGAAGAGGTATTATACACACCTCTTTGTCTATAACCATCCCTCCATTTCCTGTTTTAGAACAAGTATACACACCTCTCCAGTGCCCATTGTCTCCTAATTTCCCTTGATTCTCTGTAACAAAAGAGGTAGTAAACTCCCTGCTCTAGTGTCCCTTGCCTTCCACCCTACTCAGGCTCGTGTTTCCTATAATAGAAGAATCATTATACTCACCTCTGGATGTTCCCCTTCATTCTCTCTCTTGATTGCCCCCCATCGTTCTCTCTCTTGATTGTTTCCCTTCATTCTCTGTAAAATAAGAAGTAGTATAGTTAGCTCTCCGATGTCCCATGTCTCCTAGCTCACCTTTGTTCCCTGTAACAGAAGAGGTGATATACTCGTGGGCAGGGTTTACAAAGTGACCTGGAGAGTTGGTGGCTCATGCCCCTAGAGGCTGCCAATGGTACTGTATATGCCTAAGCATTAAGGTGTCACTTTCCATAATGAGCAGTTTTAATTTCGACAACTAAAACATTTTCGTCAAAGATTTCGGCATTTTTGCAGTGATGAAAACAAAACAAAAATCACAGCACATTTTCATCCACTGACGTAAACTATAACGAAAATCAGATCAGTTTTCATTAAAGAATGAAAACGGGACGAAAATGTGAGGCAGGGACGTTTACCCTCGTGAACTGACTTCCGGTTTTTCACGGAGCTCTGCCTACTTCCGCAATCTGTTCCCAGCAAGCAAGCGTACCGATGCCAGAGACCTGAGAGTGAGGGTAAGAGCAGAGCAGCACTGTGCATTACAGGCCAGCCAGGCTGAGGCCTCCCGAGTCCCGACTCCTGATGAGATGACCTCCCACCAGGCACCCAGAGCAGAGCAGACTGTGAGTGTACAGTAATTGTGGTTACAATTACAGCAGGCCTGAGGGTTGCCACATCATCCCTTTAATCCAGGACATACATTAATTACACAGGTTCTGTGGCTGATTAAGGTGGTAATTAAACTCACTTGGTGCCTTATCTGCATTAAATCAGCCTCAGAACCTGTGTAATTAATATGTGTCCTGGATTAAAGGGATGATGTGGCAACCCTTGGCCTGAGGCCTCCCCTCCCTTCCCCTCAGACCATGTCTGTCCAGAGCACACTGTGCAACTTTGCATTACAGGCCTCCTCTGACCACTGACAGTGGCATCCAGAGCACTGTGCATTAGAGGCCATCCCTCAGACCACCGTTCAGCACTCTGCAGCATTACAGGCCTCCTCAGACCACCGTCTAGAGCACTGTGCAGCATTACTGGCCTCCTCAGACCATCATCCAGAGCACCGTGCAGCATTACTGGCCTCCTCAGACCTCCGTCCAGGGCACTGTGCATCATTACAGGAGTCCTCAGACTGTCCAGAGTGGCTAAATCTGTATCTGTGGGTTTGTTAAAACCTTAATACCATAAATAATAGCATGATATTAGATTTTTTTTACTCCAGGAGTATATAATGAAAATTCTAGAGAAAATTCTAGAGAAATGCCTAAATAATGCATTACAATTTAACTAAACACATTCGATTTTAGTTAAATAAAATTATTTTTGTCAACTAAAATGTATTGGGGACTTTAGTCAAATAAAATACGACGACTAAAATGTGACTAAAAATAAAAATGCAATTTTATTACTAACACTAAAGATACATCGAAATTTGCTGCCAAAATGAACACCGATAATGAGCAACACTTCTCCTGAGCAGACATTTGGTTTAACTCTTTGGTTCAGTGGCTTAGCTTATTCCTTTATTGCATTAAATATCACAGATAACCGATCATTACTAGGTTTCTCCCTCTGTGCAGCATTTCTAAACTGGTTCTGCGTAGAGTGCACCGGACTCCGCCAGCTGAGCATCTGTCACCTCATCCCAGTGACACTGATATGCATGTTTAATGCTTGCTCCTTCTTTGATTTGTATTTGGTATAGGACAAGGTGGCAGACCCTTCTCTGCAGTTAGGAGTGGTGGCTACCTCCCCCTCTTGTGTTTTACAAGGTTACAGTAGGATGTTTCTAGTCCAGCACGAGGGTTTGTTAATGACCAATGGGGACCTGCTAACAAGTGGAAGGCCCTCGATGGTACTGGGAGCGGCACAGATGTTCCTCATTTCCTATCTGGTAAAACAAATATAAACACAATAGTGAGGGTAAATCTCCATTCTTCTAACGTAGGGAGCTTGAATGGCGAAATTTGTCAAGTTGTATTGAGGTGTTTACCACCTACAGCATTGCACAGAATTGTTTTTGGCACATAGCCACCTGCCGTTGAGGGGTGAATGGACACCCACCCATTATAGTATGAGGAAAATTTGTAGATGGTTGATGTGATCTGTGTCCATAACATACTTTCAGCAGACTCCCTTCTAGAGAAAGAGGTAACCACTGCCGTATGGGATTTTCTGCATTTGAAGTTTAGTGGTCATCATTTGAGATTCTGGGCAATATTACATTAGACCAGGGTTTCTCAACTAGGGTTCCTTCAGAGTTTGCTAGGCGTTCCTGACCAATGAGCTATTTCTACCTCTCAGATAAGTTCCCACTGACACCATTGATGTTTTTAGCTATCTGTAAGGGGGTGATTCTTCCCAATTACCACAAGTGTAATGCCACGTACACACGACCAGTTTTGCCGTCGGAATAAACTCCAAAGGTTTCTCCGACGGAACTCCAACGGAATTCCATTCAAGCGTTCTTGCCTACACATGGTCAAACCAAAGTCCGACCATCCAAAACGCGGTGACGTACAGCACGTACGACGGGACTAGAAAAAGGATGTGCAATAGTAGCCAATAGCTTGCTTCAGAGCATGCGTAGTTTTTGGTATGTTGGAACAGCATACAGATGAGCGGTTTTCCCGATAGGAATTGGTTCCGTCGGAAATATTTAGAACATGTTCTATTTCTAGGTCCGTCAGAATTTTCGAAAAAAAAATTCAGATGAAGTACACACACGATCGGAATAGACGATGAAAAGCTTGCTTCGGACTTTTGCTGTCGGACATTCCGCTCATGTGTACGTGGCTTTTGGAGCATTCTTCCCACTGATCATCTAACTTATGTAACATGAGTTGTAGATATAGGAATTTTTACCAGGGGTCCCCCGGGAATGTAAAGGTAATTCAAGGGCTCCTTTGTGTTGAAAAGGTTGATAAAGGCTGCATTCGATCATATGAATGCTTGTGATCTCACACTGAAACTGCTGCGTGGATGTCCATTTTTAAAATACATAAAATGGATCCAATTGACCTGTGCTATAATGTATTATTTGTGCCTTGGGTCCATACCATACTTTTGGCAGGGAAAGGGGGAGTGCCTGCTGAATGGGATATTGTCTATTTGGAACAGTCATCATTTGGATAACCTTTGCAGCAATACATCGGATGATTAATGTGTTTACAATGATTGCTGGATGGATTTACCATTTACAAACATTCATAGATTGGTGCTGACATCTAATAGTTTTAGTATTTGCAGATGTACTCATTCTTTATATACGGTATATTCAATCCCTGGCAATACATTTTGTAACAGAAAAAAATAGGATCTGTGCTAGCAGGGGGATTTATTTTGTTTTCAACGCTTTTTTCTTATTTTTACTAAACAATAAAGCTTTTGTATTTCATTTAATTGCAGCTTTCCTTCTTTAATATATACAGTTTATATAGGTTTTGTTGATAGGATATGTATTTTTCTAGATATAATGTGTAAAATTTACATTGTAAATATCCTAGGCAGTCACATATCAAGGTTTTTGCATGTATAATTAAGTTTGCATCATTACCCTTTGATTCCAGATTTGAATTGGGTGTGTAGAGCCTCATTAAAGTTTTTTGGTGCTCCTGATAGCCGTAAATACCTAAGAGTGGTTCAAATTAGAGATGAGCTTGTTTTTGGTCCAAACTTGGGTTCAGACCAAACCCAGACAGAAGCTATCACTCCTAACCACTGCCACCCAATCAACTGTGGCCAGGGCATTTCCTGCTCCTTAGCTTCGCATGCACAAGGAGGCAGGAATTCTTGTGACATCATTGACCTAATATGGCCACATGGCCATATTAGGTCAATGTCATTGACCATTGGCCATATTAGGTCAACTATGTAGCAAACATCCCTGCCCTTTTGTGTACGCACAGCTGTGGGACATATTGACCTAATATGGCCATGCGGTCCAGGATGTCACAAGCATCTCCGCCTCTGTGTATGTGCAACTGTCGGGCATATTGACCTAATAAGCCAAAAGGCCTTTGTGACCATATTGGGTAAATGATGTCACACCCATTCCCACCCTTTGTGTATGTGCAGATTAAGGGCATATCAACTTAATATGGCCCTATGGGATGTCATAAGCTGCTGGTCAAATTAACTAAATATGGCTACATGGCCAAATTAAGTTAATGTCATTGCCTAATATGGCCAAATGGCTATATTACGTCAATGATGACAGAGCATGCCCACCCTTTTGTATGCGTGCAGTTGCAGGACATATCAACCTAACATACCCACATGGCAAGATTAGGACAATGTCATTGATCTACAGTGACATTGTCTACATATCTACATTGACCACATTAGGTCAATGATATAATGAGCATGCCCACCCCTTTCTGTAAATGCAGCTGCTATATGGGTACATAGCCAGACTATGTCAATGTCATTGGCCTACTACGGCCATGTGACCATATTACCTTAGTGATGAAAGAGCAACCTCATTTTTTGTGTACATGCAGCTGCAGGGCATATTAACCTAATATGGCCACATGGCCATATTAGGTCAATGTGAGTGACCTAATATAGCCATGTGGCCACATTAAGTCAATAATGTCTTGAGCATCCCCGATCTTTTGTGTACACACAGCTACAGGGCATATTGACCTGATATGGCCACATGGCCCCAGTAGGTCAATATAATATAATTGACCTACTAAGCCCACGTGATCCTATTACATTAATGATGTAACAAGCTTTACTGCCCCTTTGTGCATGTGCAGCTGTGGGGAATAGTGACCTAATATAGCCACATGGCCATTTTAGGCAAGTGACCTAATATGGCCATATTAAGCCATTGTTGTCTTGAGCATCCCTGATCTTTTGTGTCCATGCAGCTGTGGGGCACATTGACCTAATATGGCCACTTTGCCCTGGTATTGACCTACCAGAGCTATGTGGTCCTTTTAGGTCAGTGAAGTCACAGGCATCCCTGTCCCTTTGTGTATGTGCAGCTTGGAGGCATAGTGACCTAATATAGCCATGTGGCTATATTGGGTCAATTATGTCACAGGCATCCCTGCCCCTTTGTGTACATGCAGATGCAGGGCTGGGAATGCTCTGGTTGCAGTTGAATGAGTAACATTGGACAGGAATGACAGCTTTCTTCCCAGTTTGGTTGGAACCCAAGTTTTAGCCAAACCAAGCTCATCCTTGTTTCTAATCCATCCTCACTCTATTCTAAAACAACTTTTGGTTGGTCTGTATGACTAAAAATTAACAGGATAATCACATGTGTAAAACTAACCTCTTATTTATCTTGGTGACACCAGTGAAAGGTTCCTCTTTCTCCCCGATATGTCACATGGATGGGAAACAAGCATGATTCTCCCCAAAGGGAATAAAAGAGAAGCAACATCCTAAAAAAAAGGATCTAGCTCCTTCCCATTTTCTCTAAAATTAAAACATAAAAAGTTTTGACTGGGGGTGTGCTTTAAATAAGAAGTAACTATTAAAATGGACTCGACCTTGGACTGGACTTGATAGAGAATTCCAATGAGTCTCCTGAGCTGAGTTAACTGGGGTAGAGAACTGCTGGTCTGTAGCCCAATCCCGGCAGAACATTGTTCGATAGTGGAACGGCCAGCTCTGTGGTTTTCCATCAGCCCAGTTTTCACCTCCCTGAAACTCCCCGTTAATTTAATTCTCCGGATTATCGCCAACTGCAGAGCTGAGCAACGGTGCATTCAAACCCTCGTATAGTTTTAACACTTCATCTCCTTAATAATATTTTGGCAAACAACTCGCTCTACCGCCAAGAAACCCAAAATCAGAGTATAAATGGAATAAATGGTTTACCGTGCATTCAAATTAGGTATCAGTGTTATAAAATGCAGAATTTTCTGATCATGGAGTCTTATATCCATGTACAATGTACTTGTGACTGCACTTTCACTAAATCTCCTTTCCTGAAATACTCTTCTCTGCTGGAGGTCTCTGCTCCTTCCTCTATCTAACTCTTCTCTCCTGAAATACTCAAACCTGCTGGAGGACTATGCTCCCTCCGCTGTCTAACTCTCCCTTCCTGAGATACTCTACACTTCTGGAGGACTCTGCTCCCTTCTTTGTCTAACTCTCCTCTCCTAAAAAACTCTGCACTGCTGGAGGACTCCGCTCTTTCCTCTAACTCTCCTCTTCTAAAATACTCTGCACTGCTGGAGGACTCTACTCCTTCCTCTATCTAACTCTCCTCTCCTGAAATACTTTGCACTGCTGCTGGACTTTATTCCTTCCTCTATCTTATGCCCTGTACGCACGATCGGAAATTCGGCCAGCAAAAGACCGATGAGAGCTTTTGGTCGGAAAATGCGACCGTGTGTATGCTCCATCGGACTTTTGCTGGCGGAATTCCAGCCAGCAAAAGATTGAGAGCATGTTCTGAACTTTTTCCGATCGAAAAATTGAGATTGGAAATTCCGATCGTCTGTACCAATTCTGACGCGCAAAATTCCTACGTATGCTCGGAAACAATTCGAAGCATGCTCGGAAGCATTGAACTTCATTTTCTCAGCTCGTCATAGTGTTGTACGTCAACGCGTTCTTGACGGTCGAAAGTTCAGCGAACTTTCGTGTGACCGTGTGTATGCAAGCCAAGCTTGAGCGTAATTCCATCGGAAAAACCATCCAAGATTTTTCCGACGGAAATTCCGCTCGTGTGTACGCGGCATAACTCTCTTCTCATGAAATACTCTGAGCTGCTGGAGAACTCTACTCCTTCCTCTATTTAGCTCTCCTCTCATAAAATATTCTGCACTACTGGAGAACTCTACTCCTTCCTCTATCTAACTCTCTTCTACTAAAATACTCTGCACTACTGGAGGACTCTGCTCCTTCCCCTAGCTCTCCTCTCCTGAAATACTCTGCACTGCTGCAAGACTCTACTCCTTCCTCCACCTAACTCTCCCCTCCTGAAATATTCTACTCTGCTGGAGGACTCTACCCTGCACTGCTGGGTCTGCTAGAGCGCCTAGGGACCTAGCCTGGCGTGATGGAGAAAGAGATGTAGAGCGGTCCCTGGGAGGAGAACAAGCATGGAGCTATGGAGAAGTGTGTTTCCTGTATTCGATAGTAACATACAAACATTGTCATTGGGAATGAGGTGACAAGACTGCTGGGTTGGTGGAGACTGGTATAAGTTCCGTGACACCAGATCAGAAATGATGCACACCTGGAGAGAGGTGCTCTCTAACCAAAGTTATGTCTGCAGTGCTGTAGTGTCAACGGAGTAGGAAGTATGGCCACAGCTTACAAGGTGTTAACTGTGCAAATTGTCTGTCTCACTTCTAAGTTTGGAATGCCGCCTTAATGCTGAATTTACCGTGGCTTATGCATGCCGTGCACTCGTGCAGGCATTAGTTGGTTCAGTGTACCCACCTGGCAGGTCAAGCCCTGCCCACATGCGGTTTACGATTCACCTGTGCAAGGTTAGATTCCCCAAATTACCACTACGCAATCCAATATGGTCATCCAAATGTGGGATTTCTTAGCGTACAAATGCCGGTTCAGCAATGAAGTGTCCCTGGGAATGATCTGAATACATTAGTGGCACGAACAACCAATGTGAAGGATTATTCGTTAGTAAGCCTCCTGAGAACGGAAGGGACTGACTCTCCCAGGACAGATTAGTAAAAATAATAACTCAAATCCACAGATGATCATTCCACAGCCATATTTCCCTCAGCAGATGACCACAAACCACAAACCTTCATCATGGGCTGCCAAACAGCTGTTGGATAAAAAACATGAAATTCTACACGAGGACAGTTATCATTGTGTCAGCAATACAGAAAAACACTCATGACCCCCCAAACTGAATAAACTTACACAGATCAGGTTGCCTTGGTGATGACTGTATTAATAATAAAAGTCCATACCTGGGGATTTATGGAACCTCCTGAGCTTGAGATTCTGAGGGGGGACAGGACTGTTCCACTATAATGATGTGATCCCCCAAGACAAACAGCACTGACACAAAAACATACCACAAAACTGAATTGTGTTATTTGATGTGCAATATGAAAGCAATATCCCAGCACTAAACAACATGCAATACAAGGGCAACAAATGTGCAATTGTGATAACACTGGGACAACTAATGGGCAATAATGACAACACTAAGGAGAAAAATAGCCAATCATGATAAAACAAAGGCAATAAATGGTCAATCCTGACAACACTAGGGCAACAAATAGCCAATCATGACATTACAAAGACAGCAAATGGGCAATAGTGACAATACAAGGGCAACAAATGGGTGATCGTGAGAATACTAGGGCAACCAATGGACAATTGTGACACTACTAGGGCAATAAATAGATATTGCTGACAATACAGCATCATCAAAGCGGCAATCATGACAATAAAAGCACAACAAATGGGCAAACATGACAATATTGGGGCAACCAATAGACAATCGTGACAATTCTAGGGCAACTGCGACAATACAAAGGCAGAAAATGGGCAATCGTGTTAATACAATGGCAATAAATGGTCAATCCTGACAACAACTAGGGCAACAAATAGCCAATCATGACAATACAAAGGCAGCAAAT
Source organism: Lithobates clamitans (assembly GCA_037952925.1). Classification (NCBI taxonomy): domain Eukaryota; kingdom Metazoa; phylum Chordata; class Amphibia; order Anura; family Ranidae; genus Lithobates; species Lithobates clamitans. The sequence goes on from JBBGZY010001089.1 coordinate 653,238, forward strand.
GGGCAATAGTGTCAATATAAGGGTAAAAATTGGGCAAGCATGACAATATCAGGGCAACTAATGGATAATTGTGACATGGCTAGGGCAACCAATAGACAATTGTGACACTACTAATATAATATAATAATATATAATACAATATATATTAATATAGACAATACTTACAATACATTGGCATCAAAAGGGGCAATACAAGGACAACAAATGGGCAAGCATGACAATATTAGGGCAACCAACAGACAATCAGGACAATTCTAGGGCGACTAATAGCCAACTGTGACAATATAAAGGCAGCAAATGGGCAGTCATGATAATACAAGGGCAACCAATGGAGAATCTTCACAATACTAGGGCAATGGGTGCACCAAGAGCTGAGCTTGGGGTGGCACATTTACATAGACTGCATCGAGCTGGTGTTCCCCAACGCAAGTAGTTCTCCAAATTTGGAGAAAGCTCCCACATACTATGAAATGGCTGGGCTTGCTAGATCCAGAATATTACATCTGAGCCATGTCATATCCCTGTAATTGCTCTACTGAGCAATGCATTGACCACAATCTGTTGGTGTTGTAATTAAACGTGGATGCTGTATATACTGTTGATGCAAGTGCATACTGTTGTTATGCTGTAATATTATGTTGTCATGTACAGTATAATTACATCATGGTTTTTAGTGGCTTGCCATGTAAATTTATGTTTGCACACTGCCATTATTAATGTGATTTGACTGGTATAAGGATTGCACCTGACTTTAGTCAGGTACATACAAGGGCAATACATGCAATTGTGACAACATTACAGCAACAAATAGCTAAATGTTACAATACAAGAGGAACAAAAGGACAATTGTGACAATACTAGAACAATAAATTGGCAAGGGGCAATAGTACTCGGGCTCCCTATTGACCACCAATATAAGAGGGGAGGTTATTGGGGGCTCCCTACTGACCACCAATATAAAAGGAGATGGTACTGGGGCTGCCCACTGACCACCAATATACGAGGGGATGTCACTGGGGTTTCCCACTGACCACCAATATAATATAAAAAAAGAAAAAGAAAATAGAATTGCCCGAATAATGTAAAAAACAAACACATAATAAATAACATCTTCATAAATTAAAATTAAAATTGTTTGCAAGGCTTTTTTTCAACTTTGTCAATGCCCTGGGACAAGGCTGAGGGTGCCGTGGGGAATACTCAACCTTAAGGCGGACCTATACTCTTATGGATGAATCTACGCCATGCACACTGGCACTATAATTGTTCTCCAGTTAACGCTCAGTTCCAGTAACAGTACACACCTTCTCTGTAATCTGCATTTAGAAGGGACACGCTGAGCCAATGTCCACATCCACCTGTCTAGTGGTTTCCATTACTAATTCCCAGTAGCGGAGTGGGCCCCACCATGCACTTAACTTAACTCTTGTGCTTCTGTACCTCTGTACAGGATGGGAACCTCTGTGGAGTGAATCCACTCCTGTTGCTTTAGGAGACCACTGGCGGAAGACAGGGACATATCTGCCGCAAGGCAAACAAGGCATTTGTCTTGGGTCTGCCCCCCGGGCAGAAGGGACCCCGCCCTAATGCAGAGCGAGATCGAGGCCCCAGCATTCAAAGCAGAGGATTCAACTTCCTCCTCCTTTGCCGCTCTGTGACCACGCCTAGTGCTTTCCACCCACCTCCTCCATCTCCCTCCCAAAAGTGAAGAACTACAGGTCCCAGCATGAAGCCCACAGAGCAAGCAAGCTGAACAAGTTAGTTTCCTTTTCCTTTGTTAAAGTTTGCTCTAGGCTTCTTCCTGTAAAACTCTGGAAGAGGGAAGTTTGCAGGAATCATTAGTGCTGCCTATCAGACCTTGGTGCTGAGGACGGAAAAATTGTTTAAAGGCATCGGTCAGCCAGCCACCTTCTCCACCGCTCTTCCTCTGACTGATCGAAGCCTCAGCAACACGTTGTCCACCACCAGGAAATTGTAACCTCCCAGGGTCTGGAACTGCCTTGCACAAACCTTTCTTCAAGGCCTCCTGAAAATGTTTCATCCTCTGCTCCCTCTGTAAAGGCAGGATGAGTTCTGCAACCTTACCCTTGTAACGTGGATCAAGAAGGGTTGCCAGCCAGTAATGATCCCTCTCCTTGACACCACGAATCCTAGGGTCCTTTTGCAGGCTTTGCAGAATCAAGGAGGCTATGCAGCTTACGTTTGCAGAGGCATTCGATTCTGAGTCCTTTGGGTCACTAAGGATCACATGATCCGTAACTACCTCCTCCCAGCCATGTACAACTCCTTGGGTTTCTGGGGACTGGAACCCATCCCTTGAAGACTGCTGCTGAGTGTTATCCTCTGCAACCATGCTGACACAATCCTCCTCCTCTTCTTCTTGTGTGTTTGGTGGGCCCGCAGGAATGCTATCTGGATAAAGGGGGCGTTGAGAGGTAAGGAAGTCCTCCTCTTCCTCCCGCTGTTCTGCCTCAAGTGCCCTGTCCACGATTCCAGGAAATGTGTGCTCCAACAGGAAGACTAGAGGGACAGTGTCACTGATGCATGCATTGTCGCTGCTCACCATCCTTGTGGCCTCCTCAAATGGTGACAGGACAGTTAATGCATCCTTGATCAGTAGCCACTGGCGTGGCGAAAAGAAGCCAAGCTCCCCTGACCCTGTCCTGGTGCCATACTCGCACAGGTACTCATTAATGGCCCTCTGCTGTGTGTGCAGCCGCTGCAGCATTGCCAACGTTGAGTTCCACCAGGTGGGCATGTCACAAATTAGGCGATTGGTGGGCAGGTTGCATTCCCTTTGAATGTCAGCCAGCCGAGCACTGGCATTGTATGACTGGCGGAAATGACCACAGACTTTTCTGGCCTGCCTCAGGAGATCCTGTAAGCCTGGGTACCTGCTAAAGTACTGCTGCACCACCAAATTCAGGACGTGTGCCAAACATTGAACATGGGTCAAGTGTCCATGTCGGAGGGCGGAGAGAAGGTTGGCGCATACAACCATTCCTGGCTGAAGCTGGCATGGCGTCAACCCCCTCTGAGCCTGCCCCTGCAGAGCTGACAGAATCTCTGCCCCATTGTGGCTCCTGTCCCCTAGGCAGACCAACTCAAGCACCGCATGGCATCTTTTAGCCTGACTGCTTGCATAGACCCTTGCATAGAACTCTTACAGAGCACCGCTGGTTCAGAGGACAAATCTGTAGAAGAGGCTATAGAGGAAGAGGAGGGGGCAGAATCATCATTAGCATTGAGGAGGTGTGGTGGCGGAACAAGCTCCAACAACACTGAACCCTGTCCTGCATCTTTCCCAGCTGCCAGCAGAGTTAACCAGTGCGCTGTGAAGGAAAGGTAACGTCCCTGTCCATGCCTGTTGGACCATGAGTCAGCGGTAATATGAACTTTACTGCTGACCGTCCTGTTCAATGAGGCAAAAACATTGCCTTCCACATGCCGGTAGAGAGCCAGAATGGCCTTCTGTGAAAAGAAATGGTGTTTTGGAACCTGCCACTGAGGTACAGCACATTCCACAAGTTCACGAAAGGGGGCAGAGTCTACCAGCTGAAAAGGCAGCAGTTGCAGTGCTAGCAATTTGGCCAAGCTAGTTTTTAGACCCTGAGCATGTGGATGGCTGGGACCGAATTTCTTTTTACGGTTCAGCAACTGGGGTAGGGAAATTTGCCTGTTAAAATCAGATGGTGGTGTACTGCTAGCAGATTGGCTGCAAGTACTTGGGACACCTGCTATATTGCTATACCTTCATTCCTCTCAGTGCAGGTTTTTGAGAGGACTGGGGGTATAGTAGGGTTGGAGACCCCAGATGAGGAGCAAGGAGAGGTCCACCTTTTTCTTTGGTGTGGGTCTTTCAAGTGGTGTTGCCAATGGACTGCATGGCAGGTCATCATATGTCTGGTCAAGCACGTGGTGCCCAAGCGGCTGCTGTTCTGGCCATGCTTAATCCGCTTCAGACATAGGTTGCAAACAGCAATGGTTTGATCTGCTGCACACATGTCAGAAAAGCCCACACCAAGGAACTTTTAAAGGTCAGCGGGGAGTCAGCAGTGCCCTGCACCTGGGGAACTCTGCGGTGTGATGCAATAGGGTGGCTGCCCTTAAGCTCCTCTCTTCTCTCAGGCACCCAAGTACAGTCAGTGACCTCATAATCCCCTCCCTCCTCGTCATTGGAGCACACTTGGCAGTATGCTGCAGCTGGGGGAACATGGCTGCCAGTTTCTTGTCCTTCTATGGTACCCCCTCTCTCTAGGCTCACTTTACTCCCTTCCTCAACCTGGGAGCCAACATCGGTGCCTTCAAATCACTGCACATCCTCCAGCAGCATGTACCCGACACTGTGGTCAAATAATTCCGGAGACTCCTCCATGCATGATGGTGGGGCTACGGAAGGAGTGACTATGGACAAGGAGCCGGTGGAATAGGCTGCTTTGGCAGCTGTGTTGCAAGGCAAAGTGCTCTGAGCCTAGGTGACCTAGGATGAGGAGAATGAGTACGGCTGTGTTATCCACTCCATCAACTCTTCTGTATGTTGTGGCTCAATAACACGGCCAGCAGCAGAAAAAAAGGACACAGAGGCTGCTTGCCCTCTTTTAGTGGCCTGTGAGCGTCTGCCTCTCCTTGGTGGCCTTCCGGACATGTATTTTTGATGTATTTTTTGTTTTACAACACCACACTACACTGTATTAGATACTGTGTACATCGCCTGAAGTGTATTAGAAAATGTACACACTGTATTAGATACTGTGTACACCACCTGCACTGTATTAGCAACTGTACAATGGCTGCACTGCATTGTATACTGTGTACACCAACAGAAGTGTAGTAGAAACTGTACACACTGTATTAGATACCTAGTACACCGCCTGCACTTTATTAGAAACTGTACTACAGCTGCACTCTATTGTGTACTGTATACACCACCAGAAGTGTAGTAGAAACTGTACACACTGTATTAGATACTGTGTGCATCACCTGCACTGTATTAGAAACTGTACTATGGCTGCACTGTATTGTGTACTGTGTACACCACCAGAAGTGTAGTAGAAACTGTACACACTGTGTTAGATACTGTGTACACCACCAGAAAAGTAGTAGAAAATGTACTACGGCTGCACTGTATTGTGTACTGTGTACACCACAAGAAGTGTAGTAGAAACTATACACACTGTATTAGATACTGTGTACACCACCTGCACTGTATTAGAACCTGTACTATGGCTGCACTGTATTGTGTACTGTGTACACCACCAGACGTGTAGTAGAAACTGTACACAATGTATTAGATACTGTGTACACCGCCTGCACTGTATTAGCAACTGTACAACGGCTGAACTGTATTTTATACTGTGTACACCACCAGAAGTGTAGTAGACACTGTACACACTGTATTAGATACTGTGTACACTGCCTGAAGTGTATTAGTACACCACAGAATGTACTGTAGATATAGGTTACACTGGATGCAAGTATATATATATATATATATATATATATATATATATATATATATATATATATATATATATATATATATATATATATATATATATTAGACTGACTGTATATATATATATATATATATATATATATATATATATATATAAATCAAATTCACTACCACTAACTGAATAACCTGCCTGCTGAATCTAAATCAAGCCGCTGTGTAAGCAGTCTTATATATTGTGGGGCGTGGACTTAGTCCCCCTGAGCCATGATTGGCCAAAGGCACCCTGCCTTTGGCCAATTATGGCTCTTTTAGCAGAGCGCGCTGTGATTGGCCAAAGCATGCAGGTCAGGTGCATGCTTTGGCCAATCATCAAACAGCAATGCACTGCGATCTTGCAGTGCATTATGGGGCGTTCCGCAGCGCTCACATTTTCCGTGATCGCCCGATGTTTGAGTCGAAATTATGTTCGACCCGAGCATCGAGCTCCTCCCTCCTGCCCATCTGTTCCATCTACAAGTGCCCTTCAGTGCTGCCTATTAGTGCCCTTTAGTGCCACCTATCAGTGCCCATCAGTGCAACTTCATCAGTGCTTCCTCATCCTCTGCCCCACTGACCCCATCCTCTGCTCCATTGACCAAATGGAGAGGGCCAGACCCAATGAATAACCCACCAAAAGACCAAAGAATCGGGAAAGGCATTAACTCCTACCCTCCCCAATGGGACAGCACGTATATAACTATTTTCACCTGCTTACACACTGATCAGACCCTTCCTAACATTTATATTCTCCCTATCCATCTATTCTGAACCAACTTCCCAGGAATTGGATAGGGTCAGATAAATATTCATAACCCAGTGGTTAACTCCTCCTACTCTATTTCTGGAAGCTTCTTCCAGAGGCAGGGAGGAGCAATCAACTCCCAGGTTTAGGGATAAACCTGACCAGACCTCAAAAAAAAAATTGCTGCTCAACTAAGTACAGCAGAGATGTAAACTAAAAAACTAAATTTATCCAGCCTAGGGCAGGGCATATTTGTAGGGTCAATATGTTGTAGAATGATTTAAATAAGAACAAATAATATGTTATTTCTAGCCTATATGACACACAGAGATGATCATTTTAAGCACTCCTGCTCCATACAGAATTTTCAGTAATAATCTTGAAATTAAACCAATAATAACAGAAAAAAACAGATATTAAAAATTGTAGTGTCTCCTTATATTAGCGCGAGCAGTGTAGAAATTCTCCCTCCTTGAATTGGTGGTCAGTGTAGGTAGGACATCAATTTACTATTGCTTACTGCTCAGGGAACCTCTAACAACTTCAGAAGAAACCCTAGTTGGGAAAAAATGGTGTAAGTGATGCTGGGCTTGCTTCTAAGTAGTGATGGAGCCTGATGTGGCTGGGTTCAGTTTGCAGCGGGCAAGCGAACAGACCATTTAGTTTACCCATTCGCCAAAGCGCAAAAAGCTGAAGTTTGGGGTGAACCCTGCATTACCCAAAACTTGAACGTCATCCCTACTTAAAAGAGAGCCTTGCATGGTTTTGCAAAAGGAGTCTCATAAATGACCCCTGTAATAAATGTTTATTGGTAAAATTAAGAATTCATACCAAAATAATTAAAAACCATTTAAAATGTTTTGTTGTTAAATAAAACAAAATTGGCAATAAAATAGATATGGGAAACGAGAACGCATACCAAAAAATTAGAGAAGCACTTTAAATATTTTCTAACACTCTCTATTCCCCTATATCCTCGGCTTCCAGAAAATGTTCATTACAGAATTTATAAATCCATTTTTACAGTGCGTCTGCCTGGAAACATCGACTTTACAGAACAATATTTGACTGGGATACGCATCTCCTCCAGCCAGAACACTTTAATCCAGAGACATTTTTATAAATGCTTTGAATGGCTGTTTAATCCTTTCACTTCATCACAATTGAAAATTACCACAGTTTTCACACTTGGAAACTTCATCTTGGTTTTATATTGAGTAGACAAGGTCTTAAATGCTGAAAGTAATATGTTTTAGGAAACTTTATCCAAAATGAGATTAAAGGACCAGCAATCCTAAATTACATTAGTTTAAAAAAAAAAAAAAAAAAAAACGATCATGGGGCCAGTTCTTTCAAAAGTGATATTTTAGGTATAGGTGGAGACTATAACTGGCAAGTGGTGGCAAGAGTCAGCGCTGGCTTCTAATATGTCTTGGATACTCCAACAGTGAGATATCCTTACCATAATTCTCAGTTCTGATGCGGCTTGTTATAAAACAAACTACTTTTTTTCTTTTAAGGTGCATTTTGGAGCATTGGCAGCCCATTTAAATGAATAGCCTGGCAATTACAATGTATACTGCAATACACCACGATGTTGTGAAGGGGCCCTTCAAGTAGATCTACAAAAGGGGTCCCCAAACTCTTCAACTCATCAACCACTTCATAAAGTTTCAGATTATTAATCGACCCCTAGACAGGCTGGGATGTAGTTAGCTTAGACTGACTGTATAGTTTCCACCTGGTTTTTCCCTAAGCTTAAAGTGGATGTAAACCCTCACATATACCCAGAGTGAACAGCCTCAGATGATACACAGAGATAAAACAAATCCTCCTACATAAGTTTTACATGTATACCTGCAGTCTTCAGCTTTATATAATGTTTAGAAAGTGCACATTGTGTTAGAATGTTCACTTCCTCATTCAGCAGTAGCAGTGTAGTGTTGGATTACACTGGGAGACAGCTGATTGGAGGAAAGGCACCCCCACATAGGCAGAGACTTTCAGAGCTGTCCTGTGAGTAGAGCAGCTTTCTGCTAATCTATTTATAGCACCCACCCTGACACAAAATTCAGCCTGCTTTTATCACATGTGTCGGAGAACTTGTCAGAAGTTATCATGCTGATAACAGAAGAACGGAGCAGGAGAAAGCCACAGGACTTAGTGCTTTGAAGAGAGATAAGAAAACACTGCAGATATATGTGCCCAGCTCAAATTTCATGAATCGGGTGTACATCCACTTTAAGTTGGCTTGTGATGTCTCACTGTCGCCAGTAGATGTTACTGGCATCACTGTTCAAAATATGAGATTTCCCCAGCAAAACTAAGTTATGAATATTTATATTTCCTTCAGCCAATCTAGTAGGAGGTTTAGGCCACTGGTGCTGATGCCTAGGAAGGTGCGGCAGGGTGGAGTTCTGCTGTTTAGGCCCAATAGCCTGTTTGGGGCCTAATGTGTGCTGAAGTGGTCCTGAAGCTGTCCTGCCTGGTCTGGAGGAAGCTGCACCAAGGAGGAGACCCAGGGGAGGCCCCTTGCTGAAGAGAACCAGGAAAAAAGCTGGCTCCTCAGAAGGACCTGGTGACTCGCTTGGAGGACGCACTGAAATTTGGGAATGTGCTTACAGTGATGCCGGGTCGGCTTAAAGGTTATGACACTGTGAAGCTGGACATTGATCTGGAGAGTCTGAAAGTGATCTGCAACAGTATCTGGAATCCCTAACCCTCACCTCCTTAATCATTCTGCAATACATTTTTAAAAAGACAAAGCTGGCACCCAATATCCTTTCTCAGTCCCCCTATTTTAGCCATGGACATCTGGAGGTGCTATCCTGCCTCTGAGGTGTCAGAGGGGTGATACATTAATTATATATTGAATTCCAGTTTAAATAACAGTACTACAATTATATTTTTTACCAGCCCCTTGGATAGCTCCATTGACCTTTGAGGTTCAGTACTGACCACTTTGGGAAATCCTGGTCTAAACCCTTCTTAGATTATGTTTTGTTGGCTGTAGCTCTGCTTTTCTTAATCTACTGACATGTTTGTTTTCCAAGGTCACAACTTTATTGAAATGATACGCATAATTTCCAACATATCAACTGTCAAAATAAAGCCTGTGCCAGTCACAGCCAGAGCATGCCTCAAACCCAGCATGACATAGCCTCAATGTTTGTCTTAAGCTGGCCATTCACTGTGCGAACTTCAGACAGTTCCCGATGAACCGGTTGAAATTCATTAAATAGGTGGCCCTGTCACCTCCCTCCCACCCAATGTCCTTCGATGATAAAATTGAAGGAACCATACACAACATTGTTGGCCAAACAATGGCTGCATTCAATCAGTGGTGCTGGCTGACAGAATATAAAAGCCTCAGAAGGAGATTTGTCTATCTGGCTGTATAGTGTGGATGAAGAAATCCGTTGGAGATTCTTTCGTACAGCCCACAGGCAAAGCAAAAAAAAAGAACAAAATCTAACAGTGTATGGCCAGCTTTGTCATGAGTGCTGGACAGACATCCAACTACCCCAAAACCCACTTGAGAGCCTAAATTAGCAAACAATTGCAAAGGCAAGATTAAACAACCAGTAAAGCTCTGAGGAGCATCATCAGATGAGAGTTGCACAGAAAATAATTCTTCAAGCAGGTGGGGAAAGTTCAAGGTCAGTTTAAAGTTGTTAATGTACTTACTTCTTTATATCCTATTTCGGCAGGAGATGTGTTGGTAGGGAGTTGGATGCAAAGGTAGAAAAGATGAGTCTTGAATAGGGATGAGCCGGACACCCCCGGTTCGGTTTGCAGCAGAACATGCGAACAGGCAAAAAATTTGTTCGAACACGCGAACACCGTTAAAGTCTATGGGACATGAACATGAATAATCAAAAGTGCTAATTTTAAAAGCTTATATGCAAGTTATTGTCATAAAAAGTGTTTGGGGACCTGGGTCCTGCCCCAGGAGACATGTATCAATGCAAAAAAAAGTTTTAAAAATGTCAATTTTTTCGGGAGCAGTGATTTTAATAATGCTTAAAGTGAAAAAAAAGTGAAATATTCCTTTAAATTTTGTACCTGTGGGTGTCTATAGTATGCCTGTAAAGTGGCGCATGCTTCCCGTGTTTAGAACAATCAGAGAGCAAAATGACATTGCTAAAGGAAAAAAGTCATTTAAAACTACTCGGGGCTATAATGAATTGTCTATGGGAGAAATCAAAAGTGCTAATTTTAGGGGTTAATATGCAAGCTATTGTCATAAAAAGTGTTTGGGGACCCGGGTCCTGCCCCAGGGGACATGTATCAATGCAAAAAAGTTTTAAAAACTACCTTTTTTCGGGAGCAGTGATTTTAATAATGCTTAAAGTGAAACAATAAAAGTGAAATATTCCTTTAAATTTCATACCTGGGGGTGTCTATAGTATGTCTGTAAAGTGGTGCATGTTTCCCGTGTTTAGAACAGTCCAAGAGCAAAATTACATTTCTAAAGGAAAAAAAGTCATTTAAAAGTACTCGCTGCTATAATGAATTGTCGGTCCCGGCAATACATATAAAAGTCATTGAAAAAACGGCATGGGATTCCCCCACAGTCCATTACCAGGCCCTTTGGGTCTGGTATGAATATTAAGGGGAACCCTAAACCAAAATTTCAAAAAAGAATTGCGTGGGGGTCCCCCCAAATTTCATACCAGACCATTCAGGTCTGGTATGGATATTAAGGGGAACCCCGTGCCAAAATTAAAAAAATGGCGTGGGGGTCCCCCTCAAAATCCATACCAGACCATTCAGGTCTGGTATGGATTTTAAGGGGAACCCCGCGTCTAAATTTAAAAAAATGGCATGGGGGTCCTCCCAAAAATCCATACCAGACCCTTATCCGTGCACGCAACCTGGCAGGCCGCAGGAAAAGAGGGGGGGACGAGAGAGTGCCCCCCCTCCTGAACCATACCAGGCCACATGCCCTCAACATGGGGAGGGTGCTTTGGGGTAGCCCCCAAAGCACCGTGTCCCCATGTTGATGGGACAAGGGCCTCATCCCCACAACCCTTGCCTGGTGGTTGTGGGGGTATGCGGGTGGGGGGCTTATCGGGATCTGGAAGCCCTTTTAACAAGGACCCCCAGATCCCGCCCCCCTGTGTGAATTGGTAATGGGGTACAAATGTACCCCTACCATTTCACAAAAAAAGTGTCAAAAATGTTAAAAAAGACAACAGCCGGTTTTTGACAACTCCTTTATTAATGTCTTCTTCTTTCCCCGCTTCTTCTTCCATCTTCTGGTCTTCTTTCGGTTTTCTTTTTCTTCATCCAACTTGTTCTTCCCCCACTTCTTCCTTTATCTTCCTCTGCTTCTTCCTCCGGTCCTCTGCTTCTTCCTCCGGTCTTCTCCTCCGGCATCTTCCTCTGGCTTCTCCTTCTCCACTTCGCCCTCCGGACGATCCGCCTCAATGGGAGTCTCCCGATGTGTGACGCTTCTGTTCTTGTGACAGCTCTTATATAACTGAGGGCGGGGCCCCTCTAATGCATGGGGACTTCCCTATGGCTTTCCCTGTGGTGTCAGAGGGGGGCGGGGTCACCCGTTTACAAAATTAATTATATTGCAAAATTAAAGAATAAGGTAGTGCTGCTTCGGGTTGCCAGTTAGACAGCCTTTACATTCTTTGAGCAAAACTCATTGGAAGGAGGAGCTCAGGTGCATAAATGGGACTTTCATCATTTTTTGTTGCACTTTTTCATGTATTGACTATTTTGCTGCTATTTGTTTATTCATAGATGCAGAGTCGTTCTGCCCCAATTTCATGTCATTTTTTTATGTCTTGAGTTAAACTGAAGGAGGTTATCATTTTTTTCTGTGGTGTGGTGGCTGGGTTTTTTTTTCATTTGTGGTTATTTTTGATAGTTTTTTTTTGGTTGGTTTTATTTGGGTGGTGGAGTGGGTAGGGGTGGTGTGGTGGGTGATGGTAGTGGGGTGGTGTTACACATAATTTTTCTGTAGTATGTTCACATCTAGTAGCGGTTTTGGGCCACTGCAACTTGTTTACAATGTGATTTTGGTATCTTCCTTTGTCCTCTCCCCCTGTTTAGCACTAGTTAGTTTATTCCTAGCTAGACCCTCCCCACTTCTTTTATGTTCCCTCAATCTCTGTTTTTGTGTTATATTGAACTGCATTAGGTTATTATTGCTCTGTAGTATGCTGACATCTTATGGCAGTTTGGACCAACTTCAACTTGTTTACATATATCTCCTTCTGTCCTCCCGTCCTATTTAGTGCTAAATAGTGTAGTCCTAACCAGACTCCCTCTTTCTTCCGTGTTCCCTCTGTTAGTGTTAGTACATCACATGGACGGGGATCAGTAGTCAAATTGTGTTGGAATTAACATCTTTGTCTTATTGAAGAGTTAAGCTGCCTGTGAATGGTGCTAAGTCAGCAGGTGACTGTATGGTCGAGACAGACTGGGTCTTAGGAGAAATGCCAATTGCATCCTCGTTCTTTTTGTTGGGATCTTTAGGATGCAGTGCCAACACATGGTGAGCCTATAAGTCCTGTTATTAGCCTTTGATATCACCTTCCCTTGCCCAGCCCTGCACGGCTTGATCAACGAGAGCCCATAGGTCTAGTCTTGCTGTGAATACACCTATCGTATCCACGTCCCCTGCCCTGAAGTAGAGCAATAGGGAAGGGCTGATGAATAAAACTTCTTTTTCAGTACTTGGGAATCTTTTGTAAAAGGCACAGTGGTGTTTTCGATATTATAGCTAACATGTGCTGCCAACAACTGTGTAAGAGTGCTGGGCTTTCTTATGCAAACCTACATATTTTACATACTTTTGTTATTTTTGTTTTTTTTAAATAACAAACAGGTTTATACTTACCTGCACTGTGCTCTGCCCCAACACTGAACCCCTCCCGCTCATCTGTCCCACCACTGTAACCCCCTGCTCATCTGCCCTATCACTGTACTGTACTGTGCTCTTCTGTCTCACCGCTGAACCTCCTTCTCATCTCTCCCACCACTGTACCTCCTGCACTTCTGCCCCACTGCTGTACCCCTTTCTTCTGCTCTACCACTGTACCATGTTCTTCTGCCCCACTACTATACCTCCTGCACATCTATCTCATCTCTGTACCCCCCTGCTCTTCTGTCCCACCACTGTAACCCCCTGCTCATCTCTCCCACCAATGTACCTCATTTCTCCTCTGCCCTGCCACTGTACCCTCCTGCACAACTGCCCCACCTCTGTACCCCCCTGCTCTTCTGCCCCACCAGTGTAACCCCCTTCTAATCTGTACCACCACTATAACCCCCTTATCATCTGGTCTATCACTGAACCCCCCCCTGCTCCTCTGTCCTACCACTGTAACCCCCTGCACATCTGCCCCACTATCGTACCCTCCTGCTCTGCTGTTCTACTGCTAAACCCCCCTGCTTATCTTCCCCACCGCTGTACCCTCCCAACTCATCTGCCCCACTGCTGTACCTCCTTCTCATCTATGACATGCGCGATATGCAGAGTGGTGAAAGGAAGCAGAAATGAGACACATCTACTTGTCCTGGCACACTCATCCTGATGATCCGCCTCTCGCATCCAGCCCACGTGCTTGTATGTGATGTATGTGATGTTTGGGATGTATGGTATGTATGTGATGTGTATGTGATGTATGTGATGTATGTGATGTATGAGATGTATGTGATGTATGGGATGAATGTGATGTATGTGATGTATGTGATGTATGGGATGTTTGGGATGTATGGGATGTATGGGATGTCACATACAAGCATCTGGAATGGATACGCAATGATGAGCTCAGGTCAGGGGCATTTTCTGAAAGCAGTGGGTCTGTGTGCAGGATCATCAAGTTGGGCCCCCGCAGCTGAGAAAAAGTGCGGGGCCGAGCGTTGCAGCAAAATTGGGTGTGATTTTCATTGCGCTGAATGCTGGCTGTGGCTTAAAGGGACACAGAGTCCCGTGGTTCAGTAGTAAGTGATGCAAAGTTCAGAGGTTGAGAGTAGGTGATGTATGTGATGTTTGGGATGTATGGGATGTATGGGATGTATGTGATGTATGGGATGTATGGGATGTATGGGATGTTTGGGATGTATGTGATGTATGGGATGTATGTGATGTATGGGATGTTTGGGATGTATGTGATGTATGGAATGTATGGGATGTATGTGATGTTTGGGATGTATGTGATATATGGGATGTATGTGATGTATGGGATGTATGTGATATATGTGATGTATGGGATGTATGTGATGTATGGGATGTATGTGATGTTTGGGATGTATGTGATGTATGTGATGTATGGGATGTATGTGATGTTTGGGATGTATGTGATGTATGGGATGTATGTGATGTATGTGATGTCACATACAAGCGTCTGGAATGGATACGCAATGATGAGCTCAGGGCAGGGGCATTTTCTGAAAGCAGTGGGTCTGTGTGCAGGATCATAATTTGGGCCCCTGCAGCTGAGAAAAAGCACGGTGCCGGGCGCCGCAGAAAAATTGGGTGTGATTTTCATTGCGCTGAATGCTGGCTGTGGCTTAAAGGGACACAGAGTGCTGGGGTTCAGTAGTAAGTGATGCAAAGTTCATAGGTTGAGCGTAGGTGATGTAGAGGTTGGTAGTAGTAGATGATGCAGAGCTGAGGGGTCAGTAGTAACTGACATAAATATAGATCATTTTTTATTATTTTTTTTATTCAACAAAGTTCCCAGAAGCTCGACAGTAATTGCACAAACTGTCACCTGATTGGGATTTTCTCAATCGCAGTGAAATACCTTCTTTCTGAGATTGGTAGTGGCAACCAAGCGAGTCATCTTCCTCCAGATGGTGGGCGGGGCTAGCAGGACTGTGACTGTGACTGCACCCAATCTCTCCCCATCACAAAACCTGATGATCCCAGCTACAGCAAAGTTAGAGAACCAATCAATGTTTCCCATCTTTTACAATGTGTGGGGGCACAGTGCCTCCCCCTCAGTGCAGGTGCGGTGTAGGGAATTCTGAAATTAGAATGCATTAGTGTCTCACTGACACTTCCCTGCACTGCTCTGCTGATGGGGAGGGAGTCGGGTGCCGGCTTTAAGTGCACCAATGCCAGGGGTTCACCTACCCCTGCTGTAGATGTTCACGGAGCCTTATGGCCCGTACACACGATCCGAAAATTGGAACGAAAAATACCGCTTTCGACGCGATCGTTCGATAATAAGATCGTTAGTACAGAGCTTTTCGAGAGCCAATCACGACAGTTTATCTGATATTATGCGATCGGACAAGCACGAAAATTTTCCTTGTATGATACCGGTTTGTACGATTTTCGATTAGTCAGTAAAGTTGTCGTCCGAAAATACATTACAACACATGACATTTCTTCTGTCGTACAAGAATTTTCGTTACTTACCTTTTCATAACCTATTCAATTTCTACTTGCGACTGTTATGCGAAAAAAGTCAGGCGATCTGTCGTCCGATTTTCGGATCGTGTGTACGGGCCTTAACACACATAATAAGATAATACAGATAATAATATGTTATATTTTGATTTTCTAATCCATTACAATAACTCACATGACAACTCCGTGAAATGTGAATTCTCACGAATTGTTTACAAATAGTTTCATTTGACTTTTTTTTTTTTTTTGGCTTTTTGGCTTTTTGTCACTTGTTATTCCCCTCAAACACGCCGTAGGTTTTGTTGTGGTTTGGCCACGACTTTTTTTGGAGTAATGGTCTAATAGTTTCTTGGAAAGGCACAAAGGAGAACTCCATTTGTCATATTATTTAATCTATAGCCCGTGTCCCCAAATAAACCTCAACTAAGTAGGAACGCTTGGCCCCGCGTCGGCACGTGATCTTAGCAAGATCGTAACACGCGCTTTATGTTGATCTGGTTCTAATTACCGGGAGATTTTTAAGGAAAGCGGGAGATTCTTTGCAAGGAAACATATGATCGGGGTTTTTTCTTCTAGCAGGGATAATGGCGATATAGTACGGACATTAGCACTTCTATCAGGTCCTTGGAGAACAAAAGGCGATGTTGGCTCGCGTCTCCCCCAAACCCGCCCACTCGCTATCCTTGCAAAAAAAAATAAAAAATAGCTTGAGCCTGCAGCTGTAAAAGCAGAGAAACACAAAGCCTGATAGCATGATCCATATATGTTAAATCCCATCTGCGACCAAAGGGGAAAAGAAATATTTTTCCGATGAACATTCGAGTATCGCAGTTTCTCGGCATCGATACGGCCCCTGCCAAAATATCCATTCTCCCCAGTTTTTGGAGGCATCTGGAAAGAGATGAACGGAATTCGACTCATTACCGCCTCTTAGGCCTTAATGTTGTTTGTTGGGAAGTCATTTATGTCACATTGTTTCATTTTACAGTGAGTGTTAAGAAGAAAACGCATGACCGGCGGTTTAGAAATGTTTATATTATTGGTTTTACTTTTCCGGACGGGCTAATATTATTTGGAGGGAAATAGTTTATTTAACATCAACCGCTACAACACAAGAACTTTTTTTTTTTTTCCTTTTCATTCGTCTCAGAGTCTGTTATTTAACCACTTCCATACCGGACAAGTTCACCTCCTTTCTGCCCAGGCCAATTGCTTTCACACTTTGAATGACAATTACTCAGTCACACTGTACCCAAATTCAATTTTTTACTTTTTTTTTTTTATTAGACAGATAGAGCTTTCTTTTGCTGGTATTTAATCACAGCTGGGTTTTTATTTTTTTGCTATATAAAAAAAAAAAATATCAAAAATGTGGGGAATTTTTTTTTTTCTTCGTTTCTGTTATAAAATTTTGCAATTAAATAATCTTTCTTCATAAATGTAGGCCAAAATGTACTCTGCTACATTTCATTGGTAAAAATAACCCGTGTATATTATTTATTCTGTGTGTTTAAAAATTATGGTATATAAAAATTAATCATTCCTGATGTACTGATGGCCTTAAATGCCAGGACAGTACAAATACCCCCCAAATGACCCCTTTTTCGGAAAGTTGACACCCCAAGGTATTTAGTAAGAGGCATGGCGTTTTTGTCACAATTTTTTGGAAAATGAAGAAATTTAATAACATTTCCCGTAAAAAAAAAAATTCACATGCTGCCACCAAAGCAGTACAGCTTCATCATATGATTAGTGTAGCGGTGATCAGGGACAGTAAGTAAAAAAAAAAAAAAGTTTTCATTTTTTTCACTTTTTAACATTTTTTCACTATTTTTTTTTTCTATTTAACAAACTTTTTTACATACTCTGACTAGAGCAGTGCAATGTTACCATAGTTACACTGTATTGCTCTGGAGAGGTGATGAGGATTTGTTTTTTCACTATGATTGCTTATTACAATGAGGATCTGATCACTGTTATAAGCAATCATTTTTATGAATGGCATCCATTCATGTGCCATTGTGTACTACTGTGATTGGTCACAGCTATCACCTTGTACAGCTCTGTTGTGATTAGCCCCTGAACCATGTGATCACTGTGACTAATCACAGAGATCACAATAGTATACAATGAATGGCTATGAATGAAAACTATTATGTACTATTGTGTGAACCGTCACAGTGATCACATGGTACTTTGGTCTGTCTTCGGCTGTGTCTGGGGAAAACAACCGGTGACAGATCATGCTGCTGCTGCATGGCCCCTAGAGAGTCCACAATGCACGCACTTGGAAAATATATCATATGACATCCATCTAAGATGGTATCAGGAACCATGAATCAGACCGAGACAAAAGTATAGTTAAATCACACTTGTTTATTAATAATAATAATAATAATAATAATAATAATAATAAGGTAAACAGTAAGTAAGCGTAGTCAAAACAAGCCAGAGTTCAGTAACCGGATCGGGTAGTCAGCCAAGCAAATGTCAGAGAGCCAAAGATAAACGTAGTAGTACAGCAAGCAGGATCAGCAGCCAGAAGGAACGCACGAAAAAGTCTCTGTGATGTTGACAAAGGCGAAGGCAGAGATCAAATGAGCTGGACGACTTTAAGTAGGCAGGACTGACGAGCAGAATTAACAACAGCTGGGTAACTGTGGAGACAGATGGGAACTGGCAATTCCCCGACAGCTGAGTGGCCAGCTCAGAGAAGGAAGGGCTGAGCCCGGCCCTGACAGATGGTAGCCTATTGTAAAATGATGGCTGGGCGGGAAGTGATTCAAGGAAAATCTTTGTCACAGAATGACAATACTGTGGGTGGGCATGATGTGAAGCCTAGGTTGGGCTAGACATAGTCTCTGCTTTCTTGAACGTAAATCTTTTGTCTCAGCTCCTCAGTTTGCTGACACACCACCAATCTGCCGTTGAGTTTGATTAATTATTTTCGGAGCCCACCTCCCTCCAAAAGTACTCTGAACTGCCCTGAGGAAGGGGGAGGCTGTTCCCCATACAACGCGTTGGCTCCACTTGTAGTTGCGTATCTTCATTGAACGTTTTAACAATCCATCAAGTGAGACTTTTTTTGACACCAGATGCGCCTTCATATTCACCCAAGTTTCTTCTGCTGAAAGGACCCCGTCGTTTTGTCAGAAAGGCAGCAGCCCCAGTCCCCAAGGGAGTCTATCACCACCAACCACCATTAGGCGACAACCTATGGGAAATGAATCCTTCCATACTCTCAATGGAAATACCTACGAGTAACCAGTCACCAGTTAAACCGGTTCAGCTCTGTCTCCCACTAACTTCAGATTGAACTTAAATCTGACTTCCGGTCTTCCCTTTAGTTGTGCCCAGTTGTACCGGCTCCTCTCCTGCACTTAAATTGCTTACTCTGATTTCACTGCACACTGTGAGCGTTCCACAATATGAAGCTACAGCAAGTCAGATAGAGCCCGCCTCATTTCCTGGCTGGAAGATGTCCTCCTTGACTGTTCCTGCCCCCCTTTCCTTCATTGGATTTCAGTTCTTTCAATCAAGGAGGCTCATCATCACACTGAGCATTACCTAGGATGGTCTACATGCAAACACAGTCTGCTTCGGAGAGACCATTCCTCCAGATTAACATCGACCCATCCGGGCATGATTATATTTTGCTTAAAGCCAGCCATTGCTTGCATGAAGGTTGAGTACTGAAACAGGGTGCTATGATATTTACAGCCTTTCTCCCCAGCTACAATCTGTCTGCATTGCTTAGAGAAGCACAGAGCCCCAGCCATGACATCACTGGGTCTAAATAAAGCAATGTATTGAAAACAGAAAGGATTTATATAAAAAATTTGCATTAGCCTTACCAGACCGAGTCATCCTGTCGAAAGATTGTAGTCTTTGCATTTTTTTGGAATGGATGAGTGTTGAAATCCTAGCTCGTCTTCGATAAACACTAAATTGTCAAAATTATTGGGACGCGTGCCTTTACATGCACATTAACTTTAATGGCATCCCAGTCTTAGTCCGTAGGGTTCAATATTGAGTTGGCCCAACCTTTGCAGCTATAACAGCTTCAACTCTTCTGGGAAGGCTGTCCACAAGGTTTAGGAGTGTGTCTGTGGGAAGGTTTGACCATTCTTCCTGAAGCACATTTGTGAGGTCAGGCACTGATGTGGACGAGAAGGCCTGGCTCGCAGTCTCCGCTCAAATTCATCCCAAAGGTGTTCTATCGGGTTGAGGTCAGGACTCTGGGCAGGCCAGTCAAGTTCCTCCACCCCAAACTCGCTCATCCATGTCTTTATGGACCTTGCTTTGTGCACAGTCATGTTGGAACAGGAAGGGGCCATCCTCAAACTGTTCCCGCAAAGTTGGGAGCATGAAATTGTCCAAAATGTCTTGGCATGCTGACACCTTAAGAGATCCCTTCACTGGAACTAAGGGGCCAAGCCCAACCCCTGAAAAACAACCCGACACAATAATCCCCCCTCCACCAAATGATTTGGAAGAATGGTCAAACATTCCCATAGACACACTCCTAAACCTTGTGGACAGCCTCCCCAGAAGAGTTGAAGCTGTTATAGCTGCAAAGGGTGGGCTAACTTAATATTGAACCCTACAGACTAAAGCCTCGTACACACGATCAGATTTTCGGCAGACAAAACCTCAGACTTTTGTCCGAAGGCGTGTGCCTGGATTTTGTCTTGCATACAAACGGCAAGGAATTGTTGGCCAACAAACACGAATGTTGTGACGTACTACGTGGTTTTTCAGATCTTTAGCGCCACCCTTTGGGCTCCTTCTGCTAATTTCATGTTAGTAGAAGTTTGGTGAGTGTTGATTCGTGTTTTTCATTTAGCGCTTTTCAGTTCACGCTTCTCAGTTCACGCTTTTCATTTTGTGCTTTGCAGTTTGTTTCTGAACGGCCGTTCGTCCAGCCATGTTGTGGAATCGGAGGAGATAATGTGTTATTTATTATTGGCCTTGGAGTTATTGCTTTGACCCAAGTCCAGTCAAGGAACAGGAGGAGGAGGATTTCTTGGACCAAAAATTGGTTGCTTTATTAATCGTGACCAATTATATCATATGCCTTTGCTGCGGGAGCTCCAGGGGAATAATTCGGATGATTTTCGTAATTATCTCCGAATGACGGACCCCTGCTTTCACCAACTCTTGGCATTGTTGACCCCCTATATTAAGAAGCAGGACACATGAGGCTTTTATTTTATTTTTTGGTTAAATAATAATGATTTGTTATATTTTCTATATTTTTGGATGCATAGAATGCACTTTTTGGTTAAGTTCTATTGGCAGAAAATCAGAAAAACGTCGGAAAATCCGATCGTGTGTATGAGGCTTTAGACTAGGAACCCATTAAAGTACATGTGTGTGTAAAGGCAGGCATCCAAATACTTTTGACAATATAGTGTATCTCTTTGAAGCGG
Organism: Lithobates clamitans; assembly: GCA_037952925.1. Lineage (NCBI taxonomy): Eukaryota > Metazoa > Chordata > Amphibia > Anura > Ranidae > Lithobates > Lithobates clamitans. The sequence goes on from JBBGZY010001089.1 coordinate 674,288, forward strand.
ACAACCAGCTGCCATATGATCGTTCTACAAAATAAAACATTATTAAAGTGTGATCATTTGGTCTTCACACTCATGTTTATGCTTTAAACTGACACACTGACCCTAGCCTTGGGGAAAGAGTGACAGTTTTTTTTTTTTTTTCATCTATTAGGCGGTCATTGGAAGTCGGTGGGTAGCCTAGATTTTGGTACTTTCCCAATGGTGTGTCCTGGCCACATGCTGTCTTGTGTCTGTGCTCATCAGATCTATCAGACACATGTCATGGACACAGAGGGAAAAGCTGGGGACATTAACTCAAACACTGTTAGTGGGAACAGCTGTCTCCAGCTAGTTTGGGCAAAATTCCAGCTCATAATGACATTTCTACCAGGGAGAAAAAAAAAAAGAAGAAAATAAATTAGGGAAATAATTTGAAACTGTTGAGCCAACAAAGGCTCCCTTCATCCAGCTGGCTCGCCAACAGGTCAGTAGTGCTTTTACTTTGTGTTTACCTCTGCCACCTGCTGGCCTGGATAGGAAACTGCACACATGAATGCTGTCTGTAACACTGGGCAACTTTAGCACAATGTAAGTATGTATATGTAATACCTGATCACCTTCTGTTCAAACTGGAAATCCATACAGTAGCCGAGCTACCATAGTGATGGGCGCAATCTTTTGGGTGCTCTACCACGGGGGGGTCGCTCACTTGGCATAGCCAGCATTAAATGAACGCCTTGCATTTTTCTCAATGAATGCAAAGCATTCTTTGATTGGATTAGGCAGAGAGGAGGGGCTGTGATGGCACAAGCTCCACCTTGTCCAATCAGAGAACCCTTTGCATTAATTGAAAAAAATCTGAATGGCGGCCTTGCCAAGTGAGCGACCCCCTTTTGTTTACTAGGCGGCAGGGAAGCCACTCAGCACAGCATACCATAAGAGTGGACCTATCTCTGTAGTAGCATGGTCTACTACTGTGATTTACAGCTTCTGGGCAAGTGCAGTTAGCCACCCCACCTGTAGGTGGCCTAGTGTCATTATTGCATGGGAAGAGGAGTCTCATAAGGGAATTGGTCCCTTAAAGATTACGTACAGTGCCCTGAGAGAGGAATGTAGTCTGATTGGACACCAAACTCTTCAGAGACTTTGGTAGTCATCTTAAGTGAGGGAACCTTTTTAAATAAGGAACACCACGTCATATTTCCACACTTCTGGGGGGGTGAGTGGCAGGAAGAAGAACCTGCTTGTGAGAGACAGTGTTTAGCACAGAGTCAGGTTCCAGATGAAGAAGGATAGCTCGGTGAAGGCTCCTTCTTCAGACTCTGGTAAGCAAGGGGCCAATACAGCCTGTAAGAACATCCTTTTCCTATGCTCAGACAGGACACTATCCCTCATAACAGAAGCCATCCTCTGGTAACATATACTATAACTACCAAGACTGTATATTCTCAGGATTGCTTCTATCAGTGCTGAAGATCAGTTTAACTGTTGCTGCCAACAAACAGTGCAGAATAAAAAAACATCAATACCATGTATATTGTGTGTGAGTACTTCCTGCCAATATGGGGTTCCACCTGCAAGCTTCCACAGAGGCTGATTGGGTATACCAAACTGGCTCAATGAAAGTAAACAAAAAACATCATTCCTGGAGTTCACCTTTGAAGGTTACCTGTACCCTGAAAGATGTTCCCCCCCAAAAAAAGGTAGGTAGTGGGAAAGGGACTAGTCATCAGTACTGCCTGTGGTGTTCCTTCAGCTGATGTTTTCCTCATTACTTACAATGCCATAGTCTATGATTGTCTATCAGTAGAGGTGACCAGCTTGGTAAAGGAGATGGGCTTTGTCTTCCAAATGTTAGAACTGACCCCCTGATGACTGGTGATCTCATGACTGTTGGGGTAATGATCAAAAGCCGAAGCCGAATTGCTATGACTTAGCATTTTTAGTCATCAGTTAGTTAGGGGTTTAGGTTTCCTTCCCATTCTGAGATAATATCTGGTAAGGTGGGAAACAACGGAGGCTGTAGTTGTTTGTATCAGGTCACTTTTGTGGTACATTTTAATGGTAGGACAATTTATCCAATGGAATCAGGTCTTTGATAGAAATGTCTCTGGCACACAGGAAAACGGGGCTGGTTGGCAGCAGATATCAATAAACAGAGGTGGTGCATCCACTCCCAGCAAGCTGTGACCTTCCTCCAGTCCCCAACATATATCCCCCACCATGGTTGGGACTGCCAGCATTCAAGCAATCAGTGGTGTGATTGCCCCAGCTCTAGCTGAAGAAGGATTTGCTCCTTCAGGTGGACCAGATTTCCTGCTCCACCTCCCAGCTTCAAACTCTGCTGGGCACTCCTGGATTAAAGGGGGGACTATCCTGGGCACTCCTGGATTCAAAGGGGACTTTACTGGGCCTCCTAGATTTAAGGGGGAAATCTGCTAGGCACTCCTGGATGTTAATCTAGACTCTTCTGGGCACTCCTGAATAAAAAGGGTGCAGGGGAGCTGATTGATTTATGAACCTTTTTTTTTTTAGCATTGAGAATTTGTAAAAATACAATGTGACCCATGTACTGAAAAGTTTGGAGAACCCTCTTCCACAGCATTACATGTACTGTAGTTGAGGCTTCCTATATCTAGCAAGCTGACTACCATTGCCCTAAGTACTCAAACATGGATCCTTCAAAGACATGTGAGCAGTGCCAGGCCCTGTATTTCATGACACGTGAGTGGGCACGTTGAAATCTATTGGTTCTAGTGATTTAGCAGCTAGTCCAGGCCGGGAAAAAGGTTAAAAGTTGTTAGCTCAGTTCCAAGGCTTTTTAGTCTTAGCCAGCCCACCTGTGCAATAAAAAAGGGCATGACTGAGGTCTGAGGCCCTTTAGCCATTTGAAACATTTGTCCAGTTCATTTGGTTCTGTTCCTGTTTGGAGGTATGGGGTCTGCTGCACCTTGTAGTCCATTAAAGACACCGGGACTTTTGGAGACATCCAAGCCATGGACAATGCCATGGTGGACTCTGACCTCACAGGGGTATGCCTGGACAGTCACACTACAGTAATTCGTTTGAGGGAAAAGGACATTGTTTATATTAATCAGTAAACTGCAATTCGTTCAATTAAGTTAACCGTTATGAACCTGGTCTGTAGTTATTCAAAGGGTTGCATGTTGGTTCTGGCATACCTAAAGAACCAAGATCTGTAACACACTACAGGGTATGAAGTAACATCATTAC